>CM027126.1:31302403-31902403 GCA_015476505.1 Urochloa ruziziensis | reverse complement strand
ACCAGCTTCCACCCTCGCATGAATCGCTCCGGATCTGGGTGCTGAGCGACAACCGCTGCGGATCTGAGGGAGATCTCGATTCCTGCATCGGTTATGGAGGACTCTCTGGTAAGTCCGCGCCTGTTGACGATGAGGCGCGCGGCGACGAGGGGGTCGACGTCGGCAGCGTCAAGGTACGCCAAGGCCTCCGCATCGGGGAGGTAGGGGAAGAGGCAGGTGAGGAAGGCGATGAGGCCGTCGAGAGACCTCTGGATCATGCCTCCGCCCTCCTGTCCTTCGGGCAGCAGCGCAGCACCATCTTCGCACATGAGGGAGTTGACGATGATGTTGGTGGTGGGAGCCAAGAGACCTACACAGGAACATCTTTGCAACGCGGCCTCAGGCAGATTCACCAGGCTGTAGATCTTTTCGATCTTGGCAAGAACTTTTTCGATCTCAACTTTCCTCTTGGGAAATTGGAACTGGTCCTCAAGGTCGCTCGGGTCACAGGTGCACATGCTGGTTTCGCCGCCGCCGCCGCCGCAGCAGCAGCCGCAGCCGCTGTAGATGCGGCTCCGAGGCAGGTCGAGGCGCCTAAATATGGAGGCAGGATTTAGCGATGGGTTGGGGATTGGACTCATGGGAGGTGAGAGAGCTGCGTATTGTTGCGGCACGATGGGGATCGCCGGAATCGCAGGGGGGGAAGGAAAGGGGGTGTTAGGGTTAGACAACGAACGGAAAAGGGGCAGAATTCAAACACAAAACAGATGTCGCCTTGTGGCACGATTTCCTGCTTGGTGCCTCCTGCGAGTTGTAATCGGTCCCTTTTTCTCTCCCTTATTGTCGAACATCACCCTGTTATTGGTCTTCTCTCCCTTTTTCTCTCCTACTTGCTTGTAATCCACCCCAGGTATGTCTGGGCGTAATGTTGTATTGTTTTCCTTCGATCAATGGAATGTAGGTGGGGATCTCCCCCCGGTATTGTTCGAAAAAAAGAAAAGGGGCAGAATTAGGGAAGGGGTATTGTTGCGGGAGTCGTCGGCAGGATATGGTAGCGGTGATCCGACAGGTTAGAGCAACTCCAACAGAGTTGCCATTTTTTCCTCTCTATCTGACTCTCCCGGCCTTCTCGCATCGGCCCTCTAGATCCGCCGGCCGCCGGCGAGCTCCTTCCACGGCAGAAATCGGTCGCCGGCGAGACCCTTCCTTCAAAAACAAGTAAGTTGTTCCCTGGACAGCTACCCCTCGCCATGTTTTGCACCGTCTGCTGATTTTCTCTACTGCTATGCACTGAAGCCCCCCTCTTCTTCTTTCTTTTGCTGTTTTGGTAGTACGAGATGGCACAGAATGATGAACGTGCTCTAATACAACTAGATGAGCAGCAACTGAAGAAGAATCCCTTGTGGAATCACGTTGTGCTTTTAGAGAAGGCTAGTTCTGGAGGTAACGCTGTATGGCGATGCAAGAATGGCACGATAGGGTGCAGGGGAAGTTACTCAAGAGTCAAATCTCACTTGCTTCACTGGAGGTGGCATCAAGATATGCCCTAAAGTTGCAAAGACACTCCTAGCCCAGCTGAAAAATGAAATTGCAAAGGCTGAAGATGACGATGATAGATCAAGGCCTAGAGATGTGCCATTGCCAGTACCAACCACAACCACAACTGGTTTCAGCATGAAGAAGCGAGTGAGAAGAGGAGGTTCAGCATCAGCACTTGAGAAAGCTTTTGACATGGAGACTCGCAATCAACTAGATGGAGAGGGTGTCTTTTGAAGATGGGGGCGAGAACGAGGGCGATGATATGGAGAACCCTGTGACTGTGATGGAAGAAGACTAGGAGTCTTGCTGTTGCTGCCCATGCCCTCTTATCTTTCTTTGCTATATTATCATCAATTAGTGGCTTGATGCCTTTCTTTTGAGTTTCCAGTATGATGCATGTGGCAATCTTTGAACTCATTTAAGTTATGTGGCTGTCTTTGAACTCAATTAAGTTAGTTATTATTATCTAATTGTGTGCCACTATGTTGCTGCATATGTATGGTATATTTTATATATAATTATTAAATATCCTAGCCGTATCCCCGTATCAATGTTTTTTGGGAAAGTGTGTATCCGCGTATCCGATACGTATCATATCCGATACCCTTACCCGTATCCGTGTAACATAGACTATAGCACAACAACAGCACTGGTTACTGTGGCTTATCTGCTGTGCAATCTCGAGACATTATGCTGCAGCTGCAAGGTTCTTATCATCTTACGCCACATTACCATTTAGCTGCATGCACAGCTTATTGTTTGGTTACTCTGGTACTCAATCATGTTATTCACTTACTTTACAGCTCTTGTTTTTCTTAGAGGTCAAGCCATCGCCATCTATATAAGGATGGGAAGTTTTCTTCTCTAACCAGGCTTCACAGATCCGAACAGAGAGGTATGTAAGAAAAAACTTCCGGCCAGCTCGCCAAGGGCAAGAGTTTCCCTCCCCCATGGTCTACAAAGTAGGGACCGGGCCAAATGTGCTACAAAAAAAGTATATTACATAGCAAGCTCAACCTAAATGGAAAGCAGGGCAGGGTGCGGCCGCACCTAGAAAATTTTCACAGTTTCTTATCGTCTCTAAATTTTCACCATATTTTGATTGAATATACATGAAACTGATTAGAGTATAACAGTAAACAAATTTAACGTAAACAACTAGTCAATAATGGCAACACATGACATTTTACCGTGTTCGCATGCAAGACTGGTCTCAATATAATCAGAAAATTATTAGGAGAACTAAAAGAAGCACCTGTGATAAATTGCCAGCACTTCCAGCGAATGATTTGACATAAACTGTTTGAATTGAATCGATAATTAGGGCCCTTGGAGACAGCGGTTGGATTTTATCCAAGATATCCTGCGAAAAAACAAAATTTTTGAGGAATATAGATGGTATATCAGAATCAGAGGGACTGTTAAGTTTCTTATGAGAAATGTTTTAATTAGGACAGATGGTAAAAAGATATCATATCATACTTTTAGTCAAGGCCATTGTCATTTGTAATAAATATTTCTTTTAGATTAGAAGCAGATTGCTCGGTTTTATTAGAAGAAACAATATTGTAGAAAATCTTTGAAATGTATGGTTCTCACACTGTTAGTTTTGCTTTGTTGATACGAATTACGAATTTGAACAGTACAAGTACAGGATATTAGCAGCTTCTTAGGTAATTACATATGATGGTGATATTGATGCATGTGAAATCATAAAATGGTAAAAATGTGAAAATGAGCCCAGCTACCTATCTATTAGTAGTCTTATTAGCTGGTATGAGGAGAGCTCATATAGGTGAAAAACGAGATCTGAGATGAGCAAAGAGTTTTCATACATACTTTTGGCACTCCAGAACATTATGTCACAGTAACTTTATTCAATGGAACTATAAGGAGTTTCCCAAAGGTAGTAAAACTAGAGTCTGTTCGCCTTACATAAAAATGGGTCTACGATCCAAATAATAATAATTTAGGACTATGCTTCTATGCACATGTGGTGCCAGCTGAAGAGATTACCTCAATATCCGTACCAGAGTAGAGGTACAACTTGCTAGACGTGATACTCATCCGATGAGCCCTGTTCCCAATTTGCTCAATACTCTGAAGCATAGTTACAAAGTTATAGCAAAGAGTGTTCTAATATTGTACAAAAATTCAAATCAATGAGAAATTATCAGACACTGAAGGCTAATAGAAGAAATCATATTACATATCTGTCCAAGAATTCAGTGAATAAGAGAACTTAAATGATGTATATTAAAGAGATTGGATAAGGCCATAAAGAATTAATATTCTGTAAATGCCAGCCATAACTAACCTCTTCACAAGACACATATACAACAGGAGAAGACTCACCCTTGAAACTCTCCAACATATTCGAAGCAAGCTATAGATACAGAAAACATACTTTCAGGTTTCAGAGACAGGAACATATGTTACAATCCAAAAGCTAAGGAATAAGGTTACAGAAATCTGCATAGCTACAAATGCAAGAAACTAATTATAAATATATTAATTTTATATGGTGGACAAATGAATGCAGCAATCATACTGAATTCAATGCACCAAGAAAACAAACGCAGGTCCAACTAACACTAGACAGCCAAATGTGTAGTGCATATTTCACCTGTAAAATCAATGAACTTTTGCCAACACCTGGATCCCCACCCACTAATATCAAGGAGCCTGCATAAGTTTGATGGAATAGGTAAAGCATTGATTCATGGGATTAAAAAAACTTTATGTGATTTGGCATTTGTCACATTTACTATTATGAAAAATAATGACGGTAACAGTGAATGCTTCTTTTGGTACTGGAACTCTCCTATGATTGGTAGTTCACCAAACAACACATACAGAAGAAATGTGCAGGAAGAACAATTCAGAACGAATGCAGCATAAAGGTAACTCAAAGCACTATTGCAAGCAGTCAACAGTCTGGAATCGCATATGCAATTATAAGCATGTTACTTACTAACACATAGTTTGCAATAGATTCGCTATGTGGTACGGTAAGCTTGATTCGGGACCATTACGAACAGGAGAAACAACATAAAATTACAAAATAATTGGCATGTAAGCAGCATTATATTTACTGGCACATGATTCCTATAAGCAATTTAAAAGGCTTTAGTGCAACTGAAAGTTGATCTGTGCCCAGCAGATACAAGACCACTCTGCCACTTGGGCGTGCCACAACCGTACGCCATGGACGGGTGGCCGGAGCACCTATGTCGTGCAACCATTGCCTACGTACCAACCAGCTCAAGCTGGAATACGAGGCAGCGGTTGCGGATGGGGCGGCTCTGGCCGGCACCTTTTCTCCTCCATTTACCTCTTCCTTCGCTAGCGTTCTTCTAGCACCAAGACCTTGCCCACCCTCGAACTGAGTCAGGGGCGCGAGCCTTGCTCCACCTCTTCATGCCTAACTCTAAACTCATCGTGCTCCTGAAAAGCCTACGACACTTGCACTCTCTGCCGCCACCGCCGAGCCCATTTATAGCGCCCGCAACGTCACTCACTCCGTAGCGTGCACCTGGCCCTCTGCGCGAGCCGTCCCACGCGCCTTGCTCACAGGCCGGGCCCCGACGGGGCCCCCTGATTAAAGAACAACGCGTGGCGGCACGACGGAGGCGTGCACCACCCGGGGAAGGGATACGCACAACGCGTGGCGGCACGACGGAGGCGTGCACCACTACCAGGGTCACGAGGTTACTGTTTTCGTCAAAAACGGGGGGCACGCGGCGTCCAAAGAAGCGGCGCGTCCTGGCTAAACGCACCGCACGCAGGCTGTGGGCCCATGACGGCGACAGATCGAAACAGCGAGTAGCCTGGCCAGGCACCCGTCAACTCATCTGAGCCATTTCAGCAAGACAGCTAAGTCACCCTTCTACCCTACGGTCTCTTCAGCGCTCCGTGTGTCATTATTTCAGTCGCAGCTTTTTCAGACGAGGCAGGGAGACTTGACTTCGCTCCGTGCGAAGCCAAAAACTCCCTCGGGGTCTATCACAGGGCACACTACCCTGAGAAACAAATACTCCACCTCCGCTAATTCTGTCTTTTCTCATAATCTGCTATAAATTTTCGTCGCATTGTCGTGTTTTGGTTGTGCGCGCGAAAAAGTGACAGAAACTGGGCGTGGATGGTCGAGGCCAAAGGGTGGCGATGTCGTGGGATAGCTTACGCCTCCGGGATACGGCGTCCCCCCTCGACACCCTTGGGCCTCGACTGTTCACAGGACAGCGGGGTGCGGACGGTCGAGGCCCAAGGGTGGCGATGTCGTGGGATAGCTTACGCCTCTGGGATACGGCGTCCCCCCTCGACGCCCTTGCGCCTAAACTGTTCGTGCCTAAGCTGTTCGTAGAAAGGCGATCTATCCCGGTCGAAATCCTTTTGAGTCACATAACCAAGATGACAATAGGTATAGCAAGATTCGCTATGATAAAATACGAAAACGAAATATTCGAGCGCTGACAAAGTTGTTATGTTAGTTCTCTTCTGAAAATTATTACACGTGCGCTCCGTGGCAACCTCGTCGTCACCCTCCCCCGAGCCGGGAAGGATCTCATCAGCAAACAACGTGGCAAGGGCGACGGTTGTCTCAGCTACGTTGGCGTCGGCTTGATTGGCTGCGGCCATCGCCGCATCGTCATCAAGACCCTCGGCGACAACGTAGCCCGTTGCCAACACGTCGAGCTGGACGAGGTAGTGCGTCGACACTACACCCAGAGCCTTGCGGATGCCGAGGAGGAACGTGTTCTTCACTCGCTCCACGATGCGACCACCCAGGGACCTCAGGCGGCTGGCCAGCGAGCTGCCTGATTGGGCGCCGTCCTCCTCACACTCCTGGCACAACGCTGTGGCGGCCTCCTTTAGCTCCTCGAGCTCTAGCTGCGAGGCAGAGTAGGCGACCTCGAGGGCCTCTGCTCTTGCCAATGCGTCCGTCGCGGCTGTCCGCAAACCTGGATCGAACCAGCAAGAAAAAGACTTTCAACAAAAGGGCCAGCACGAAGTAGGAAAGAACGACGAGATGAAAAAGGGGCTCGAAGCTTACCCTCAGCCTGCTCCTTCTCTGCAGCTAGCAACTCACGAGCAGCACCCGCCTCCTGTCGAAGGGTAGCCAACGAGGCTTCTTGCTCTTGGGCTGTAGACTGCAGCACCTCGAGGGTGACGCTGCGCTCGACCAAAAGCTCGTTCAAGTGAGCGATCGACGCCTCTTCAAGCCGAAGTTGGGCCTCAGTTGCAGCAACCGCCTCGTTCTGCTGGCGGAGCAGAGCTCGTGTGCTGTCATGTGCTTGCCGTTCTTGCAGGAGCTGGGATTGCGTCGCAGCAAGAGAAGCGTCCCTCTCCTGGAGCAGAGTGTTCAAGCGCTCCACCTCGAGGGCTCTCTCTGCGGCCGCTGACCGCTGCGCGTCACGCTCTCCCTCTGCGCGAGCCAGGGCTTCACCCCTCGAACGGGCATCAACCCCCATGTCGTTAATCACGACGCGGGCCTGATCCACCTCGGAACCCAGCAAGGCGTTCCTCTGCTCCAGCTCATGTATGTAGGCATGCTGGCTGGTGATATAAGAAACTTTGGCCCTCGCCAGATCTCGCAATTTCTGGTTGAAAGAAACGCTGCGAACTGAGAGGCGAAGGAAAAAACCAAAGGACCAAGTGAGAGGAAAGCCGGCCTACCTCATGGAGCTGGAGTCCTTTGGCTTGGTGAAGCTCGAGCACGGAGGAGAGGGCGTTCTGGATGCTGGCGCCGAGCTGGTGATGTTCCAGCCACAGCCTGTTCTCGTCCTCCACGGCGCTGACGAACTCCGTCGGAACCCCGGGGCGATCGAGCCCGAGCGTGCCCTGGCCGCCTTCGCGCTCACCAGCACCGACGTTGACCGGCGCGCCGCGACCCTCGACCACCTCCAGACCAGAAGGTGTGCTCAAGTCCGCAGCCGCGCCGGCGCCGGTCGATGCAGTGATATCTCCCGGCGCGAGGGTCCTTTCCGTGGCAGCACCTCCACCCTCGAGCAGGGGCGCCGCGTCATCGGGGCAAGGCACCTGCATGTTAGGCAGGGGCCCGAACCCCGGTGCCACCTCCTCTTCATCGACAGGACTGATAATCGTGTCCTGCACGGTCAAGTCCGCCGCTGCCTCCGCAGCGTCAAGGTCTGGAACCAACCCTGACATCGACGGCCCCGCCGTCCTACCTTCCACATCAGGGCTGGCGATCGCCCCCGCCCCGGTCCGCTTCTCCTCCTCCACGCTCAGGCCAATGGACGTCTCCAAGGAGCCCTGCCCTGCCACTTCGACGTGACTGGGTCCTCGTTCGCCGGCAGCCTCTCCTAAGCCGAGCTCCTCCCGCGCCCGCTCGACCCCCCTCGCTATGGCCGCCTTGTAGCTAGCGACAATCGAGGCTTCAGTCCCAGGCGTCGTGCGAGAGGGCGTGGCCTCGATATGAGGCGTCGAGTGAGCCCTCGTCTTGAGAGCTTTTACGGGGGTAAGGAGAGGAGCGGCAGGGGAAGCCGCCCCACTGAGCGACAAACAAGAAAGCATCAGGGCAACCATACGAACGATAACTGATCAAAAAACCAGGAATATCAGGATGATCCTTACCGGTTGATCCCCCTTAGCTTCCGCTTCTTGGAACGACGCGGGGGCTGCGCTGTGCCTGAGGTCCTCCCCTGGAGGGGCTCGTTCGCTGGTGGCTCCAGCGCCTGTCTGCGGGACAGGCTCAGGGGACCTCTGGACGGGCTCGTCGAGAACCTGTCCAGAGACATCCTGCGTGCTCGCGTCTTCGTCCGGCGCCACAGCCACGAACAGAGGCGCGTCGGCGGGGCGCCTAGCCGTAGATAGCTCTCGAAGAGCCTCGTCGTCGGAGGAATCGTCGTCCTCTCGCTCGGGCGTGCTCTCGGGGGTCGGCAGCGGGGGTAGACCTTCCCTCTCCCGCTTCCGGTTCTCCTTCTCGTGCGCATCCTTCCTCTTCTGCTTCCGGAGCCGCGTCTGCGTCTCCGCGTCCTTGCGCGCTTTTTGCCGCTCGGCGTGGAGGCGGTTGACCGTGCGGGTCTCGGCGAGGGGAGGGGACGACCGGTACCCCTTGCGAGATAGCCCCTGATGCCATGGCAGTTTTCATTTCAGGAAATTTACCACAATCAAGAACCAAATTGAAGAGGAAAAAAGAACACTTACGAATGTCAGGAAGCCCTCGTCAGGGTGCATCTTGAGGCCCCAGAGGTCGCCATCTTGGACGTCCATCTTGGTACAATCCACCGCTCGACGCGCCCGCTGGGCCGCCTGCTCATAGGGGAGCAGTTCCTCCATCGTCCTCGAACCCTCGAAGGGCGCCTCTGATGTCAGCTCAAAAATACGGAGTTTCCTCTCCATGAGAGGGATCACCCGCTTGCCGATGGAAATGAGCGATGACTGCGGCGGCGTTCAATCCTTCTTTCGCCAAGGATTCGAGCGCCTCGATGTAGACTTTGAGCTTCTTCTCCTGGCGATCCCGGGGGATACCCCCAGTGCCATGAGTCCTGCTTCCCTCGCACGATTTTGTCGGTGTAGGCGGGCAGGAGGTTGTCGTCGTTCCGCAAGTAGAACCACCCCTTGTCCCAATCCGCGTTGTTGGTCGTCATGGTGGTAGGGATGTAGAGGTCCCTCTTGCCCACCCGCAGTTGGAGCATGACGCTACCAGCGGGGACGAGTCTCCGCACCCCCCTGGATTCGAAGGCGGTGTAGTGCTCGGCGCGGAAGAGGTAGACCCACAGGTCCCAGTGCGCCGAGATTCCCAAGAATCCCTCGCACACGCCGACGAACACCGCCGCCTGGGAGATAGCATTGGGGGCGAAGTTGTGAAGCTCCACCCCGTAATACTGGCACAATGCGCGGATGAACTCCCCAGGAGGGGAACCGAATCCGCGCTCGTGCAGACGCGCCAAACTAATGACATAGCCCGGAGGCGGCGACGGCGCCCTATGCGAAGGCGGCGGCGCGATCCACTCCGGCTTGGCGGGGTTGGTGATCTTGAGAAGCAGGCCCTTCGCGACAAGTGACTCCAAGTACTTCTTGTCAGCGGTGGACGCACTCCAAGCGGCGGCTTCCCTCAACGTCACCATGGCGGAAGATGAGAGGAGCAGATTGGATCTAAGCTTTCGAGGGTTCGAGAAAGGCGAAAGGGCGAAGAAGATGACTGCTTGGCTAAGGTAAGGGAAGCGGCCCTCTCCCCCTCCCCTTGTTTTATAAACGAAATTACTCGGCTGCGGGTAAGCGTGGTCGCGGGCACGCATTAACTGCGCGCTAGCCGCTGTCACCGACGAGCGGGCCCCATGTCGTGAAGGGCGGCCGCAGACACGCATTTATGACTGTGGCCGCCCAAGGCGTCGTGGTGTCTTGTAGCACGTCCCGTCCAACCGCCCCCGTCAGCACCGCGCGCGCCTGAAAAGGCGTGCCAGTACACCTTGACCACGCCACGTTGGCCACGACTGCACGATCGAGCACCCCGATTCTCGCCCCGTCAAACTGCCAACGGAATATTCTCCTGCGTGGCATCTTCGCAGGTAAGGCATCCATGGCTCAGGCCTTACTAATCAGGGGGTCGAAGCCTGGCTCAAATCGAGAGTTTCGACATTCTCCCCAGATTAACGGAGTCAGGGGCGAATGGAGCACGCACGAACATGCTCAACCTCGAACTAAAACTTTCGAGGGTGCCTCATTCTGCGTTCAAGGCTAGACGGAGGTGGCCAGTTAGAAGGATCCCAACGAGGGAGTGCATCGAGCCCTCGAGCCCAGCGGATGGGATCGAGCCTTGCCTGGCGTATCTCTGTGTAAGCTTACATGAGACGTGTCTCCGGACCACAAGCCAACCCCAAGCGAACGGGGCATGGGCGTCCACTTGAACTACCCGTTACCAGCTCACTGACACGACCGTGACTCATGGCCCGCTCATGGGTAGCACGGAACTGTGTCACCCCTCCTCCCCGCGACGGGGCGACGAGGGTCGTAATGTAAAGCCAAAAGTTCCTTGGAATCAACCATGTTAGGGCCTGGGCTACGGAGGACATCGCACACCGTAATCAAGCAACATGCCTGGAGCCTCGAGGGCATGACCAAGGCAAGATTCAACTACGGAAACCCCCCGTGATCTACTGATGCCGACTTAAATCACGCCGGGGTCGGTTGAAACAAATGACTGGGTTAGTAGACACCTCTCGCCTTATTGCGAACGAAGGCGCTCTCGAAGTAGACCTTGGACGAGAATATTCACTCCTCCAAGGCCTCGAGGGCTACACCCACGGGTGCGCTAGCGCGCCCCGCGAAAACATACTCCCATCTTGCGAACGAATTTCAAAGGAATTTCACCTCTGAAGAGACGACTAGCCCATGCAGGTCTGACCTCCATCACTGCATGGCCTCAGAGGCTACTGTCAGTGTCAACCCCAGGGAGGGCCTTAATACGACGAGAAATAACAGACTAAACAACATGAACGAGTAAACCTGACAGAAGCTAGGCAAGGCAGCAGCGAGCGCCTGCCTGGGTCGAGGGTGTCTGACGCCCCTCGAGCGAGGCGGAAGTTCCGCCTCGCTCGAGGCCTCCTCGCTCGAGGCCCGGGGCCCCCCTCGACAGCCTACCTCCGCTTCGTTCGAGGCCGCCCCTCACCCATGAGTCCCGCTGGCGGTTCACCTGCCCCCTGGATGAGAGCATTTAATGTCTCTGTACGGCTTTTGACACAAAAGTCAAGCAATGAATCCCTCCCATCCCCGGTCACCTCCACCAATTCATGGTGTCGTGCGATCACACTCAACACTGAACGGACGCGCGGCACTATGCGGACAGGCCTGCACCGTCACGCTCTCCTGTTCTGCCAACTCCGGTTCGGGAAACCCTCGAACAGGCATGGGGATCCCTCGACGGGATGTACGGCATGCTGCGCTGGGCGACGCCGTGCGACGCGAGCCCTGAAAACCAGGAGAACAGGGGCACTGTGCGATGGGCCAAGTCACGCGATCGACAATACAGGCAAGGACGGAAGCCATGCCCGCGACCATGCCCCGTCGTACGCTGCTACTCTGCTACGCACTATACCTTCTCTACTGTAACTGTCCCTCCTTGGCCTATAAAAGGAGGAGACAACCCCTTAGAAACGCAAGGCTGGGACACGCCATCACCCATCGCCAAGTTCATCTGAACGCGACCTTCGATCACCTCTTCGTCCCAGGGACTTGGAGTCTAATCCTTCTCTCCCGCCACGCTTGTAGCCCCCCTACTACGAGCACCCCGATGCAAGGCAATACAGTGCGAACGCACACCCTGCTGGACGTACGATCGACAGATCGGAACCAGGATAATCCCCGTGTCATCGTGTTGCCTCTGCATCGACCATCGAGAGACGGGACACAGCGCATTTCTGCGGGTGTTTGGACCCCCCTTTGGGTTCTAGCACCGACAGGAAGTATCTACACTTGATGGCATTGTTGCCACCCGCGCACTCTATAGCCGTAGAGTATATGCGCAGCCACGACTCAGGAGAGGTATTGCCGTCGTACTTCTCGAAGCCGACTGGCTTGAAAGGCTGCGGGTATACCGCCATCCGGATGTCTCTGGAGAACATCGGGTACTCATCATCTTCTTCTTTATATCCCCGAGCTTCATCACGCTTCTTGGACTCGAGGATGGAGCACGCATCGCGGTTGGCATTGATGGTTTGCCTGAGGTCGCCGCTGTGTGCTGGCCTGTGGGATGATGTGGCGCCGTCATTGCGACTGGCATTGCCACGTCCACCTCGTTGGCGGTCATCCTCTGGTCGACGTGGGGGCACGACTTCTCCGCGATTGGCTTCCCCCAGTCGGCTTGGGTTCGGTGCACGATGCTTGTCGCGGGGAGGTTGACGTCCGCTGCTTCCAACTTCTTCGCTTGGAGCTGTCCGACCGCTGCGCGATGGGGTGGCAGCGATAGCCTTGTCGAGAGTACGGACCATATCGTTGATCCGTTCAAGCGCAGCTGCTGTTTCTGGGGTTCGTGGCAGGCTGCGAACGTGGTAAGCTATCTCCATGGCATTAGCCATAGGAGAGTCGTACCGTGCTACCCTTGCGAACTATTGAGCGAGGTTACGACTGGCCATGACGCGATTGCGAGCGTTTAGGCGGCGCTGAGCCCTCCTGTTGTTCCGGATTTCTCTGTCATGGCAGCTTGGGTTGATTCACCAGCGGGTGGTTCCTCATTCTCAGAGACGTCAGCTTCTAGCTCGAAAGCGTAGCGTGGGTCGTTGTCGACATCACCAGCCGCCGCGGAGCCTGCCATGAAGACTTGTCGATTGGGTTCGACAGAGTCGCTGGAACTTGGAGTGACGAGTTCCGTAGAGCTCTCCTCTTCTGGCAGGAGCGGTGTGCCGTGTTGGAACGGCAGGTCGCTAGTAACTTCAGACCCAAAGAGGACAAAGATCTGGCGGGACTCGTAGACGTCCCGCGGTATCCTGCCTCTGGGGTACACGGATCGTCCTTCAGGCGTGGCGTAGATCACCAGGTCATGCACGCCATCTTCTTGTAGGAGCTCCTCGTCCGAGTCCGAGTGGCATACGGGGACCGCTTGGCTCAGAGAGTTGGCGTGTCCTGCCATGACTCGGACTGGGACGTCCCGCTTCGAGTCCGTGACGGGCTCGATCTGGCTCCGCAACGCCTCACAATATGCATGGGTCGAATTGCGAAGCCCAAACGGGAATTGGGGTGGGAGGGTTGTTTGCCGCTCCGTAGTCGTGATCGACTCGGACTCTTGCCCACGGAGCAAATCCGTGAGCGTGATCTCGCCGAGTTGTTCGGCCAAATTTTCCATGATGGGCACCGGTTCTTGCTTCAACTCTGCGGGCGTCTCGATGTAGCTATAGAAGCCACCCGAGCCGTCTGCGACGTAGACCCACGAGCCGAAGTGGAACGTTGTGCCCTCCTGAGGCGCTTCAGATTGGATGTAGGTCACCATTGCGTTCTCCACGGGATCTTCGAGGAAAACCCCTACCTGGCGCGCCAGATGTCGGTGTTCTACCGTCGATCCTACCGAGGGGTATCCCGAGGTAGTAGAGTTTCAGGTGGGTTTCGTCCAGATCAGGAACGCAAAGGCTAAGAGACTCAGGATTTTTGACAGGTTCGGGACGCCGAGATAGCGTAATACCATACGTCCTGTATGGTGGTTGTTATTGATGAGATCGTAACGTTTTGGAGGGGTCCCTGCCCAGCCTTATATACACGAAGGGCAGGGTTACAAGGTCGGTTCCGAGTAGAATCCTAACCTAATACAACTCGTAGAGTGCTTTGCACGCCAATCCGAGTAGTTTACATGCCATACGACTGGTTTCCATGCCATACGACTAGGTTTCCATGCCATATGACTGGTTTGTATTACGAGGAGAGTCCTTGCAGTACTCTACTCGCAGTCTCCACGCTTGGTATGACTCCTTCTAAAGATTATCCATGCGTCCCTATGGGCCTATGATCGTACCTCCGACACGCACCCCCTTCACTAACTCAAGAAGCACTACTCCGTAGCTGTAAACATCGGCCTTCCCGGTGATTGGAAGATTTAGAGCCCATTCAGGCGCGATGTATCCTCTTGTCCCATGCACCCTTGACAACATTTGTGCTCCGGCTTCTCGACCTAATAGTTTCACCAAGCCAAAGTCCGCAATTTTGGGCTCAAAGTCTTCATCTAACAATATGTTCTCTGGTTTGACATCGCAATGGATGATCCATTCAAGGCATTCATGGTGCAGATACGCCAATCCTTTTGCTACCCCAAGTGCAATGTTGTACCTTTGGGTCCATTTTAGGGCAGGATATGAGTTCTGATTATCAAATAGAATTCTGTCTAAAGAGCCATTCATAACAAACTCAGAAATCAAGAGCCTGCGAGTCTTCTCAGCACAAAACCCCCAAATTCTCACCAGATTCATATGATATATGCTTCCAATGACACTAAGTTCAGACCTGAACTCTTGATCTCCTTGCACTACGTCATATAGTTTCTTTACTGCGACAATCCTTTCATCATCAAGCACTCCCTTGTAAACTGCTCCCGACCCTCCACTTCCAAGCTCTTCCTGGAAACACTTGGTCGCCTTCTGCAACTCCTTGTAACTGAACCTTCTAAACTGACTGGAAATTATCGTGTAGCCTTTGTCTGTAATCTCAGGCCTTCTCTCCCATCTGTAAACGGTACAACACCCAGCTATGATTAAAGCCATTTCAATTACAAGCAATGTCAACGCTGAAGATAAGAAGTAGCCAAACTTGAACTTGGAAGTGCCACTGCCACCGTTGATCATTTGTGATGAAGGATAAATTTCTTGTTCAGCAACTTTGCAAGCATAGTTTATTCTAGAAGGTGATTCTTGCGAAGATGACAATGCCTTCGATACTTTCAGATATATATCAATATATGGTTCTGCGAAGTTCTTGCCATTGATAAGGAAGACCTTTGGATAGCATTGACCCTTTCCTTTCCGGTAACCAAAAGCTTGGCAATTTTCATTGCCCAGGCACATCATCTTGCACTTAAAAAATGGCACCAATTCCGCGTAATCCATGTCATATCCATAGAAATCAGTTCCAGGAAGTTTCCTAAATGAGAAATTATGATTGGCCGTGATATTTCTCGTGGGCCTGCACTCTCTGCTCCAGTCGCCTTGTTTAACCATCTCAAAGCCTTCAAGGCAAGAACATATCTGGAGCTGCAATCTGTATCTGCATATGCTGTTTACACCGCACACTCCATGTATTTCGCAGAGTCGGGCGAATGCCATCCAAGAGACTGACCATCCGCCACTCGTAGCGTTTAGGCTATACAACCTAAGGTTACCGTCATAGTCTAGAGTCAACCTCCTCATGACCTCCATGTGATGATCGAGGTCAGATGCTTCAAATTTAAGCTTATCACTAGCTAAAAATTGGCCCTTCAGGTCAAGAATCCCGTATTGAGTACTGTTATAAGAAGTTCTGTTATTTCCCCACGATTTGTAGTAAGGATTTGGCCAATATATGCTACTAATCTCGGGGCCATTGTAGATAAGACTCAACATATTGGTTCTGTCAAAGTAAAGAAAGAGTGTACAAGCCTGAATAGAGCAGACCTCTAGCCGATGCAGATACCAACTTAGTGTCCCGAGTCATCGGTTGCAGTGGCAAAAGCGTGTCGGTTGGCGTGTCAAAACTCCTCCATGACCACGAGGTTGCCGGTGTCGAGGAGCATGGCATGGTCGGCACGAGTACCGGTTGTGTTGGTGCTCCACACGGCTGTGCCGTTGTAGTCGAGAAGTGCCAAAGCCCCATCCTTCCGGAATGTGAGCTTTGAGCCCTTGCCGTTCACCGGAGCCTCGCGGTTAGCCGTCCAGGCGACGGTCTTGTCGGCCGACCTGGAGAACCAGACGGAGAAGGTGAAGGCGTTGGTGGCCACCTTGTAGAAGCCACAGGTGAAGTGCCCGTTGGGCGACACCAGGATGGTGGTGGTGTTGTCCCCGGTGGAGATGGAGGAGCCTCTGGCAAGGTAGCTGCTTCGGTGGTCTATTGCGAGAGCAATGGAGGAGAACATGAGAAGGAAGGAGATCAATCTGATGGAAACAGAGACGTCTCTCATGGCCATGGCTGCTTGGCAAGCATGTACTACAAGCACAAGGGAACCAGCATTGTGTGGTGTCGGTGTGGATCATATATGCTCAACTACAAGGACAAGGGAACCAGCAACCATAAGTGCAGTTGGTGACTTTTGACTTCACAATCACATGGCTCTATCGATCAGAGTAGCCATGTACTACGCCAGTAGCGCAGGACCGCTAGGGAAGGGACTGGACGGCCAATCTCTCAACCCGTCCAGGACGGTCTGCCGAATACTAGCAGTTAAGGGGCGTGGTGCACTGTAGTTACCGTGTAACACGACTACGAGTAAAGGTTCTGCCTTCGCGTGTCGCGGACCATTTCTTCGTTGCATGATTGCATCTCCTTTCCCTGTATCCCGAGCAAGAAGTCAAAAGACCAAGACTTGACCGGCCCACGTTGCTTGCCATTGCTACTTTGCTAGCCCGCTAACCCATAGCTCTGTAGCTTGGACAAGATATGATCTGACCCTGCGGTTCAGTTCAACCCCGTTCGCCACGGCAGTGATAGAATCCGTGCTAATAACGGCGTGTGGTTCATATCATTGGCACAAATTTTTATGTGTGTAAACTGTAATTGAGCCGATCAAGCTGCCAGTGCCGATATGAACATGACATTACTGTATCACACTGTTGCTTCCATTGCTACTGCTGACCTGCTGTTGCCTCATGGCTAGCGCTCAACCTGTCAAGCACGCACGGCGGCCAAGTGCCGAAAAGCAAGCGGGCAATTCTGAATCCTGATTGATCTTCGTGTCTTTGCTAATAAACTCATCCAGTGCCAATCCGTTCATGTGATTCCACGCCGCCGTACTCCAGCGCATTCCAAGCTAAATCGAAGGAGGTCTGAGCTCTGAGGCGGGCACGGAGAAGTCCGCTCGGTCGGAGCCGCCATGGCCGCCGGCGGGCTGGAGGTCGAGGTTGTTTCCATTATGCGATATTTTGCGAAAGACCCCCTGGAACGGATCGCGACCGTTAACCGCGATCCAGTTATTTACATTAAACCCCCTAACCTGGATCGCGATTATTAATCGCGATCCGGTTTTTTACATAAAGCCCCCTCATTCGGATCGCGAATATTAATCGCGATCCGATTATTTACATAAAACACCCTGGTTTGGATCGCGATTATTAATCGCGATCCGATTATTTACATAAAACACCCTGATTTGGATCGCGATTATTAATCGCGATCCGGTTTTTTATATCAAACCCCCTCACGTGGATCCAAATATATTTCACTATAGTCCTCGTGCGCTCTCTACCCCTCCGGCGACGGCAACGGCGTCTCGAACGGACTCGCGCTTCTCCTCCGTGTCTGCCCGCAAACCCCCTTGCCTATGGGATCCCTTCTGTTCCTCCGCCGCATCCGATTCTGGCTCGCCTTTCCCTCCCAGCCGAAGTGCCAAACCGAGCAGCACCTCGTTCGCGTTCCCCTCCTGCAGTGCCACTGTGCGCGCTTCGCCGGTCTCACTATCCCGTCCGGCGACGGCGAGGGACTTGCGCTACTCCTCCCACATCCCCTCCTTTCCGCCCATGCCTGCCGGATCTTCCTCGCCCCCGGCCGCCTACGCCTCCAGTAACTTCCGATTTTGGCTCGCCTTCCCCTCCTAGCCGAGCAGCACCTCCCACTCGTCCCCGCCCCCCTCCCGCCGGCCACCGGCTCGTGGTGGGTACTTCCTCCAGCGTGCTCCTCGTACCCCTCCCCCTGGATTTCGCGGCGGCCGCACAGACCTCGCGCTTCCCAGGCTGTCGTTCGATTCAACGCGGTACTTGGTGCCATTCCCGGGCTCGATGGTGCCCGTCTCGCCGGAGGCCGGAGGCGGACTTCAAAATTTGATGGGTCGGTCGGGGAGCCATCGTGCCTTGGCTCGTGCCTGATGCTTCAGAATGCGTTGACGAGGATTGATCTGCTCTGCATTGGCACCGGATTAGGAAGCAGAGTGATCTAGAGCAATGCTGAGTCAGGGAGATTGTGATAGACTGCTAGTGCTGGAGCAGAAGGATCCGATGTTGATGAGCGTGCATTGGTGTTCCGGAGCACATCGGCAGTAAGGTGTTGCTATGAATTTGGTGGTTATTACTCTGCGTTGGTAATTGGTAACTCCTGGATGAAGAGGTAGAGAATAATTTGGGAGGGGGCAATGCAGAAACGGGATAGATGATGCTGCAGTGGAATGACTTTGAGGTGGATTGGCAAGCATTAGCAGATACAACATTGAGGGAACCGGCCAACGACAGCTCAGCGGTGGTGATCTTTTGAACAATATCTTCCTGATTCTTTTGGATAATACAGTTAGTTGGGATCATTTAGTTTGTTAGCTTGCTCAATGAATAAAGTAATGAAAAGGAATTAAGACTATCAGCTGAGGCATCTTACCAGTGATGATTTCTTATGTGTTCGCAATAGATTTAATATTTCTAATTTGCTATGATCCTGTTGCTTAATTAGTCATCAGTAAAGTTAAAATGGAATCTGATGCATTTCATGTAGAGCAAAGTATGAAGGCAAGTAAGCTAAAGAAAATAGTGGTATTACAATATCATACATAAACTACATATAGGGATGAAACTCATTTTTACTTTGCTGTTAGCTACTATAATATTTTCTCCCACAACTCTTCAATAGGCAAGTCACCTAGCTTGTAAAAAGTAACTGCCAAAGGCCACTAGACATTACTCCACTAGTGGAAGCAGAGTTTCGACCACATAGCTCATGTTTGGTCTTCTTCCCCTCTCCTCTTCCACGCATGAAACTGCTATCTTTAGCATCATTGCTGCTTGTACATAGTCAAATTCTCCACTCAATCTGCAATCGACAAACTCCAAGAGCCATGACTGATCTTTGCTTGCCAATTTCTTTTTGAGAGTTTTAGCGTAGTGTCCAACAGCCATTTCGACCTCAACCTCGCCCTCACCCTGAACCACCTGGCTGGAAACCCGAGTACCCATTACCAGCTCAAGAAGCACTACTCCGTAGCTGTAAACATCTGCTTTTCCAGTGATTGGAACATTTAGAGCCCATTCTGGTGCAATGTATCCTCTAGTCCCATGCACTCTTGACAGCATTTGTGCTCCGGCTCCCCGACCTAATAGTTTCACCACCAAAATCTGCAATCTTGGGCTCAAATTCTTCATCTAAGAGTATGTTCTCTGGTTTGACATCACAATGCACAATCCATTCAAGACATTCATGGTGGAGATAGGCCAGTCCTTTTGCTACCCCAAGTGCAATGTTGTACCTTTGGCTCCATTGCAGAACAGGATATAAGTTCAGATTATCAAACAGAACTCTGTCTAAAGAACCTTTCTCAACAAACTCGGAAACCAGAAGTCTGTGAGTCTTCTCAGCGCAAAACCCCCAAATTCTCACCACGTTCATATGATAAATTCTTCCAATAACGCTAAGTTCAGATCTGAACTCTTGCTCTCCTTGGATCATATCACTTAGCTTCTTCACTGCAACCTTCCTTTCATCACTTAGGACTCCCTTGTAAACTACTCCTGATCCGCCTCTGCCCATCTCTTCATGGAAACAATTGGTCACTTCCTGTAACTCCCTGTAGCTGAACCTGCAGAACTGGCCGTAAATTATCATACTCCCTACATCTGTAGGCTCTGGTCTTCTTTCCCATTTGTGAAGAACCCAAAATCCAATAAAGATTAATGTGACTTCAACAGCAAGCAGTGTCAATGCAGAAGTAAGGAAGTAACCAAACTTGAACTTTTTCTGAGAAATTTGTATAGGAGGTGCCATTTTTTCAGTAAATTTGCAAACATGGCCTTGTGTAGAACTAGAAGGCAACTTTGGCAATGGCAATGCTGCCCTGGGAACTTTCATATAGATATCATTGTAGGGTTCTGGGAATTCCTTGCCACTGAAAAGCAAGGTCTTCCGGTAACATTGGCCTGTTCCCCCCCGGACACCAACAGCTTGGCAGTCACCATCCTCTAAGCACATCTTGATGCACTTCTGCAATGGCATTGACATGTTGTAGTTTAATTCATACCCCCAGAAATCTGTTCCAGGAAGTTCTGTGAATATGAAGTCGTTGCTGGCTACACTATTTGTCTTGCGCTTGCACCCTTTGCTCCAGTCACTTGGTTGGGTCACTTCAAAGCCTTCAAGACAAGAACACTCAGGCTCCGGCGTGTATCTACACAGGCTGTTTCGGCCGCATAGGCCATGTATTCCACAGAGTCGAGCTAATAACATCCCAGAGATGGACCAGCTGCCTGTCATCATGTTTAGACTGTACATCCTAAGGTTACCATCATAATCCAGAGTTAACCTCCGCATGATGTCATCACCAAGATCAGAGGCTTCAAACTTTAGCTGGTCACCAGCGACAAATGCACCTTTGCTGTCGAGACCACAGTATTGGTTCCTGTTACCATTATTAGCCCATGATCGGTTGTGTGTAGGCCAATATGTGGCACTAATCTCATTTTTTCTATTGTAGATAAGACTCGACGTGTAGTTGCTGTCAAAGTAAAAGGTGTAGAAGCCGGAAGAGAGCAAACCCTTGGCAGATGCGGAGACCAGCCGAGTATTTGAAGCCATCGACTGCGATGGCAGAAGTGTGTCCGTTGGCGAGTTGAAGCTGCTCCAGAGAGGATTACCACCTTGATCCATGATGACGAGGCTTCCAGTGTCGAGAAGCGCTGCACTGTCAGCATGGATCGCAGCTGTGTTGGTGCTCCATACGACCGTGCCATCATAGTCGAGGAGATCTAAGCTCCCAGACTTCTGGAAGACGATCCTGGAGCCGTTGCCGTTGACCGGAGCGTCACGATTGGCTGTCCAGGCGACTGTCTTTTCGGCCGACCTGGAGAACCAGATGGAGAAGGTGAAGGCGTTGGTGGCCACCTTGTAGAAGCCGCAGGAGAAGGCGCCGTTGGGCGACACCAGGATGGGGGCGGCGCCGTCCCTGGTGGAGATGGAGGAGCCTCTTGCAATTGCAAGGTAGCTTTGGTTGTTTGCAAGAGCAGTGTATGACATGAGGAGGAAGGAGAGCAACGCAGCGGTGAATGTAAACACTTGTCCCATGGCCATGGCTGGTTGTCTAGCACTCGCAAGGGACTTTGGGCGTCACTGGAGACCTGGAGTCATATATATCGCCTGTGCACACTGCGTGCGCAGGCAGTCAGTCAAGAGCCCAATAGTTGGTGCCATGTGGTCGTGTTCTGGTACTTGATTTGTACGTGGTTTTTATGTACCCCTGCAGCACTGGCTGCCAAAGGGGCTATATGGCCAATCATTTAACGCGTTTAAGACCGCGTCCGGGCGATGACTAAAATTATTAGTAGCAGGTTAGCGGTGTCGCCGTTGCTGCTCACCGACGGGGCAGGAGGCTATTAGTCAGTTTGTCACGCGAACTAAAATTATTAGTAGCAGGACTGGCTGACCTTGGCGCCGCACTGGCCCGCGCCGCTCGCAAGTCGCAGGGGACACAGCTCATGTCATGTGATTCCACTTCCCACCCCGCCGTCCTCTAGCGCGGGGAAGCTAGCGCTTCCTGCTTTGGAAGTGGAAGTCGATGGCTGTCGGCTCGGAGAGGTGCTCGGAGCCGCCATGGCCGCCGGCGGGCTAGAGATCCAGGTTGTTTCCGTTATCCGATATTTTGCGAAGGACCCCTGAATCGCGATCCGTTTATTTACATTGAGCCCCTGATCTGGATCACGATTAATAATAGCGATCCGGTTTTTTACGCAAAACTCCCTAAACCGGATCGTGATTATTAATCGCGATCCGATTATTTACATAAAACCCTCTAAACCGCCTAAACCGAACCGGATCGCGATTATAACCGCGATCCGAATATTTACATAAAACCCCCTTAAACCCCCTTACTTGGATCCAACTATTACATTAAGCCCCATCGTCCTCCTGCGCTCTGTGCCCCCTTCCCGTTCCCCTCCGGCGACGGCGACGACGTCGTCTCAAACGGACTTGCGCTACTCCTCCGTATCTCACTCCCCTTGCCTACCAGATCCCCTCTATTCTTCCGCCGCGTCCGATTCTGGCTCGCCTCTCCTTCCTAGCCGAAGTGCCGAACCGAGCAGCACATCTGCCTGCGTTCCCCTCCTGCGGTCCTGCCGCTTCGCCGGTCTCGCTGCCACAGTCATCCTGGGGCTCGTGGCTCGTGGCGCAGGTGAGAACCTGCACCTGGGTCCCATCCCTCGCAGCCGGCTTCCGCGGCGACCGCGCAGACCTCGAGGTGCCCAGGGAGGATCTGCACCGACACCACGTGGTGCTTTGCTTGCTGCCGTTCCCTCGCCGGATCCCGATGGTGTCCGGCTCGCCGGATGGCGTGGAGGCATCCAATGCTTCGCGAGGAGAGCCTCCGCAATGCAGTGGTGTGGCAGTAAGACAGGCGCAATGCTTTGCAGTCTGTTGCGGTCAATGGGGATTGCTCTGCATTGGCACCTGATGGGAGGCTGAGAATGATTTGGGGGCAATGCAGAGACGAGGACCGATGAGATTGTATGATGGTGCTAGACAAGAAGGGTTTGAGGTGGATGCGATGAGCTTCATCAGTTCATCGCCGCGGAGGGCGTTGGCAGCAAGAACGGTGGACAGGCAAACAGCAACTGCAGCCAAACAACGGTGACCTATCTAACAATTCCTGCAATTTCCGATTATTTTTTATCATGATGAATAGTTTGTTCATTTGGGTTCTTCGGTTTAGCATTGTTGCTCAGGAAGTCATGGAAAAAATATTAGTCTATCAGCATATGCTACTTACTAGTGATGACTGATGACTATTGACAACTATGTGTCATTGCTGGATTTAATATTACCAATCTGTCTTGAGTCAAGCATTCTTGATTTCTTTCATCAAAATGAGATTGCATAATGGCATTTGATGCACTTAAATATAAACCAAAGTATGCACACGGGTAAACTAAAGGAAATAGCGACACCCCCATATTAATTAGATCCATTTTATCAGGCTTAATCAGGCATAGGTATATAAGATAGGTTTAAGGCTGTCAGTGATTTAGCAGCGCAACATCACACCATTATTTTCTCCCAGAATTGTCAGTGGAAGGAATACTAATCACAATTGGGTGTTGGTTGTTCATCTTGTACCTTTCCATTAGCTAATTTTCAGTAATTACACAGCTATTTAGTTTGTTAGGATCCAGCATTACAAAAGGTACAGTGGATGTGTATGCATTTATGTAGACCAAACTATCCAAAATTGAACCAAATATGACTACAGATTTACACTACAAGAAGAATAATGCATCTGCTAATAATTTAATAGACTTATTATTTTGGATGATTGTCTAGGCTGCTTGTGTCAGATAATTCTCTAGAATCTTTGCATGATACATAAGAATATAAGATAGGCATAAGGACCCCAGTAACTTTTCTGTGGTAAGCACACCACAACAGCTAGCTATAACAAAAGATTTAAGTACTATAAATTATTCAGCCAATGACAAAAGAGCTTCAACAACTTGGCTCGTGTTTGGTCTTCTTCTTCTCTCCTCTTCTAAACACGACACTGCTATCTTTATCATCATTGCTGCTTGTGAATGATCAAATTCTCCACCCAGTCTGTAATCAACAAACTCTAGGAGCCATGTTTCGTCTTCGCTTGTTAATTTCTCTTTAAGAATATCAGCAGAGTGCCTAACAGCCATTTCCATCTCCCCTTCGCCCTCAACCACCCAACTGGAAACCCGAACCCCCTTCACCAACTCAAGAAGCACTACTCCATAGCTATAAACATCAGCCTTTCCAGTGATTGGAAGATTTAGAGCCCATTCTGGTGCAATGTATCCTCTAGTCCCATGCACCCTTGACAACATTTGTGGTCCGGCTCCTCGATTCAGTAGTTTTGCCAATCCAAAATCTGCGATCTTTGGTTCAAAGTCTTCATCTAACAATATGTTATCTGGTTTAATGTCAGAATGCACAATCCACTCTAGGCACTCATGATGGAGATAGGCCAGTCCTTTAGCCACCCCAAGTGCGATATTGCACCTTTGTTTCCAGAGCAGCAAAGGAGAGAAGCTCTGGTTATCAAACAGGGCTTTGTCTAAAGAACCATTCTCGACGAACTCAGAAACTAAGATTCTGTGAGTTTTCTCAACACAGAATCCCCATATCCTGACCAGATTCATATGATAAATTCTTCCTATGACACTTGGCTCAGATCTGAACTCTTGCTCTCGTTGGATCACGTCATTTAGCTTCTTCACAGCGACCTTCCTCTCATCATCCAGGACTCCCTTGTAAACCGTTCCTGACCCACCACTCCCGAGCTCTTCCTGGAAACCCTTGGTTGCCTTCTCTAACTCTTTGTAGCTGATTCTTCGGAATTGGCTAGAAATTATCCTGTAGCCTTCTTCTGTAGTCTCTGGTCTTTTTTCCCATTTGTAAACAACCCAACACCCGACTATTATCAATACAACTTCAATGATAAGCAGTGTCAGCGCAGAAGAAAGAAAGTAGCCAAACTTGAATGTGGAAGTGGCACCATCTAACATTCGCGATGAAGGATAGGCTTCTTCTACATTAACTTTACATTCATGGATTCGTCTAGAAGCTGAATTTTGGCGAAGACAGCGCAGCCTTGGGAACTTTCAGATAAATATTATTGCACGGATGTGTGAAGTTCTTGCCGTTGAAAAGCAATACCTTCGGAAAGCATTCACCTGTCCCCATCCGGTAAACGAAAGCTTGGCAATCTTGAATGCCCAAGCATATCTTCCTGCACTCAAAAAACGTCAATGAGGTTGTGTAGTTGAAGTCATACCCCCAGAAGTCAGTTCCTGCAAGTTTCTGGAATGAGAACTCCTGGTTAGCCGTGCTATTTACCATGCCTTTGCTCCACTTCATTTTGTCTGTCATGTTTGTCTTGCGCCTGCATCCTTTGCTCCAGTCGTTTGGTTCAATCATCTCGAAGCCATCAATGCAAGAACATTCCAGCTTTGGTAGGTACGTACAAAGGCTGTTTATGCCACACAATCCATGTATTTCGCAAGCTCGCGGGAACGCCATCCAAGATATCAACCAGCTGCCATCATTTCCATTTAGGCTATACAGTCTAAGGTTACCATCATAATCTAGAGTCAGCCTCCTCATGACCTCATCACCAAGATCAGAGGCTTCAATCTGAAGTTTGTCACTAGCTACAAATCGACCTGTGTTATCAAGAACTCCAAATTGGCTGTTGCTAAAAGTAGTCCTACCATTCTCCCACAATTTGTAGTAAGGATTAGGCCAATATATGCTACTAATCTCAGGGCCGTTGTATATTAGTGTTAGCATGCTGTCACTGTTGAAGTAGAAGATGTAGAGACCTGAATAGAGCAAACCTCTAGCAGATGCAGATACTAACTTTGTGTTCCGAACCATCGGTTGCAATGGCAGGAGCGTGTCGGTTGGCGAGTCGAAGCTCTTCTAGAGGTGATGACCAAGTGGATCCATGACGACAAGATTGCCACTGTCAAGAAGCATTGCACGGTTGGCGCGGGTGGCAGTGGTGTTGGTGCTCCACACAGCCATGCCGTTGTAGTCAAGAAAGGCCAAGCTCCCGTCCCTCTGGAAGATGAGCCTGGAGCCCTTGCCGTTAACGGGGGCGTCACGGTTGGCTGTCCAGGCGACTGTCTTGTCGGCTGACCGGGAGAACCAGATGGAGAAGGTGAAGGCGTTGGTGGCCACCTGGTAGAAGCCGCATGAGAAGGCGCCATTGGGCGACACTAGGATGGTGGCAGTGTCATCCCCGGTGGAGATGGAAGAGCCTCTGGCAAGGTAGCCTTGGTCGTTCGCAAAGGCAGCAGAGGACACCAGAAGGAAGGAGAGCAATGCAATTGTGGAACTGAAGATTTCTCTCACGGCCATGGATGCTAGCAAGCTTTCACCAGGAACATGTTACTGTAGCCGTGGGTATCATGAGTTCATGACACATATATCACATGAGTACAGGAAGAGTCTTGAGTTCTGCGGTGACCTTGGCGGGGTTTCTGTCAGCACGACCTAGGAAAGGGACTAGACACCCAATCCTTCAACCTCAACCGGTCCATGACGGTGATGCCGAATGTTAGCTGATAATCTAAACATCTACAAACAAAAGGCTTGACTTGTCCATTTTGTTTCCATTGGTAGCTGTAGCTATACTGACATGAATCTGTAGCTTGTTGATCGGGCAATCGGGCGTACACTGACCGGTGGTTCATTCAAACTTTCAGGTCGTTCAACCTGTCCAGCACGGCAGCTCAACACTATAACAAGGGCGCGTGGTTCGTTGGAACACTGCGTGCAACCGATCTGATCAACCACCGGTGACATGAGTGTCGGCCTGAACTTGATAGGAGCACTGGCTCGTTGCAGCTCGACCTGTGGCCTGTGGGGACGGTAAAGCGGACATCTCTGATCTTGATGTGTTGTATGTTGCTAGCTAGACTCATTCAGCGCCACCTAGTAGGAGCGACCGAGGACTGACCAGTGCTTCAGCCTGTCCAGGACGGCACTACTGCGCGTGTCACCGAGATTGGCACCATTTCTGGCTTCCATGCGTCAAGCTGTCGACAGATCAAGATTAGGAACGCTTGTTGTAGTTGCTTGGTGATTGTCGCTATCAGAGGATAGTTGCAAATCGCGGGCTATGACATTTAGTGGCGGTCCTCTTCAAAAACTAAACACAGCTACAGCGGAAGCTAATTCATTTAGCGGATTATCTTAAAAATGAAAACAGTAATTATACAGAAATTTATATTGCTTGTTGTTAGTCCAAGTTTCTATTCAATACTGTACGAGGCATGGGCCTTTAGCCCAGCCCATCACCGGCACAAACCTAGCGCAGATGGGCCTTTCAGCGCACCCGTGTGGGCCGTTTTGTGCCTATATGATGAGTATAGTGTCGTAGTGAGGCAGTAAGCGCCGCTAAATATTCTCAAAAAAAAAAAGTAAGCGCCACTAAATCTCTTCCGCAAAATCCCGTTTAGCTGAGATACCAGATAAATGTTGCATATCGTAGCAGACGACCTCCAGAAACGCTATGTGCAACGTTGACTCAGACCCTCTGGGTTCGGTGTACTCATTACTGAACTGAAGGTTTGGTTACTTGGTTGCCTCATCATATCTGTGGACGTTGATCGCCGTCTGGGATCACTTCCGGCGGCTTCCGGTGATCAGCCATCTCGTTTCACCAGCGGACAGCCCGTGCCTGCTTCCGCTCGCGCCTGACGTCTCCCCGCGTCCAGAAATGGCAGAAGCCAACGTGCGCGCCCGTCATCTACCCCTGGAGCGCGTGAGCCTTGCTCACGGCGGATCGGACACGACCGGCCTTCCTACGCCACGGCGCCTTTATCGTGGACAACCGGCCACCGGTTGGTATGTCCGTTTCCTTCCCACTCTGCTCTTGTCGTGTCGTGTCGTGTCGTGTCCCCTGCATAGCCTTTGGGTCAAGCGATCGAGTGTGCGCTGGGGCGTGTGTGGCTATTTTTTTAGACAAAAAACTAATTTCACGAGGCACACCGCACGTCGAGGAAGATTAGGACATTGCTTGAGCGACTAATCGGAACTGACACGCACACGCTTTATTCCGCGGTCCATCACGCGGCAGTGCTGAACTGAAATCGGTGTCATTGACACGGCACGGTCGGTCACTGCCTGCTCATCGCTCTTTATTGGCCGGTTGGCTCGTTGCCACGCTTCAGCAGATCATCCTCCCGTAGTGGCCTCTTGCACGTCATCCTCCCGCCTGCGGACACGGGCGCCTACGCCACGGCGCCTTCGTCGTGCGCAACCGGCCAAACCGGTTGGCTTGTCCGTTTCCTCCCCAGGTCCCGCTCGTGTGTTCGTGCCCTGGGCTCGTGTTCCCCTCCCCTGCATAAAACAACCCAAAAAAAAAGTGTGACAAGGCACACGTCAGCCACGCAGGTTTACGACACTAGTCAGTGGCACGTTGCTGCCGCGCTAGCTCCGCACGACGCTTCCGTATACATCTGGTCGAGTGCCGTCTATAAGCACAAGTGCACACCCGCGCAGCTGATTGATTACCGACCATGGACGGTCGTTTTCATCGTGATTCCCTAGTTCACCGAGTCTTGTGTGCTTCTATCTAGTACTGATGCTACTGAGCACGTAGTGTCTTTGTCATCCCAGACCCGACAACGGGTGAATTCCGCTCCATCTTGGCGCTGACCGAAAAAATCGGCACGGACGCAGCACAATTTAATTGGCCGGTAGAGCTCAAGCCCGCAAGGACTCCGACGCATGCAATGCATCACCAGAAAAAGTGTACAGTATCTCTCGAGACGACTCCACCCATGATTGATCCACGGAAAAGTAGGGAAGGGGGTGGGTTGGTGGATGGGCCGTCTTCCCAAGCACCAATCGGGTGCTTCCGCCGGGCCGCGACGACCAGCACAGCAATCCCGCCGGTCCCGTTTGGAGGAAGACAGCAAGCAACCCGCGAGGAGTGGGAGGCCTCGCCGTCTCGTCGGCCAGCACACACACTGCACGGCCAGGCCGAGTCCCGAGTCCCTCTCCCACCAACCCTCCCCAGCCCACCCGACAGCGTGGGCGCGGGCCGGCCGCGCAGCGCAGCGCCAGACCCCGGGGGAACGGACGCCGAGACCGACCCATCTGACCAAACGCGCGTTTCGTTCCAGCGCCCGCCACCCACCCCGCGCACGTCGCAGGCCACCCCCAACCCCACCAACCCACACCGACCCCGTCGCTGCGCTGCGAGCCTCGCACGCAGGCCACGACCCCTTCACGTCCTCCCTCCCCGTCATACTGGTCATCGCGTCGCCTACCTGGCCAACTGGCGCCGCGGGGTGGCTCACATGTCCCGCCCAACCGCCCCGCTGCTTCCGCCTCCCGCGGCCGCCGTGGGTTATAAAAGCCAGCACCGTCGCGGCACGCAAACGCAAGCCGTCAGTCCAGCCACACCCCCCGCCGCGATTACCCAGATCTCCGGGACTCCTCCTTCACCGTAGGCGAGGTCAGCAGCTACCGTAGCGTCGGCGATGGCCAGCACCGCGACCGAGGCGGCGAAGGCAGCCGAGCCGCAGCAGCAGCAGGCCAACGGCAACGGCGAGCAGAAGACGCGCCACTCCGAGGTCGGGCACAAGAGCCTGCTCAAGAGCGACGACCTCTACCAGGTACTACTTCTTGCTTGCTCGCTGCTCCGTGCTCTGGATCTTCTCCCGTTCTCCTCTGGCCTGCCTGGCTGATTCGAATCTGGAAACTTTTGCAGTACATCCTGGACACGAGCGTGTACCCGCGGGAGCCGGAGAGCATGAAGGAGCTGCGCGAGATCACCGCCAAGCACCCATGGTACGCGCCCGCCTCTCTGTTCGATGCGAATCGAACTTGATCAGATCTGAAATGCCACGACTGGTGTTTGCTGCAGGAACCTGATGACGACGTCGGCCGACGAGGGGCAGTTCCTCAACATGCTCATCAAGCTCATCGGCGCCAAGAAGACCATGGAGATCGGCGTCTACACCGGATACTCCCTCCTCGCCACCGCACTCGCCCTCCCCGAGGACGGCACGGTCAGTTCATCCCGTCCCGTCTCATTTCTCCCCCAGATCTGCTGCATCCCTGTCCCTAGTATTGGGGGCGCAACCTGACGATGCAGCAGAAGCAGCGGCAGCAGCGATCCACTGACGAAATCTCGACCTGCGTGCAGATCTTGGCCATGGACATCAACCGCGAGAACTACGAGCTGGGCCTGCCCTGCATCGAGAAGGCCGGCGTCGCCCACAAGATCGACTTCCGCGAGGGCCCCGCGCTCCCCGTCCTCGACGACCTCATCGCAGACGTACGTACTACGCAAACTCTGCTTGCCTCGATTCTCCTCCTCTCCTGTCCTGTCCTGTCCTGTCCTTGACCTTGTCCCATCCAAAAATGGCGGCCGGTCCCTGAAATCGGGCCTGAATGAATGACCCTGAACCCGTTCCGTTCCGTTCCGTGCGTGCAGGAGAAGAACCACGGCTCCTTCGACTTCGTCTTCGTGGACGCCGACAAGGACAACTACCTCAACTACCACGAGCGGCTGCTCAAGCTCGTCAAGATCGGCGGCCTCATCGGCTACGACAACACGCTCTGGAACGGATCCGTCGTGCTCCCCGACGACGCACCCATGCGCAAGTACATCCGCTTCTACCGCGACTTCGTGCTCGTCCTCAACAAGGCGCTCGCCGCCGACGAGCGCGTCGAGATCTGCCAGCTCCCCGTCGGCGACGGCGTCACCCTCTGCCGCCGCGTCAAGTGAACACGGCATTCGTCCGTCTGCCATGCCATCCCCACCGCCACCCTACCCCAATCATAGGCGACGCGCAGCATTAATTAATTATTCAGCGTCTTTTTTGGCTATTTCTTGGCCCTGTAATCTTCTTGGAAATTGTCACCATTTCGTGCGTAAATGTCAGAGACCGTAATATTAATTTTACTATAAAGATGAAGATCCAGTGTTTATGCTTCGTATATGCTTGCTAGCTTGGCAGCAGTCTTTTGAGTTACTGACGAATTGAACGAGGTTGATAGTCTCCATCCAAAATTTGGCGAAAACTCAGCGTTTCAGATGATTGCTAGTGTGATAGTGTCAGTAATCTTGTCGAATCGAAGCTGCCAAATTCGGCGCATTTTGCATTCATCCAGAGCTGTAGATTTCGATATTCTTGTTTGGTGTATGCGAGCTTTGAAGTTTTACCCCATCTGTCGATGCATCCACATTTCGGCAGTTAGAGTTCATGGACAGCGACAGCTGCGTACAGATATTTGCTTCGCTAGGACTACCATCTGTGGCCTGCCAAACGACTTGATTGTGAATAGAAACTTCTCTGTCAGAGACCAGTTGTTGAGTGCCCATGTGGCCTGTGGCCATGTGCTGATGTGGATACAAGAAAATCAGTGCAGTTGGCATGCCGATTATAACGTCATATAATACCCTTTTCCTTCCTTGTATCTTTTAGTTTAGGGGGAGAAAGAGGATTATTTTTTCACTCAAAAGTCACAAGACCCTATGCCCCAAATTGCAAAAAGAAATCCTAGAGCATACCGGAGTTTTGCAATGAAACTGGCAGAAACTGGTTTGTCAGTCAGTCATGTCAGGGGTAGCAGCTTGATCATCACATGCATGCAGGGAGTGGCGTGCAAGGAAATCAAGCAATCAGGGAGTGGGTTCCAGGACAGTTAAGCAGGTTGCCCGAGTTGGGTTCGCGTCCCTGTCTCACGGGTGGGTGAATGGTTGGTGAAACGCTGCCATCTTGAAGCTTATCTTGGTGGAACATAGGTCTCCAAATACTAAGATTCTAGACGATCCAATTGCAACGATTTTCCTTTTGTAAAAAAAAAAGTAGACAAGATCCTAAAGGAATGCACTGAAGGTTTCTATCCACAAGCTAGTACAATGCAGTCTTACTTAACCAATTCTTTTTACATTTTATTAATCACCCATCAAACTGAACATTAATGTATGGTAAATCAGATCCTCCGTGACAGTTCAGCAACCAGCGTTGTAACGTATTAAATTTACATGTATGATACATGTGTGGGCCATAGTAAACTACAAAGTCATGTATGTTCTTCCTATCAAATCTGTGACTGTGATGGTACAATTTATTCTGTGTAAAACATTTACAGGTATGAATATACAGAAGATGCAATCAAAATAAAACTTTTTTTTCTTCAGAACAACAATGGAGACAACATAAACAACAATTGATCACTTATTTCATGGACCCTTTGATGATTCCTGCCATGAACCAGTAGTGATGGGCTCATGGCAGGCTTGGCAATAACCGTTGTCCATGGACGACATGAATCAATCAAGAGACCTGCACCCCGGCGTTGAGGATGATCTGGGGGATGGACCTGATCTGCAGTGCGGGGCTGATGGAGAGCAGGCCCACGAAGCTCTCCGGCGGCACCCGCATGCCGCCCACGTTGATGCACTCCAGCCGCCGGCACTTGTTCACCAGCGCCACCAACCCGGCCTCCGTCACGTGGCGGCAGCTCCACAGGATGATGCTCTGCACATGGAATGGAAGCCAACCCAAACCACACTGTCAGCATGCAAGTCAACTGCACCTTCTAAGAACCTGTAGGTTTGTATTTAATGTAATCTGGACTTTGCATATGATTAACACGTTGCAGCTTGTATGTTCTGACCAAACCATTTTTACGACATGAATACACAGGTAATTTGGAATTCTCGATTTAGCTTAGTTTGCTGCAGAATTAGGGTGGAATGTTCTGAAACTATCCAACCCAGTTAGGCTTTTCCAATGAAGTGCTCTATAAGGATCAGCAATCAGATTTGCCTCATATCTACAACAACTTCAGTTAACATCCTATTGGACTGAAAGCTAACTGAACCCCCATAAAAGCTGTAGAAAAAACTATCAGCAACCTACATTTATGCGCTATAGCAGCCAGACAGACAGGAATGGTCTCAGAGGGCCCGTGCAGCATCGTGGTCAATTATTTGTACGCTGCACGGCTGAAACCCTGAGAAAAAACCTCAATATCAAACGCCGTTGGTCACTGAATCTGCACGACAAAGTATCTTCCCACTGCTGGCCCCCGGACCCCAAGAATCGCTGTTCTATGACAGGAGCAAGGAACCAAATCCTTTTATTTGCTCCACGTTTTTCTTTCCTCATCAACTGCCATTTCAATGTACCGTAAGAATGTCATAGTGCAAGGCGCTGTTATGGTCAACTTTTCTCTATTGAACACACAGGAAAATTGTGTTTCATTGCATCAAAGAAATCAATTGTAATTGTTAGCCAAACTGCTAGTGAAGCACCACCAAACAGAGTGTAGTTAACCTTACTTTCTCTACTAAAATGCAAACTTGGACGAGCATGAAAATGGTCCTAACTGCTATTCATGTATCTACCAAAGCTTGTAATCTGTTTATCTATCTTCAAATATATTGAGCTTAAATAAAAAAAATGGTTAATAGTCTAGCAGTGTTATATTCACGCATATCCCTTCAAGGAAAGCATACCAGGCCTAACTACTCTGATACTGAATCCCCTATTTGTGCGCTAAAGCAGCGGTAATACACGTCTGCTATTGCAATTCATATATGCATATTCTGACCACGTGAACAATGAGAAAAGAAACTCTCAATTCTACCTAGCACAATTTATCACCTAATTACATATAATAAGTCATAGCTGTGCTTAATCTGCTTCGAGCCGATGTACCACGGACCAAAATTGAATGGACCACTGTTCTGCGATAGGCCCAACAAACCAAGTTCATTAATTTGTTCCAACCAAGTTCGCTGAATTGTTCCACGTTTTTCTTTTCCTCATTGACTAGTTAACGCCATAGTAGATAGTACCAGAAGTGTGTCATAATTAAAATATCTTCTACTAGAGATATCTTCAAACTATGGGTTGGACTGTTCCTAGACCCATTTTTCATGAGGTACTTTGTCAGGTTCATAGTTTGCAATTCAATTCTGAAGCAATTGAAGTTCAGAAAAGAGAAATGCACCTTCAGATTTGCACAGCTATTTGCGACTGCATTCAGGGATTCGTCTGTGATGAATGTCCCACCAATATTCAGGTGCTGAAGAGAATAAGCCCTTGAAACCTACATGCGAGTTTAAGAAAAGAGCAGTTGTTATGAAGGCAAATAGCACCTTAAGGAAGTTTTTAGCGGTTTGAATCAGCTTATGGAGGCAAATATCTATTTAAATATTCTTAAAACGTGGATCTGTCTGATATTTCAACATGACAAAGTCTAATACGCTGGTACATGGCCTAGGAAAAAATTGAAAGCAATTGACGCACTAACATCAAGAAATCTGCAGGGACGTTTGACAAAATCACAATTCTTGTAACGGACGTTAACACCTCAAGGACATGCTTACTGAATGTAATCAAATTGTCAACATTTCTTTTTCCTTGCGGATAGAGAGGTGAGTTCACCCCCAAACATGGATCACTGTTTAAGTAACAACCTAATGGTCTACATGGATCACTGTTTAAGTAACAACCTAATAGAGAGGTGACCAAGATAGAATGAGTAAAATTATGTGCAGATGACGAGGAAGCCAAGCCAGACAAGTTACGCAATTGTAATTTGTAAAGCAACTCATTATTCCTGAGCATAAGTCAACATCCTATCAAATATCATATCAATCTCTACACAATTTCAATGACAAGAAAATTGGTTCACGTACACTTGACAAAAGAAAGCTAATTAAAAATAGCAGAGACCATTTCATTCAATTTTTATTTGTTAGAAAAAAGAAGCAGGTGGGCCAAAAAGCTAATGACTTCAATCAGATTGCTGACAAGACAGCATCTACAAGCTAGTATAACCAGAAGCTTCCCATTCTCACCAGCTGAATAACGCCCTTGTCTGTGATTCCAGCCAATCCCCACAGCGATATGGACGTCAGCTTCCCGACGCAATCCGCGGAAGAGATCTTGATCAAGCCTTCGTCGGTGATTTTGCACCCCCAGCAGCTTCGTGAACTCCAAGAACGGGCAGACAGCGTTAGGAAAGGGTTGATCACCGATCGATCGAGAGAGAGATAAAACATAGAAGCGTTCGGCAAGAGCCGGTGAACTCACATGTCGAGGTCACGGAGGTTGACGGCGGCGCGGACGAAGCGCGCGGCGGTGTCGTCGCCGGTGCGCTGCCCCGCGAAGCTCAGCCGCCGCCGCGACGCCAGCGACCGCTCCACCGCCCGGCGCCACCTCCGGCTCACTCCCCCGGCTCTGACCGCCACAAACGAAAGCACAGAGAGCATAAGCAAATCGCGTCACGATCGACATGGTGAATCAGCTAAAACATCGGTTCTGGTTCGCACATGGACAGGTCGCGGAAGGAGGGGAGGAGGGAGAGGACGTGCGCGAGGAGGTCGGCGGGGAGCCTCTCGATGTCCCCCTCCGCCGCGCCGGCGCCGCCGCCATCGCCGTCGTGCTGCTGCTGCTTCTCCATCTCTCTCGCTCGAAGCTCGGAGAAAGCTGATCAGAAAGTTGAGCGGGGGCGAGGGGGGGCCTTCTTGTAGCGGCAGACGTCGCCACCGGCACGTGACGCCGATGCGTGCAGCGCGACGCGACGCGAGTGGACGCGGGCGCGCGGCGTGGAATTCGGCTGCGCTCGGGGGGAGGGAGGATGAGCCGATCATGTGGACACCCTCGCGCCATCCCGCGACATTTTAAAAGGTGAAATCATCAGCGAGCCGGGGGACGGACGCATCGAGATGCTACGTCCAACTGTTACGAAAAGCGCCCTGGATGCTACGTCCAACCTGCGTGCGGTTCAGAATTTTGACATGGGCTAACCCATCAGAAACCAAAGAGATTGTAACTTTGTAAGGTACAGTCGACAAGTAGTACAATAAAAAGTTACGAAATGTTTGCAATAAAACAGTAAGCATCTACTACGCATGGGCGTGCCTACTTAACTAGACATGGATATGCTATCATGCTACGATATAAAGCGCCGAATTTGTCCTAGGTGGCGAGGACAATTTTAACCAATTATTTCTCCTATACAACGAGCGTACCATGGTTTTTGTCATAAGCACCTCTTCAGAAAATGATTTGATATAGGCAAGATAAATCTCCGATCGCCGTGATTTTAGCTTGCATAATAATTATATAGACTTAGAAGAATTAAGGTGAAAAATCTAATTAATCTCATTTTGTTTGTGCAGTCCGAAATAATGATTGTTGTTAGTGAACAAGAGGACGTAGTTGCTGGTGAAATTGGGTACAAGGCAGATATATACGCATATGTCTACTTCAGGAAAAACGAGCTGCTTGGCTCTGCACAATCTAAACTAAAAGCTCTTCATAAATACGAAAACGATATGTAGCATGTAGCGTACCATTGGAATTTAGGAACACATCATGTTTACGAGCCCAGGCCATCATGGCTATGCTCTGTATGGTTGTATTATCCGGTCATGAGTCATGACTGATCAGTGAACCAGTGACTGCACAAGCAAAAGGATCAGATCACGCGGGTATGTTCGAGCTCGGAAAACCCCGTGCTCACTCAAACTCGGTCGGACAAGGCACCGCCCGTGCTCACTCAAACTCAGTCGGACAAGGCACCGCGAGTTAGATAGTACTCCCTCCCAAATTGTAAGCTGTTTTGGCTTTCAGAAAATGATTTGCATAATTACATACTAGCTTTAGAAAAATTGAGGTGAAAATCTAATTGATCTTATTTTATTTACACAATCGGAAATAATAACTGTTGTTCGTGAATAAGGAGATGCGGTTGTTGGTGAAATTAGGTACAGTGCAGATACGCATGTCTACGTCAGGAAAAGAGAGCTGCTTTACTTTGTGCAATCCAAACTAAATGCTCTTCATAAATACGACAAGGATATGTAGCCTGTAGCGTACCATTGCAATTTAGGAACACGTTTTGTTTACTAGGCCAGGCCATCATGGCTAATCTCTGTATGGTTGTGTTATCTGGTCATGACTGAATTGGGAACAGAACATGCATGCTGTGACTAAGGATGAGATCACTCGAGTATGTTTCAAGGTCATCAATCCATTGCTCACTCTACTTAAATGTATAAGGCACTGCGAGTTAGAGAAAAGATGTCAGTCCAAAAAAAATTGCTTGTTAAATAAGGTCATCATGTAAGCATCCAAGCCAAGGCCAATATAGATTAGTTTTTGGAGAGAAAGTACAACATGAACTCACATTTTTTCTTTGGGGTTGCAGTACAGATCATGTATTGCTAATATATGGGGTATAAAATTGGACATTTTGCATTGCATGTAGGGCTCAATCAATGCAATTTGGTCAATAACTAGCTCATAACTCATGCACTTCCACCTAACCAAAAAATTGCCCTAAACCTAGACGTGGTAACATTTGGCAGTTTCTCCCTTTCATTTTGCGGATACAGTAAACAGGAACTGCGGTAGAACTTGGTGCTTCAGACACACTCTAATCATACTCCGCAAGAGTCAGGCTCTAAAGGAGCATAATCAACCTATTAGTCAACTCATGTTGCATCAGCAGGTTGCCCGCCACCTAATCTACGGATGGCAGGACCAGCTCCCACTGCCATGGAGAATTCACAGGACCTGCTGCAACTGCCATGTGGAATTCAGATTAACCCATGAAACATTCGAGTTATAATGACAATGGATTCAAAAAAAATTAGGGGCCAATGAATGACATTCCCATCAGTTATGGCTGCCAAATTCGCCCCTCCAATGAAAGAATCAGAATCAGCCTCTGGTGTTTTGAGCAAGCTTCTTTGCTCGCCCATTGGATGGTCCGTCATCCTTTCCTCGGGAATCCTCAGGCTTCCGGGCCCAAGCAGGGGCTCTATCAGGCTCGTAGCGGTAATCATAGAAAAGCTCCTCGCCAGCGAGGATTCTTTCTTTGGCAAATATGCCCACTCTATGATCACCAGCTACCATTATAACCTTAGCATAGCAATTCGGGTCAGGGGAATGGTTGGCAAATTTCAGCTTGTCACCCATTCTGTACGCATCAAGAACAAACTGCATTCGGATAGTACAAGTCAGTATGTGGCAGACGGCAGGATGCTGGACAAACCAGACTCAAAGCAGTTCAAAAACTCAGTCATCATAAAGGCACAATACAGGGCTGGTTAGATCAGGTGGTCAGTCAAGCATATCATAACTGAATGCTTGCAGAGGAAAAATTTTGCAGGCCTACCTCATTGTTCAGATTGAAAAGGAATGATGAATTCTCACGATCGTATATCTTTCCACGCTTATCTGCCTCCTTGTGGGAGATTAGTTCCCCGGTGTATTCACCAAGATACTCATGTTTGCTGACACCATTCTGAAGAATTAAGAAAAGACATTAGATGGGATAAAGCAATGTATGAAAAAGATTAGATGAATAGTTTTACCTTTAGGAACGCTCCCCAGCCAGAAACATCTGATCTTCCAAGTAAGACCTAAGAAGGTAACACAAGTATACCTTTGATAAAATATTCATCGAAATGGATAGGTCAAATTTTAATGTCACAATGTAACAATATTTTACTGGGGTGTATTCAGAAACAGACACATTTAGACCTCTGCACTCAAATTGTGTAAATCAAATTTACAATGTACCACATAAAGTTTGAAAAATGCTAAACTCAAGAGTCTCCTGTAAAAGCATTGCGATTTTTTTTCCTTAAATAACGTCCATAAAGGATAGGCAAATCAATTATCATTCCAATCGAATTATAACCAAAATTCTAACAGCATGGGTATATTATCAAAGCAAAACTTTTTACCCTCTGTTGCTGTTTAAGAAGCAGTTTCATGTTCCGGCATTCATAATTATCTCCCCTCTGGTTGGGAACTCCCAATGTACCATCACCACACCTGTAAGTTTGAAAATATAAATTGAATTCAATAGTTCAGTGTACTGATAATTTATTCTAGAAAAGAACCATGGATTTGAACAAGATAAGATGATATTGTAGTTTGAACAAACTAGCAAATCACTTAGGGAAGGCTCTAACAGAGAACCGATCAAAACAATTGATTTTTGACATTAATACGTTAGTATGATATTTCTTTGCCTTCTACTCAACTGCATGTCATCTCAAAATCTGAAAATCTTCAATGTATGATTGACACATAGAAATTTCGAATTAAATAAGATGATTTCCTATTCAAGCTAACAGAAGGTTGATACTAAAGTCTACTATTTTGTAAATCATTTTGTATAATTCGGGTCTAGCATGTGTAATATTTACACACAGCCTAGCATTTGTAAAATTCAACCCGAGTTCAATATTGTTATATGGGAAACCAGGTCTATTTCAGCCCAACTAAGAATTGCTAAGGCACTCAGTATTTAGCCTAAGGCATGGCATCACAATTTAAAATTATTGCAAAATTGAGGATTTTGTATTGTAAACTGACGACCAGTCCTATTAACCGATCATCTTAAATCTAATCAACCTTTCAAGCCTTCAACATGCAGAATTTAGTATATTATAGAGATGCTACAATCAAATAATCTTAATGCACTTCTTGGTGATCAATATTCCTAAGAACAAATGAAATTGCATGTACCCTAATCTAAGGTATGGAAACCCACAAGGAAATTTGACTCTACAATTATATATAAAAAATTGTGAAATAAAGGAACATATAAAAATTTTATGCTACAAGTTGGTAAACGACCAAAGCGTGATTGGAGAACAAATAATTTGGAGGTATCATTACAGATAATAATCATGACTAACAATCAAAATTCCCCAAGGATTTCTCATATTTTCAAATACATACCCAACCCAGCAGTTTCTGCAAACATCAGGATCGCATTCCCTATCAGCAGCAAAGCACGGACATTGGCGGCTGCGACACTGACTCTTTGCGCAATGACACCCTCGAAAACGGTTCTTGCAAATTTTGGAACACCTGCAGTGCATAAGGTAGGCAAATAAACTTTAACAAGAGGGATGGAACATGTTGAACCCCATGCTACCCAATCAAAACTAAAAAACTTTTGAACTAAGAAACAGTCAGAAAAGTTGCACAAGTAGGGTTCATTTGGATTGTGCCTGTGCCTGTGCCCTGACAAAAGGTTGGTTACCCAAAGAAATGGCAGGAATCCACTGCCCACAGCTCTCCTGCACATTGGTGTGAATCGAGTGTGAGCCAACAAGAGCCCGGGTGAGCAAGTGTTCGGCGTCAATCCAAACAGCTACACCTGAGCATAGACGCATGGCCAAAATTGGCAGGGCAGCTCCAGGCAACAATCCAAATGACCCCACAATATCTGTGAACTCAAATGCTCCTAGAGTAAAAAGGACAGTAACTGGTAACAAGGTAGACTCAAAGGGCAGTATCATGAAAGAATTAATTTATTCACAGCGACGTCTACTGCAGTTTATTTTTTTCATAAGCTCTAATAACCAGAAGGGCAACCATTCCTGCTTGCTATAACACTAGTCCAGAAATGTTAAAATACTAAATAAAGAACAAGTATCTGGCAGAACAGATAAAATATTTCTGATACCAGCAAAAAGTAGGTAAACCCAAAATATGCTGCATAGTCAGTATAACCAAGAAAATTCCATAGAAAATGTATTAAGACTATACAGTGTGTGTATGAAATTTATGCATGCTTAATACATATAAGTTGGTGCAAAGGAAAATAGGTAATTACCCGCAGTATTTCTCACAACACGTCGCATTTGTGAGACATGGACACTGCTTCCCACATGCAGATTGACAGCCACAAGGATTATATTGTCGACAGGGCTGATCCTTCCTTTCTGTAATCCTTTTCCTTATAGAATGGTAACCTGCAGATTTCCAGGTGTATTTCAAGCGACGGACTTTACCACGCCTTCTGAAAAACCTTGACCTCGTGCGCAACTCATTACCCTGGGATATCAACATGGACAAGACACCAAACTAAGTTATTAACCGGAGTGTATATATCAATAAATGGGGGGTCACAGTGAATCCAACCTTTATATATCCTTTAACAAGAGAATCAACGACGCTAAGATTTCCAGATGCACTACTGTTTTCAATATAATTCATATACTGAAAAACATCTCTGCATGTCTTCATTCCACCGAGAAGGTTCCGAGCAATTAAACAACTGTGTGAAAGACAAACCATGGGTTTAGTGTGACTATTGAGATCATGTTAACCTATCTGGAGTTCTTAGGAGAAAGAGCAAACCTATTCCTCCCAAAAATCTCTAATCCTTTCACCAGAAGTCCCTGCTCAATTGGCTTCCAAGATCTAATGTTATTCTCTTGCTTGCATATATTCTCATCAACAAATTCTTCTTTCCTTGAACTATCATAACCATCTTCCTCCATTGAATCATTCTGAGCTTCAGCAGAAGCTGAGTTATTCCCAATTTGAGGAGTATTCTTCTTTCTGGTACTTGTGCTTGGAGAATTCTGTTGAGAGGATACAAATGATTCCTTATTTCCATTTCGTGTACCAGATCTAAGCTTCATGTCCCTTGCCAAAGGGGAGCCACTAACAGAATTAGAATCTGATGATGCCATTTCCCTTTGTCCTTTTTTCACACTCATAAGAATTTTCTCGGCGATTCTTCTATTTGTAATCTTTCTGATTCCACCTTTTGGGCCAATTTTAACTTTCGAGGGACTAGGGGAGGGCTGCAGAGATTTATTGCTTATTGGATGTACTTCAGAGTCACTGCTTTCTGAGACAGCCATTGCGGTTGAAGAGGTTTCACTTTGCTGGGATTTAGCCTTCCTTCCACTGGAGCCATTCTTTTTCCTATTTGTGCTTGGCTGGTTCATTACATTGCCTGATGAATGAGTTGGCTCCTCACCATCAATAAGCATGTGATCAATTGCAGGTACAGAATCCGGTTCAGAGACCTGCAAAAAATATGGTTAACAAAGTAAATATCAAAGCAAAATCGTGCAGTTATGTTTCAGAAGGCAAAATAGTTGATACAGAACCATTTGAAAGTCACTCACAATAAAATACGGACCTTATAGCAATGTTTACAACAAGGCTCATCATCAGCAGTACCACTCCAAGATTGCTGTTTTTCTGTCTGTATAAAGAAGCAGGAATTAAGTAAAAAAAATAGAAATAACTCTTTCGACATGAGAAAACTTACAGGAAACACTAAATCTTGAGAACACCCGTGTAGCTTGCAATCAAAAACCTGCCAGCATCACCAAAGAGCAGAAATGTTCCATCAGCATACAGGTCCAAGCAAACAAGATATGAAAGTCAACTGTTGAGCATACTAGACATCGTCGACAAAAGAGGTTGTCAAAGGAATCCAATGCTGCATCCAAGTCTTTGTCACCATACAAATCTTCCACTTTGGCATTGTGCTCGATCACTTTCTTACAAGAATCCTGAGTTTTATCACCATGCAGGATCTCGTACCTGGCCTGTAAAATAAGGTGTGTGCTTTATATGTCAGATATGAAAGATAAATTGGAAAAAGGGCCAATAAGCCTTAAGCAGAAACAACATCCATAGTCAAATGAATTAAAACTAACCTTTATGTCATCAGTAGCCCTATCAAGATGTAGAGCCAGCGTTTGCACTACAGCATCTGACATGCCACACTCTTCAACAGTCATCCTAGCAAAGAGCAAAAAGCATAAGCATGTGGAAAACAAGCATATGGCAGAATCCATAAACTATTGTTAGTTATCCTTCTGAAGACAAAATTCGTATTTTATATAAAAGTTTTCTAGAACAAAGTCTGCTCCCAAACTCTAACTTCATTCTTGATTGATCCCAGCCATGACTCTCAGGCAGCCATTATCACTTGGTATCTATTAGCATGTAACTAAGTATGCTAGGACACCGATCAGCTGAAACTCCTATAGATATATCTGATACTTGAACTCCAAGAGATGCTTCTATAACATTGGCAGATTAAGCTGTGCTTATTATTTCAACTGGTCAGAAGTTTTCAGAATTGATTGGCTTTTTCCTTTTAAACTGACAAAACATCTACTATTTATTTATCAAAACTTAATGCAAAGCTGTAAACTCGGCATTGTGTAGATTAAGCATTTAAGTTACACTTGAGTGTGCTAAAAATGTTAACACTATCATGCTAATAAATTTAGTTCTGTTAATAGTAAACATGAATGTATATATTGTTGCAGTCATATAATTAACGGTACATTCCAATTGACCAGGCGAATGATCAGTTGCTTGGCAGTATCCACCCGATTAGTGCATGCCGTTAATGAGAAACAATGATCCAAGGCAGTGTTTTTAAGGCGTCCACTAGACTAGGCGACAAGGCAGTGGTGGCTCGCCTCGCCTAAGGTGCCACCTTAGCCCGCCTAGACGACAAGGCGGTAGTGGCTTGCCTGGCCTCGCTTTAACGCTTTAAAACCCATGTCCAAGGTATATTTAGAGGTCTTAAAATAGCAGTTCGTTGATAAACCAAATAACTCAGCAATTTTCCCAACATATGGTCCCTGACTGGTTGTAAAAACAATGTACAAATCACTAAGATTTTGTCTCACTGTAATGCAGTACATAGAACATAGTAAAATAAATAAAAGATTTAGAATATCATTATGTACTGCATGTAATTTTTTATGTACATGAAAAGGAATTCAGAAACCATGTTTAGAAAGAAATAGTGAACTAGCAATAACTTTGGATCAGCCTTTCAACCCCTGCACACCCATATAATCCCTCAAAGAATTTTTTATATTGTATTTTGCGCGAAAGGGCCTCTAGCTGACTTGGTTAGATGGCCTCAGTAGCACTCCTCAGGTCCTGGGTGGAGCGAATTTCAGGCTGAGGTTAAAAAATCCCCTTGTCTGTCGCCATAACCAAAGCACAGGTCAAGGTACGGCCCAGGTCGTATTTGTGGTTGGCTTGGGCTCTCCTACCTGGGGGTAGTTGCAGAAGTCGTCAGCCTAGTGGTTGTCTCACAAGGGCTACGGGCCCCTGTGTAAGGGTGGGGCAGAGGATCGGGGGTTTTCTCGACCTGCGTGAGAAGGTCTTCTCTCTTAGCAAAATGCCCAGGGGCTGTCTTACCCCCCGCAGGTCGAGTTTTTTTTTATATTGTATTTTGCCACCAAACTAGCTCTTTGTTACATTTTCTGGAGTGATAATAAACCATGACTGACATTGATAAGTGAATTACTTAAATGTGCAAATACATCATTGCAAGCGTGTAATGGTGCTTTAAACTCCATGTAATCGCTTGGAGATACAATAATTTCTATAATAAGTGTATCATATAATCACGCCCTTTAACAGATTCCTTCAGTAGAAACTCGGCCTGCGAGGGGCAAGCCGCCCCCCGAACATTAGTGGAAGAAGAGAGTCTCACGCAGACCGAGAAAATCCCCGAACCGTGACCTATGTGAGTCAGGCCGGCTCTTAACCATGTTCTTTGGTCCATGGGACATACGAGGGGATTTTTTTAACCTCAGCCTAAAATTTGCTTTCACGGGGAATCGAACCCAGGACGTGAGGAGTGCTACTGAAGCCATCTAACCAAGTCAGCTACAGACCCTTTCTCTTAACAGATTCCTTCTCAAAAAGACAAATGTAACGTTTACCTTAAAGAAATGCAAATTTGTGCGTAATTTATACATAAGGCAACGCGCACAAATCCTTAAAGAAAAAAAAAGAATATATCAAGCTTCCTTACCGAATAATGCAATCTTCTGCACGTTTAAATTCCTTTTTCTCCTCCTCGTCCTCAATGGCTTCATCTTCGCTATCACTGCAAATTAGTGCTTCGCCACAATTGGCATCATAATAAATCCTCCGCCGACCAAGTACAGATTGATCTTCCGACATCCTCTGGTTCCTGCATGGAACCAAAAAAAATATTACATCTCAAGAACCATAAGGCCTTAATCTTGAACGTTACACTGCGTTCTTTTTCAGCTAAGGGAAAAACAACTATTCTTGCACTTAGCACACTGCGTAGAATCTCTATGACTATATCAGCAAAAGGATTGTATTCAAAGCATGCTTTCAAGTTCCAACTATGAATCCAGATTCCTAGGTGTTTCTATTGGCAATTGTCTATAGGACTGAGATCTTGGCAGTGTCCTAATGTAAACTTTTATATTGAATCTTTTGACAAGTTGTGTAGTTCATATGGTACTTTGCATTAAGGATCGATGACTTTAATTATTCATATTTTATCATAGACGTTGCCTCTGGCATCTTGGACTAACAAGACAGTAATTTATCATATATACCAATTGCGCTTCAAATGACCCAAACTAATTACATATAGCTGCTTATTACAATGTGAAAATGGAATATAACTTGTATTTTGCATGATTTTTTATCAAATAGTTATTGTTTCATTTGAATTTTGTATGCTCGTAGCAACGCACGGGCTATTACCTAGTACAATCAGAAAAGCAAACAGATCTTGTGAGTATGAAAGGATATTACTGGTACCAAAAAAAATCAGTAGAAAAATCCAAGCTCAAATGTTTAACATAAAATACTATTGGTAAATTTTTTCCACAGTGCATATGCCGCATTTTATTTTAAGCACCTAGTTGGGGTATGCAGGGTATTAGGGATGTTGAGAAAAACCTAGGATTGCAACCTGACCTGTCCAAAAATATCCATGTTGTATAAGGTGGAAGCTTTGTCACTTCTGGTAGTTTAATTGGTCGAATAGCATTCTTAGCACCAATATTTCCACCCAAAATAATATTCAATGGGGAGAAAGGACTTTCATCTTGAAAATTGCTACCATCTTTGTCAGCAGGAGAAATATCGGCACTATGCAGGGCGCATAGAGCATCATCTTGTCTTTTTGTGAGCAAATTTGATGCTAAATCAGTACCCTTTAATGTATTACTCTGCCTGCTTTTTGACAAATTGTAAGTCCTTTGTGTAAAGGTGCTGAGGTTAGCCTTGTTCTCCCCTATCCTATTCTGTAAAGGATCATAACAAAAAGGAAATGAGCAACATAAATATCAGATACAAACATTCAGGGAAAAAGGACAAATATGCAACTTCAAGGAACCTTAATGTAAGTAAAACGGTCTGCAGTAATCCTCTTCTTTAATGAATCAATTACAGATAAAACATAGGGGGAGGCAACATTTTCTTCTTCAGCTCGCACAGCCGTAATACTGGTAACCTAAGAAAAGCAAAAACAAGTAAATTTATCACAACAGATGTAGTACAGAACTCAAATAGCAGCTAATGTGATTGAATGGCACACAGCTCAAGGCCAAAAACATGATCATTATCAGAACCCAACAATTAGTTCTGTATGTGCACAGTCCCGACATTCTTAATAGTGCGCACAACGGAAAAGTGGATAATCACTTTAAAATTAATTATTAACCGCCCAGCACTGCCCAAGACGTAAGTTAGGCTAGGGAAAAGAGCTGCACAGAAAACAAATTGTACAAAGAAACACATACACATGAAATTCATACGTTCTCAATTAGTGAATTGACTTGATGCATTCAACAGGTCAGCAAAATTTAGAGATACACTCCTAGTCCAAGAATATTTTGAGATCCAAAGTTTACATATGATAGTAATAAAACATAATGTCCTTGAATAAGGCCAGCTATGTCCGCAATTCCACATTCACACCGTCCTGTGTAAACATCGTTGTTTACATGAAATTTTATGCAAAATTAGTTCTGCATCATCCATTCTGATATGAGTAAGATATTAAGGTGTGTATCATGATCATTTTATTACTTTAAATGGGAAGGGTGTAAATGAATTGAAAATACAAGATTGAAACAAGACAATTGCATATTTGCAGGAACTGAGCACTATTGCATCCGAAAAACAAATATCCTGCTTCTACTCCGTCCGTTCCGAAATATAAGAGTTTTTTGTTTGTCCTAAAGTCAAACTTCTCTAACTTTGATCAAATTTAAAGAAATGGGCAACAACATCTACACTCAGTATGATAACATCCACCATGAGTTGCAGATGCTACAATATTTTTCTATAATGTTAGTCAAAGTTAGAGAGGTTTGGCTTCGGATAAACTAGAACCTATTACATTTGGAACGGAGGGAGTATTTCATTAGAAAAAGTAATACGCAATGGCATTGCAGTGGTTGATTAGCATATGATATCAGGGTAACAAAGAGAACTGAATACTGTTTAAGAACATGAGAATAACTTTTATATTCTGGTGCTTCTTATTGTGATGGTTGTGGTATATCTACAAGGTGTACAATGCCGGTACCCCCGGAATCCCTTCTATTAGAGACCAGACCTTCAGAGTTCAGATTCCATGTAAACATCACTGGGTAAAAATAACAATACAACCGCATAGACAAATGCGGACTCCGGCATCAAGCTGAAGGTAATGTGCCTACTCTGCTCCTACTTTTTTGTGAAATGCAGTACAATAGAACGACCCATCCAGTCTCTGAAAATAACCCGAAACAAAACCCAAGTCGTCTCACTGAAAAAAAAACACCCGTGACCACCCCACCTACCGCCGCCGCAAATACCGAAACGTTCCCACCGGAGCCCACACGCACCGCCGCACAAACAAAGCAGGCAGCCAAAAACTCCGCCTCGAAATCCGGCGCCCGCACCTCAGCTCCCCACAAACGCGTCAGATCTCTACCCAAATTCCCCCAAACCGATCGATCGCCGCCGCATCGACCACGAAATCCTACCCGCATTGCCCCGTCGACCCAAGACGCGAACCACCCGCCGGCACGCGCACACGAAACCTTAGCACCACAGGAGGGAGGGCCAGACCTGCGCGGCGCTGGTGGATGGGCGCGACCGGCCCGCGGAAGCCGAAGCCGACGCGGACGACGCCGCCGCCGCCGCCGCCGCTTCCATCGCCCGCGGAAACCCTAGCCCCCCGCGCGCTCTCCCGCCCTCCCACGCGAGCTGGGCGCGGAGGCGCTTCGATTAAAAAAAAATGAGCAAAGGATCTGGTGGGGGAGAGGAGGGGGGGGCAGAGGTGAAGCCGAGGAGGGTAGAGGGGGAGGGCGTTTTGTTTTGAAATGAGCGGCTCGTGACCTTGCCTGTGGGGCTGGCAGCCTACCGGCTACCGGTGGTCAACCTGGTGGCTCCAGCTGCCGTGGCGTGGTGTTATACCATACTGGTATGTACCTAACTTCACTGAGTTGTGGGACCAAGAGCTATGGGGCCAGGTTTCAGTCGAAGCGGGCAGCCTGACGCGGGGAACTTGGTGTGAAGGGGAAAAGATAGGGGGAGGGGCGCGCGGGCTGCGTCAGATAACAACGGTGCGCCGCCGCCGCGGCCCGCGGCGGGTAGGAGGAGCTGGTATGGAGTGCGTTTTTATGGTTTTTATTTTATGGAAGGAAAAACTGCGTTTGTCTTTTTCTCTCCTTCATGAAATCACTGTACTGCGTGCTTATTTTTCTCCGCGAGCATAAAATATAAGTGTGCTTAGAGAAAATATTAGCCTAGAGTAAATTACTTCGTACATTTGGCTATAAAAAATGTAGAATGAGATTTACAATAATCTGGTAGTTTTTTCTGAAACAAATAAAGAGTTTTCCTAGCGTACGCCTTTGTTGTTACATGGTTGTCATTTGCATCTGCCACGTGCCATGTGGACTAGCGACATGTGTTTGTGTCCACATTGTAAAAAAAATCTAGCTAATTGAATGGTAGTGTTTGTATTTTTGTTTGAAAAGGAATTCTTTTTGAACACGTGTTTACCCGTCTCTAGTCGATCGTCTTGACATTAGCGAATGGCCATCCTAGATCCATGATGACTTCTAGCAGAGAGCGTCATTGCCGATCTCTGAGTGGGTAAGCCCCAACCTATTGAGCCACACTCATACGCGAACTTAATTTTACAGCTATGAACAACTGATCAGTTCCTGGGTCAATGAGGAGAGTTGAAGTTAAAAGATGTGCGAAACCAGATGATAACGATGTGGTTAAAGTTAAATGTTGTCGTATATTAGTTGACTACCCACGAGGCCACACGATAAGCTTGAAACATTCAGACTAATAGAGTACTATACTCCATGTTGTGCTATAACAACACTTAGTATTTTGCGTCGTTGGTGGCAAAATAGAACTAAACTTAAGAAGAGGCGCTATATATATGCTATGTGCGCTAAGCCATGTGTTCCCTAAGATCGGCTCATGTATAGATGGAGTATGCTGGTGGCAAGAAAATTTAGGTAACTTTTTCAGTAACACTGCGTTATTACATGAGCTATAAAAAAAGCATCCTGGAAACTGTCAATTAACGTATAGAATATCTGATGTACTTCCTCCATTTCAAATTATAAGTCGTTTTGGCTTTTCTAGGTTCATAGATTTTGTTATGAATAACGTAGACATAGTGTTTATCTAGATGCATAGTAAAGATGGTGAACCTAAAAAGGCTAAAACGACCTATAATTTAGAACGGAGGTAGTATCATACAAAAATATACACACTGTCTTTCGGATATAAAACACCTAATCTTTGCAACAACTATATTTGTTAGCTAAAGAAAACAGGGTGCGTTAAAAAACCTTCAAACACAAGAATGTAAGAGATCATAGTTATGCCATTTTGTAATAATTGAACAACAATTATTCTAATCAATAAACTTACTAGTCAAACTTAGTTTGTGGAGTATTTGGGCATTTAGATGTTGCTCTACTATATGTTAGTTCCACACACTAGTAGGTCTGTTACATTAGTGTGCATTAGAATTTTCCGTGTAAGCTTTTGCAGTACGGTAATCCCAGGCTTCAGCTCCGCCCTTTACCGGCAGAGTGGCAGCTAGCATCAGTAAAGATATATTTTGCGCGTCAAACCTGGGCAAAGGGGTGCATGATATAAATGGTACATTTCTCACAATCATGACACGACACGAACATAAGGTATGTATAATAATTTGGAGATGTATAACGGGCAGGGTCAAATGATTATTGCTAACCATAATGAATATGTGACCAGAAATGCTTAATGACAGGCAGAAGTATGACATGTTCTCTCTTCTAGAGTAAAACAATCAGGGGATGTTCTCCATTTTTTTTATGTTCTTTCTTCTAGAGTAAAACAATCAGGGGATGTTCTCCATTTTTTTTATGCTCTTTACGAGCTCACTATTTTCCAAATGATAATAAGAGTATTTATGGCTCACCACTGAACACTTCGCTGTACTAGAACAACAATAAGTTGGGGGTGTCCTTACCTTGTGCCCGAGCAATATATGCCCAAGGGATAAAGATCTTACACTCTGGCAGGACTGGGCTGAAAAGTCTATTGATTTTGATTTGGGGCTGATTCAATAATGTTATGTGAGGGAAATAATGGCTGATAAGCCAAACGAACAAAGCGTGAGACTCCCTCCATTTCAAATATTATAGACCGTTTTAGTATTTCTAGATTCATAGGTTTTATTTTCACACTTGGATATACACATTGTTCAGATGAATAAAAATAATTATGAGCCTAAAAATGTCAAAATAACTTATAATTTGGGATAGAGGGAGTACCAAATTATAATTTATGGTATATGGTGGATGTAATTTATTTAAAGAAATTATTGCGTAATTTCATGAAATATCAAACCTGCACGTTAACAAAACAAATACTATCTCTTAAAAAAGAATAATTTATCGCATAAAAGCAAAAGGGAAATGGAAAAGATTATCCCGTATATTCTGCAAGAGTTTCAAGCATCCACCGTCTTCGCTCTTCCCTCTCTCCCAGTCTCTCCTATCCATCGCACTCGCCAGCAATCCCAACACCGCCTCCCCGCGCGCGCCTCTTCCCGCCGGCGCCGGCAACGCCATGTCGCTCGCACTCCCCTTCCTCCACCTCCCGCACAACCCCGGCCCTTCCTATCCCTTCCGGATCCACCGCCCCCAACAATCTCACCCTCACCTGTTCCTCCGCACCCGACGCCCCTCGGCGGCGTTGGCGGCGGCCGAAGCAGAGAACCCGTCGGCACCGGTGGACGTAGAGATGGTTCGCGGGCGGGACGGGGTGTGGACGGCGCGTTCCCCGACGGTGGTAGTCCTGTGGGACCTCGACAACAAGCCCCCTCGCGGGCCGCCGTTCCCGGCGGCGACGTCACTCATCGCCGCCGCCTCCCTCCTCGGCCGCGTCGTCTCCATCTCTGCCTTCGCCAACCGCCACGCCTTCTCCCACCTCCCCGCCTGGGTCTCCGCCGAGCGCCGCGACCGCCGCGCCATGGACCGCGCCGAGCGCGCGGGGACCGCCGCCCCTTCCGTTCCCTACTCGTGCGGCGTCTGCGGCCGCCGCTTCCCCACCCGGCCCGACCTCACCCGCCACTTCCGGCAGCTCCACGAGCGGGAGCGCAACAAGAAGCTCTCCCGCCTCCGCTCCCTCAAGGGCAAGAAGCGGCAGAAGTTCCGCGAGCGGTTCATCTCCGGCAACACCAAGTATGAGGACACCGCCCGGGAGCTCCTCACACCCAAGGTCGGGTACGGGCTCGCCTCCGAGCTCCGGCGCGCGGGCGTCCACGTCCGCACCGTCCCCGACAAGCCGCAGGCCGCGGACCACGCGCTCAAGCGCCAGGTGAAGCACTCTCTGGCCTGTGGCGTCGACTGGATGGTGCTCGTCTCTGACGACTCTGACTTCACCGATACGGTGCGCAACGCACGCGCCGCCGACCTGAGGACTGTGGTGGTAGGGGACGGGTGCCGCGCGCTTGGCAAGGTTGCTGATATTTGGTTGCCATGGGACCGAGTCGAGAATGGTGAGGTTGATGAGGAGATGCTGAGGAATTGGACACTTTCAGAATTTGGAGAAGATCAGGAAGATGAGCGGGGTGAGGAGTTCAGATTGGATTGGGATACCAGTGAATTGGATGATGTTGTTGATGATATTGTTGGAATGAGAACCAGTCTGCTTGGGGCTACAACAATATCCGCATTTGCCGATGAGGATGTTACAGATGGCATATTTGGAGTTGAATTCAGCAGGGATAGCATGTTTTGGAGTAGTGACGATGAGGAAGAGGATGGTTACTTGTGAGGTTCACATGGTGATTTACAGGTAAAATGTAAACACCTTGGATGGATACCTTTCTTTTGTTTTCTGTACATCTGAAACGATCAATTGATCATGTAGCAGTTAGCAAACTATTGCAGAACTAGCAACTAGGTTGTACTAGAACTCCTGGCATGGCTATTGCCGCGCCCTTCCTGAGCTTTCCAGTGTATTTCATTGAGATCGTGTCGCTTTGTTTGTTGTATATATAATATCGGCCAAAAGCACGCAAGTGAAGTGCTGATTGATAGGGCTTCTTTCTATAGCCAGAAGTCGTCATCAGTATTTTGACACACACTGAAGTCTCCGTGAGTCTATAACCTGCAAGTCCACAGTGTTGCTATTCCCTACTGGTTAAACCCACATCGCCATCAATTAACCCCAAAACGTAATTAGAACTTTGTTTCAAATAACTGCAGTTGCCAATTCATAATTGCTGTTGATAGCTGTCATTTCCTGACATCCTGTTTTCCTTCATTTCACATGCAAATTGAAACTGGCAGTGTTACTACCACCACGTTTCCTATGTGAAAGTATGCTATTTATGTGAAGTTGATTCATGAAGTACAGGATTGCTAGAATTTCTGGGTCCTCTCTTATATCAGGATTACAATTACAATTGACCCAATGTGGAAACATGCAGTAGCTGGAGATCGCATTATGAAGATGTCTTTTATAACTCAACTGAGAAGAGTCCATGTCTCTCTTTCAGTGTGTTTCACTCAGGTTTCAGAATGAAGTACAGCAACCCAACCGATCAACATCACAGGCAGACAGGCTTGTACTTCTCATACGTCTTACTAATATGTGATTGCTTCGCTCACTGCTATTCTACCTGAGAGTAAATCTCTTTTTTTCTAGAGCCTATTATTTCATTAAATAATTCAGTCATTGTTCCCTGAAATCTTTACCAGTAAGAGGGGCAGAGAGCCGCAAAGGCCTAGCATATTTTATCTAGAAACAACATTACCTTCCTGGTATTCTTTTTTTAATGGGCAGTTGAATCCCATGCTTTATTCAAAGGGACTGTCAGGAAGCGTGCTCAACTATTTTCTTCTGAACAAAAGATTATGGAGGTTGTAGAGTGTCCAACTATTAATTTGTGTAAAAGTTCATTTCAAACCACCAAACCTTCTGAAAGCTGAACATTTTTTCTCTGTTATATAAAATGATCATATGATTTTGAGAATCCGTGCTTGTGGTTCATCAGATCAACGCTAATGGAAACTATGGAGATGAGACAGAGTTGCTTCTCTTCTGTTTTATATGGGTATAGTTAACAAAAAGTCTGATGCCTCTGTTACATGCGACAGCTAACTTCAGGATCCGTGTTTATCACCCCCCCCCCCCCCCCCCCCTCCCAAAAAAAAAAAAAAAAAAAAATGAAGTTGGAGTCAACGTTAAGAGGCTGTAGCATAATTCTACAATATATAAATACTGATAAGAAATTCCAAACATCTTTTGTCATTTGAAGAACAATGGGGCAAGGATCTGAAAACCATAAAACTGCAGTCCATTACTATCTGCTCATAGCTGTGCAAGCCTCTTTCCCAAACATTTGCTTCCCTGCAGAGCACTGAAGAGCAATTGGCAGCAAACCAGTCATCTGTGAAGCCTGTTTTCCAAAAGGTGCTCCAGCTGTAAGCCCATGCTTAGTTCCGAAATGAAATCTTTTCACCCATCGCATTAAAAGAGAATCTTAGATGCATGGAGTATTAAATATAGACGAAAAAGGTGAAAAGTTACATGGATAGGCTGTAAATCGCGAGACGAATCTAATCAACAGTAATGCTATAGTAACCATCTGCTAATTATGGATTAATTACCCTCTAATTACCATCGTTAGATTCGTCTCGAGATTTCCAGCATATCCATGTAACTTTTTACCTTTTTCGTCTACATTTACTACTCCTAAATCGGTAAAATCAAAACCCGAAATCTTTTCACCGAAAACATTTGGAAAACTAAAGTAGTATATTGGCACTTTGTCCTGTGCTGTCTTGTGATGTACTCCCTCCGTCCCATAAAGAGTGCAATTCTGGCGTTTGAAAAAAATCCCACAAAGAATGCAATCATAGAAATGGGATCACAACTACCTTCCTAATTAGGTGGCCAGATTTGATTTGCATGCCAAAACTAACTACTTTAGGTAAAAAACCGAGGGCAGGTGAGTCTTTTTGCACCACCACTAATCTGTCTGAAAAAAACTAGAATTGCACTATTTATGGGACGGAGGGAGTACTCCGTAGTATGCAGGCTATGTTAAGAGGATTTTTGTCCATCTTCATATCCTCTGCGTTCTGGAGTAAAGGCTCTCGAAAGGTTGCCACATCCAAATCTGAAGAAGATATGCCATTCCTCATATCCAGGCTGCAACTTTGGGATACCATCGTCCATTGTGGTACAGGGATGACTGGATTGGGCGGATCAATTCTGGTGATTGGAGATAGATACAAATCACCACCCTATCTTGAACATTCCAGCCATAAGGTCATCCTATCTTGAACATTCCAGCCATAAGGTCATCATTGAGTTGACTTCAAGGGACGAACAACAGTTTGGGTCGCTGAAGTTCAGTTTGAGGAGTGGCGTCTGGCATCTGCTGCAAAGGATGAGCATTTCACCTGGAAAATCCGATGAAGTTCAGTTTGAGGAGTGGCGTCTGGCATCTGCTGCAAAGGATGAGCATTTCACCTGGAAAATTCGATGAAGTTCAGTTTGAGGAGTGGCGTCTGGCATCTGCTGCAAAGGATGAGCATTTCACCTGGAAAATCCGATGCCTGGCGGCAGCTGTACTTTTACTCCTACGTGCGTACCCAGTGATACGAAAGCTGAGGAGAATCGACCTTTTTGTTTTCTGCTGGCAGGCATCCATGTAATGTTCTCCTAATTATATCTCGCCTTTTCTGTCCTAGCTTTCCTTGGCATAATGGCATAATCTAAAGATGTTTGCGGCTGATACTTATCTGAAGTTCTGAACGGGAAGGCACCATCCTCCATTCCTCCTCTCTCCGGATGCCCCACCTGGCACCGGCAGACTACCCTAGGTAAACGAAAGAAAGTGAAAAATCACCTACTACTGGTACCAAGCACTAGACACGCCACACGCGCCAGCCGTGCCGTGATTCTATGAACGTGGTTCCGTTGCCCGCTATCCACGGTGCCACCAAACACCTGACGTGACCTGGGTGAAGCCGAAGCGAATCGTCACGAAGCAGCCCCCGGTCACCGACACGAAACCCCACCAGCAAGCTGCCAAAACCAGCATGGCAGTATGACACTCACCCCAGTCGCCTTCGCTGGCCGTGGCGCAGCGTCACACTGACACTCACCCCAGTCGCTCGATGCATCGTCTGATCGTCTCCGTTCCTGGCCAAGGCCAAGCGGTGCAGTGCATCAGCCCAGCCGCCCGCCGGCCACCGGCCAACTCCGGCCGCTCAAGGCCCCGCGCCAGACAAAGATCCCAAACCGGCCGCCGCCCCCGCCCGCGTTGACGAGGAGGAAGGAAGAGAAGCAAATCCAAGGGCCGGCGCCACACACGGCAGCAAGGGCAGGGCCCCAGCGCGCGGGGCGGCATCGGCAGCCTCCCGCAACGGATAACAACGGCGTCGCGGTCGTCCCCACCCGCCTTGTCGGGCCGGGGCGCGGGGCCCGCCCGCGCTACGCGACACGGGCACTCACCCCCACCGTTTTCCAGCCTCCACCACCACTTCTCTCGCGGCCGCGCGGCGCGCCTGCCTTGGCCGTCCGCGTCGCCGGCCGCGGCGCCCGCCACGTGGCCGCCGCCCTCCCGCGCATGTCGGCGCGCGCTAGCTGTCCCGTCCCCGTCGGTCGCCGCGGCACAACCGTTCCGTCCGGGCTGGCCTAGCACGCACGCCTGCACAAAAACCTGCTCCATACCGTCCGCCCGCGCTCCTGGCGGCGCGACACGTGGACGTGGCGGTGCCCGTGGTGGCACGGCGCACGGGCCCGTCGGCAGCCGCCTCGCCCTCGTACGTCTCGGTCGCGATTGATCGCGCCGCCTGCTTAGCTAAGATAAGACGCGATGGCGCGCGATTAGGCGTGGAGTCCGGGACCTGTTGCGCCACCAGCAGCCCGCGGCGGGGCCCCTGGCCACGCCAGATTCGGTGCACGTAAGCTGGCAGCACCGCGTTGCCATCGCCGCCGCCGCCGCCCTCGTAGCTTTTTTGCGGCGTTCAGAACTTTTTTTTTTTGAGAAAACCGGGTTGAATTTCATATATGTTTCTGATGGATTATTGCGGCGTTCAGAACTGAGCCGTGCGCGCGCGCGCGCCCCTATCGCCAGCCAGGCCCGGTTCACATCATCGTCACGGGCATCTAGCTACGTTACATCACTGGACATACAAGTACAGGGAAAAATCATACGCGTTGTCTTGCTCTCGCAACTCACTTCGATAGAGAGAGAAAGGGGATCAATTCGAGTGCGCGCCGACCACCAATTATTTCGGGCGCACTCATGACCGCACCCGTCACACCGAGACCTAACGATCGACTAGTTTACTCCGCTAAAACATCATCAGCCCTGGCGATAAGCATAAGCTCTATGGTCACAGTCACACAAGCGCCGGCCGTCGCTGTCCCCAACTCGCCCCACCGCCACGCACACAGGCGCGCGCACCGACTCGCGCCCGCGAAAAATCCCAGGCCTCGCGCCGGCCGGCACGCCCTAATCGCCCTCCCACCAACTCACACGGACGCCCCACGCTAATCCCCCCACCTGGCCGCAGGCCTAATCCCCTCCTATTTATAGACCCCACCGCTCATAGGCGCAGGAGAAGAGAGAGGGGAGTGGGGGGTCAGAGGGGGAGAGAGGGTGAGGGTGGGAGTCTGGGAGACCAGTAGCAGCGAGCGCCCCACACCAACACCACCCCGCCGCCGCGAGCGGCCACTGCGAGCCGCTGCTGCAGCCGAATCGGGGGATGGAGAGGGACGCCACCGCCTTCTACCCGCCGCCCCAGCCCGCGCCGGCCGCCCCGTCTGCGGGACCAGCCGCGGCGGCGGGCGCCGGCGGAGCGGGTGCCGCGGGGATCGGGGGGCACGCGCGCGGCGGCGGAGGAGGTGGAGGCGGCGGAGGGAGGCAGTACCGCGGCGTGCGGATGCGGAAGTGGGGCAAGTGGGTGGCGGAGATCCGGGAGCCGAACAAGCGGTCGCGGATCTGGCTGGGTTCCTACTCCACCGCCGTCGCGGCGGCGCGGGCCTACGACACGGCCGTGTTCTACCTCCGCGGCCGCTCCGCGCGGCTCAACTTCCCCGACCAGCTCGACGGCGCCGCGGTGGCCGACCACACCGAGGGGCACAAGGACGGCGGCGCGGGGCTCACCGCCGCCGCCATCCGCAAGAAGGCCGCCGAGGTCGGCGCCCGCGTCGACGCGCTACACTGCGGCGGCGGCGCTCCCCTGGCGCCCCCGCCGCTGTCGTCGTCACACCGCCGCCGCGCCAAGAACCCCGACCTCAACCGGGAGCCCACCCCGGACACCTCCGACGACGAGTAAAGCGCGCTGATTTTGTCTGTCTTCCTCCTCTTCCTCCATCTACTAGGGATCTCTAGTCCGTAGGCAACAACAACTACTCACCCGAGGAGTAGCTAGCTAGCTAGTATAGCCAGCAAGTAGTAGCAGTAAGCAAGCAACCAGAGGTAGCGCCAGGCCAAACGGATGGGCGCCGTGGGCAGACGCAACGCAAGGTGTTCGGTGGAATGCGGATGAGCTCGGTGGCTAGCCAATAATGAAGCCGCGACGTCGCCGTCAGGGCGGGAAGCCGTAGCAAGTAGGAGGAGCCTAGGGTCGTGTGCAAGCTGTGTGGTGTTTAGGCCGGAGGCGACGGCGACAGACGGCGACGGCTCGAGCAGGAGCAGGAGACACAGACCGGTGCGTGGGTTCGTGTCAGTGTGTGCGGGCATGTAGCTAAGCAAAAAGACGGCACATAAAAAAGATGTGTAAAGAAAAAAAAAGATATCAGCAAGCAAGATCGACAAGAGCTTCATGAATCTTTTGCTTGTTTGATGTCTCTGGTTTCATGGCGCAATTTGAATTTGGAAACAAACAGGTGCTGTGATCCGAATCCGGGGCATGTTTGGAACGTTGGAATTTCACGAGAAATTTCCAAATTATGAATAGATTGCTCCCAAAGTGGAAGTAACATTTGAATTTGGAAACCGAAAGGTGTTGGTGAATCTCGGGTTTGTTTGGAACGTTGGAATTTCGCGGGAAATTTTCAAAATGCGAATATTCTGCTCCTGAAGTGGAAGTGTCATTTGAATTTGGAAACTGACGAGTGTTGTTGTGTTGCGATTGAATCTCGTGGGAAATTTTCAAAATGCGAATATTCTGCTCCCAAAACGGAAGTACCATTTGAATGTGGAAACTGACAGGTGTTGTCGTGTTGCGATCGAATCTCGTGGGAAATTTTCAAAATGTGAATATTCTGCTCCTAAAGCGGAAGTCTCATTTGAATTTGGAAACTGACAGGTGTTCTCGTGTTGCTATCGAATCTCAAGCCTGTTTGGAATGTTGGAATTCAACAAGGATTTTTCAAGCTACAAATAAGTAGCTCCTGAATTGGAAATTTGAAACATTGCGGTTTCGTGTCAAATTTTTTGAATTAGCTCTCGAAATGGGAAGAAATTGCTTGATTCCAAACCGAGGCCTTCGTGATGCTCCCGAGTGAACCTTGCATGCTCAGGATGCCATACCGGGCCAAATGTGTTTGGCTGAAAGAAGCCGCCGCAATGATTTGCGATAACCGGCTTTAGAGCATCTCCTAGCACGCCTCGGCGGCCCCCCCTCGGGAGAGTTGAGTGGCCCTCGTGTCGAGTCACCTGCCGGCGGTGGCGGCAAAGGGATGAGGAGGCAAGCCACCAGCACACCATCAGCCAGGGGAGACGGCGTCGGCTGCCCTGACGTGACGCCGACCGGGGGCAACGTTGCGGTGCCGCGCGGGGATTGGCGACCTGGCCGGCGCGGTGGACGCGACGGGCGGCGGACACGGGGGCCTTGCCGTGCCTGCGCGTCTCGGCGGAAAGCGATAGGCGGTGGCGGTGGAGCCGGACGGGGTGGACCGGCCGAACGACGGTTCGGCCGTGGGGATGGCGTGGACCGTGGGCGCGCGCACCGTACGTGGGGTCTCCTCCTCCTCCGTCGGCTGGCCAACGACGCGCGTGTCGGCAATTGATTACGGCGCTCAAGAGCCGCGCCGCCCTGGAGCCCGGACGGGAAGATTCGTGGGGAGCTCGGAGGAGTTGGGTGGGGTACGGCGCGCCTGGCCCACGGGGGCGGCGTGGTCTGCGGCACAAAATTGCCGAGGCACCTTTCAGTCACGGCGGATGCTGCTTTAACCTCCACACACTCGTACTGTCGCACACACGCTAGTGAATGATTAAGATACTATCACGCTCGAGAATGTTTCTTTCTCTAACACCACCAGTGAACAGTGACCATGGCACCACTACGACGCTGCTTGTCGAGGCATGTGGAACTCGGACTCGAAAGGCCGTGTCAAAATATCTGGAGTCTGAAACTTCTAGTAGCTTTTCAATGGAGTGCACTGTCGCGCAGAACATTCGGATTGGACAGCTGTGGCGGCACCAATCAAAGCAAGTATGGACGGCGACGACCCCGGCGACGAAAACGACCGCGTTCGAGCCAGCGATCTCCAGAATCCATCTGGGTCGGCATCAGCTCCATATGCGATGCGAGGCCCCGGAAGCTTTGGAGCGGAGCGGATGGGTGGGTGGGGGTGCCACGCCGCCACTGTGGATATCCTCGCTGACACGGACCATCGGCGAGGAGCCCGGACGGGCGCCGGCCAGGACCGGGGCTCAGGCCGTGCAGTGCAGACCGGCCTCTGACATTTCCGAGCCCTAAGGTCAAACGGCGTCCGATTTTCTGACGTCTCATGCTCTCAGCAGGAGATAAACTGGTATTCTAGGCCGTGTCGGTTCCGGATCATCTGAACCTCACCGACGGCGGCATGGCCCGGTGCGGGCGGACCCGGTCAAGTGGTGGGGTCAGACCGAGGCGCTTGATTAGAGAGCGCCCAGTGGGTCAACCCGGTCGGTCCACGTCGGGTTTCAGTGTTTGGGCTTGGCTCTCTGCTGAGGTGTCCGCCGGCCGCCGGCCAACGATCGCATACTAAAACCGTGCACTGCCGGCCAGCAGTTTTTTTTTTGGGAGTGCCTGGCGTTTCGTTCCGTCACGCAGGCTGGTTGCCTGGTTCTGAACTACTGTAGATGATGGCGATACGGCGGCCTTTACTGAAACAGGTCGGAACGGATCGCTGTCTGAGTGGAGCCGGCGGCGGCGCAAGTGGAAGCAGTTGTAGCGGGCCGCGGGCGGGAGGACTGGAAGAGGAGCGCTCGTCTGGTCGTCGTGCGCGCCGAAGTTTGCTGTCACCGTGCCGCTGCATAGATGGTCTTTGCGGATTGGACTTGCAGGTGGGCTGGGCTGGGCTGGGCTCTCGTTTTCCGGCCCTTTCTTTCTCTTGGCTCGACAAAACAACCGGCGCCCCTTGCTTTTCCTCTCGTGCATGTGAACCTAGACACTGCCACGGTCATGTTTCATCACGGCTAAAATAACAGGCGCTGCAAATTGTCATTCGATTGTCACCTCTCCCCTCTAATTACTCTTTCTAATTGCACGTCAATTGTCATTCGGTTGGGCTCTCCATAATTGCATTCTGCAACTTGGCGGGACAACTCCCTCACAGAGACCAAGCTCTGTATCTGTTCTGTTCTGTTCTGTCGCGCTGTGATGATCAGCGCCAGTGGTTGATTGGGTTGTTCGATCAGCTCCCCTGCTCCTCGACTCCTCGTTGGATCCGCCCTGGATGGGGGCATATGCATATAGCTGTTCTCTGATCGCTGGTGGGTTGCACTTTAGTGACCGACGACAACCGATGCTAGTTTGCAATAGTAAATGTCACAAGGACGCAACCGATGGGGGCACTTAGTGAAAAGGACGCAAGGTAAAGTTTGCAAGCACGTATGAAAATCATACATGTCACAACATGTTGTTTGGAAGTTGGAACATCGATACAATCTTTCAGTGGCAACGGTTGGCCATAATTTCTTTTTAAAAAATGGCATGCATTTTTAAGAGAAACGCATTAAAGATTTTTAATAAAAAGTATCATTGGTGGCCAATATAGAAGTATCTATAATCTTACACAATCAAACATATATTTGGCCCTGTTTATTTTTCTTTCAGATTATATAAGCTGGATTATATATATTATGGTCTAAGGAGAGTAGGGTAAAATACCACTTGAGAACCACTCTAGGACCATAGATAAATTGACAACAATTAAGTAGTATTTTACCCTAGTACCCAAGACTTATAAACTTAGATTATATAACCTGAAATAAACAAGGCCTTAGTACGTAGATGCCTGCCGTTTCCAACAGCAACTGACTTCAGCAGCAAGTTAAGCTAGCTATGCTGAATTACTGATGACAATAGATATAAGCAGCGCACAATTTCTTGCCACACACAGCGATTGCTAAATAATCTGAAAATCTCTTTAGTAGACGAGAGTAGCTTCCTTAGCAAAGTGGTTAGCTAGGCGCTTGAGAGTTGAGAGCCATTTAGCTAGTTCACTTTTATCCACTGCTCTGACTTTTGTTTTGAAATTCGTATATTTCAACTATCAAGAGCTTCATGTCTATCTACGGAGAAAACAAAATATACACTTAGTACCTGCGGCATCTTGCTGTTAAAAAAAGGTGCCATCATCATAGATAAACAGTCCCCCTCCATGGTAATAGTACAGTATCCAGCTAGCAGTACCCATGTGTATGTCATTTACGTACAGGTTCAGGAACAACGACAGCAATTAGCAAGAGAGAAGAATACATGTACACTGTGTTAGTTGCCACACGTTTAACCCATGCATTGGAAAACCAGCAAGGAGACCCAAAGGAACCTCAAGAGCCAACACCACTAGCGCAGTGACACGCTTAACTAGACGACCTTAATTAACCCGGCCCCACAGATGACGACCGTACACGTATACGGTCGTCACAAAGACGACCGAGGGTGGCTATTTTGGACTAGAAGTACTAGACGTATACTACGAAACCATGGACAATTGACACGATTACACGATCGAACGAACAACTCGGTGCAGTACGTGTGAAGATAAGATAAGAGCTAGTGTAGTGGACTAGTAGGCAGTAGCTAGCTAGTGCTCTTGTCAAGCGCTGAAGTCTGAATCCATCGACGAGCAAAATACTTGCACTGATCTGATGCACAGAGGACAATACTGCTACTCCGTACTACCCTTAGCTTATTGAGTGAGCTAGCTAGCCATACGCAGATGCGAGTAGGCGGAGACATACACAGCACCACACGTAGCTGCTGGCGTAGGTATGTCGTCAGCTACGCCAGGATCTTGAGCCGCTGCACCGACTTCGCAAAGGCACTGAAAAAATTTAGTAAAATTAACACTGCTGTTAGTTTAACAGGGCTGGTGATCTGGTCTCATGCACATGTTATGAGTTATGTGCGGAGACGGCAATGTATCAGATTGTCTGGCAAGACGACTCACTCCCACGGCACGTCTCCGACGAGCAGCCAGTCCCCCTCGCCGTCCTCGTAGGTCACCACGTACGGGCGGTGGCCACGGCCGCGCTCGTGCTGGGTCGCCGCCGGCGCCGGCGCCGGCGCCTCTGCATCCGCCGCACCACGTGCACCCGTGTCCGCGGACGGCGGCGGGAACATGCCGGCGAGCGTGCGGAGCAGCTCCTCGTACGAGCCGTGGTGGGAGACGTCCACCTTCCGCCCGATGGCCACCCCTTCCATGTTCACCTTCACGTACCCTCCGCCGCCGGCGCCGCAGCTCCGCCGGCTGCGCGCACTTCACCGGCGGCCACCCCACCAGCCTCCTCCTCCTGCACATCCGGCGCGCATGCATTAATTTCAGCTATCAGCGTGAAGAAATAAGCCGTGATTTTGCTTGGGCCGAGCAACAAATACAGCGGCGGCATGCGGCGTGCGTAGATTGAGTTCAGCTACTCACTTGTTGCTTGCTTCACGGTCGACGCCGTCGCGGTTGCCGTCGTCGCCGCCGTCATCCCCGTGGCACACGAAGAGCGGGAGCGTGGCCTTCTCGGCCTGGAAAGCCTCGCCGAACACCCTCTTCCCGCAGGCGCCCGCCGCGACGCTGTCGAGGCGGCCGACGAACAAACCGCCGCTGGGCGGCGCGAGGCCGAGCTCCAGCTCCATCGCTTCACCCTCCCCTTCAGCGCTGCACGCGCATGCGCGTCGTGGTCACAGCCGCCAGCCACTTCGACACGACGCAGCAGCAGCGAAAGCTAGTGTGTGACAGACTGGAAAAAACACACGCCAAAGCGTCGCTAGCAGAGTCGATCGAGCATGAATGAGCAGAGCAGGGGTGGGAAGCGCGGCGGTGCGGGCTCATATTTATACGTGCAGCGGCGCACATGCGGGGTGGGGACGACCGATCGATCCCACCGGCGGGGCGCGGATCGGTGGATCTGGGCGGCGGCGCAGGCAGGCAGTGGGGACAGATCCGGTGGAGGGAGCTGACGGAATAAACAAGGGGCCGACAGGGTGTCGGGTGCCGGGGGGACCCGACCGCGAGCTCGCTGTCCGCCTGCCGCCGCGCGGAGCGGCAGCGCGGGCCGCCCCGTCGCCTCGCGCGACCGACACGGCGTAGCTGCCGCACCCGCACCCGCGCGCCGGGGCCAGCCTTGCCGTTGCGCGCGACACGGCATGGGGGTAGGGGTAGCGTAGTGCGCGGCTGGCCGGGGGGGATGTGTGCCGTGGGGAGTGGGCGCACCGCGCACCAGCTGGTGCCTGTGGTGGCTTTGCCGAGCCAGCGCGTGTAGTGGAGGACTACTACAGGAGTAGACAGACGACTAGTGGTAGTAGTGGCCCTTGCGCACGCGCGCGGGGAGGGGATCATGCTTTGGTGTGGGCTGATAAGATTCGTGAGTGATGGTTCTCATCTATCGCTATCAGTGGCGTATGATTGTACTTACTCCCACTTTACACTCTCTGATGACATCCATGATCAAGATCATGGCTCTTTTCCGTATCACAATGTTTATCATGATGCGATGCCCATTATTAGAACTTCATAATCAAAATTTGTGTTCATTTTTTTTGAAAGGGTAAAAAATTCGTGTTCATCAAATGTATAGATACCAGTATACCACATCCATCCATTGCTATTCATTCGAAATCCATCCGACATTTGGAGACACGGAAGTGTGACACGCCAAGAACAGATTTAAGTGCGTCCTAGGCACAACTGTCAAGCAGATGGGCAACGCTGAAGCATGTGGGGGCGCGGCTGTCTCTTGCGTGTAGCTATCGATGCCGCCTCGCTGGGATTCTGATTGCCACCGCTCCTCCAAGGCGGTCCCCCCGCACGCCACCAAGTCGAGCCAACAGCTGCCACTGCTCCTGCTCCTGCTGCTCTGCCGCCACTCGCCCACTGTCTGCAGTGTCACTTGCCCATACACTGTCTGCATCGCGCGATCTGCAGTGCACGCATGGGCACCACGCTTCCCCATGCCTCGGCGCCCCCGCTGCCGGCTCTCTTCTAGCAACCCGCAGTAAAATTTCTCTGCAGGCTTTCAGTGCCTGCCCAACAACGACCGCGTGTTGCTCATTTTTTACTCCTCCAGTTGTGCGCACACTGGACGGACACGTCACACGTACTAGTACTCCAGCAGCACAAAAGGTCTCGGGATAACGTTATCCTTGGCTCGTACGGGGGACAAGATTACCCGGATGTCAAAAGGCTCGGGCGTTACGGCAGGATGCCACTGCCACTGGAAGAACAGGCGAGTGGTGTCTGATGTTGCTGCTGGCTGCGTCCCGCGGGAGCCGCCGTACGTTATCTTGGGGTGGACGAACGGGAACAGTTTGCGTGTGCCGATGCCGACCCCTGCCCGGCCGGCGGGCAGACACGACGCGACGAGAACCCTCGGCGCTGCCGGATCGGACGGCGATATGGATGGAAAGCATGGCTGCTGATGCGCCTGACGAGCGGCTCGTGTTTTCGGCGGGCTCCGTGCCTCCGTCCGGTAGGGGGTTTCGTCGTCAGCGTCACGTCAGAACTAGCTAGCTTTGGATCGAAAAGAGGGAGCCCGGCTGGTGTGGACTTCCTCGTAGTAGTAAAACACGCTGCTACTGCTAGTGCTAGTGCGTTGCAGCGTTGCTTGCGCCCGTTAGATGCACGTAACCTGCGAGAGTTTATGCTTGCTCCGATCCTGCGGTGTCCGGGAAACTCTGCTTTGACTTGGACAGTTGATCCGCGCGTGCTCTGCATCCGTTCCGCGGCGGAACCATGTGTTTTTCGAGCTGGGTAAAGTTTGGTGCTCGTGTTTGATCAGTCTTTCAGACCACCGAACACGCGGTCTCCCAGCTATCCTATGATTCCTATCCTCTCCTCTGCGCGGTGCGGTGCGATGCACTCGCAAGTCGCAATGCACTGAACCTGCTTGGGATCAGAGAACAGGCTCGGGCGGCAGATTTCGGTGAGCGACAAGTGTCGAGCCGCCCGTGCTCTACTCGCCCGCTAGGCTAGCTGCTTAGCTTTGCGGCCGGCTGCGCCACACGAGATATTCGCGCCGCGCGCGCCCGGCAACAACCCACACAGTCGCTTGGCCGGCTCCACGCAACCCCATAAGATTTGGTGCGCGGGGCGGGTATATTCTGTGGGAGTGAATAGCCGCGACGAGAGAGCACCAGCACCTTGGAAACCTTGCAGGATACTGCTGCGCTATGCTAGATTGCTAGATCGGCAGATGCCGAATGCCGGATGCTTGGAGTAGGAGGGGGAGTGAGAAAAGTGAGGTGGTGTACGGTTGTTCCTCATCTCATGACCATCAAAATCTTACCCTCTCTGCCTCACACCCCACCCACCAACACAAATCAAGGGGAACTTGCCCCCCTCATCTACCTCTCCATCGTATACATATGGAAAATACTGGATTACTATCCACAAACATTGTACCATTGTACACACCGTGCACATGATTGTGAAGGCATGTGTGAGCAAATGGAGTGAGTGTGCACAACCTAATAAAAGATTTGTATGAGACGAGAACGATAATAATGAATAAAAAAATAAACACATTGTGATATATACCATTGCGGTTGTTGAACACCCTTTCCATCCTGTCTCATGTACATAAGGAAATTAAAATCTTCTTTTGGAAATATAAATCAACAATTGGTGCAATTTCAACATCTAAGTATTAGCAAGCAACCCTCTTGCCTCCTCCCTAACAAAATAATTCCAATTAGCATAACGAATCTTATGAAATACATTCAAATCTAGTCACATCAGGCTTCAGCAACATTAAAGCATTCGTCCCAACAAAATCTTGACACATTAAAAGAATAATGTTCTCGAGGCTCTCTAGCCCATGATGGTAAATAGATTTGTTAGATACAAAACTGACCAAATCTTGTATCTTTCTTCCTTTTCTTCTTTTGTCTCTCTCCATCAAAACATGCATGATTTTTCTTGAAGATATTTTCATCCATCCATAATGGAAGGAATGGATGCCTTGTTGCTTTCAATGAAATGCAATGTAACCCCTTCCTTTATAAAATCAGCATAGTTTATTGTGGGGTTACAGATGGTGGTGTCATATATTCCTTCCTATAAAGATTAGAGATTGCTTTAATAACCAGAGCACCATTTGCATTTCAAGATAATTCACTACAACCAGCACCACACGAAGATTAAAGATTACTTTAACAACCAGAGCAACATTTGCACTTTTAAAAGAATTCACTACAAATACATCACAATAATTATAATTAACCTTTTCAATTTAGGAAAGCATCCCCCTGCATTATAGATGGAGATAAACACATATACTTATTTCAACTAGTGAATACTCAGATATAAAAAACATTTGAGTACACACCTCATATCCAAGTGTTAGGTGCTATTGTTAATGAGTTTATTTTATGCATTTTGTTTTTCATGTATGCATTAAAATAGTACTTTACAAACATTGAACACCACACTAGGTATTTTGTTTTGTCGGTGTGTTATTGGTGGTAATTACATACAGAGAGTTTTCAAGAATATGATACTGAAGATGGGAAGGCTGCTAGAGATGATGTTAAAGATGGGAAGGCTGCTAGAGATGATGTGGTTGGAGTTGATGATGAAATTGATGTGGCTGCTAAAGATGACGCTAAGGTCAGGTGGGTGGTGAGAAGAAAAAGAATGATGATGAGAACTATAAAGTAGAAAGGGGAGAGTTGGTGCGGCTTGTGAGAAACTCGATGTCACTTGTCACATATACCTGAGAGCAAGATCATCAAAATGTTAACTGTAGATGACCTAGAGATCTTGAATGCCAGTTCATTTGAGGAGCTCATGCCAAATTAACTCAAAGGAGTGTTAAAATCAATAGATGACAAGAAGGAGGAGTACCTGCAGAGGTACTTTTTTGTTGTCTTTAATTTTGTGTTTTCTGGCCTATTTTGTTGTTGCCTTTGCCATAGCTCCCCTCTTCTTGGGGGCCTGCTTGCTAGTGATGGCTAGAGTTGCCGCAATCACATCAGATTATGTTTGTTTTCCTTTAGAATCTTTTACTTGTTTTTTTAACTATTTTTCTTTGGTATTTTTTCATGCATTTTCAGGTTTCTTGGCAGCGTGAAGTACCTACGAAGCCTGTGTTGACCATCAGAAAGATTGTTGTGGCCAGTTAAGCAAAGTGGGCTTAACCTACCGCCTCGCTCGCCGCCTTGAGTTATTTTCTCTTGTCACTTTAGATATTTTACACTAGTGACAGACTACTATACTAGTGAAGCAAACTTTGACCTACCTGTGGTCCTCTGCCTTGCAATTGCTTAGTTTTGGCATGGCAGGATCTTTAACACCTAGCGCAGCTATGGGATCTGCTAACGTGCTCCATGGATTATGAGTGTTAACCTACTGTATGTATAATTGTTTGTTGTTAGCACGCTATAATGTTGAATTCACCATGTTTCTTGGGGTTTCTTGTCCTCAGCATGTTTGCTTGCCGCTATTTAAGCCCTGGTACTTGGTTGACCAAGATCTTCCAGGTTTCATATTTCTTGCTATGTTGATCTCTCCAAGTTACTATATGATAGCTGATTAAGGTCTAGATCTTGGGATCATATTTTGGAATTATAAGGTTAGGTCTGCTGATTAATTTCAGAAGGCGGAGTGCAATGTAGAATGAATCCATCGAACGTGTACACAAATATATCATATCTGCAAAGCAATGACACAATTATTTCTTGCAAGACAAATAGTGCGTGCAAAGGTAGGGTGATTGCAAGACTAGGGAGCTCGAGGTAACACAGAGATGCAAGGGTTACACAGGTTCGAGCAAACCGGAGGTATACTGCTCTATGTCCTGCGCTCGGTGGTGTTTATATTGTTGTGCTCGACAAAGTTCGAGGAGCAATGGCAAGGTTTTTAGCTATAATGGGGCCGCGAGGATGAGATGTGAGGGCCACCCCGGCAATTTTGGAGGCCTTGTTAGAAAATCATATCTTGTAGTAGTTTCACTGTCACAAATATCAGTTATTTTATACTCTCTTCAGTCATATTTGTATGACATTTAACTTGTGTTACGTTTAATTTTTAGTATGAAACTTTTATATAGAAGTGATAGGAGGTAATATAAACTAACAAATAGTTTTTCTAAAAAGGCTAAAATAAACATAATACTTTGTTATAAAAAAGTAAATACTATGTTGCTAGTATCAAGCAATAATAATTGATTGATCTTGTATATAAAAATCATCTAAGATAGCCTAGGATGAACATGGCAATATATAGATTTTTAGTTTACTTCTTCTATCACACATGCATCTAATGCAACACATGTCGCCACACACATTGGCAACATGTCTAAAATCACCTTGTAGCTACCTCGTAGCCTAATATAATCAAGAAATCCACAGTGTGATACGAGATGTATATAATGAATTAGTAAGTTAGAACTCGGATGAAGTATGAGATTAAGAAGTGTGTTAAGAGAAATTTAATAAATGTCACTAGCAACGTCATCAATATAGCATATTTGACACATTTATATTATATATAGTAGAATTGCTTCAATGCTAGCAGTAAATGAAATTGACACTTTGTAGCTTATACTTAAGCTTGTGTATCAAATATTTGGGCCTATGTCATCTTATATAGTGCCAACGATCTAGGGTTTATAAGCCGGTTGAGATCTAATCCTATTGGGTTACACAACTCTCACTGATGCAATTTTGCATTTTGGTCCCTGCACTTTACTCGAATGCAACCTGCTGTCGAGAAAAATATGTACATCCAATACTTTCACTGTGCATCCAAGGATGCCACTGTTCAGGAGCACGGGAGCACCCGAAGCAGCTGGAACACCAGATCTATTCTCATCTAGGTTAGACCGAACAATCAAGATGCGCGTGATGTCACACCACTCTGTTTCATTTGAAATGGTCAATCCCTGGACATGATGGCACCGCACATTCATGAGCGATCACGAGTGTGTGAGACGCGCAACACCAAATCCAGTACCGCAGCAGGTGGCACGAGAGCTCTGCCTCATCAGCGCGCGCTGTCTCGGTCTCGGCGGTATCGCCCACGCAAAAGCATACCGACAACAACATTGTACTAGCCAACCCTTGTTGTCGGCCATTCGCATGCTCGTTCGATGTTCTATAATGCACAACGATTAATGACCTTGCATTGTGCGAGTGATGGTGATGGGCGTGCGAACGAATTTAATATGTCGCGCTGCATAAAAGGAAATAAAAACGTAAAATGGGTCATATTTGCAAGTGCAGTGTTTTAGAAAATTATGTGAAATTGAAACTGGAAAAGGTACTGGGAAGATACTGAGACCCAATAACATATTTGTTGTCTTGAAACAGACAATAAACAAAATAAACACTATGGATATCTTTGGAATAAACATAAATTCAAATAAATCAAGGTTTATTTTATATATGGAGTACATAATAGAGAAAAGTCAAATTTTCAACCTTTAATTATGGCAAAAGTCTAATTTTTAATCTAAAACTACAAAACCGGTTAGGAACGGCTATCCAAGTGTCGAAATAGGTCCCCGTAAAAAAGTCAAAATTGGGTAGTTTTGACCTTTTGAGTGGTTTGGTTTTACATTTCTAGAAAGTGAAAAATATATTCTAATTTAATAAAAAATCATAACTAATTTCCATTTGAAATTGCTCCCATAAAAAAACTTTCAAAATCGGGAAAATTTGACCCTTTGAATGCATTCGTGGGTGGTTTTGCATTGTCTACAAAGAACTTTTGGTTTCATAAAAAATCATAACTAGTTTTCAGTTGAAATCATAAAGTAGTGAAAGCGCACGTGCCTGGCACATGCAATAGGAAGAACACATAATAAGAAATCTTGATTTAAAAAAGAAACAAGTGTGCAACTATTACATTCAGTTTAAATTCTCACAAATAAAAAATAAAAATTTAACTGTGGTTTATTTTAAAAAATGCAAATATAACTCTCTAGCGAAAGACCCTCACTTCATTATCATCCTGTACCGTGTTATCTCTTTTCTACTCTTGATCCATTATTTCATATAAATCTCTCGGCCACCAAGAATACAATATTTAATAAATTATTATAGGGGTACAATCAGAATTACAATAAAAACAAATATACATACATACATACCTTGTACACCATGCATCCTTTGTTTTGGCAGCCTATGTTTTTCTCGTCTACTGCCAATCTTGAATATTGTATCCTCTTCTGCTTGTCCCTTTGCTTGTGCCGAGTAGAAGCTGGCCATTATATTATCCAAAGATTCATATTGAGCACGCAACTACCTTTTGCAGCTATACATAGATGCGAAACTAATTCGCTCGTTTCCTGCTCATGCATGCGTATGTGTATCTTCGTGTATTCATTCAGGACCATTAAGTAATTAGGGTAGAGGCCGGGATAATACCTGAAGGAAGCCAAGGAGGGACGTAGTCCGAGCGCGAGGAGGCGTGCTTGCCGGCCGTGGTCGTTGCAGACGAAGTATTAGGCGGCCTTGCCGGCCGTCGTGGTCATCGTCCTTGCCGGCTGTGGTGGTCGCAGATGAAGATTATGCCATCATTGCCATGGTGGTCGTGGCTCCGAGCACGACGGTAGGTTTGGCCGTCACGATGAGGAATCAGTTTTACCAATCCTATTAACGTGTACCAATACAATCAGCCCAACGTTTTTTTCGAAAGGCAAGCGTACCTACTATACCAATGGTTTGGAAAGAGGAAGTAATGGGGAGTAACCAGCTACGGAGACGCGGCACAGAGGCCGGAATCAGAGGCGGACCGAGGACAACTGCCTGCTCGGTCTTCGCTTGGTGGCAATTCTCAGCGCTGCAATTCTCGTGGTGACGGCGGCGTCGTCTGGCGGCGATTGGCACTTAGCTCCGTTGGCAATGGCGTTGCGCGAGACAAGGCGAAGGCGGCAGGAGCTCATCGTGGCCGGGCGGCAGATTTAGGGCTGATGGAGTCGGTGCTTTATATATTGGGCAGAATCGTCAATCGTGGACCGTGATTTTTGGAAAGACCAGGCTATACGTGAAAGCTAATCTACGGACATCACGAACTCTGTTTTTTACAAAGCAAAGTCATCATGTTCAAGCTGGAAAGCCACCCGGCCAACTCACGTATGTACTCCGTACATGACGTGGGGCCGACGGGTATAAAAAAATTCGATGACAAAAGAAAGGATTTGCGGTGGAAAACCAAACATCTGTGTGAATCTTTTTATCCTTTTCACTCGCTTACGCCTAATGGGACCGGTAGACCTTACATGTGGGGCCGTCGTGAGGGGTACAAGGGTAGAGTTTTGGGTAAGAGTTGACATCAATTCTTTCGTCCTTTATAGTATAGATAGATTGTAGGCAATTCGTTGATACTCTATATGAAGTTATTTATATATATATTATTTTTTACTATTTCTAGTATTTTATTGCTCACAATAAAATACAAGGAACATGAATAAATAAGATTCAAATAACACCAAATAGAGCACCAAAATATTCGTTACATTTTCAGATAATTTTTGTGCCAATTTAATATTTTCCTGATTGTAATTGAATTTGTTATACTTTCTTTTAATTCAAAAAACCGCTTTGAAAATCATCCAAAGGACCAATTTGTCCGATTTGATAGTTGGATGTTCTTTGCTTTCCGTTTTGGTAGTTGTGGGTTGAAAGTAAGACTTTTACTATGTTTAGAGATTGAAAATAAGACTTTTCCCTATATAATAAAAACAAATTAGGAAGTTCACCTCTAATATGCTGCACCTAAGTCGGTAGTGGGCTGGTTTGGACGGCCTAAGCACAGCCCACGTAGAAATCACCGTTGAGAAGAACGCTTGTGCCCTAGGTCCGTCCGTCCGTCCGTATATATATATCCTCAGACACAACCACCCATGCCTTTCGGTGGAGAAGATATGGGGTCCTCCAAGGTGGACGACGGGCCGGCGATCGGCATCGACCTCGGGACGACGTACTCGTGCGTGGCCGTGTGGCGGCACGATCGCGGCGAGGTCATCGCCAACGACCAGGGAAACCGCCTCACGCCGTCCTGCGTGGCGTTCAAGGGCGCCGAGAGGCTCGTCGGCGACGCGGCCGCGAACCAGGCCGCCTCGAACCCCACCAACACCATCTTCGGTGAGGAAGTAACAAAGTTGCTGTTTCATTGCTGGCTTATATGGTCTGTTATTTTCTTCGTCGTCACGGGTTTTCTGGATTCGTCAGCATAGGTCGCCTAGCTAGGTGTTCATGGTTGAGTAATAGTAGAAGTTTTTTTTAGTCACTGCTTTTCAGTTTTCACCTATGGAAATTTGCCGGTCCATCACCAGCTTGCAGTATCGATAGAGTGAAGCACTAGCAAAGTACCAAGATGTAATCTGTCCGTGAAGTTGCATGCCAGTGCCACAAACTTCTTAATAAATTTCGTGGAAGTGGGGTTAGGGTTTCGGGTTGCCGGGGTTTGGGGGCCTCCAATGGTTGCCGGGATTAGAGGAGAAAGTGGGCGGGGGGAAGGAATCGACCGACGGTGGTGGCGGTCTGTGGGCGGGCGGCATAGCGCCGCCGGCCAGGGGTGTTGGTAGCCGGCGGCTGAGCCAGGTCCCGGGCGGGGCTTTCACGCCGGAGCGGATAGGGATGGGCGGTGGGAGAGGGCGGCGGCGGAGGCACGGGGCCGCGCCTAAGCCGGGGGAGGCGGAGGTGGGCGGGAGAGCTCGGCCGGTGTCGGTTAGCGTCGGCGGCGACGGCAGGCGGCGGTAGCTGCTGGAGCCGCGCGAAGGTGGCTGCGGCGGGGGAGTAAGGGCCAAACGGATTAGTGTTGGATGGTGGAGGCCGGTGGCGGCGGATGCGGCCGAGGCCGCCGGTGCTGGGCGGGAGGCGGCGGCGGCGAGGGAGTAGCGGCTGGAGTCGCAGTGTTGCGGAACGAAGAATGTCGCGAGGTTGAACTGTTGAAGACGACTCCCATGAGAAAGAAAAGAGAAGGGAAAGGATGGATTTGGGCTGTTGGATGTAAATCCAACGGTTAGAGTGGGTGATTGAAAGAAAAACAAATCTCAAACATTTAGAGAGGAGACACGGCCAGCTTTGGCCACCACACTGCCTGCCGGCTACCTCACCCTGCCATTGGCAGTGACCATGAGTCCATGACCCAACACCTTCTTCTACACCCGGTGATTGAAAGAAAGTCAATTTTCAAACGTTTAAAAAGGAGTAAATCTCAAAGTTCTCTAGCCGCCTTTCATATTTCTGCCATTTATTTAACCATGTTTTAGTGGAGTGCGTTTTCGTCTTCTACACGCAGCAGTTTAGTCTCCTTAAGCACTACAAGACTGTTCGAATTCGAATTCTTTAAGCACTACAAGACTGTCCTCCAAGGTAGCTAGACGACGGGCAGTTTCATTCATTCCAAACAACTCTTCGAATTCTTGCATGCCTGCCTAAACATGACAATAAGAGCACATAACCTTCCAAAAAAAAAATCTGCTTTAGGAAATCGAATCATGATTATTTTACCAAAAATAGTGAACGGGAATGGCAGGATTTGCGAACCATTTTTTTACTGCTTAACTATGTTGTCATTCACTCGAGTGATTACTGATTGCATCACTGAATTCTTGCAGAAGTGAAGCGACTGATTGGCCGCCGATTTCTTGACGAGTCTGTACAAGGAGATATCAAGCTGTGGCCTTTCAAAGTTGTTGCAGGTCGTGATGACCGGCCGACGGTCGTGGTGCAGTTTGAAGGCAAGGAGAGGCAGTTCGCGCCTGAGGAAATCTCCTCCATCGTGCTTGCCAAGATGAGAGAGACAGCTGAGGTCTATCTCGGCAAAACAGTCAAGAATGCCGTTATCACTGTCCCTGTCTACTTCAGCAACTCCCAGCGCCAGGCTACCATTGATGCCGGAGCCATTGCCGGCCTAAATGTCATGCGCATCATCAATGAGCCAACTGCTGCTGCCCTGGCTTATGGTCTTGAGAAGATGCCCGTCAGCAACAAACCGAGGACGGTGCTCGTCTTCGATCTTGGTGGCGGCACCTTTGATGTCTCCCTCCTTAACATTGATCCAGGCATCGGCATGGACAAAGGTCTCTTTGAGGTGTTGGGTATTGCCGGCGACACTCACCTTGGTGGAGCAGATTTTGACAATGAGATGGTGAAATACTCTCTACGGGAGTTCACACGGAAACACCCGTATACCGACATCAGTTGTAACCAGAAGGCACTCCGGCGGCTGAGGACGGCCTGCGAGAGAGCAAAGAGGATGCTGTCTTTCACTGCACAGACCACTATTGAGGTCGATGCTCTCCATGACGGCATTGACTTTTGCGCCACTATCACCCGGTGCTCGATTTGAGGAGCTCAAACAGGGTCTTTTCAGCAAGTGCATGAAGGCTCTGGATCAGTGCTTGCGCGATGCCAAGATGGACAAGAGCAGGGTCCATGACGTCGTCCTCGTGGGCGGTTCCACCCGCATCCCCAAGGTGCAGAACATGCTACGAGAATTCTTCGATGGGAAGGAGCTTCGTCAGACCATCAACCCTGACGAAGCTGTTGCCTACGGCGCCGCCATCCAGGCCTCCATTCTCAGTGGCCAAACCGATGACAAGAGGCTGGTAGATATGCTTCTGCGTGAGTTCACCCCGCTCTCGCTTGGGATTGAGATCAATGGCTGTGGATTTATTGGGCTTAGCCCATTTCCAAACAATTAAATCAATAATATTTCAGGCCCACATTAATGCTAAGAGTACCAAATGGTGGTTAAGATAGTTAATCCCATATGGTTAATTGAGAAGGAATGTAATCAACTTAAATGGTGGACTATTTGTGCACCCCTTGTGAAGTTGAAATGGGAGCACCGGATTGCCACGCACGCGCGCGCTCGCTCGGCTCGGCCGGACGTGACGTGACACGTGCCGCGGAGCGTTGCCAGGTTTTGCACCTCTTAACATTGACTGCGAGACAATTATTAGTGCTAATGGCTGAGCATTTGTGATTCAGTTACTAGTGCTAATGGTTGGGCAGTTACTAGTGTTAATGTGCAATTGTGCTTCCGTTATTAGTGCTAATGGCTGAGCGTCAGTTATTAGAGCTATTAACATTCCTACCTCTCCCTCTCCTATTTTAGCCGCGTCCGCTGCTCTCTGAACTCACCCCATTCCACTTCGTGCGCGCACACGCTGCTGGAAGAGCAGAGCCTCCGAAACCTGCCGCGCTTGAGTTCCTGCTCGAGATAGCGAGGCAATCAGGTTTTTGGGTAGCGCAACAAGTGCGCGACTGCTCAACGATCGTCCACCTGCTGCTGTGATCGACTACTTCCCCGGCGACCGTCCCTGTGTTCCCCAAGTGAACAGCGCGACTACATCTCGGCGGCCGTCTGCACTGCATCAACGACTTCGCTGCATCAACTTGTTCGACTACTTCGATTGAGGGTAGCCCACGATCAACATGATTGATCTAGCTGCTAACGGCGCATCCGGTGCCCCCGGCAACGGACCCGCCCCTGGGTACATGCTCAAACTTAGTCTGTTTTGTATGTTGTTCATGTTTTATACTGTCTTAATCATGAACACGAGCACATGCCATGTTATCACTCTTTTACTCATTTAATCATGAATTACTTGCTGAATTTCAGAATTAAAATGTATCGAAAATTGCTTAGATTCCTAACAATGGCAACCATACAATGAGCGTGGTGGTCCCGAGGAACACTGCCATACCGACCAAGATGGTGAAGCGCTTCACCACCCGCTACGATAACCAGACCAGCGTCGTGACTCCTGTGTACGAGGGTGAGAGCGCGAGCACCAAGGACAACAACCTGCTCGGCACATTCGAGCTCACTGGCATCCCCCCGGCGCCGGCGGGAGCGCCTCGTCTGGAAGTCACCTTCGACATCGATGCAAACGGCGTCTTGAACGTGTCCGAGGAGGACATGGACACTGGGAGGAAGAGCGGCATCACCATCCTTAACCACGGCGGCCGGATGCGCAAGGAAGAAATCGCGTGCCTGGTGCAAGAGGCTAGGAGGAATTAATCAATGTTCTAGTAAGTAACTTGCCGCTGATATTGGAATGGATGCTAAATACTACTGCCCCAGGACTTTTGGCTTGGCATGTGTAGCCTAGCTTGTGCTATATCTTGTTTCTGGAACCACGGTGACATTGTAGTAATACAAATATTCTAGTACTATATGACTATCTCTGTTCCTAGTGGATGCCCTTCATCTGTCAAACTGATACATGAGCCCAAGCCTAAATTAACCAGGAGTAACGAGATAACAACTAGCAGTTGAGTTTGATACATGATCGAGTAACGAACACTTCAACCAAATTGGAAGTACACTTCAAACAACAAAAGCAGCTAGCAAACATGCCTTCTGCTGTATCATATGAGAAGACAAGCATGTCGATTTTCTGCTGATAGAGCATACTGTTTGACATAGAATCCGTTTATTACTTGACCAATACCAATGTCTTAGACAGCTAGAACATGCATTAGTGATCGGCGCCAGGCATGAACGTCGAACGCGAGTGACAAATACATTACTGATAAGTACAGTACGTGCTAACGAATTGCACTGTGCGAGTGACGGTGATGGCGTGCGAATGAATCCAATCCGTCGAGCTGCATAAAAAGAGAAACAAAAAGTAAAATGGGGCATATTTGCTAGTACACAGTGTATGTGTGCCAGAGAAACTAAATCGGGAAAAAGGTATTGGGAGGATATTGGGGGGCAGTAACATATAGTGTCTTCACCAAACAATTAACCACCATATGTCCATATGGTGAGTACCAATAAACTAGTTGAGTGCCTGCTATATCAACAGAAACACACTTGTCGAGTGTTGTTCGTTCAAAAGAAAAAAAAAATGTTGAGGTACTGGGCATACTTCTTCTCGGAGATAGAATGGCGTAAGCTAAAGTCAGTTTCATGTCTGCCCTGTATTTTGTAGTGTGTTTTAGTGTCATAAATATATTATGTATATTTTTACTTAACATTTCCTTCTTCTACAAAGTCACACTAATCCATTGGAAAACTGGAGTAATTGTGGTGGCCAGTGATTTCACTGAGTCATTGAGTTAATGGAACGCATATTCCTTTCAGAAAAAAAAACAAGGGTTACAGATGTGTCCCGAGAGTTACTACAAAAACAATTGTTTGATCATTTAAACAAGACTCATCTTATGTCTTGTGGCAGAGGAGATATCTAGATATCACAATATCCGTTTAATGCATGGCGGCAGATTGATAAATCACCAACTGGTGCTCTGTACAGGCCCATAACCCAATACTACTGGGCCGTTCCCTAGGCTGGACCTCTAACCTACTACTGGGCTACGTGCCGCCAGGCGGCCACTCGGCCCAACCCAACCCTCAACGCGGCCCATAACCATCTGCCTACAAAAGGCCACCCGGCAACAAACCTTCCCCGATTCCCCCGTGCCTCGCCGCCGCGCCGCCCCATCTCGCGAGCAGCCATGGCGGTCGGCAAGAACAAGCGCATCTCCAAGAGCAAGAAGGGCGGCAAGAAGAAGACGTGAGTCCCCGAACCCTCTTCTCTTCTCTCCCCATCCGTTCTACAGGTGTGGAATCGCTGCTTTTTCGGCACCCTCTCGCCGGCGCTGATCCGTTTTCTTGGTGCCTATTTGCCTTGCCTTGCAGCGTCGATCCCTTCACCAAGAAGGACTGGTATGACATCAAGGCCCCGTCGGTGTTCAGTGTGCGGAACGTCGGCAAGACGCTGGTGTCCAGGACCCAGGGTACCAAGGTACGGCAGCCCCTTCTTCTCCTTGTCGAACTAACTTGCAATCGTACTGCCGCTTCGTGTACTGTGGTGAACTTGTGCTTGCTTAGTCGTTGATATGTGTTAGAGCACACGTAGAGTCAAGGTTGGATATCCTTTTTAGGCCTGTGTTCGGTTATTGTGTTTGTGCAGCGCCTGTTTCATACATGCCTGTTACTAATGTGAATCATACGAATCACCAAGTTTAGTGTAGCATTTTAATTCATTACCTTTGATTTAGATGCGATTCCAGTAATCCTGCAGGAGCTTTGCTTTGTATTGTTCAGTCTTAGTCTTAAGATGGGACGTTTGTAGGTTACAATTATATTAGTGTAAACAAATATAAGTTATGTGAGCATGGATCATCTTGATATCTGATGTCCAATTGTGCTTTTTGATTCACTGTTTGTACCCATGTTGACATAAGCATGCTGTTGGCAATAAAATTCATCATTTGTCTGGAATTTCTGCTGATTATGCCCTGTCTAGTTTGGGTTTTATGTTCATCATCATCACTATACTGGTAAAAGAATTGCTACCTGTGTTAGGTAGAGCTTTAGCAACTCTTGGCATTTGTCCTTGGATTACATCGTCCATTGTTTTATGGAGAGACATTTGCTGACAGTCAAACTCCTGCACCCTGCTAGTTCCTCTGTGGTTTTATTGGAATTCTCAGTCAACAATATTTAATTCAAATTTATATGTTCTATAGCTGCCTGCATCTCAGTTTCTTCCTTTTGTTTTCAGATTGCCTCTGAGGGACTGAAGCACAGAGTCTTTGAGGTCTCCTTGGCTGATCTTCAGAGCGATGAGGATCAGGCGTACAGGAAGATCAGACTTCGTGCAGAAGATGTGCAAGGAAGGAACGTGCTCACAAACTTTTGGGTAATGATCTCAGGTTCACTGCGCACAGTTGCGCTTTACCTATGTTCTATATCATGTCTCTAAACAGTGTTTCATCTTGTTAGGGCATGGATTTCACCACAGACAAGCTGAGGTCACTGGTGAAGAAGTGGCAGACCCTCATTGAAGCTCATGTTGATGTCAAGACAACTGACAATTACATGCTCAGGCTTTTCTGCATAGGCTTCACCAAGAGACGCCCCAACCAAGTAAAGCGCACTTGCTATGCGCAGGCAAGCCAGATCCGTCAGGTAACAGTTCTGGAGATCAATTGTTCTACAGTGGCTTGAAACTCTATGTTAGCTAGCCCGGTGTCTCTTTATGTTAACATCATTTCTTTGTGCAGATCCGTCGTAAGATGGTGGAGATCATGGCAAACCAAGCCTCAACATGTGACCTGAAAGAGCTTGTATCGAAGTTCATTCCAGAGGTGATTGGCAAGGAGATCGAGAAGGCAACATCAAGCATTTTCCCCCTCCAGAACGTCTTCATCCGCAAGGTCAAGATCCTCAAGGCCCCCAAGTTCGACCTTGGAAAGCTAATGGAGGTAATTGCTAGAGGCAAAGCTATGTTTTTTGTTCAGCCTCTCTGTGGCCTGGGACTCTTAAGTTTCAAACACTTGATATTGCTTCTCAGGTCCATGGGGACTACAGCAAGGAGGACATTGGTGTGAAGCTTGAGAGGCCTGCTGAGGGAGAGGATGCCGTGGTTGGCCAGGAGGTTGCTGCAACTGAGTAGAATAGTTCATCCTTGCTAGGAGTATTTTGCTACTAATATTTTGAGAGGTACATGTACTGTCACCTATCTAGGTGTTTATGCCTGCTTTTCTGAAAGCTTTGTCCGAGAACGGGTTGCGCATTTTTGCTATGTGGTAGTTTATGTCTTTAAAACAAGTGTTCCTAAGTTATAGTTCTGGTGTCATCTTCGTGGTGGTTAATTCGTTACTTAAGGTTTTCTTTGGTAAATTCCGCGCATGCTAGGTTCTGTGTGGTGATTTAGTTTATCATGTTTATTAAAATGTGGTTTGTGCGGTTGAAGGGCCGGGCTGCTCGATAGTGTCTGGTGATGTTTACTTTTCTATCGTTGGTAGATTGATGGTTGGCTCGGCTCGGCCATTATCTGATGGCCTGATGGGCAGGCGGTCGTTCATTTGTAAAAAGTATTTTTTTTTTGCACAAACCCAGTGCGGCCGAAATTACCCTAATTAGCACCTTCCAAATTCAGGGACTTAGCGCAGTCTGGATCCAAAACAGAGTGACCCCTCGATTGATCGACCTTCATCGACCATATAGGCACAAATCGTGTTCTTGCGTTTGCAATACGAGCTTGCGCCTAACCTGTATCATGCTGTGCCCCCTACCAGAGCTCAGCCACGGCCAATCTCCGGCGACCTGCTTTTCTTCTACGGGTTGCATAAAAAGAGAAAAGTTCAAAAAAAAAAAAAACTGTACAATCCCATTTGGAGATGCGGGGTATCGATCCCCGTACCTCTCGCATGCTAAGCGAGCGCTCTACCATCTGAGCTACATCCCCGATCTGTATTAGTAAAATACAAGACCTTATTTTTAACCATTGTTACTACCCTTGGCCTAGATCAAAAGAAATCTTGTATTTTGCTACATCCCCAAGGAAATGGTAGGCGAACCGATCAAAAGGAAGCAATAAAGGCTCCCAAAAATAAAAATGCTGCAGCACTTGCCCCTTTTAGTTTGCTAGGCCATGCAACACCTATCGCTCCTCGTCCTCGGCTCGTGTTCTTCCTCAGATGTCCTGGATGACAGGCATCGGCGCAGATGAGCCAGCTCAGCCGTACCCGTGCGCGCGCGTCCTCCTCCCACTACGACGCTGACTCCTGCCGGAAAAAACTTGACGCCTCCCGTATGCGAATTCACGGACGCACGCGGACTCGCGGAGCCCATTCGCCGCGTACCGAACGGCCGCCCTTTGAACGTTGGCCGTGTAACCAGCACGGCCAACAACCACACCCCAACCGGCCCAACCGGTTTGCACCGCACGGCAAGCAGCGGCGTGGTGGCCTGCCGTGCCGAGCGCCCGAGCGGCCGAGCCCCAACCCAACGGCGTCGGCGCGTGGGTGGGGTGGGAATCGCGAAGCAAAAAGGCGACCAACAGGTCACACCGAAAGCGCAGCTGCGAGGCTGGTCTCCGCTGTTACGTCTCGGCTCTGCTCGCCTCTCCCTCCCTCCTCTCTTCCTCGAGTCCAAGTCCCCCACCCCCCACCCCACCTCACCGGCCACCACCACTCCTTCCGAGTCGTCGAGCCCAAGTTTTTGCTCCCCCTGCTTCTTCTTCTCCGTTCGCACACGCAGGAGGCGCGCCGCCGGTGGGCACAGGAGAGGCCGAGAGGACGCCGATGCACCCGAAGCTGTCGCGGGCCGCCCGCAGGTTCCTCTGCTGCGCGGGAGCCGCCTCCGGGGAGGACCTGTAAGTCACGAACCTCCTTTCCCCCTCCCCCCGTTGCCCTTCAGGCCCCTTCTCTGCGCTTTTGGGTGTGCGTGGCGTGGGTTCCCGGAAATCGCGGAATTCCGGCGGCGCCGTGTGATTGGCGCGGGATAGATTGATGTTTGGGTTTCTACGACGGGCGAATTCGGCGCGCCTCTTAGCTTTTTCGTGATGGTTCGTGTTTGATGACGCCGGATGCCGCTGCGGGTTTCAGCGATGCTAATATGTTCATTGTTCCGGTTTAACTGAATTTTGCCAAGTAATGGAGGGTAGTGCGAGAGGTAGCTTGTTTGGTGCTCGCTTTGGTGAAGGGGAGACGTCTTGGATGGGTTGGTTACAGAACCGGCTTCTGGAACCGATTTTGTTAGAGGTGGAACTAGTGGGGATTTGGGTGCTCCAGTTTTTGTTAATTTGCTGGTGGAGGATGCCAGCTTTATTCTGTTCCTCCTTTTCATACCTTCCCTGTTACTTTTTTCCAGCTTTAGGAATATTGTTATGAAATTGTGTGGAAATTGGCATGTTAGTCTGCTTTGATGAACTGTCATGTAAATGACGCAAATGACGCACGATCGATTTTCTTTGATCGAATTAGGCAAATTTGTTCTCAGCGCAGAAAGGGGATTTGTATAGCGGAATTGGATATGAGTTGATCACCTATGTTATACTTGGAAGATTAATTGGTAGTAGCTTATCCTGTGTTTCATGGCTTTGGTTTACCAGGTCTGACGAAGGCAGCGGATCATTGCGATGGGTGTTCTCGTTGAGGGAGCTTCGATCGGCAACGAACAGCTTCAATTACGATAACAAGATTGGAGAAGGGCCACTTGGGAGTGTGTATTGGGGACAAGTTTGGGATGGCTCTCAGGTTCCTGCTCTGTACATCTCGGTCCTTGCTGTGAATTAAAATTTAGTTTATTGCTTTTGAATTCTTGCTTTCCTGTTGCCCTGGCCACAATTATTCTGCACAGTTGGGCAAATTTTATTGGTACCTGCCTCACTAAATAGCCAATCAACTGCTATCAGTTTACTTTTCTTGATTAGTTTTTTTGGAACATTGATCTTTGATTGCGTTATCATTAGTTAGTTAGGTAGGATATGTTGTCGTAGAGAAGTAAACAAAAAAAAAATCAGATGAACTGGCTACAGGTTTGCAAATCTTTATCTTGTAAACAAAGGATAAACAAGTCTGAATTTGCCCTGTCATGGTTGCAACTATGAGACGTGTTTTTTTTTTTTTTCAAAACTGTGATTGAGGCCTCATGTTTTAGTGGAATGATTTTCTTTTAAGCATTGTGGAGAGGATTAGTATAGTGTTAGATCAACAGACGAAAACCATCATTTAATTATATTATGTTCTGCTTATATCTTTGTCCTTTTTATATGTACTTGCGTCCATTTGATGCAAATTGACTGGCCGGGAGAAATTGTGATGACGTGCCGTTCCATACATTATTGTTGCTATATCCAGTTTTAATATATAAAATTACGATGAATTCAATGCAACCTACTGATGACTTCGAGGATGTTTTTTTATGCAGATTGCTGTCAAGAGGTTAAATAATGCAAAGAATGGCACAGAAGTGGAATTTGCTTCAGAGGTTGAGATCTTGGGAAGAATAAGACACAAAAACCTCCTGAGTTTCCGTGGATATTGTGCAGATGGACCTGAACGCATTCTGGTGTATGACTATATGGCAAACTCAAGTCTCTATGCACATCTTCATGGACCACTTTCTGCGGAGTGTCTCCTTGACTGGCGAAGGAGAGCATCAATCGCCATTGGTGCTGCTCGGGCTCTCTTGTAAGTAAACGCCCTCTTTATTTTTTCTCATAACAGAATGGCGCTGATAAGTCATACTCTGTTGCTTTTGATACACACTGTGTCAGACATAACTCACAAGTGCTTTGTGACAGGTATCTTCATCACAATGCAACACCTCAGACAATCCATGGGAGCATCAAGGCCACCAATGTGCTACTGGATTCAGACTTCCAGGCACATGTTGGTGATTTTGGTCTGATAAAGCTTATTCCTGATGGAATGGACCATGAAAAGATAACCAGTGAAAATCAACGTGGCTATCTTGCTCCTGAGTACATTATGTTTGGCAAACCAACAGCAGGCTGTGATGTATACAGCTTTGGGATAATATTGTTGGAGCTTGCGAGCGGTAAAAGGCCAATAGAAAAGTCAGGCTCTGTTAAGACCTATGGAATTCGAAACTGGGTGCTCCCGCTGGCGAAGGAGGGTAGATATGATGAAATCGCGGACTCAAAGCTCAGTGACAAGTTTTCTGAACACGAACTGAAAAGAATGGTGTTGGTTGGGCTTGCATGCACACATTCAGAACCTGAAAAGAGGCCGACAATGCTTGAAGTTGTGCCGTTGCTGAAAGGCGAATCAAAAGAGACGCTTCTGAAGCTTGAAAGAGATGAGCTGTTCAGGCCAGACTCAACGGTTAGTTCCCAGGGAACATCAACTCCAGACGGCAGCACAGACTCTGTGCCAAGGAAAGATCAAGAACTGGAACTGGCTGGGGCGTGAACTGTGATAGATTGCTACCGTAGGCGATGTTAGAGTGCATATTTGTGGTATTGGTGATTGGTTTTGTGTGGTTTGACTGCAAGGATGGAAATTGTACAGGCATTGATAATTGTGAGTTGCCTTTTATTTTCGCTTTTCTGTTGAGAGAAAGAGAGTGGAGGGGGGGTTGGAGAATGGGGATAGGTTGTTATGCGAAGTGCTTTTTGCATGCACCCGCATAGAAGATGCATATGTTTCCCAGATGTTTGTATATTTCTCTTATGATGTTGTCATCATATTATTCTCTCCATTTTGCATACGTATAAATTTACAGTGAGACGATTGAATTATCTTAGTAGGTGTTTGAGACTGAAATTTCCCTAAACCGTACCATCCCATGCCGCATTCAGACATTGTTTGCGAAGAATCAGTGTTCGGTTGTGAACCTACTTCTTTGCCAAAACCTTTATGGCAGGTCTGGCACAACATGACCAGCCCACAAGTAATCATGCCTCTTAACATACTATGCATGCGTCTTACAATGTGAAAAATATGCCATCTAAAGAGCAACTGGTGGTGGCTTAGGCAAAGAACATCAGTGAATCAAACCTGACCTTAATTAGTTGAGAACTAGAGATGCGAGACACGGCTCTGGCAGTTGGCAGTACGTGGAAACAACAACAACCTCCGTCCTAAATTATAGGTCGTTTTGATTGACTTTTCTAGATTCATAATCTCTTTGTTATGAATTTAGATAAAGCTATGTCTAGATGCATAACAAAATCTATAATCTAAAAGTCCAAACGACTTATAAATTAGAATGGCGAAAGTAAAGACGCGATGGCACGAAGCTTTGACAAATATTGTATCCATAAAAGCATAAGACCAGAATCTCAATCACACACGAGTAGTCGTAGCGGTTGGGGCCCAAAGCAAAGGAGCCGCCACAACAGTTCACAAACGAAACCTCTTTGCCTGTCACGATTCCAAGCCTAACTGTTGGACTCCTCGTCTCCGATCGCGGTCGCAAGTTCCCAACAGCATTGGCGACGGGCGGCATACCTCCGGTGAACCGCGACCCCCGCCGCAGCCAAACCGGATGAGGATGGGAGAAGACCGGGCGGGGGACGCACGCGATACTTGTGGTATGGGCTTCCCAGACTGGGCTACTGCTGTTGGGCCAGTTATGAATCTAGGCCTGTAGAAAACCTACCAGAGTCATGGTATGGGCTTCCGGCTACTGCTGTTGGATCTGCCGCCGCGCCTCCACGCCACTCCCCTGCCGGCGGCCGAGGTCGCCTCGGATCCCCTCCCCAAAACCACCCACACCCCCGCCGCCAGCGGTGGAGGCCGCCTCGGACTCGGATCCCCTCTCCTCTCCGCCTCAGCATATACTGGATTGACTTGAGCAGATCGAGCAAGATCCATGGCGATTGGCGACCCATCATGTGAGCCCCGCCTCTGCTGCCGTCGGTGTCGCCGCCGGCGAGAGAATCCCCTCCTGGGGGCTCCTCGAGGTGTTTGCCTACTTAGAAGACGTAGAGAACGCCACCACGGCCGTGTCCAACACACCCGACAACAAGCGCATCCAGATCACCTTCTGCCCCCGCGCTCCGCCTCTCCTCTCCCGCTTCTGCATCCACAGCCCAGATGGCGACCGCATGGATCAGACGCCCTTCATCGCCGCCATGGAGGACGACCTCGCCCTCCTCCGCGTCGATAGCTTGCCGCGGCTCGTACCGGGACTACTACGTCTACCAGGCCGACGACGGATCGGGGAAGCCGTCGCTCACGCTCCTGCCGCGGCCCCCCATCGGCATCCACTTCAACCCCAAGGACATCGGCCTGCTTCGCCGCCCAGGCAAAGAATACCTCGTCGTCGGGTACATGTTTAAAGCTATAGCTGACTATCCCCGAGTTTGTGTCTACGACTCAAAGCGGACAACTTGGAAGGTCCATGATCTGTCGCTGAGCGTGCATCGTCACGAACATAGAGACCAGATTTCATAAAAATTGCAAAGTGGTGAGAATTGGAGGAGATGCTGGGACCCTGGCTTTTGTTGACCTCTGGCAGGGTGTGCTCCTTTGTGATGTTCTAACTTTGGAGCGTGAGGCTGCAGGTCAAGAGAAACGTGAAGCCATTCCCTTTCTTGACTATGTCCCACTGCCTGATTATCTGAGAAGAACGGCCAGGTTCAAGGGCGATGCACGCCTTTATCGTGACATTGCCTTCATCAATAACCAACTCAAATGCGTGGACCTGGGAAGTCGCTCCCTGTGGATCAGGCCGGTTACTACCAATGGTGTTTGGAGTCAGCAGTACATGATAGGAAGTTTCAAGGAAATTGTGTGTAACAGCTCTCGCTTTAATCTCCTCCCAGGCCATAGATCCTTCAAAGGCCTCCGTGTATGCCGACCTGTCGTGGACCTTGGACATGATGATGCTCGCATACTTTACTTTACAGTCAAAAAAGTGCATCGAACCGATCTTATAGAGTCGATGCTTGCAGTGGACCTGTTGACCAAGAAGATACTTGCTGTGGCTCCCTTTGTTATAAGATATACGATGATGTACGACTTCGCCTACATGCACACTAGGCTATTCAAGCATCTTTTCAGGTAATTTTGTGACTACCTTGGTCTGATATCGCCTGGTGCTTTAGATAATTCATTTAGACATAGGGTTATTGCTGATACATAGTTGGCCAATGTTGTTAGTGGGTAACCCATCTTAGTGAAATAACTGTGAAATTAAACCTTATTTGAAACCTCAGACCAAGGTTAGAAACAGGCAAAAAGGGTCTGTTCCCAGTCTCAGCTAGCTAGTATGCTAACAAATTGACGTCACAATGTGCTGCTTTATTAATTTGTATTCAAAACCTCCAACTTGCCATGGTTCCCCTATGCTTAAAAATTGCTCTTACTGTAGACTAATACCAATGGCAGGCTACATATGGATTGTTTGGTTGCATGGCTTGCATAGGGGCGGCTAACTAATGGTCACTTTTTTAGATAGGACAGCTGATTTTTTAAGTGACTCAAATATTGAGCTGTTCTGGGTGCAGGTGCAAAGACTACGCTGAACCAGTCGTGGATGGTGTTTCCTTGATCCGCAAGCAAGATGAAGCGTAAAGCACAAGAGCAGCTTGATGGTGAAAGTTGCATGGCCTGCATAGGAGGTGGCTAACTAATGGTTACTTTTTAGATAGGGCTGTTATGCTGGGTGCAGGTGCAAAGGCGACGCTGAACCAGCAGGGATCCTCAAGCAAGATGAAGGATAAATCAGACAAGCAGCTTGATGTCAATCTGTGGCAGAAGATGGAGATGCAATGACTTTGGACTAAGTGGTATAAAAGACGTGTCATCACTAGCAACTTAGGAAGTGTTGTTCACTCCATAACTATTTGGACTATAATGTAGTAGTAACAATGATGGATGTAAGGGAGACTTTTGGTTGCCCAGTAACGTAAGCTTATGGAGACCTTTATTTAGCTAGTGATCATCCTGACTCTGGAGAAAAATGTATGCCTAAACTTAGTTAAACTGCTGCTTGGTCTTTTTATGGATGTGGTCAGCCTTTCGTATCAGTTTATCTTCTCCAATTTGCTCACTATTTCTGGACATATTTTTGCCATAGTTTGGTTGTTATTACCCGTAACACGAGTTGCACCATTTGAGTAAGGGAAGTTCAGGAAGAGTGTATTGTCAGTTTGCAATATATTCGGTCGGCAATATAGACATCTGCAGGTTAAAAATCATCAGAGGTTTAAAATGTTGGCGCACAGTACTGGACCCTGACATTCCATGTTAGGAACATTTAATCTAAGTTACCAACTACTACAAAACAACGGGGTCCTCATTAAAGGAACTTGTCTCTGCCATGAAGTAATCAAAATTCATCTGAGAAAGATGTCATGTCAGGACGCATGACTGTAAAACTACGAGACCAGAGCAGAGCTCAGTCAGAAGGGTGCGACGACATGCAGAATGGCCGATCATCGCCGGAGATGGCCGGGATTATAATCCCTCGAGAAAGGACGACAGGCGACCTTGCCGGGGATCCCCGACGACGCTCGGTGCACGTTCACGCGGCTATGTTCGTGGCCTCAATACTCGCACGCCATAAGTGATGAATTGGACTGCAGATCACGGGGGAGAACGAGGCCGCATGGTGGTGTCTCAGATAGGAATCAGTCACGGTGCGCATTAGCGGTTCCTGTGGAGCTTAAAACCAGGGCCCGATCCATCGCCTCTCCGGAGCCGAACGCCCCTGCTTCGCCCGCGCCGCCGCAACCCCGGCACGGGGCGGACCGCTCTCTCTCTCTCTCATCGAGGTAGAGCTCACCCTCGCCGCTTTCAATTCCTGGAGCGTCTTCAGCCCCGCGCCCGCCGCGCGGAGGGCTCGCGGGAGCTCCGCCGCCGCGATACGGCAATCTTAACCTTGCCTCCTCGGCGGCGCGCACGGCATCGTCGTGGCCTATGGCCTATGGCAAGGCGGCGCCCGGCTGTACTGCGCGCCGCCGAGCCCATAGGCCACGACGCCGCCGGCGCGCACGCGCGCCATGGCGTCACGGGAGGCGGCTTCGGAGGCGAAGAGACCGGATCGAAGAGCCGCTTGTCGAAGAGCCTGGACGGCGCGGCCAGCTCCATGGCGAGCCGCATGGAGGCCACGAGCAACTGGTGGCTTAGGCAAAGAACGTCAGTGAACTTGAGATATGAGACACGGCTAAAAGACGCGTTGGACATTGGCACCCAAGCTAACCTCTTTTGCCCTGTCATGATTTTTTTTTTGGTTAAAAGAGAGCTTTATTAATTACAATCGTTTTTTATGAGCTCACTGACGCACTCAGGCGCCTGATCCCACCAAAACGCAGAATGTGCGTTCCGTCTAGCTTAATTCATTTGCAACTTCATTACACTCTCTTTTAACATGTACTCCCTCCGTATCGAAATACTTGTCGCCGTTGACTTTTTTTTTCAAACTTTGACCATTCGTCTTATTCAAAAAATATTGTAAATATACAAAAGATAAGTCAAACTCAAAATTCATTTGATGATAAAGTAGGTCATAAATAAAATGAATGATATTTGTATATTTTTTTGAATAAGACGAATGATCAAATGTTGCGTAAAAAGTCAATGGCGACAAATATTTCGATACGGAGGTAGTACTACTTTCCAGCCAGCTAGTAACTGGCCATGTTCCCGAATCTCCGCGAAGGTAAAACTGAGCTCCGATCTATCACCTGGCTTTAGCAAAGCTCCCACAATCCTGGAGCAGTCGGATTCAAGAATAACCGGCTCTGAGCACCATCTTCCGGCCAGAAGGACGCCCTCCAGGCAGGCTCTTGCTTCAACCGTGGCCGCATCCGGACAACTGTCTAGAAATCTCCATGCAGTAAACCTCACCCTGCCGGCATTGTCCCTGGCTACACCCACTCCAGCCTGGCCAGTTTGGCTCACAAAGGAGCCATCAACGTTGACTTTAATCCAGCCCTGAGGTGGAGGGCACCACTTCAGTTTCACCTCTTCCAGTTCAGTGCCATTACTGGCCTCGCTCTATTGTCGGAAACTCGACAGACCTTCTTGCCTTTACCCGAATCAGTTCTACCCTCCACACGTGTCCCGTCCATGGAGTTTTTCATAGCAAGCAGAAAATGGATCGATTCTTGTATACTCGTAGGACCTGAAGCATGCGTGATATTATTATGCACTGTCCATGCTCTCCAAAGAAGCAGCTTGGTCTGATCTCGTGCTTCTGGTGAGCATCTATCAAGAAGGAGCAGCAACCAATCCGGCCCTGTGTAGGCGAACTGTTCTTCCTCCGGCAGCTGCCAGTGCTTACGCGTTGCTTGACGCAGTCCCCGCGCTAGCGGGCATATCACCGTGGCATGATAGCCCATTTCTGCACCCTGGCCACATAGCTCACAAGTGCCATCCAGCTCAAGTTTTCGGACAAATTTACCGTGTCTAGTTGGGAGAGCATTCCGCGCCAATTTCCAAGCAAAGACATTCACCTTGGGCGGAACCTGCCGGACCAGACCCGGGACCATAACTGGCGCTCGCCATCCGGGGCTGAACTTGTTGCCTGGATAGTATCCCCCAGCTTAATTCTCAAAGCAAGATTGTATGCGCTTCTTACAGTAAAAATTCCTGATTTTTCCATGTGCCATGCCAGGAAGTCATCAGTTCTGCGAGCGGGTAACTTGATATTCATGATTGCTTCCACATCCACGGGATTAAATAAGCCTAGCAACTTGTTCCGGTCCCAATCTTTTCGTTCGCTATCCAAGAGCTCAGAAACCCATCTCAGCCTGCAGCGGCCTTGCTTGGTGATTGGTCTACGAGACACGTCCCTGGGTATCCATGGATCACGCCAAAAACGAACTTTATCACCATTGCCAATTCTCCAAATTACACCTTCCTTTAGCAAATCCAGTCCGTGCCAAGTGGGTGACGCCCTAGAACAAAATGCCGTATCAATCAGGCATCCTCTAGGTAATACTTTGCCTTCAACAACCGTGCACAAAGACTGTCCGGGAATTCAATTAGTCGCCATGCTTGTCGAGCTAGCATTGCCTGGTTAAAGAGCCGCAAGTCCTTAAAACCCATTCCACCACGACATTTTTTCAGAATCAGCTTTTCCCACGCAATCCATGCCATCTTCCCGGAAACCCAACTTTACGCCCGCGTTTAACTTTCTCGCCGTGCGGTCGTTTCGCCCCATGCGCGTGGGTCCCGCGGTGTGAATAAAGCGGCGGGGACGCCGTCTCCTCGTTCCCATTTTCTTTTCTCCATAGATCCCGTCCTCTCTTTCATCCTTTTTCCATTTCTCCCCAGATCTAGCCAGCGCCGCCGGCGGGAGGTTGCATGCCCGGGCGAGACCCGGTGAGCGGCGGGGGGAGATGACCTTGGCCGCCGTCGTCTCTTTCATCCCTTTTTCTATTTCTCCCCAGATCCAGCCAGCGCCGCCGGCGGGAGGTTGCAGGCCCGGGCGAGACCCGGTGAGCGGCGGGGGGAGATGACCTTGGCCGGCTCCGGCGAGGACTCGCCGCCCTACCTTCGCGCGCCGACAGCGGGGCTCACCGTTGCTGGTGTGGGGCATCGGGCAGTCCCCGTTGAGCCCGGGGGATGGTGGCCCAGCCGACTTCGGCGAGCGGCGGCGGGGGGCTGCGGGCACGGTGGCCCCCGCGAGGGTTGGTGCAACGGCGGCGAGCCCCGACGACCGGCGCCGACAAGGCGGCACCGTCGTCGGAGAGGTGGACGACGCCGGCACCCAGGTACTTTTTTCCCCCTTTTTCCCCTTTCTGTGACAAAAGTTTTTTGTTGCAAAAATTTTAAAGAAAAAATTTGTTGCAAAAATTTTATAGAAAAATTTGTTGCAAAAATTTGCTCAAGATTTTTGTTGCAAAAGTTTGCTGAAAAGTTTTTTCTAGGACAAGACAAAGCTTTGTTGCAAAAGTTTGCTGAAATTTTTGATGAAAATTTTTTTACAATATTTTTTCTAGACAGTAAATTTTTTCCTAATAATTTTTTGGACATTTTTTTCTCAGACCCACGCACGTGGAGTGGGACGCGCCCGAGAAAGCCGAGTGCTACGGGGGAGTGTGCAGTGGGTGGGGCGCGGGAGCGCGTGTATGGGGGGTGAGACGGGGGCCGCCCGTTTGGACTGTAGCGCGACCGCACGGTGGCCACCGTGCGGGCGAGCGCAAATTAGATGCTCCCCCATCTTCCTCTTCCCGTTTTCCACTCCCCACCAAAATTAGGGGGATCTTGAAGACACTCATGATGTATTTTGGTATCGCTTGCGACACCGCCTTGATTCCAAACCCAACTGTTCGACTATTCGTCTCGGATCGCGATCATCCAAACAGCCTTTCCCTGTACGAAACCTGCACTCCTGCAGTGTCCGACTCGCCTCCAGTCCTGCAGCGCCGACTCCAAGACACTATATTCGGTATTTATTTTTGGAAAAAGTCCAATTTACTACCTCTAACTCTAAGTATGAGCTAGGTCCAAATAACCCCCCTAAAGTAACAAAAGGTTTACTTAACCCCTTACTTTTTCTAAACCGGGTAAAATCACACCTTTAGCACATAACTGAAATTGATTTTGCTGACTTGGCTGGTTTACAGACTAGTTTTGCTGAGTAGGATGACATGTCGATGGCTTGACGTGGCGTATCAAAGTTCAGAACGCCCCTCCTCACTTCTATTCATAATTCATCTTCATCCGTGTCCCTGTCTGTCACTTTGCGAAGATTCGCCCATCGCGGCGGCACATCGCCTTGCTTACTCCTAGCAGCTCGTGCTGGCTCTGGACTGTCCGTCCTGCCGCGTTGTGCTCCCTGCAGCTGTGCGCCTGTGCCCTCAGCCGGCTCGTTGTCACCGCCGCTGTTGGCTCAGAGCAGCGTGCCGCCGGAACTGCAAGCGGCGCAGCAGCACTGCAGCACATGATGACCTGATCAGACGAAGACTAGTGCCACAACACCTGCCTGCAGCAAGCTGCTCCGTCCTCACAGCCAGACCCAGCCGTGGCGCGCTGCGGCCGCCTCCTGCTGCACGAGCTCCCGCGCCTCAGCACGATAGATGGCAACCTCGCTGCAGAGCACGCACGAGAAGCCGCTTCAGTGATGGATACCTGCCTCGTGATAGAGAGACGACATTTGTTGGAAACGATTTCCTTCATCCCATGCTTGGTACATGTCTACTATATCTTTCGAATGATCTTAGCATCAATAGAAAACAGTAGCAGTCTAGTTAGGGAACTGAGAGTTAGTCGACATGCAGTCCTATCGCTGCCCCACGGCTGCGGCAATCGAATAGGCCAGGGCGGCACACAACAGGGGAGGGGGCCGATGTGGACATAAACCTACATACCACGCTGGCCTGTCCATGTGTCAATCCTAGTCAGCAAACCAGATTTTTAATTCCGCCAAACCATCAAAACCTGTTCCAATTATGTGGTAAAGCTGTGCTATGACCCGTTTTAGCAAAAGCAAGGAGTTAAGTAAACCTTTTATTACTTTAAGGGGTTATTTGGACCTAGCCTATACTTGAGGATAGTAAATTGGACTTTTTCCTTTATTTTTCGTTATTTGATTTATGGCGCTACTTCCACATTCAGTTTAACGAAAAAAAAACTTGGTTGAAAGTACTGAAGAACACTCAGTACTCGTGGCGCCAACGTGATCAGGTACGGCATGAGTTACAGCTCACCGAACCGCACCGTCTTTAACTCGGACTCTGGTCGATCGGAGATGCGCGTGTTCTGCGTCCATGTCTCCAACCGCTGAGCCCACTGTCACGCGTGTGGCTAACAGCACGATCGGACTCAGTTTCTTGCAGCGTGGAACGCACGCACGTCGATCGAGTCCGATGCGCTGTATTGCTACCGTGCCGCACAAAATATATAGCCACCATGCCCAGGGCGCCTCTGCATCGATCGCAGACCAACATTGCTCTCGTTGCATCCACTGCTCCCCTCTCCTCTGCCCGGCGAGTTCCTTCGTCAGCTTCAGCGCTACCGGCCATGGGGAAGAGGAAGTCGAGGAGCTCCAAGTTGATGGCGGCGCCGAGAAAGCAGCCGAAGCTGGAGAAGGAGTTCACCTGCCCGTTCTGCGGCCACCCCAACGCCGTCGAGTGCCGCGTCAACCTCAAGGACAGGTTCGCTGTGGCGTCGTGCCGCATCTGCAGCGAGAGATACTTCACCAAAGCCAACGCGCTCACGGAGCCTGTCGACGTCTACAGCGACTGGATCGACGCCTGCGAGATCGCCAACGAGGGCGTCGTCGTCGACCGCCGCTGCCGGCCGCGCCTGGTTGAAGCCTGAACTGAAGCTAAGAATGAAGACGACGTGTGATCGTGCTGTAGTTACTAGTCTCAGGCGGTTTCGTGCATAAGTTGCTCGGCAGATCGAATTTACCGTTCCTTTTTTGGAGCCCTGAATTGCAAGGCAGCAAGGAGTAAGCATGTAATGCTTTTGTCATAGCATATGTGATGCTGTGGCCTTGTGGAGATGATATGTATGGATCATACTTCGTTTGTCTCGTGATCTGAAAAGAGTTAACGTCATGCAAAGTCTAGTTCTCTCATTGATAACGAGTTCTCTGGTTTGCCACCAGCTGGCAGAGAATCGAAGGCCGGCGTGCGGTTTGCCACCTGCTGGCAGAGGAGCGGCGAGCTCGCCGGGGATCGCCTATGCAGCTAGGCTCGGTGCACGTTCACATTGTTCAGTTGGTGCACCGGGCGGCACTGCTGGGTCAGCCGACGCAGCCCAGATCCTCCATGGGCCGTACGTTACCCGGCGGGCGCTCCACGGGGGCCGCGGCCACGCCACCTCGGCGTCTCAGACCGCATCTGGGGACGCGTCGCGCAGGAGAAGAAGGACGGCGAGCGCCATCCGCCATGGCGTCACGGGACGCTCGCAGCGACCTGGGCTGGACGGAGAGCGCGGGTGCAAGGACGCCCCGACCCCGACACCGTCCTCGTCGGGCGGGAGTCACGACGCGGTGTTGGACACGGCGGCCGGCGGCGACTGTGACGGGTTTTCCTTGGTAATGTTAGTTGCCACGTGCCAAGGAGCACGGGAAACCTGGACGTCGTGCTGTTCCTGCGTGGCCTGGACGCGCGGGATCGGCGAGAACATTACATACAGTAGATCGGGAGCAAGAAATTGAACGGCACGAGAATTTTTGGACAAAACGGACTCACGATGGATTAGGCGGATTGTGATACTACCAGTACCCTCAAGGCCGGGCGGGGCAGACGCAAATCAGGCAACAGCTAGCTGCCCGATTAGTGCGACGGTAGTTCGCGGGAGGGTTGAGTTGGGATCGGAATATCCCAATAATCAGCTCGCTTGCATGGCGGCATGCGTTGCAAAAATTTCGGTTTGTTAGCTTCTCCCACCCCCGCCGCCGGCCTATTAAGTTACTAGTAGTCTACGCGGCCGAGCACATTAGCCGCGAAAACACACCTACATACTCCACCTGAGCAGCAGCAGCAGCAGCAGAACCCACAACCATGAACGGCAGGGTGCCGGCGATCCTCCTTTCCTTGATCTGCTTCCTGACACTATCAGGTTTGCATCTTAACTCGACGGTCCCTGTTCCTAACAACTTCATTTGATTTTGCATGCACGCAATACACTCTACTCTTTGGTCAACTGCAGCCTCGCACGTCGAATCTGCTCGGACCTTCCATTGGTACAATGCGCTGTTCGTGTTCGGAGATTCCTTCGCCGACACCGGCAACTTCCCCAAGTCGGATCTGAGCGAGGTGACTCGTCAGTGGTACCAACCCTACGGCTGCTCCCATGGGTTTCTCCAGGATCCAACCGGCCGCTTCTCCAACAGCTACGTCCAATCCGATTTCATCGGTAACATATATAATTAAATTCAAACGACGTTATATTATCGGATCTCCCTTGCACACCTTGCCTTTCGGATCCATCATTGCATACATATATGTATGGTTGCAGCAAAGATTCTAGGGCGCTCCGAGGCTCCACAGACCTACCGGGCCACGAAAGGGAGCTACGCGGACAAGCTCGGCGTCAACTTCGCCGTGGGCGGCGCCGGCGTGTTCGAGGTGCCGCGCAAGGCGCCGACCCTGGCCACGCAGATCGACTCCTTCAAGAAGATGCTCGACGGCGGGGACGTCGGGAAATGGCGGCTCGAGGAGTCGGCCGCGCTGGTCGCCATCTCCGGCAACGACTACGCGCGCGTCGCCAACATGAGCGGCAGCGAGAGCGAGACCCTCGGCTTCATCGGGAACGTGACGGACGAGATCGCCAGGGGCGTGGCCCGGCTCCGGGGGCTGGGCGTGGCCAAGGTCCTCGTCAACAACCTGCACCCGCTCGGCTGCACGCCGTGGCAGGCTAGGCCGTCCAACTACACCAAGTGCAATGCCCGCGGCAACATGGCCGCCGAGTTCCACAACGGCGACCTCGGGAAGAAGCTGAACGCGACGACAAGCGGCGGCAACGTCTACCTCGTTGACCTCAACCGGGCCTTCACCAACATCGTTGATCCGTCCGACGATCCCCATGACTGGTACGCGCGCGCAATGAAGCATGCATCTACTCTTCGTCATAAATTCTACAGCAATCGTTTTGATTCTTCGTAATGTACTTCGTTCAATAACAAGCAAAATTGCAGTCCCGCAGGTGGCAAAGCGGTTCGAGGAGAAGCTGAAGCCGTGCTGCAACAGCTTCGACCCGAGCGGCTACTGCGGGCAGGTGGACGAGGATGGCGGCGCCCAGTACACCGTCTGCTCCAACCCTGAGAAGCACTTCTTCTGGGACGACGTGCACCCTACGCAGGCTGGATGGGAGGCCGTCATGCAGCAGCTGGAGCAGGACATCAAGGATTTCCTCCGCATTTCATACTAGCTAGTTATAAGCATATATGCATGCTTGTGTTTGCCTGTTCAGATCTACGGAGTTTGGTATACTATCGCCTATCGGGCTCGTGCCATACATGTCAAGTAGTTCTAGTCTACCCTTATGAAAGCTGCCGGGCTCGGCGGCCAAGCAGACGGTCCACGATAGCAAAATTAATTTTCACCGTCAGTTACTAGATTTACGGTCACCGTTTCATGTTGTCCTCCTACCTTCTCATCCACACAACGCAGTAAAAAATCTAGATGGGCTCGAGAGCCTTCTCGGCTTCTCCCAGGCTCCCAGCCGCCTCTTTCTTGACTTCTCGTTTTTCTCTCCCAACACCTCCTTCTCGTTCCTCTTCTCTGCTTCTTCTCTCCCACCGACGTTCGCGTCTTCTTCTTTCTCACCGTCTCCATGGGACGGGGTTGCGACGGCGGCCAAGGCGAGCGGTGCCGACCTTGATGTTTGAGTGCGGCAGCCGGTGCAAGCAGCAGCGGCGGATCCAGGGCGGCGTGTGGGGCTAGTCGCAGTCACAGCGGCCCGAGGCGATGTAGCAACCTGGAGGCTGGTGGTGTGCAGGGTCTCGCGACGACGATGGCCGCGCCCCAAGGCACGAGGGCGATCGAGGGACAAGGTTGAGGTGGCCGGTGTGAGCAGTGTCGCGCGCCGTGGCAAGCCCCATCAGGCAGAGCGGCCACCGCTCGCTTCCCGCGCTTGGTGGGCGAGGTGGTGTGGCGCGGTGGCGTGTGGCGGGCTGCACGACGCTGGATTGAGGCAGGGCAGGCGATAGCCGGCTCAGGGGGTGGGCGATGGTCGGCAAGAGGAAGAGGCAGGAGCGGTCGGCGGCTGGCACAGGGGAGGGAACAGGCAGGGGCGGCATAGTGCAGGAGAACGGTGGGAGTCAACTGCCTCTGACAACAGATCATATGCTCAGGTGTGTTCAATTGATCGTACGTACCGATGACAACAGTTCAGATACACTTATGAAGTTTCAGATACTCAGATCAAATGCTCAGGGCAGTCTTGTAGTTCGGTATTTTCTGTCAGAGATCATATGAACTTGTTGGCATGTTGCTACCTGTGAGATGTCTAGAAGATCGTAGTATTATACTGATGAAGTAGAAACTGTAACTTGCCTACTGTTGTGATTTGGGTCAAATGTTCAGAGTTCAGGCACTCTCTGTCTCTGCAGCTTGGAATAGTTGGCTAGTTTGTGCATCTAGTATCCTCTTCAATGGGTTTTGGGTAGCCACGGTGTACTTATTTGGTCTAATCTGAAACAAGCGATACATACATAAGCAGATGTACATTGCATTTGCAATATTTCTTGCACATCAGTCTTTTAGTAGATGCTAAAAATCGTCAGAATATAGAAATGATTTTATTCACCTGTTAACTCGTCAGGTCAGAAAACTGTGACACCACTTTGATTCAAAAATGTCTTTTTTTTTAACTCATCAATGTCTTCTTTTGAACTGCTTCAACGATTGCATCAGCTATACATGCTTCCTAGCTTCTAACTGTTTCTCTGTTTTTTACTTGTTCTTTTGCAAACCCAGCTGCTCAGGCGCTAGTGTACCCAGATGTTGACGCACAGTAAGGAACACGAGAGCAAGACTTGTGAAATCCAAAGCATTGCTGCTTCGGATACAATGAGCTGAGAATCAGCTGTAGTTCATTTGTTCAGATAGCTTCAGAAAACTCAGCAAGTCCTGTTTTCAGAGTTGATGCGTTCTGCTGAGGGCAAAATGTTTTGGATTGGCCTTGTAGTTCCCAAACTTGAACTTAATGGAAGCATTATGTGAAAATAATGCTTGAGTGATATGTCAAATATTTGTCATAGTTTTCTGAATTTGCTTTTGCTATACCATTCGTGTGATAAATGGATGCTACTGTTTAATCTGAACCTGGCTTCTGATACATCAAATATTAGTCAATATTTCTCTTTGCTTTCTCCAAAAAGAAAAAGTGTTTCTCTTTTCGAAATGAGTAGATCGGTTCTGCCCAATTGACTGCTGCGCTGACCAAGGAAAACCTGCCGCCAGTCGTCGGCCGCTAAACCTTCAAAAAAAAAGTCGTCGGCCGCTAAACCTTCAAAAAAAAAGTCGTCGGCCGCTAAACCTTCAAAAAAAAAGTCGTCGGCCGCTGCACCACCACCATACCATACCGCCAACGGGACGTGCTCACGTGCATGCGGTTGCGCAGTCGCGTGCAACCGCGGCGTGCCTCCTCGCCGACGAGGACGGGGTCGGGGTCTCCCTGCGCCTTGCGCGCTCCCCTCGTCGGCGTGGCAGGCTGGCAAGGCCACCCGGCCTGGGCCGATCCAACTCCTGCGCCGATCCGGCCCACTCATGGCGCATCCAACGGACAAGAAGGGCCTAGGGGGTGGACGGTATTTGAAATACCGTCCACCCCAGGACAGGTCGTTGCGACTTGCGAGCGCGCCGCCTCCGCCGCCCGCTGTGGCGCTTCCACAAATTCTCCACCGGCCTCTTCCCCTCCGACACCGAGTCCCGCGACGTCACGGCGGCGTCGTCGGCTATGGGCTGGATCTACGGCGCGGCGTACAGCTGATTCCGTCCTGCTCCTGCGCGACGCATTCCCGGACGCGATCGGTGACGTGCCGTGCACAACCCCATGGAGCCCCGGGCCATGGATGGTCGGAGCTGGGCTGCGTCGTTGCCGCGTCATCCCGATCTCAGGCTCCCGGCGATGGCGTCGTCTTGCGCCACCGTACCACAGCTTCGCCCGCCGCTGCCGGTGGATGCCCGGGACGCGCGTCCACAGGCGGAGCCGCCGCCGCGAGAGCACGCCCGCGCGCACGGCGTCGCTCGCGTCGGGCACCAGGCCGAGGACGCGGAGGAGCACGTCGTCGCCGACGGCGAGGCCGCTGATCAGGTCGGCGGCGTATGGGGTTAGCCTTGCTCGTTTGACGCTGCGCGTCTCGTCCACCGCCGCCGTGGAATCCGGGGAGTAGCAGTAGTGTGCACGTACATATTGTGAGCCGCTACAACGTCCGACCGACTCTGGAACCGTAGGCACGTTACGCCACTGCCACGTGACCCGTGAGGCCCACGCAACAGAGCATAATCGGACTTGGTACAATTTTTTCCCCCTGGTTGAATGGTCGGACTGAGATACTGTAAGCGTGGAACATACGCGCGGCGATCGGTCGAGTCCGAGTCCGATGCCAAAGCGAAACACAGGCGCCTGCCGCTCCATAAAGCCCATGGCGCCTCTGCATCGATCACAAACCAAAGCTGCATCTCTTCTCTCGCACCCGCAAACCCCCGTCGCCGGCGCAAGTTCCTTCGTCAGCTTCAGCGCTACCAGCAATGGGGAAGAGGAAGTCGAGGAGCTCCAAGTTGATGGCGGCGCCGAGAAAGCAGCCGAAGCTAGAGAAGGAGTTCACGTGCCCATTCTGCTGCCACCCCCACGCCATCGAGTGCCGCATCAACCTCAAGGACAGGTTCGCCGTGGCGTCGTGCCGCATCTGCAGCGAAAAATACTTCACCAAAGCCAACGCGCTCACGGAGCCCGTTGACGTGTACAGCGACTGGATCGACGCCTGCGAGATCGCCAACGAGGGCGTCGTCGTCGACCGCCGCTGCCGCCCGCGCCTGTTGAAGACTGAGGCTAAGAAGACGACGTGTGATCGATCGTGCTGATGTAGCTGCTAGTTTCAGGTGGTTTCAAGCTAGTTTATTTTTTGCCGTTCTTTTGAAGCCCGGAATTCAAGGGCAGGAAGGAGCATATCACATGTAATTGTTTTGACAAATTCTATGAAGTTGTTGATATGATGGTTAGATGATTCCGCTCAAATTGTAGACATGGGACATGTAACTGCATTGACAAAATATATGAAGAGCACACGAGTGTTTCATGAAAAGTTACTTGGTTCATGCCTCTCTCTCTTGCTATGTTGCTCATCCTAGTTCGGTTGATACGTGCAGTGCAAATTTGATAGATTAAGCGATGAGGTACAGCCATAGGTTGCAGTAGAACTGGTTGAAGCCTGAGACTACCAAGACGCTAGATGTGTGATCTGAATGTGATGTAATTCTCTACTTTTCAGGCGGCCTCGTGCATGCATATCTCGGTAGATTTTACCGTTCTGTTCGATCCCTGATCTAATTGCATGGAAGGAAAGGGATGTAATTGTCTTGACATATTATATGATGAAGTTTGTTGTTTGTGGGTATGATTAGGTGATTTCCAATTAAATTGCAGAGCAAGAGCACACTGCACAGGAGTATGTCATGAAAGAGCTACTTGTTCATGTGTCTCTTTTTTTTTCTCATCCAAGCTCGGTTGATTCGTGCAAACTGCAAAGCAAGCGGGGTACAACCAGTGAAGAGGTTTTCTGTATTACCCTTTCTTAGTTAGGTAATCTCAAAGGTAATCTCAAAGGTGATTTAATAATAGGCTGTGTTTAGTTCCACCCATTTCACAAAAAGTTTTCACCTAAAGAATCGTGTCAGTTCATTTCTTCTCTCTGTGCATGCGGATCAATGCAAAAAGTTTTCACCTTTTTACTTTCTTTTCACCCATCTAAACACACTGATTGTTTTATATTTTTAAAAATATGGTAAAAAATACCCTTTCTTTTTGGGTGGAGTGATGTAACCACAACTTCACCACCATACCACAGGTACGGTGCTCCTATTTTATTTCTACCTGAGTGTTAGCTTTATGCCTTGCTTGTGGTTGTGAACTCACCAAGATTCAAATCTAATGTACACTTATTTAGATATTGAGACAAAGTCTTAGTGCGGAGGCCTCAGTTGAAATTTGTAAACGTGCAAATTTACTCCTCTTTCTTTGTCCCGTGTGTCAGGCACAAGCGATGAAGGAGCTCATTCAGTTTCGTCAGACTTCAGATATCAGAGTCGGTACTTTTTGAAACGCTTCAGTGACTTCACCGATGTCGTCCATCCTTGACCGACGGCCATCATCGTTTCACTTCTCTTCCTTGCGTTTTTACCCGGGGTGCCGGACGCCAACAGTTACTCGCAGTTAAACTGTTTCTTACTGTTTTCCTTTCCCAAGCCATTGTATTTAGGCCTCGGGGTACCCGGCCTGCTGTAAGGATTATTGAAGAACAAACCCTAATATTCTCTCTAGAAGTAGCAGTAGTTGGTAGCTGGCGCCACCATGACGATTCATTGTATCTGAACCTCGTTTACTTCAGTGAAGTTTCAGCTACCGTTGCCTGGAGTATCCTCTTGTTCCCTGAAATTTCTTGCTCGAGTTCCACTTTTCTCTTGCGTTCTTGTCCAGGATTCCCCAGATCCTGACACCGTTGGCCGTTGACATATCAAATTATCAACGGCCTTTGTCAGCCCATAGATAAACCGACGCGCAGCTCGGCCCAGTCTAAAGCAAGCCTGTCTATGTTCGATGCACAAGAATTCTTGGAACTAGCTGCTTTTTGTGAAAGGCTTATTTTGCCAAGCCAAACTTGGCAAGCTGTATCGTTCTCGTTCTAGTTGCCCATTTTTTAGGGAAAATGTGGACAATCTTAGATTTAGAGGCATAGGGAAAATGAGCACAAGAATTCTTGGAACTCTCTTGCCGCTTTGACATATCAAATTAGGGAAAATGAACTAGCTGCTTTTGAGTTTTGTTTGTCTTTTTTTTGCGTTTTTTTCCTTCTAATAAAAATTCGGCAACTCTCTTGCCGTCCGTTCAAAAAAAAATTCTTGTAACTAGATGTTTTTGGGATCACGGTTGAGATTTTTAACTGCTGCAATTGATTCTACAAGCAATGACGCATCTTTTACTGGTTTCAGAACAAGTTAGGCCCTGTTTGGATGTTAAAGTTTCTTAAAACTTTAGTATTTTAAAACCATGGTTTTAGAAACCAAAGCCATATAATACCATAGTATTTCAAAACTGCAGTTTTTCTCTGTTTTAGAAAAATCATGACCTGTTTGCCTGATCTGTGAATTGACGGTAGCACTGCATTTCTAAAAATTGGTTGCGTTCATACGTGTCCATGCGCAAGCTACTACATTATTTAAGTTAGTAGTTTATATCACTAAGGTTGTACTAAAATAAAGATAGGAAAAGCGGTCAAAGCTTCCCATGTTGATCGGATCATGCATCCTCTCATTTGTGTACAAAGAAACAAACAAAAAAAAAACAGAAGGGCAGTAAATAAAATAAATTCTGGGCATTTCCTTTTCCCCCATCTATTCCATATCTGCTTGTTAGAAGGGACAGTAATAATCGAGAGATGATGGTGATGTCTTTCTTTAGGAGGGCTTAGGAGATGGGAAGAAAATCAACGGCGTTGGAAAAATGAAAAAAAATGACGCTAAGAGTACACGCGACGACGTGAGTGCATGAGCTCTGTCTAGAAAAAAGAGGGTGGGAGCAGAGTTTTCAAAACAGTAAAATAGCCATGGTTTTACCGATACTACAGTTTCTAAAACTCCAGATTTGTTACGTCCAAACACCTCTTCCCTTTTCAATACCTAAGTATTTTCTAAAACCAAAGTATTTTTCTAAAACTCCAAAAATACTTGGTATCCAAACAGGGCCTTAACCAGTTTGCCAGTCTTTAGGGGGGGCAATGACAGAGAAGAGCTTACTGCTCTTGTACGGTTACAAGAGAAAACTCAGCTTCCACAGATGGTATTGGCATCGGAGCCCAACGCAGCGGTTACAAATTTGATAGAAGCAGCGTAATCAATAAAGAACAGCATATTGCATATTACAGCGTAATCAATAAATAACACACCCCAATTGATTTTTGTTTGTCTTTTTTTTTACGTTTTTATCCCTTCTAATAAAAATTCGGCAACTCTCTTGCCGTCCGTTCAAAAAAAATATTGCAGGTGTCTTTGATTGTTCTGCAGAGGCATGAACCGATAAATCCACACATAAATGTCCCAGGAAATTTAGATTTTAATCAGTTGAGATTGATTGTGCATACCGGCCCACAAGTTCAATACAGGGTGCTCCATTTTTGCCACGAAACAATCGAGTTCAAATTCAGTACATTTGATTGTACAAGACAGTAACAGGTTTACCTTTTATTTTACTTCATCTCAAGTGGAGACAAAACTACACTTCCAAAATTGTACACCATATGCCAATAAATGGTGAGTCGGTGAAATTCAGCAGAGTTTCAGAAAACAATTGGTAAAAATAGTGATTTGGGTTCTCGAGAGAAAGCTAAGTTCAACAAACATTGATTGGAACTAAATGGACATCGTCACATCGACCTTCCAATGCATCGCCGTGCTATGTCTGACGCCGTAGAAATCGCCAGTGACGCGGCGACGCCGGCTTGCCAGAGACGAGGCGGTTGCCGTTGGCGCGGAGGTTGCGGTTGAACACGGGGGCGCGGGCGGACGTTGCCACGTGGCCGCCATCGGCCACCCAGAAGGCCGTCCGCCCTCCACACTCCACAGGACGGCGCCCAGGTCAGCTACATATGAGTCCAACCGTCTAGTGTCCGTGACTCCGTGTCGGACTCAGCACTCAACAGCACATGATAAGTCTGAAATAACATGGCATCACGGCCCGAAGCAAGCAGGATTAGTAGGGACTAGGGAGGAGGGAATACAAAAACTAGAAGAGGGCCTCTTATTATTTTCAGGATACATTTCCCGTCCGAAATGTGTCGTTTCCAGAAAGTGAAACCACAAGGTGGTACAGAAATGGACAGATCACCTTCCCTCTGAAAGAACACTCACAGAGGATACACCAATGCTAGTCATCGATGGATTGGATGCCATGGCATACGAATCAAACCCTTCGTTCTGCGTCAGCGACATCATGCTATAGCTCACATACCTCGGTGACACGTCAGGAACCGCTTGGTCAGAGTCCAAGTATTGCATCACTCTTCGCATACCGGGTCTCACGTTGGGGAACGGATGTGCGCACATCAAGCCCAACTTCAGCACAAGAGTTGCTTCCTCCGTCTCATACAGCCCCACAAGCCGCGGATCCACCGCATCAAGGATTGATCCGTTACGGTGATGCTCAATCACTCGATCCACTAGCACGACCCGGTTGTTGCCGTCGTCGTCGCGGTCGATAGGCCTGCGCCCACAGGCGACCTCTAGGAGGAACACGCCGAAGGAAAACACATCAGTTAAGGGCGTCGCCTTCCCTGTCCGCATGAGCTCCGGCACAAGGTAACCCATGGTCCCAACCACATGAGTGGTCTGAGGATCGGTGCCATGGTCATACAACCTTGCCAAGCCGAAGTCACCGAGCCGGCCATTCATCTCGTGGTCCAGTAGCACGTTGCTCGCTTTGATGTCCCGATGGATCACAACCTGCTCCCAGTCCTCGTGTAGATACAGCAGGCTTGCCGCGACACCCTTGATTATCTTGTACGCTCTCCTGCCAAGAAACAGTAGTGGGCATCTGCTGATCATGCAGGTACTTGTCGAGACTGCCATTTGCCATGTAGTCGTACACCAAGAGAAGTTCGCCTTGACGCCTGCAGTAGCCTAGCAGCTGCACAAAGGCGGCCGATGCTCACAACCTCGGCGACAGACTCCCTCACTCCTTGCCTTGAACCATGCGACACTCTCTTCACCGCAATCTCCAAACTGGATCCTGGAACTGGAAGCACTCCTCGATCTGTACACTCTCCCAAATCCTCCGGCGCCCAGTAAGTTCTTGTCCTTGAACCCATTGGTTGCACGAAACAAGTCAGCGGTGCGGGCCGAACTCGTCCTCCCAGTCTTCCCGCACCTCGGCGTAGCGCCGCCGCCTCCATACCAACAGGAAGGCGGCCGCGAGCACTGCGGCAACGAGCAGCGCGGTGGCGAGCGGCAGCAGGACATCCAAGACCTTGGACCGGGGCTTCGGACCCACTCGTGGCACGACGGGGAGCTTGGCGAAGTCTAGAGGTGGAGCTGGCCCGTCCAAGCTGAAGCTCCACCCGAGCACGTAGTGGCGCGTGACGACGACCCCGGTCGCTGAGGAGAAGCCAACGTACATGGTGTCCGCCATCAACGGGCACGGAGATCAGAGGCCTCTTCGGCTTCGACACTTGCACGGGAGCTAGCGTCACGTTGAGCTGCCTGGCCTGGCCGTCGTAGTCGACCCACACTTGCATCGGCTTCCGGCTGTTGAGCTGCAAGTCTCTCCAGGCGCCGCCGTAGTAGCCGGCCGGCTGGGCCGGTCGCTCTGAGATCATGCTGTCGACGTCGACGCCGACGTGGTTGCTGTTGATGTCCTGGAACTCGGGGTTCGTCATGGTATCGAGCTCGACCGCCAGGACGCGGTCGCTCGCCGTGCCGTTGATGGCGCCGAGGAGGCCCAGGTGCTGCCCCGCTTTGGCCGAGGAGAAGTTGGTGGTCGGGGCGACCACGAAGGCGAGGCCGTGGTCGCTGAGCCCGTCATAGGCGGACACGATGGCGAAGACGAAGCACGTCGAGAAGGATCGCGCCGCGGCGGACGCGTTGAGGAAATGGACGGGCGCCGGGTGGAAGGCGTGCGCTTTCTCCTGGAACGTGTCGTTGGTGAGCGCGAGGATGCCGCCGGGCGTCACGGCGGTGAGCCCGTCCAGCGTGAGGTGAAGCCTTGGTAAACAAACTGGCCGCTGTCGGTGTGTCATTCTAATGAGATATCACCTGACTAAGAAAATTGGAACATGATGTTCTGTAATTCTTGTGAAACTATTAATCATCTTTTTTTTCCCAGCGGGCTCTACATACTGTATTGATTTATTTTTGTTCCACCTTTGAATGTGGATAACATGTATACGACTAATTTAAAGCTGTTGGCGGGGTGATAATTTTTTGTTGGCCAATCTGTCTCACGAGAAATGGTGTTATTTTTTACAAATGCCAACTATTTTTTTTTCTCCGAGTTCTATTTAGGCCCGTGGCGTCGTCCAAGTACCCGGCGTCCGCGGCGACGCGCGACACCAGGCTGTCGACGTCGACGCCGACGTGGTTGCTGTTGAGGTCGCGGAAGTCGGCGTTGAAGAGCGTGTCGAGCTCCACGGCGAAGACGTGGGCGCTCCGGTTGCCGTTGTCGGTAGTGTCGAGCAGGCCCAGGAACTGCCCCGGCAGCGCGGCGGACAGCACCGCCCTGTCGGAACGCCAGACCGTGGCTGCTCAGGTCGACGTACTGCCCGAAGATGGCGAAGACGAAGGCGGTCGAGAAGGACCGCGCGGCGGTGGCGTTCTGGGCGGCGGCGTCGCGGAACGGCAGCGGCGACGGGTGGAACGCGTGGCCCTTCATTTGGATGGTGCCGTTGGTCAGCATCAGCAGGCCGTTCGGTGTCACGGTGGCCGCGCCGTCGAGGGTGAGGTTCGCGCCCTTAAAGCCGGTGTAGACGAACCGGCCGCCATCGCCGCGGGAGGAGGAGGAGGAGGAGAGTGGCCAGGTGGGAAGTCTGAAGCGGCATCGCTCGCGTTTTGGATTTCTGAATTGTAAAACGGCTACCGTCAGGATAAAGTTTTTTTGGAAGTGTCCGATGGGAGGAAAATTCAGGGATGCTCGTGCCGCCTGAAGAACATTACGCACCAAGTTGAACGTTGCGGCGGACTTGGGACAGAAATACAAGAACGGGATGCTTTACTCATTTATTAGCTGGTCAGATAACGTAAAGTCTGAACTCTGGGACAGAGACGCGGACGAGTGAGTCACCTTTATTTTGATCCAATGGTCGTTGAGCTTAGTCCAAATTTAACTATGTTTTATCTTATATTATTTAGTTTGTTGCCCGTCGCTTCATCAAACCTTATTGGAACCAGCACAAAGGCGCGTGCCACAGGCATGTGTTTTAAAAAAAATATAGCGTGAGAAAGAGTTCTAGTGGCTAATGTGTTGCATGAGAAACAGTCTTGACTGCTCGCGTACATGACCATGAGAAAGAGTCCGACTGCTCACGTACATGACCCGTGGGTCCACCTGTCGGATCAATGTGTCTTTTGACGAAGGACCATCGAAATTCTTTCGTCCTTTATAGTATAATATAGATAGGCAAAATTAGAGCAACTCCAAGAGCCTAGCTAAATCTCACTCTCCATATTTCGCTATCCATTTAGCCAAGATCCCCTCTTTATATTTTGGTACATTATAACAGACTAGCCAAATCAAACTCTTCATCTACCTGTAAAATACTATTCAATTTTTTTTCTTTTGCTTTATCTGTTCGGCAGCAGCAGAGCAAACTCGCTCCCGGCTGCACGACCACCCTCCGTCGGGAGCCCGTGCAACGCTCCGCCGAGAGCCCCCGCCACCCTCCACGGGAGCGGAATGTTAATTCTACCGTCGACCGGACGGAAAGCAATTCACGGTCGACCCGACCGCCCACCATCTCTTTCTATTTTTAGACGACGCCTTTCCCTTCAGGCTTTCATTTTCTTATCGCTTTCCCCGGTCATCTTCCAGCTCTGGATCCCGAATCGTGCAACAGGGATCGATCAACATCGGCCTCGACCTTGACCTCGGCATCAACCTCGAGCCTGGTAGAAACCTCTTTTAACATACTTTGTAGAAACTTTGTCGATTTTTTTTAACAAACTTTGTAAAAACTTTTCATAGAAGATTTATAACAAACTTTGTAAAAACTTTTTCGACAGAAACTTTATAGAATCTTCTTTTAACAAACTTTGTAGAAACCTTTTTAACAACCTTTGTAAAAAAACATTTTAACAAACTTTGTAAAAAATTTTCTAAAAAACTTTATAAAAACATTGTAGGAATATTTTACATAAGCTTTACAACAAACTTTGTAAAAAACTTTGTAAAAACTTTTTAAAAAAACTTTATAGAAACATTGTAGAAAGATTTTACGCCCGACCCGCTCCCTACCGCTTCCCAAAAGGGAATGAACGGTTGGCCCCCTCCCCACCGCTTCCTTTTAATGGCATGTCTGAAATCGACCGCTGGTAGGCCTTTGAGCGGGCGACCGGAAATCATTCATCAAGGAGCTGCAGGCCTGCAACTCACAAATGGTGCCGGGCGGGATAGAAATGAAACAACGCACCTAATGTTCAGAAAGCGCTCCATCTTTTGTAAACAACGAATCTTCTGAAAGATGGGAAGTTGGTCACCCCGGCTGGCGTCCACAGCTGTGAAGCCTGCAACTTACATCCCTATGTGTCACGAACACCCGTCAACAGTTTTTCTCTCTGGTTCTTTTAATGGTTGATGAAAGATGGGAAAAAAAAGGAAAGAAAAACAGGTATGCTGCTAGCTGTTGAATGGTTTGATGCATTAGCCTCATACCTGAACATTAGCCTTGAACAGGGGAATTGAGGAAGAACGAGTATTTTTTTTTCGAGAACACGCAGGAGAACTGCGTATCTTCATTAAGAAGAAAGAGTTTTACAACGCGGGCCAGCCGGGCACACGCACACGGATGAAATACAGTTTAGGCGATTATACGGCAAAGGAAACAACCTACAAAGCCATTGAACACGCACACACTAGCTAGCTAATGGTGTGGAGTGACACGACGATTTAGCTCGCGATAGTCGCGTCGGTCGCCTCCAACTGCAGGGCCAGCGCCCTCAGGTCATCATCCGACAGTGCCCTTGCAGCTGGAAACATGTCACGCATGGCCGCGAAAGAGCTAGCGTCAAGCGGCCCCCTGAAGACTGAAGCCAGCTCTGGATGGAGGGATCCTACGCCGGAAGGGTCGGCTGGGAGGAGGCCTAGCTTGCGCATAACCAGCATCTCACCTTTCTTGGAGGCACGCACCGTGGAGTTCGCTGGCTGGTTTGCGAGCCTCGTGCTACGGCGTAGTACGGTGGAGGGGGACGCCGGCGTCGTCGTGCCACGCTGCGGCAAGCTAGCAAGCGGAACTTGCAGAGCCTGACTAACGCTGGCAAGGAACGAGTAGCATGTAGAGATACTGACACTGATAGGGCATGTCTGAAAGGTTCAGGAGCAGCGTTGCTGGTTATGTTGTGATCGAATAACCTCAACAAAGCAGCCATCAATTTGCTGTTACACACTGCAGTGTGCACAGATGCCATTTGCAAGCAGGCAGACATGCGCTCAAACCGTGACAGTTCATGGTCGACCAGATGCCAAAGCTAAGCTCAGGCGCTGTTCTAGACGGGGGGGGGGGGGGGGGGACATGGCGGAGGCCGCGGTCACCGGCGGATCAGCGTCGGCGAGACTGCCGAAGCAGCGGCGGTTACCTTGGAGATAAAGCAGACATATATAGCACTAGATGCGTTTTCTCTACAAGACATCAACCATCTCTTCTCTCAACTTTCTAGAGCTCGTGCATTCCGAGCTTTGTTGTTTGGCCACGTCAGCTAAAATAAGTTTAGCCCTCAGATAAAAAGTTAATGGTGAAGATTATTTACGAGCTTCACCGGAAAAAAAAAAATCCATTTGATTCGTCGTCTACGCGAAACTTCTGGCGCCACCCGTGAGATTCCCCCACTGCCCTGCCCGTCTCTCCGCCTCTTCCTCTCACTGCGCATCTTTCCCTTCACCAGCAATCCTCGAGAAGATAAGCCGTAGATGAGTTTGTCGCTGCCGCCGGAGACCGTCACCTACTCTTCACGTTGCTCCATGTATCCCCTCACCTCTAACCTCCATCGTTTCTCACTCCTTCCATTCTCTCAATTGCCAACCGCTTCTTGGTCCGTCTCATCCATCCGGGCAGCGCATCTCCCTCGCTGCTGCAGCCTCTTCCTCCCTGTGCTGTTGCCGGATGTAACGGCTAGCGTGTGGTGTCGCTGAGCACCGCGATTGGGCATGGGGAGCGGTGGAGGAATGGCAGGGCAACTGGTCCTCAGCGACGGACCCGTCAGGAGGTCCTGATGAAAGCCTAGGCCCTCCGTCATGAGCTCCAACCAACGCAACTGCGAACTGGCGCATATGCATAACCTTTTGTCCTTTTTCTTGATTTTTTATGTCCTCTAAATTCAAGAACACAATTGCTAAAAACTATTGCCTGCTGTGGCTGGCTTCTATGTTAAGTTTTAACTCAATTGAGGATACAGACTCCCAATTTCAAGTGCTTTCAATGAATTTATTTTCCTTCTCTTTGCAGAATAGTACGGCTGATCTTATCAGAATAAACAATGTTAAGGAAAACAAGAACTATGCGGAATGATCAAATACTCCATGTCAAGATTTACTAGACCTTTTCATCCCTGCTAAAAAAGACATTATTTGACCACTGCAGTTTTCATAGAGGAAGCTTTTGCAACCAATATATTAGTTCTCTCTTCTCTGTCACACTTTGTACAAGCTCTAAATTCTAATTCTTTCTCATGTACACTCTTAGATGTAGGTCAGTATTGAGATTGGTAACAAGCAAGCGGCTTGTTTGATTGTTTCCAATTCAAGATGATATGCACTTATGATCTGAATATCACGTGAGGTAAAAATAGTACATCAATATAATTCTTTTGCGCCAGCCTTCCAATTTAACGGATGCAACGTAGAGCTTCTTGAATACCTTTAGGATCGCTTGGAAAGGTAAATCAAACAGCGCAATTTGTATGATGGCAGGGCAAAATACTTTAGTGCTTCAGCATTGTGCTATATACAGAGTATGCCCCTGAAGTCTCAACTCGGATTGAGCTGAGATGCAAAATAAAAGGTAATACACCTTTCGTGTCAAGCACTAATCTCGATCGAAGTTTGCTCAGTAAAATACCCACACAAAGAGTAGCGTTCATCAGTTTGAAAAAGAAAGACTACTTTGAAACAACTACATGTAAAACATCTTTTACAGGTATAACTGCAAAAACAAATATTACAATTGTTCTCTGATATATATGGAGATTGAAGTAATTAGCCTCGCCACAAATATCATAATTAGAAGTTCCTTTTTACGGGTAAAAGGTGATGAAGGTTGACTTCCATTTTCCTGTGCAATGCAATTTGACATAAAGAAAAACTTATATGTATGTTCCATTTTTATATGTCTTACAATTGAACCTACCCGCATCAATTATGTCATTCTTGTATGTATACATTTATACATTGTCCATCAAGTCGCATAATTCACAGGCCCTACATAGCGCGTCAAAGGCGCGCCATATTTCTAGTTATCTTTTATTTCAGCTCATGAGATGCAACAGACAGTGTGTTAAACTGTTGTTGCAGTTTTAAGCATTCTGAACAATCAAAGTGTTCTTGTCAACTTATCCTGTCTGTTATTTCTGATTCTTCTGAAATGATATGTAGGCAAAATCTCTATGTGAGCAAAAGTTCAGCTCAATTTACAGGTTGCTCGAAAGGCTTTCCTAGGAGCCTAGGAGGTTTTGGCATGTCAAATGTGAACTCACCACACAGTGCCGAGCATTGGCTTGTCTGAACATTATTTTTTTTCCCTTTGTGATTGGTGATTGTGTGGGATGCTTAGTTGATGATCATACAAATCTTTACAAACTCATTAGTTAGCTCCTGCACATTTTATATATTTGATAGGTTATTGGATTACTCTCTATGCAGTAATTACTTTACTTATAGCCAGACCCCTGTACGGCTGTACCGTAGAGTGGTTGAGCACCTGGCTTTTTTTTTTTCTTTTTTTGAGCAGGCTAGTTCTTCTAAGGTTTAAAAGATGGGGAAATTGAAAGAAAAATTGGTAACGGTTTGATGCAGCAGCCTGCACCTTCTTCTGAACATTAACCTTGAACAGGAGGAAAAGAAGAATTGAGTAGCATGTAGACACTGATAGGGGCATAGAAGCAGATTGCAGATATGTGAAATGTTCAGGAACAAATAATGGTTCGTTTGTCTGCAGAAATCACGGTTTGCAGCTGATATGTCTTGGTTTGGGCGTGAGATCTGCATCCAGAACAGTCTGATAAATTTCGGAACATTATGTATGTTGGTGTTGACGCGAGCAGGGCATCGTCTGAATTCTGAACATCAGGTGTGCTGTCTAATTCATCCCCCGGCCCCATTTTTTTTTTCTGATTGCCGAAAAACATTTCTTCTGACTGACCCGAGCCCAGGCAAGCGCCCAGGCTCGCCGGGCCTTGGGTCCGCCCGTGTTGCTGGTTATGCTGTGGTCGAATAACCTCAAAAAAGAAGCCATTTGCAAGCAGGCTGACATGCGCTCAAACCGTGACAGTCATGGTCGAGCAGATGCCAAAGCTAAGCTCAGGCGCTGTTGTAGACAGGGGGCATGTCGGAGGCCGCGGTCACCGTCGGACCAGCGTTGGCGAGACCGCCGAAGCAGCAGCGGTTACCTTGGAGATAAAGCAGAAATATATAGCACTAGATGAGTTTTCTCTACAAGACATCAACCATTATCTTTTATTTCAGCTCATGAGATGCAGCAGACAGCGTGTTAAACTTTTGTTGCAGTTTTAAGCATTTGAACAATCAAGTGTTCTTGTCAAACTATCCTGCCTGTTTTTTTTTTCTGATTCTTCTGAATTGATATGTAGACAAAGTGCTGTAATGCTTTGCTATATGGAATCAAGTAAAATCTCTATGTGAGGAAAAGTTCAGCTCAATGGACATTGGTGGAAATGCTTTTCTAGGAGCCGAAGAGGTTTCGGCATGTCAACCGTGAAGTCACTACACAATGCTGTGCACTGGCTTGTCTCTGACTGCAGGCAGTAGACTCTTACTGCTACCCAGGCGTGTTGTTGATTATACTCCGATCGATAACCTGCACACACGAAGCATCACTTTGCCGTTGAACGTTGTTGCAGGGTTGTGCCTGCAGAGATGCCACTGCAGACAGACGTGCGCACTAGCCATGTCAGTGAAGCTCGAGCTGAGCTCATGCGAAGTTCCAGACAGCCACTGCCGTAGAGGCTCATGTAGCGGCGGCGGTTACGTCGTCGGAGATGATGGAGATCCACGGTGGCGAAGCGCGCGCCACGGGTCTGCCGCCGCGCGTACGCGGCGAGTGCAGCTGCGACGGCGCCGGAAGTGGCTGCTACTCGCGCACTGGCTGCGTTGTGGCCTCGGACGCGGAGACTGCGACCTCTCCGAGGAGGACAGGTCGGTGGGCCACGACGGCGACCCGGAGTCCGCGGTGGCGGTGGCGGCGGCGTTTTGGCGTCGGACACGGAGGCGACGACGTCTAGAGGAATACTCGTGATCTCTGACGACACCGGGCGCGGCGGCGGCGAGCGGGGAGCGCGCGCTGGACACCCAGGGGGTCGACGGTAAATGAAATACCGTCCACCCCCTAGGCAACTCCAACCGTCGGATGCCTTTCCCGCGGCCAGGATCTGACGACGAAGTCAAAGCGGATCTCCACGACGCGAGGAAGGAGCTCGAGTTTCCGCGCTCCACGTTCGCCGACGCCGCGCTCGCCACCGGCTTCCGCCGCCGTTCCTCGTGCTCCTCCGCCGTCCATGACCGGTTTCCTCTGCTACTCCTGTCAGGGCACGAGCTCCGTCCCCGTCTCCACCTCCCGCTCGGCTCGACACCGTGCGAGGCCGGCCGGCCTTGCTCCGCCGTCCCTGACCACCGCGGGGAACCCAAGCGCGTCGTGCCCGGGGGCTGCGCCCTCGCCGTCTGGTCCCTGCTATAAGAGACAACCGGATGGAACTGGCCGTCCTGCTGCTGCTGGCCGCCGTGGTCTGCGCGGACGGCGGTGGCGGCGATCATCCCCGACTGCTGCTGCCGCCTCCAGCCTCCTCCGCGGCTGGCGCCCATAGGCCACAACTGCGTATACCATTGACAGAGCACGAGCATTTGTCAACATTTTTTCTCTCTGGTTCTTTTGATGTTTATTAAAAGATAGGGGAAAAAAGGAAAAAAAATGTGTATGCTACCTGTTGTGGAAAAAAAAATAGGTGCAGGAAAAATGTGTTTTTTTTCCCCCTGTTGAACGGTTTGATGCATTAGCCCCATCGCCTGTACCTGTCCGTGAACACTAGCCTTGAACAGGGGAATTGAAGAAGAATGATGAGTAGCGTAGCATGCAGACACTGATACATAGGGTAGCAAGACTGCGAGGTCTGAAAGGTTCAGGAACACATTTAGGCAATGCATGCACAGATTAAGGTTACTTGATTGAGAAGATGTGTTGTTGCGGACAGGCAGCACGTGCACCTTGAATCAGAAACATGAACAAGGAAATGCACGCACGACATTGTTCCATTTCTCTCCATCCAAATGCATGTTGCTGGTTATGCTGTGATAGCATAACATGAACAAGGAAACGATCATTTTGCTGATAAACGCTGCAGCGTGCAGAGAACCCGTCTGCAGACAGACATGCGCTCCCACCGACCGTGTCAGTGAAGCTCGATCAGAGTGCCCAATCTGAGCTCGGGCGCTGTTGTAGACAGGGGCATGGCTGAGGCCGCCGTCACCGTCAGCGAGGTCCCCAAAGCAGCAGCGATTTACCTCAGAGAAGAACTGGACGGAGGGCCTCGGCGACGCGTGCGCCACGGGTCTTCGCCGCGCGTGCGCGGGGAATTCCACGGCGAGTGGGCGCGGCGCCGGAAGGGGGCACGGGTGGCGTTGCAGCCTCGGCCCTCGGGCGACTCGGAGACGAAGATCACCTCCAGTGGAAGCACGGCACATGTACGCCAAAGCTTTGATCGCTGGCGAGACCGGGCGCGACGGCGGCGGCGAGCCGAGAGCGCGCTTGACATCCGGGGACCGGGGGCGGACTGTATTTCATTTACCGTCCACCCCACGGACGGTAAATGGGCCTTGGGCCACCCTGCGCCGTCGGATCCCCTTCGCACGGCCTTCTGATGACCAAGTCAAGCGGATCGCACGGCGACACGAGCCTGGCGTCCCCGGGGGGTGGGAGGGGGGGTTCCCGCTTCCTGGCCGCCGACGCCGCGCTCGTCACGGTCACCGACCGGCTTCCGCCGCCGATCCTGCGAGCTCCACTGCTCGCCGCCCATGCTCGGCTTCCTCGGCGAAACCTGGCGCGGCGCGCGCTTGCTTCGTCTCCGTCGGCGAAACCATTCTTGGCTTCCTCCCGCCGCCGCGGCTCTTGCTGCAGGCTAGGTGTCGTCGGCGACCGCGGACGGTGGGAATGAGCGACCTGCTCCAAGTTGGTGGTGGCGTCGCCGGCACCATCACGCCCGCGGCACGCGCTTCCTCTAGGACGCCTAGCCTGGCCCGTCGCGCCCGCGGCCCGCGCTTCGTCTCCTTCACCAGAACGCGAACGAGGAGACGGTGGCGGGCTGCGTATGACGGCGTACACGGCGGCGAGGGCCTGCTTTGGTTCGTGAGGATGGCGAGGTCCGCGGGAGCGGTGATCGCCTGAACATCAGGTGCATATAAGTGCATCGCCTAATTTCTCTCCCAGCCCCTTTTTTCTGATTTGCATAAACAGCTAGAAGTATACGCTTACTGCCATCCAAGCGTGTTGCTGATTATACTCTGATCGATAGCCTGCACACACACAGACGAACCATCACTTTGCCGTTGAACTTGCAGGGTTGTGCAGAGAGGCCACTGCAGACAGACAGGCGCACCGGCTGTGTCAGTCAAGGCTCAAGCAGAGTGCCCAAGCTGAGCTCACGCGATGTTCCAGACAGGGCCATGGCGGCGGCCGCGGACACCGTCGGAGAGGCCATTAAATGGGCCGCGGTTACCTCGGAGGAGGACATCAGGAGAAGATGGAGGGCCACGCCGGCGACGCGCGTGCCACGGGGCTGCCGCGGCGAGTTCACCTGCGAAGGCGCCACGCCGGAAGTACAGCTGCTACTCGCGCACGGTCTGCGTTGTAGCATCGGACGCGGATACGGCGACCTCTCGGAGGAGGGCGGCGGCGGCGGCAGCGCCACAGGCGTGTGCGGCGCATTCAGCTGCAAGTACAGGTGAGAAGGCGCCGCGAGGGAAGCCGTTACTCGCGCGGAGGCGACGTCGTGGCCTCGAACGTGGAGACGACGACCTCCAAAGGAAGCTTACCATCTCTGACAACGCCGGGCGCGGCGGCGGCGGCGAGCGAGGAGCGCGCTGGACACGCAGGGAAATTTTTTTTCTGGTCTGCCGATTGGCCTATCGGCTCCCCAATGGCCGAACTGTCGGTGTTCAACCGTCGGTAGTAGAGTTTCAGGTGGGTTCCACTGAGATCAGTAACGCAAAGGCTAAGAGACTCAGGATTTAGACAGGTTCGGGCCGCTTAGAAGACGTAATACCCTACGTCTTGTGTGGTGATTGGTATTGATGAGATCGTGTGTTTTGGAGAGGGTCCCTGCCCAGCCTTATATACACAGCGGGCAGGGTTACAAGGTCTGTTTCAGCACTTGATATTGCTTAAAATCTGTTCTCACTCTCCATCCTTTGTCATAAGCTAGTGTATGGCGGTCCTTTTGGAAAAGAGTGTTGATGCGAGGTATACCTCTATCCCATGAGTCTTCAAGATCCTCAAGTGTTAACCGTCTGTTCTGTGATTGTGCTTCCTGCCTCTTCAAAGCATACTCAGCCCAAACACGCTGTGAATCAATAAACTCGCTCTCCCATGGCTGGATATAGCGATACAAGTTAGGGATAAGCTGGTCCTCTTCATGGCTCATACCACTTCGGAAATGTGTTACACCAACATCTGTCTGCTTACTATATCTAAGATCACTTTGTGGTATAAGAATATGACCCATCGACAACATTCCTAGACCTCCAATTTCCTTAGGTGTATAGAAGATAACAGGAGGGAACCTACTAGGCATCTTAGAATTCAGGCCAATCTTTATACGAGTCTGGATCTTGTTTTCACATTTGACAAGTAAATCCAAAAGCTCTTGTGTATGGACTGTTGCTTCAGGAAAATATGTCATAAGGCCAATCAGAGCAGTATTCCACTTATTGACTATTTTGGTGAATGTTGTTGACCCTGATGACATAAGAATCTGACGGACACGGTTCTCGAACACCTTCATATGCTCATCATCGACTCTCAGGAAGGCAATTGCTGTCCTTTCTTTTGTCTGTTCATTCTGCAAATTCCAGACCCCATCCTTTGTGTTACTGAATGCCTCCTGAGTCATTCGTATCTTTGGCAGTATGCGGACTTCAAACCCGCACATGCTAAAAAGCAGGTTTGGATTGTCCTTGCTGTAAACAGAGACAAAGCTATTCTCCCATTCTAAGGTTGTAATGCTCCTTGGAAGGCGGTTCTTCATATCCCAGAACACACTTCTTCCAAGATTTACATCATGTTTCATCAGCCTCATTCTTGCATCTCTAGGCCAGCATTTCTTGTTATTGTAACCAACCATGTTCTCATTGTTAGGATCAGGATGTTCTGTCAAGTAACGCTGAATTAAATCCCGTGCTTCCTCATGAGTGAAGCGGAACATTATATGCACCTTGTCAATGTATCGAGAATACAATCTGATGGGATGCCTTGTCTCAATTTTTGTGTCAGCATATGTAAGGAACTCATTCGGCATTTGAGGTGGCCCAGCAATTTCACTTGCACGAGTCAGACCGAGAATCAGGAGATCCAGCACAAGGCCATAATACTGAACAACAAAAGATGCAAACTGAAGCCCCCGAATGAGACCATAAGAATTTGTGTGGCTCATGTCCTTGTAAGACAACACAACATTGTTCTTTGCAGTGACATAGTCAGCTATGTTATGATCTAAGACCAGCCGAAGAAGCCTGTTCAACAGAGTCAGATCAATTTTTTCGAAGAACTTCTCAAATTTTGTCTGGAGCATCACAACACACTGTCCATCACTTGTGTCCCATACATCCTGTAAATTATTTATGCCCTGGCACCATTTATAAACAAGTAGAGGTGGTGGTTCTGAATCAGCGGGCTTGACCCAATTTGGGAAGAGATGGCGCTTGTCCCCCTCGTACCACAAGTACTGGTCAAGGTATGCATCAGTGATTTTTTCAAGAGGTTCAATTTCATATACTGGAATCAAGTAGCTGTATAGGTCCATGAATTCTATGCCAACTTCTTTGAAGGCACGCTGAGTAAGAAGATGCCTTTTTATCCTTGACAGTGCTTCATGTGGATTATCATACGCTTGTTCAATCAACCCAAGCTCCTCTCGTTGCAGTTGGTTCAACCTAACTGCTACACTGTATGACTCCTTCAACCTTTCCAGTGCAAGTATAAGAAGTTTGGTGTCATGCTTGTATGATAGTGGTGGAAAAGGAATTGGCGAGAACTTTCTTGATTCCAGCCAGTGAACTGTTGTTGTATAAATAGCAACAGCTTCCTCCGGAGTTACATATGGCCCATCTTTCAAGTAGTTGTGTTGCCTCTCTTGTTCTGCCTTCAGCCACAGACGAGTTAACCTTTCAAGATTTTTCCGGCAAACAGTCTTGTCAACTGTAGCACCACGCCTGATACGCTCGCGGTTGTAATGAGCAACATTTGTCCACCAATCTGCCTTTGACTTCACATAACGAAGAATTATGTTCTCAATAGGCACAGGTAGCCCAGGGACTTTCCATGGGATATTCGCCTTCCAGCATCGCCATGCCTCACTAAGATGCTGTAATATAGTCCGGGCCTTGTTTTGCTTGATGCCCTCTGGCATAGCATCTAGAACATCGTGCATAACTGCAGCACGAAGCTCCAAATCAAAATGCGACTCAATACGTTGCTTTGTTACTGTTTTGGCTACTCCCTTTGAGTGTCGACCCTCAAATTGCCTTGCCAACAGATTACCCAACCAGCGCTCCAACAATGGCACAATACCCCGAAGGAAGAAGAGCCACACTCTCCACATTGGAGCCCAAAACCCACACCCAAGTCCTTTTCCAACAGGGCCAGTGTTGAAACGGTAATATATCAAGTGCTTCAGATCTTTGCACATCCTAATCTGCCTCATCAATCGATACTTGTACCTATACATACCAGTCAACTGTCCAACGTGAGAGAATATGTATTGCAGCCCATCTGCCAATTGGAAAGCATCAACATTTCCCAGACGGAACTGGATGTTAGCATCAACAACCAACTTAGTAAGTCGTAAAATCTCACGGCACAAATGGAATGCATTTCCAAAACGAGATTTCTTCCTTTCCTTTGTTGTAAGAGTCTTCACAGGTTTCAAATTGAAATTGTAGTCTAAATGAAGATAGTTAAGATTCTTCCTGTGAATCAATAAGTTCAGCATATTGTACCCCTGCTTGCAAACTTGCAAGCCTGCTTCTGCCCAGTCAAGCTCAGTAGTTTGGAAAAAGGGTGAATTCCTTCGGTGCCACAAAAATTAAGCCCTCTTTCTTGAGTGCCACAGAAGTTCTAACTTATTCCTTCAGTGCCATTCCGTTAGAATTTCCATCTTTGTGCTGTTAACTATGATGTGAAAAGACCATTTTGCCCCTGACCCCACCTGTAAGAGCAATACTCCTCTTCTTTCTTCCTTCTCTTCTCCTTTCTCCATTCTTCTCCATTCAACAACACAGCCAGCTCCAATCCTCCAACGTCGGCCGCTCCTGCTCGACGCGGCCCCGGACGCGCGTCCTGTTGGCGCCCGCGGCGTGCAGCTCCTACGACGGTGCAGCGCGCGACCTGCCGGCGTCTACAGCAGCGCGTCCCCGCCCTCACTCGGCTCCTGCTGTGGCTCGTCGCGCGTCCAGCCGGCGCCTACAGCGGCAGCATGGAGCCTATTAGCTTCTCTCTTCCCGACATCCCAGACGCACACACATCTCCCAAGCCAACACAGGTAGGAGCTTCTCCTTGCTTTCCTCATCTTGCACTCCCTGCGACTTCAGTACTGAAGCAACCTCCCCCAAATCCACAACCAGCGATGGGGGATCCCACCACATAGCCTCCTACATTCTAGCCTCCCTGCCATGCCCGTGCTAATGGTGCCATATCCCCTCTCGATTTGGCCTCCTAGTGTTGTCAATTTGGAGCGCCTGCAGCCATGGATGTGCCCGCTGTGATTTTGTTGGAGGAGCAGAGGTTATGGCGGCGTCAATTTTGGATCAATCAAGGACCCTGGGTGATGGATTAGGCTCTCAATTTGATGCTTGCGTGCTGCAGTTTGCGTCAGCCAAAGGACGAAGGGAAAATGATGCAATTGGAGAGGAATCGACGGTGTTAGCGCGCTGAGCAGGCAGGATCCCAGCGAGCGGTCCGGCCGCTGCGGGTCAGAGAGTGCGAGGAGCAGTCGGCGGCGGCCGGCGGGCAGTGCGGGACGCGGGGCTCGGCCGTGCGGCCCACTGGGCTTGGCCGCCAGCGCACAGTGCTCGCCGAGGGGGATAAGGGAGAGAAGTATTACTCTTACAGGTGGAGCCAGGGGCAAAATTGTACTTTCTCATCATAGTTAACAGCACAAAGATGTAAATCCTAACGGAATGGCAATGAAGGTATAAGCTAGAACTTTTGTGGCATTGAGGAACTTTTAAAATTTTTGTGGCACTGAGAGAAGAAGGCTTAATTTTTGTGGCATTGAAGGAATTCACCCTCGGAAAAACTCTGTCGCTTGGAGTGAACGGAACAGATGCCTTTTTCTTTTGAGCCTTGGGAGGCCTATGATGTAGCTCATTGAGTACATAACACTTTAACAGCTTCTGATAACTCACACGAACCTTCACAGGATAAGCTGGTGGGCTGAAAACAGGTATCAAGAAAAATGCAGTCAGTTGAGCAGTAATACGAGTAGAGATACACAATAAAAAACAAGGAATAGACTTGTAAGGTATAAACAAGGAATAGACTTGTAAGGTATCAAACTAGCCAGTCACCAATGCTCTTTGAACCACTCGGATACAAGAGGAATGTCCTCTGCACGACGTGTTCTACCAGACCTCATGTTAAAAGGCTTTGGAGCAAAAAGTAATGATATACCAGCAGCTGTGGTATCAGTGTAGAGGTCAGTGCCTTTCAAGAGAGGCTCCACGTCTTCTGGGAGACAAAAATCTTCATCATCGTCCTCTTCAGTTGCTTTCCTCTCCCGACGATCAACCTTGTTAGTTGAAGTGATGGGGTTTATCAGAGGATCGTAGTAGAACGCTGGCAAATCCGGATCTTCTGTCTTGATATACATTATCAAGACTTGCGACTGTGTGCCACACCTGCGGCACAACAACCGACGCCGCACACCCCTGTGCCTAACCCTGCGTTGGAGACAGCTGTGTCAGATTCGTAGGCCCCACACGAAAAGATTTTTTAAACAATTCATATCTAATGAACCGGTGATCGAAATCAAAATCCGATTTCATCATTAGGTTTATTATCACGAAATTTTTAAAACTAGACCACACTTACTATGTTCCGAGTTAAAAAAATTAGAACATTTTTTTAAATAAAGGGAATAATTCATCCGATTTTAACACTGAGAACAAATAATCTAACCTTATGGAACAAAAATTTTGTACAGTAGTAACATAAATTTTAACACGTGGAAAATCATCTAGTCGAACAGAATATTTCATATAGAAGTTATAAGCAGAACAAATCATAGAGCTCGAGGAACAAAAGTATCATATAGAAGGAACATAAATATTAACATGTGAAACAAAATCATCTAGTGGAACAGAATATTATCATATAGAAGTGAAAAGTGGAACAAATCATGTAACTAGAGGACCAAAATATCGTATAGAAGAAATAAAAATATTAACATGTGAAACAAATCATATAAACTAATAAAATAGTGGAACAAAATGTTATACAGGAGGAAAAATATAAAAGAAAAAACAAACAGTGAAACATGTGAATAAATACAAAAAATAAAGAAAGAAAAAATAAACAAGAAAAAAATGAAAAAGAAAATAACAAAAAGGGAAAAAAGAGCGTCATGCATGCATGTGCTTGCGGGCTGCTCCCAGGACCACTCCCAGGGCGTGCGGGGACGGTTGTCCCACCGCATGTGCGGCCATAGCATATCCGCTTAAAGCGGCGCCGGCGGGTTACCACGGAGAAGGACATGACGGAGGGCCACGGCGGGGCAGGGACTTGCGCGCACGCGGCACGGGTCCGCCGCCGCGCGTACGCCGCGCTTTCCGTGGCGAATAGTACAGCTGCAACGGCGCCGCGGCGGAAGTATCTACTCGCGCACCGGCTGCCTTGTGGCCTCGAACGCGGATATGACGGAGACCTTTCCGAGGAGGACACAGCGCGGACGGCCACGACAACGAACGCGGCGGCGGCGAGCGAGCGCGGACGCGGACTGGAGACCCGAGGGGTGGACGGTAAATGAAATACCGTCCACCTCTAGGGTAACTGCAACCGTCAGATCTTATTCCCGCGGCCACGATCTCAAGAGTCACGACCAAGTCAAAGCGGGTCTCCACCTTTGTCGCGGCTGGTAGCTTTGACTGCTTGATTGAGCTTGTCGAGGTGCCGCGCGTAGCCGTATACGATCGGCTTCCTCTGCGAATGCGAGCTTCGTCTCCCCGTCCCAACCTTCCGCTCGCCCCGGCACCATCGCGGCAATCGCGTCCTCTTGCGCCAAGCGGAGGGACCAGCTGCTGGCCGCCGCCGTACCAGTTCAGCCAGAACGTCGCGTCCCGCGGAGCTTTGCGCGGGCGACGGCGATCACCACTGACTGCTGCCTCCTCCTACTCCTCCGCGGCCTGCGCCCACAACTGCGTCTACCTTTGACAGAGAAGCCTGCAAATTCGCATCGTGCTTTGAGCTGCTTAGTTGTGTTCTCAACTGTTAGTTCTTGAGTCCCTTGTGTTTCTGTTCTGGTCTGGACTGGACGGTATCAAATTCCTACTGTATGCTTTCAATAAAGGCAGGAGGATGATCATCTTACTGGGCGACATTAGCTGAATGATCATCAAGATTAGAGTACTTCAGAAGAAGCCTTATTTAAAAAGTTGAAGCATCTTCTGATCATTATGTGCCTTGTCCCATTTCTCTCCCAGCCCCATTTGCGAATCGCAATTGGACTCTCGACAGCACGCAACGAACTGTTACTTCCATCCATGCATGTTATGCTGTGATCGAATGACATGAACAAAGAAACAGTCGATTTGCTGCAAAACGTTGCAAGTTAGGCACTCAAGCTCGAGCAGAACGCTCAAGCTGAGCTAAGGCGCTGTTCTATACAGGGGGCATGGCGGAGACCGCGGCCACCGCGGGGCCGTCGCGCGCACGCGGCGCTTTCCGCGGCGACGGCGAGTAGGAGATGGTATTGCCTATTGGCTAGCGCACCGACCATGCCACATTCCAGTCAAGCTCGCGCAGAGTGCTCAAGCTGAGCTCTGAGGTCTCACGATGTTCCAGAGAAGGGCACGGCGGAGGCCGCGTCGACCACCGTCGGAGAGGCCCTTGAAGCGGCGGCGGTTACCTCTGTTGTATTGTGACTCAAATCCTACTTGGACTAGGACTCAATAGGGGTGTGGTTTAGGACTTCTAGTTCTACTAGGACTTGAGCGATGAATCCTACTAGGAGTAGGACTCCTACTTGCATGTACGGGGCTTTGGAGGGGACTATATAAACAAGGGGTAGAGGTTCTATCAAATCAATCAAGCCAAGGGCAAACACCAAGGTCTCATCCAAGGCTTGTGAGAAGCAATTAGGAGCGCTCAAGAGGAATAGGCTAGATAGGTCTATAAGCACTAGATTCTTGTATGAGGCAAGAATCCGAGGGTCCTAGAGGGTCAAGTAGAGTTGTGAGGGAGCGGCAATCACTTGTACTCTTTCGGAGTTGTGCTTAAAGAATTTGCGGTCGGCTTCGCCAAATCCTATTCTCTTGTTGTGGTTGCTTCAACGTCGTCAACTAGGGTTTTCTACGAGATTCGTCTACTTCGTTCTTGATACTGTGCAAGCTCGTGTCGTACTCGCAATATCCTTTCAAGATCTGAGGGTTGCTGCGCATAACGAGGGGTATCAGATTCTAACAAGTGGTATCAGAGCCAAGGTCGGATTGAGCTGATTTTGTGAGAAGGTCGGCAGTGCTAGGGTGCACGAAATCAAGACGATGTCAGGGATGTGGAATCAAGTAGAGAAATTTGATGGCAAAGGGAATTTCAGCGTGTGGCAGTGTGTGGTAACAGATGTGCTTGTCCAGCAAGGGTTAATTGATGCTCTTGAGGGGACCAAACCGGAGAGCACAACCGCTGAAGACTGGAAGGTGATGGAGCGGAAGGCTGTCAGTACAATTCGACTATGTCTCTCCGATGAGGTAAAGTACTCGGTAATAAAGGAGAATTCCCCGAAAAAATTATGGAAGAGCTTAGAAGAATTGTATATTGCAAAGTCGCTGACAAATCGGTGGGTGCTGAAGCGTCAACTATTCAGGTTGCGCATGGAGGAAGGCACACGATTTGTTGACCATCTAAATGTCTTCAACAAACTTGTCACGCAGCTGGTTAGTGTGGATGAGGAAATTGAGGAGAACGATAAAGTCGTCATACTGGCTTCATCCTTACCACCATCATGGGAGCAATTGGTGATGAATATTCTCGTCGGGAAAACTACTCTCAACTTCAACGAGACAGTTGCATACCTGTTGGAGGCGGAGTCCTTGAAGAAGCCACAGGAATCTTCATCCTCGGGTGATCAAGCATTGACTGTTTCAAGTGGAGCAGACAAAGTCTTGAATCGCGGGAAGAAGAAAGGCAAGAGCAAGGGCAGCCGTACATGCTATCTTTGTGACAAAGAGGGTCACATGATAAAGGATTGTCCAAATTTGAAGAATATGAGAGGAGCATGCTCGGTGGCAAGTGAGGATGAAGGTGATATACTTATCGTCAGTCAACCAGGGACTATTCATGATTGGATATTAGATTCAGGGAGTTGTTTCCATGTATGTTCGGCAAGGGAGATGTTTGACGAAGGATCTCAACGCCCGGCGAATGGAATTGTTCACTTGGCGGATTGCAAGAAGTATGCTGTCACCAAGGTGTGAACAGTTACATTGGAGATGCATAATGGAACACATTGCACACTCACGGGAGTTCGGTATATCCCGGGTTTGAAAAAGAATCTAATATCTGTAAGGTCGCTAGAACTCCAAGGTTGTGGCTTATCACTTCGAGGTGGAGTTATGCGAGTTACTTGCAAAGGGCAGGTAATCATGAAAAGTATCTGAATTAATGGTGGATACCGAGTGATAGGAAATCTTAATGGCGGTGCAACCATTGGGAGATTTGGTAAAAATCCTGATCAGGAGAAGGAAGCTGTCTCGTCAACAGCAGGTACTCAAATCTCAGTTGCAGTCAAGTGCAAGGCGGCAAAGGTGGTTGCAAAATCTAACAGTCGTAGAGGTGAAGCTGAAAGCTGTTGGAAGAAGGAAGACGTGGTGGGACCGACGACCACGCAGTACCGGCGAGCAGGTGGAGCTCAGAGGCGGTACAAACCTATGGCATGGAGGGTCATAGGAGAAGGTGGTGTGGTTAACCAAACTACACAACGAAGGAGCTCTCAGGTGGAGGGTACAGGCGCTCCAGCCGGGACACTCACACGCATATCGTGGTGATGTGCATGAGCCTCTGTGGTGGGGGCACTCTTGTGGTGGGAGTATAAAAAAAGAAGCCGATTTGGAGCGAATTCTTGGAGGAGCATGATGACTTCAATGGATTAGAGTCAAGGTGGAGATTGTTGTATTGTGACTCAAATCCTACTTGGATTAGGACTCAATAGGGGTGTGGTTTAGGACTTCTAGTTCTACTAGGACTTGAGCGATGAATCCTACTAGGAGTAGGACTCCTACTTGCATGTACGGGGCTTTGGAGGGGACTATATAAACAAGGGGTAGAGGTTCTATCAAATCAATCAAGCCAAGGGCAAACACCAAGGTCTCATCCAAGGCTTGTGAGAAGCAATTAGGAGCGCTCAAGAGGAATAGGCTAGATAGGTCTATAAGCACTAGATTCTTGTATGAGGCAAGAATCCGAGGGTCCTAGAGGGTCAAGTAGAGTTGTGAGGGAGCGGCAATCACTTGTACTCTTTCGGAGTTGTGCTTAAAGAATTTGCGGTCGGCTTCGCCAAATCCTATTCTCTTGTTGTGGTTGCTTCAACGTCGTCAACTAGGGTTTTCTACGAGATTCGTCTACTACGTTCTTGATACTGTGCAAGCTCGTGTCGTACTCGCAATATCCTTTCAAGATCTGAGGGTTGCTGCGCATAACGAGGGGTATCAGATTCTAACAACCTCGGAGGAGAAAGAAGATGGGAGGGCCATGGCGCCGCGCCGTAAGTAGCTACTCACTCGCGCACGGGCTGCATGTGGTTGCCTCGGACGCGGAGACGACCAGCGACCTCTTGGAGGAGGCACACGACGACGACGCGGCGGCGGCGGCGGCGACGCGACGCGCGCTGGACATCCGGGGGTCTTACGATCCCGTTCCCGCGGCCAGGATCTTACGATAAAGTCAAAGCTTGAGCTTGTAAAAGTGTCGCGCTCCCGTCCGCCGACGCGGCGCTCGCCACGGGCATCCACCGCCTCGGTGGCTTCCGGTCCGCCGCCAGCCCCGCGAGCGCCACCTCCTTTTCGGCTTCCGCGACGCCTAGCCCGAGACGCGCTTCTTCCCCATCCGTCTCCCACTTCCGCTGGCCCAGCTCCGTTCCGTGCCGGCCTCCGCCGTCCATGGCCAGCGCCCGCCGCGGCTGCGTCGGGAGTCCGAGGGCTATCCATGCACACATAGAAGCAATCAATTTACTGCTAAACGCTGTGGTGTGCAGAGAGACAGACACGCGCTCCCACCGTGTCAGTCAGGCACGCAAGCTCGAAGAGATTGCCAAAGCTGATCCCAGGCGCTGTTCTGGACAGGGGCATGGCGGAGGCCGCGGTCACCGTAGGCTCGGCGTCGGCGTGACGCCCAAAGCAGCGGCGACGAGGCACGCCGGCTACAGGCCATGGCTCTTTGCGCTTCGCGGCGCGTGCGCGGGGCATTTCGCGACGAGCTAGGCGTGACGGCGCTGCGCCGGAAGGAAGCAATCGCTCTCGGGTGGCGCTTGGGCACATGTACGCGAAGCTGTGATCGCCGGCGAGCCGAGAGCGCGCGACTGGGTCATCCGGGGTGGACGGTATTTCAATTACCGTCTACCCCGTCCAGGGTATATGTCACTTCAATTCGTCCACCGTTGGATCCCGTTCGCACGACCAGGATCTCGAGACCAAGTCAAAGCGCATCGCCACAGACGAGGGGAGGAGCTTGTCGTGACGTGGTGGGCCGCCGACCCCGCGCTCGCCACGGCCACCGACGGGCCTTCCAAATATCTGTGTACCAGAACCCCTCAGCAGTTGAATTCGCAAGGGAACATGGACACAAATAAGATAAGTAGGCATCATGTCATTGGTCTTTACAGGCTTACAAGTTACAACACTGAGAAGTAATGAAGAGCAGGTAAAATAAAAGGTGTAGGCAATCAGTTACATGATAAGTACTAATGTCCAACAAATTGAACGAATGAATAATCTGAACTGGGGATCAGTATTCGAGAAAAAAAAAAACTGGGGATCAGATCAACTCAATTTGTGAACTTACCACCATGGTAAGAAATGCAATCCGACAATTTTCATAACAGGATTAGATTAACAATCCGTCAAAGGACAGCTAAATCCTAAGTGGCACAATGAATTCTACAAACCTGAGACTATAACCATTCAAAAGCAGCTGCTTTTACACAGCGTGTTTTAGATTAGTCTGAAGCAAACGAAGTAAACCATTGCCTAGCATAAGACTCAAAAAGCCAAGACGAGGATACATACTACACACAACAGCTTTTCAAAGGTACAGAATTTCTCTGAACATCTGAACTATAGTAAACAGCATGCAAGTTACATTTCCTGCTGTCAGTATGATATTATGATCGGAGTGGCGACCCCTGCAAGCAAGATTCGTCGTTCCGGTTGCGAGTGGCGTTCTGCGGTCACGCGCGAAGTCTCTTTCTACTCGGACTTGTACTGCTCTGCTGTACCTGTACATGTACGGCCGTACACTTCCGAAGCAACGAAGGCTTGCGATTTCAGTAGCCTTTCCTGCATCGTCCGACTGGCATCCTTTTGTGGGTCTACAAATATCTCCAGAGCGTCTCTCTCTGGCCTCGATCTCCAGTTCTCCCAGCTCCTCACCCTTCTCTGAACCTGTTCCTCGCAAACAGCATCTCAATTTCTCGATCTTGTATGATGGCGGCCAGACAGCGCTCGTCTTGGTCAGACTTCCAGCCAGAGCTTCTGGCCCTCCCTAGCAGATCGCGTTCGTTTACAAGCAGTCTGCCGCACATGGCGTCACCATGCTCGGCAGGAACCCCTGCCCCCTCCGCTCCCGTGGTTCACCCTCACCGACGGGACCTTCCTTAGCCTCCTGGGCGAAGAAATCCACCGCGTGCCTGTGCCAGACGACGCTCGCCGCTGCCATGGCTCCATGGGCAACTGGCTCTTCCTCGAGCACATTGGCGGTGGATGCTCGCTGACGAACCCTTTCTCCAATGCTGCCGTACAGCTTCCTAAGGTACGCACCATTTGGTGCCGTGAGAAGGCGAATTCGCCTCAGAGATATCCGGTCTACCTAAAGTGTTGGTGCCACTCTCGTCGCTGGACCCGTCGCCACATTCCCATTTTGCTGTACTGATCATGGACAACAAATATAGGAGTAAAATCTCTATTTGCCAACCTCCAACTGCCTCTGCATTCAGGGTGCCCAATCAGAAGCACATCCTTGACGTTGCATTCTATTATGGAAAACTGTATGCTCTCTCACAAGAGAAGCTCTTTGTCCTTGAGGTTGATTCAAAGTTTCAAACTACAAAGGTACTCTCAAAACCCCACCCATGAAGTGCATAGTCGACTCCATCGATGATCCAGGGACTGCATTCCAATCCTTTGCCGATAAGGGCTATGGCTGTATGTATTGGGGTTACCTTGCTGAATCCAGGGGTAGATCGTTGCATGTAAGGCGGCTGGTTGGAGTCTTGGACACCGTGCCAAAGAAGGATCGGATGGAACATGCCCGTACTCTTTTATTTGACCTCTTTGAGGCAGATTTGACCTCCAATTCTTGTGGCCAGTGGAAAAGAGTCAATAGTTTGGGAGGCCAAGCACTCTTTGTCGGCACACACTCTAGGTCTCTGCCTGCTTCTGAATGTGGAGCTGAGGAGGATTGCATCTACTTCATGCGTGACTATGATAGGGGAAATTTTGATGCAGATCCTTTCTGTGACTCTGGTGTGTTCAACATGAGAAATGGGAAGATCAAGCCCTTGTTGCCAGAGACTGCAGTGGTGCGGCCGCAAGGTGAAGCTGGGCGACCGGCATGGTTCTTCCCTACTGAAGCTATGTAGGTTCGTTTGGCACGGCTTGCTTTTTTCAAAATGGCTTTGGCTCTGGCTTTTCTGAAAAAGCCATTTTATGTGGCTCTGGCTTATTTTCTATAAAAATGTTTGGCAAAACGGCTTTTTCTAACCTTTTAGAATAGAAAGAAGAAGTGAAATGTCCATAAACCGTGGAAAGCCACCTGGTTGGTAGTTCATTTTGCGAACGGCTTTTCTTGGCTTCACCGATAAGCCGATTTCATTTTTTCATTTGGCACGGCTTGAGCATAAGCCGGTGCTTCTCCTTCTACAAAAGCCCTGCCAAAGGACACCTCCCACATTACAGAATAGTTCGCTTTGGATATGACATAGAAGAGCTTACTGCTCTTTTATTTGATCTCAAGTGGCGACAAAACTACACTTCCGAAATTGTACACCATATGCCAATAAATGGTGAGTTGGTGAAATTCAGCATAGTTTCAGGAAACAATTGGTAAAACGGTGATTTGGAATCTTCAGAGAAAGCTAAGTTCGATAAACATTGATTGCAATATTTGATATTTCAGAACTGAGGACCAATGTATAGGGTGAACATGCAATCATCTATTATTGCTATCGAGCTACACTTAACACAAGACAATTTGCAGCAAGGTCAACTCTATGCAGTGAAACAACGAAAATTTCTGAAATTTCACAGAATTTTCTGAAGTGACGTTCATAACAGAAATGAATCAGGTAACTTATTTAGCCAGTTATCGTCAGTCCTAAGACTAGCTAGCACCCATGAGGAACTTGTCAGAAACAGTTAACCGGTCCAGTCTTCAATTTAACCCGTTCACGGAATCGACGCGAGAGGAGTTCCAAAAGGGAAGGATGGCGAACTCATCGGAGCTAGTTGGAAGTGGAAGTGCTGGCGGCGCCGATTCCAGCGTCAACCTTCCAATGCATCACCGTGCTATACATGTCTGACGCCGTAGAAATCGACGGTGACTCGGCGAGGGAGCGACTACATGACACATATGAGGCAGGAAACCAATCACCGCACACCCCACGACCTTCTTCGCAAACGCCGCCGCCTAGCTCCCGCAAAACGTGCCGTCAGCAACTGCTACCGTCATTATTGAAAGGCTGGTTGCATGCGGTGCTCCCCACAGGCCACAGCCCCCCACCTTTTCCCAACGTGCGGGCCCCACACAAAGAAAACTTTAAAAACAATTCATATCTCATGAATCGAGTGTCCAATTCAAATTTTGATCGCACCATTGTATTTCTTTCGACGAAATCTTCAAAACTAGACCACACTTGACTATGTTTGGATAAAAAAACTATGGAACATCTTTTTCAAAAGAAGAAACAATTCATCCGATTTTAACAACTAGAACAAATCATATGACCATATGGAACAAAAAATTGTATGAGAGGAACATAAATTTAACATGTGGAACAAATCATCTCGTGGAACAAAATATTATCGTATATAATTAGTTTAAAGTTGAACAAATCATCCAAACTTGTGGAACAAAATATCATATGAAAGGAACAAAATATCATACAAAAGCAACATAACTCTTAATACGTGAAACAAAATATAAAAAGGGAACAAAATATTATACACTTGAAACACAAAAATATATACGAGAAACAAAATAGTATACTAAAAACAAATTATATAACTCATGGGAAAAAATATCACGCACAAGAAATTGTACTACTCGAATTATCTTATTATCTTAAAGATAAGAAGAAAAAAAACAATCACATTCATATTGAAATAGTCAAAATATATTATAATACACAACAACACACGAGATTTCAAATAAAAGAATGAAAAAAACCAGTTACACTCCTTACATGCGTAAACAAAAGAAAAATAAAAAATAGCATAAGGCAAGTTGCAACCTTGCATGCATGCATGCGCGGGGGCCATAGGCTGGCAGCTCCGTGCATGCGTGCTGACGGATGGCGACACAGACTAGTTAAAGCAGGCAGCGCCTTTGCATGCATGCTGTGGGGACAGCGGGGCCCACTCGATGACGCGGGGTTTGAACGACGCTGGTTGAAACGGATGTGTGCGACGGGTTGCTATGTGCCGCATATGCGGCAGATAGCAAATCCGACTCGGCGACGCCGGCTTGCCAGAGACGCGGCGCCTGCTGTTGGCGCGGAGAGGTTGCGGTTGAACCCGTGGCGCGGGCGGACGTAGCCACGTGGCCGCCATCGGCCACCCAGAAGGCCCTCTAGTCAACACCGTCCAGTGTCCGTGTCGGACTCAGCACTCCACAGCACAATCGGACTCAGCGTGGAACGCACGCACGGTCGAGTCCGACTCCGATGCCAATCTCTACCGTGTGCCGCTCCACTCCATATAAGTCAGCACCATGCCCAGCGTGCCTCTGCATCCGTCACAAACCAACGTTGCTCGTTTGCATCCACTCCCTTCTCGACGGCGCAAGCTTGAGCGCTACCAGCCATGGGGAAGAGGAAGTCGAGGAGCTCCAAGTTGATGGCGGCGCCGAGGAAGCAGCCGAAGCTGGAGGAGGAGTTCACCTGCCCGTTCTGCGGCCACCCCCAACGCCGTCGAGTGCCGCGTCAACCTCAAGGACAGGTTCGCCGTGGCGTCGTGCCGCATCTGTAGCGAGAGATACTTCACCAAAGCCAATGCGCTCACGGAGCCCGTCGACGTGTACAGCGACTGGATCGACGCCTGCGAGATCGCCAACGAGGGCGTCGTCGTCGACCGCCGCTGCCGGCCGCGCCTGGTCGACGCCGCCTGAGAGTCTGAAACAACAAAGACGATGTCTGATCGTGCTCGTTCTCGTGCCACAGTCAGTTTCAGACTTTGGACGTGTTTTTCACGCGTACTAGATCGGTAGTTTTTTTGCAGTTCTTTTGGTGCCCGGAATTGCAGAGCAAGAAGGAACGGAACAGACATGTAATGCCTTTTTTTTTTGTCATAGCATGTGATGTTGTGGAGATGAAATGGATTGCACTTCTTTTGTTACTGTTTACGTCATGCAAACTCTCGTTCTCTCATTGCTAACGAGTAATCCATACATCTGTCAAAACGAAACAGGAGGATACAAATCTGGCTAAGATCTGACAACCGAACAAAAGAAAAGGAAAACGACTTGAAATAGGGATGTTCAGGTCTTCGGGAGCAGAGCAATAGATCTATACCCTTAGCTAGTCTCACCAGTCGCCTCTTGATCATGTGGGGGGTCTGATTGAACCTGCTGAACAAAGGACTGACAAACACCGAAGGGGATGAAAAACACTTCGTGTGAATTGTGATGCACTGCAAACACAGCAGATCAAGAACGACCGTTCTGAAGATCCTAAGCGGAGCGACTATTTTCAACACGAAGTTTGACTCATTTTTCTCAAAATTATCAAGAAACGAGCACGCAACGGACGAAATCACGTTTTCCTTTTTGTAGCGAACATCGTTACTTTCACATAATGATTTCAACAGTTTTTATGTTGTGCAATTGAAAGGTCAATTCAAACCGCATTGGTCAGCAGAACGCATCATATTTAGCCACCAAATATAGAAGAGTTGCTGGATTTTCTCAAACTATCTTAACAGAAGACGATAGCCAATTCTCATGTCACTGTATTACGCTTTTGATAAGTTCTGCTCTCGTACTCCTCTACGATGGTGGTGCTTCAAAATGTGGCGGAGCTACATATACTCATTGTTGTCAGCTGACAACGATGACTTGCTGGGAATTATGAAGAAATTACTATTCCGCACTGTAGAGCTAAAGGAGCTGACACCAGGGCTGGCCCTAGGGGTAGGCCACCATGTGCGACGCCCGAGGGCCCAAGTCAGGAGTGGGCCAATCCCACGTATGTATTATGTATATGTATAATTACAGACAAGCCGGTTTATGTGATCGTAGCTCAAGAGGTCAAGAAACAAAAACGAGGAACTAAACTGTCGGGGCAACACTTAGCAGCGAAAGCGAAATCGTCGGTCGTTGGGCGTGCAGTGTGTGGGCCACAGAGCGCTCACGGCCGGCACTGCTGGCATTGGCAGCCGCCGGCGTCGCGAACTCACGAATTCACGATGTGATCATGGTGACAACGACCAATGAATCTCCGGGTCCAACCGTGCATCGTCCGTCTAGACTCTAGAGAGGCCATCACGACGAGTTCACCAGAGGGCCCTCAAAATCCTAGGGCCGGCACTGGCTGACACCGGTGGCTCTGACGGCTGGCTCCGCCAGTTCAAAATTTTGTGTACAATAACCCCTCAGCAGCTGAATGTTGCAAGGGAACATGGTACATGTCAAGGGTCTTACAGGCTGACAGCAGAGAGAAAGAACACTCAATTTCAGAACTGACCATCATAGCAAGAATGCAACCCGACAATTTTTTACTCAAGACCCAAAAGGCCAAGAGGATACTACGTACAAGTCAACAACAGCATGCAAGCTATATTTTCTGTTGTCGCAGGTACATCGTGACAGTCAAATAACTCCAAGTCACCGAATGCAGATAGCAACCAGAACTTGTCCGGAACAATTAAGGACAAGGTATACCTGATCATGTGCCGCCCGACCCGATAAACTCGACCTGGCCCGCCTGAAAAAAAACCCGACCCGACCCGAGCACGTGACGGGTCGAGCGCGGGTCAATTTTTTAACCCGAAACAGAAAAAAAAACTGACCCAATCCGACGCGACCTAAAAATTACACGTGAAACCCGAAACCTGACCCAAACCAGACACAATCCGACCTGACCATGCCACGGGTCAGACGCGGGTCAACAATTTCAACCCACCAACCCGACATGACCTGACCCGAACCCGACCAATGGCATATGACAAGGTGGCTAGCAAAACCTCCTTGCATCGCCTGCTCGTTAAAGTTCAAAAACTGTAGGCGCGCAAGTTCAGAAAGTTTTACGAGGAAAATACGTGCTTAAACTGTAAATAATTGAAAATACAAGGAAAATGCATACTACCTCCGTTCCAAATTATAAGTCATTTTTGTCATGCATCTAGATAAACACTATGCCTACATTCACAGCAAAACCTATGAACCTAAAAAAGCAAAACGAACTATAGGAACGGAGGAAGTACTTAGTTAGCCTGCGTGTCAAGTTCAGAACCATCAGCATAGCTAACCAAAATCTTTACTGCTACCATGGCGTGCACTTGTACAATTCTCAACCATCTCTCGCGGGTGTCTTACAACAAAAAAGTATAATACAAGCTAAAGCGACAGGCAATTTGAAAGTACCTGTCGCGTCAGGTTACATTCTTAACAGGTTCACACATCGCCGTTTCAAAATAAAGCTAAGTGTGTTTCAGATACAGGGCTAAACAGGGGTGGGACCGTCTCAGGCCGGCGCCTACGAGAAGGTGTCCTCCCTATCTCCTTCCATGACCTCACCCTCCTCGATGTTGCTGAACTCCAGGAAGTGTGTTGGCCGGTGGTCCTCATGGTAGAAGTCCCGGGGCATGCCCAGCTTCATATTGTACTTCATCAGCGGGTCATGCTTCACCCCCATGAAGTTGAAGTTCCAAGGGGCGTTATCTGGAACCTGATTAGAACAAAAACACCATAGTGAGTGTTAGAGCAACGTGACTAAGACACAAGAGGTTTTGTAGTGTGCTGAAATAAGAACATACCATGTAGAAGCCAAGGAAGCGGTCACTCAGAAGCATCTGGACCTTCTCGTAATGAGTTGGGAGGTATCCATGTGGGTTGCTTCCATTGTCCTTGTTGCTGCGTCCCCACTCGTAACCACTTGGTGTCAGCTTGTATGCAGTCAACGAGCAAGATCCTGGCGTGAAGCTGCATGTCAGAATGATGCACTTTTCACCATCCCATTGTTTGTTGCTCTCCAGAATCTTAGCGTGTGATGTCAGGTCCTGCAAGAACAATGCAGTTAGTTCCAGAATTGGTTAAAAAGAGGCAAACAAGATCAGGTTTTACTAAGCAGCTAACAGCTGAAAAATAGTAGCATATAAGAGTTCAAACCTGTGGTGATAACTGTGGAGCTTCATTTGGCTGTGTATGCATCCATCCCAATGGTTCCAAGTCATTAAGGAACTCATGCTCAGGAAGATTTGCTGGCAGAGTCACCATCTGGTGAGTTCCATGCTGTGGAGGAATGGCTATACACCTGATCTCTTTAACTTGAGGATTGTCCTGTGGACTCAGCCCATACAAGAATCCAGCTATTTGTGTCCGCAGATCTGCTATGCATATGAACTTCTTCAATATGTTCTTTGGCATAATGTAAGTGTAGCCAGTCTCCTGCAATCAGAGTGGATGCAGTCAGCAACCATTCGACATCTCTTTTGTTATAGAAATATGTCCTACTGAGACAGAATTTTTGAACTAGCTATCATATTGTCCAATGAAATGCATTTACTGTACTGACCTTTATATCATCAGAATTGACATAGATGTGATTAACACGAAGATACAAGTTTGTGGCAGAGATGGCTCTGACACGCCAATCAGTCTTTGATGCAAACGCTTGTTGCTCGTATGGACTTGTCGTCGTGATAATCAGCTCATCTCCATGTACATTTGTTGTCCTTGTGGTCACAGCAGTTAACTGATTCGTCTCCCTAGACTGCAAAACCAGATAAAACCAAGAGTGAGTGAACTGACGAGGTTATTATCTCTGAAAAGAAGACAAAACACAAGTGCAGTTTATGTGTTACCTGTTTCTCAATCTCAGCAATCTGTTGCCTCTGCTGTGATGGTGGAGCAATTTCAGCACCAAGTATGATATCTCGCATTTCAGATTGTGTCAGTGCAGAAGTATTAACATTGTTTTTCTTTGCATAATCAGAAAGAATCAGGTCCCTTAGTGCACATTCAACCTTCAGCCACTGTTCATCATTCAAAGTAGGCCATATATGATGTGGCTCAGTAACAATTGTTTTGTCAGGTTTGAGCAACATCTTTGCCTTCTCATTATTCACATGTAGAGCCCGTAGTATAAGCACAATACGAGAGAATGCTGTGTATGAAGAGATACTTTTTAACCAATCATCATATATGTTATAAAGTACCATCTGTGGTTCAGTTGCCTTCAGAATAAGGTCACCAAACTTCTCAATCTTTAAGCAAGCCTGGAAAGGAAGCTGCAGCTCGCTGCCCTTGATAACAATGTTAGGGAAGTCAAGTAGATGGACCTCCAAGGGATCCAACATACCCTTCCTTGTCACGATAATTTGCTTTGGCTGCTCTTCTACAGGAAGAGATCGAACTAATGCAGCAACCTCCTCAGCTGTTTTCCACTTGGCCAGCTGACCAAGACGCTTTTGCCCTGCCCATACACTTGTGTGGATAACCTGCACATTATGAACCATACTCAGTTCAAAGCTTTCATGTTTAGGCCTGCAATACCAACCAATCATGACACTGCCACCAAAATACTTATAATCCTACCGTATGGCTTACTCAGTTATTTCCAATGTCACAGTTACAAATGCAAGGAATAGCCTTTACTAGGACTGAGCAATCTCTATCTTTTATATTTTTTCCCCAGCAGAACATCTCATGTAAGGAAACGTATCAACAGAAAGTTTTGTAGAAGAATACATCAACGTGTCTGATCTACATTTCCTTTACTACAGATTACTGCTTTGCCTTATATGCAACTACACCCACCGTTATCATTCCCTTTTTGCCTCCACTATTGTAAATACTTCGAACTGCTTCTCTACTTACAATTATTGGCCATTCAGTATACTAAGCGCATCATATTGCATAATTGGTTGTTTAGGCTCATCTCTAAATTCCTTTTCATTCTTCACAACTACTATGATACTGATGCAGACAGCAGCCTTGATTAAAGAGGCAAATCTAGCGTATTCTGTTACAGCAAGGTTGAAAGGATATTATGATCCAAGTGTGATGGCAAGCAATGTCTAGAAACCAATACAAAATCAGATGAAACTTGGTATTGAAACTGAAAATATATCACTCTTCCAACCTGACTTCATCATTGATTAGAATTAGATTCATTTCTGCTCAGAATTATTTTATCACAACAACTGAAACAAACAATCATGCTAAAGGCAACTCAATGGTGGAAAAACTAGAACAGAAATTGCAGAAGTGTTACCTTAAGGAAAAGTTGACCAGTTCTTGGATTGAAAATAAAAATAGCCCCGTTGATTGGTTTTGTGGTCAAGTTACCCTCAAATGTTTTGTGAATAGTGACTCGATACACATTTGTATCATCCACAAACCATATGATTTGGTTGCTGAAGATCTCTCCGTAGTTCTGTGAAGACAGATACGGTTCAGTGGGTTCAGATGAATACAACTGCAGACCCTTCCTTATCCTCTCCCTCAGCACATACAGAGCAGGATTTGACTGAAAAAGAAAAGTAAATAAGGTTACTCAAATTTGACATCTATTACTGTTGAGATCATCAAAACAAAAGGAGTCGACATTTAGCATGGTTATATACCTTCATGATCTTGTTCATAGCTTGCTGAAGTAGCGGCTTTGACCCAGGGAACCAGTTGCCAAAAGCAGAGTGCAAATTATACGCTAGATCGATTCCAATCATCACTCCTGCAAAATTCAATGACGTTAGCTATATTCAATTCAAACAAGTAAAGAAGATATAAAATTGGCAGATCATGGATACTCAGAAGCATACCAGTTGGTGATGGGTAGATGGACATATTGTCTGTTGTATAATCCATGAACTTGGCTCTTGTATAACGTTCTATGTCATGTGAATCATAATCTCCCCAACGCAGTTGCACATCAACCCAATACTTGTTACTTGCTTTCTGATCAAAGAGATCCTTCGACTCAGAAACTAAGCTTGGTTTTGACATCTGCCATCTGTGTGCAGCAAAGAGGAGGATATCTGCGCACGAACTGTTCATCTTGTAACTTTTCCTGGGATGTATTGTCTCTTTCTGTACAGTCTCAATCTCCAGTGCATCCAACTCTTGGTCCAAAACCTGGCAAAGATCCATAACAACGCTCTCATGGATCTTCTGCCACAGATGTGCACGGAAGATCTGGATCAGAGAAATCTTCAATGTCGGGATTTTCCCATGCATGAATATCCCTGTGAGATCTAGCTGGACCTGGAAACCAACATAGACGTTTGCACGATTGATAGTTGGTGACCACCACAGGGTAAATCTTCGATTGGGGATTTGATTGAGCCCAGAACGCTGTGCATTTGTCAGTTTCTTGTATTTCATCGACTCTTCGAAACCTGATGCCTTCTCCCAAAACAAACCCTCCCATGTAGGGAAATAAGTTCCTTTAAATAATGTATGTTCCAGGATACCTTCTACACCACCAAGTGCTTGAATGACATCAGTTCTGTAGTTATTTAGGTTCCATAGCTTCCCATCATGCCGCTGATGTGTCCACCAAAATGGATTCTGTTTCAGCACTTGATATTGCTTAAAATCTGTTCTCACTCTCCATCCTTTGTCATAAGCTAGTGTATGGCGGTCCTTTTGGAAAAGAGTGTTAATGCGAGGTATACCTCTATCCCATGAGTCTTCAAGATCCTCAAGTGTTAACCGTCTGTTCTGTGATTGTGCTTCCTGCCTCTTCAAAGCATACTCAGCCCAAACACGCTGTGAATCAATAAACTCGCTCTCCCATGGCTGGATATAGCGATACAAGTTAGGGATAAGCTGGTCCTCTTCATGGCTCATACCACTTCGGAAATGTGTTACACCAACATCTGTCTGCTTACTATATCTAAGATCACTTTGTGGTATAAGAATATGACCCATCGACAACATTCCTAGACCTCCAATTTCCTTAGGTGTATAGAAGATAACAGGAGGGAACCTACTAGGCATCTTAGAATTCAGGCCAATCTTTATACGAGTCTGGATCTTGTTTTCACATTTGACAAGTAAATCCAAAAGCTCCTGTGTATGGACTGTTGCTTCACGAAAATATGTCATAAGGCCAATCAGAGCAGTATTCCACTTGTTGACTATCTTGGTGAATGTTGTTGACCCTGATGACATAAGAATCTGACGGACACGGTTCTCGAACACCTTCATATGCTCATCATCGACTCTCAGGAAGGCAATTGCTGTCCTTTCTTTTGTCTGTTCATTCTGCAAATTCCAGACCCCATCCTTTGTGTTACTGAATGCCTCCTGAGTCATTCGTATCTTTGGCAGTATGCGGACTTCAAACCCGCACATGCTAAAAAGCAGGTTTGGATTGTCCTTGCTGTAAACAGAGACAAAGCTATTCTCCCATTCTAAGGTTGTAATGCTCCTTGGAAGGCGGTTCTTCATATCCCAGAACACACTTCTTCCAAGATTTACATCATGTTTCATCAGCCTCATTCTTGCATCTCTAGGCCAGCATTTCTTGTTATTGTAACCAACCATGTTCTCATTGTTAGGATCAGGATGTTCTGTCAAGTAACGCTGAATTAAATCCCGTGCTTCCTCATGAGTGAAGCGGAACATTATATGCACCTTGTCAATGTATCGAGAATACAATCTGATGGGATGCCTTGTCTCAATTTTTGTGTCAGCATATGTAAGGAACTCATTTGGCATTTGAGGTGGCCCAGCAATTTCACTTGCACGAGTCAGACCGAGAATCAGGAGATCCAGCACAAGGCCATAATACTGAACAACAAAAGATGCAAACTGAAGCCCCCGAATGAGACCATAAGAATTTGTGTGGCTCATGTCCTTGTAAGACAACACAACATTGTTCTTTGCAGTGACATAGTCAGCTATGTTATGATCTAAGACCAGCCGAAGAAGCCTGTTCAACAGAGTCAGATCAATTTTTTCGAAGAACTTCTCAAATTTTGTCTGGAGCATCACAACACACTGTCCATCACTTGTGTCCCATACATCCTGTAAATTATTTATGCCCTGGCACCATTTATAAACAAGTAGAGGTGGTGGTTCTGAATCAGCGGGCTTGACCCAATTTGGGAAGAGATGGCGCTTGTCCCCCTCGTACCACAAGTACTGGTCAAGGTATGCATCAGTGATTTTTTCAAGAGGTTCAATTTCATATACTGGAATCAAGTAGCTGTATAGGTCCATGAATTCTATGCCAACTTCTTTGAAGGCACGCTGAGTAAGAAGATGCCTTTTTATCCTTGACAGTGCTTCATGTGGATTATCATACGCTTGTTCAATCAACCCAAGCTCCTCTCGTTGCAGTTGGTTCAACCTAACTGCTACACTGTATGACTCCTTCAACCTTTCCAGTGCAAGTATAAGAAGTTTGGTGTCATGCTTGTATGATAGTGGTGGAAAAGGAATTGGCGAGAACTTTCTTGATTCCAGCCAGTGAACTGTTGTTGTATAAATAGCAACAGCTTCCTCCGGAGTTACATATGGCCCATCTTTCAAGTAGTTGTGTTGCCTCTCTTGTTCTGCCTTCAGCCACAGACGAGTTAACCTTCCAAGATTTTTCCGGCAAACAGTCTTGTCAACTGTAGCACCACGCCTGATACGCTCGCGGTTGTAATGAGCAACATTTGTCCACCAATCTGCCTTTGACTTCACATAACGAAGAATCATGTTCTCAATAGGCACAGGTAGCCCAGGGACTTTCCATGGGATATTCGCCTTCCAGCATCGCCATGCCTCACTAAGATGCTGTAATATAGTCCGGGCCTTGTTTTGCTTGATGCCCTCTGGCATAGCATCTAGAACATCGTGCATAACTGCAGCACGAAGCTCCAAATCAAAATGCGACTCAACACGTTGCTTTGTTACTGTTTTGGCTACTCCCTTTGAGTGTCGACCCTCAAATTGCCTTGCCAACAGATTACCCAACCAGCGCTCCAACAATGGCACAATACCCCGAAGGAAGAAGAGCCACACTCTCCACATTGGAGCCCAAAACCCACACCCAGGTCCTTTTCCAACAGGGCCAGTGTTGAAACGGTAATATATCAAGTGCTTCAGGTCTTTGCACATCCTAATCTGCCTCATCAATCGATACTTGTACCTATACATACCAGTCAACTGTCCAACGTGAGAGAATATGTATTGCAGCCCATCTGCCAATTGGAAAGCATCAACATTTCCCAGACGGAACTGGATGTTAGCATCAACAACCAACTTAGTAAGTCGTAAAATCTCACGGCACAAATGGAATGCATTTCCAAAACGAGATTTCTTCCTTTCCTTTGTTGTAAGAGTCTTCACAGGTTTCAAATTGAAATTGTAGTCTAAATGAAGATAGTTAAGATTCTTCCTGTGAATCAATAGGTTCAGCATATTGTACCCCTGCTTGCAAACTTGCAAGCCTGCTTCTGCCCAGTCAAGCTCAGTAGTTTGAAAAAACTTTGTCGCTTGGAGTGAACGGAACAGATGCTTTTTCTTTTGAGCCTTGGGAGGCCTATGATGTAGCTCATTGAGTACATAACACTTTAACAGCTTCTGATAACTCACACGAACCTTCACAGGATAAGCTGGTGGGCTGAAAACAGGTATCAAGAAAAATGCAGTCAGTTGAGCAGTAATACGAGTAGAGATACACAATAAAAAACAAGGAATAGACTTGTAAGGTATAAACAAGGAATAGACTTGTAAGGTATCAAACTAGCCACTCACCAATGCTCTTTGAACCACTCGGATACAAGAGGAATGTCCTCTGCACGACGTGTTCTACCAGACCTCATGTTAAAAGGCTTTGGAGCAAAAAGTAATGATATACCAGCAGCTGTGGTATCAGTGTAGAGGTCAGTGCCTTTCAAGAGAGGCTCCACGTCTTCTGGGAGACAAAAATCTTCATCATCGTCCTCTTCAGTTGCTTTCCTCTCCCGACGATCAACCTTGTTAGTTGAAGTGATGGGGTTTATCAGAGGATCGTAGTAGAACGCTGGCAAATCCGGATCTTCTGTCTTGATATACATTATCATGGGGGTATGATAGATTCCAAGTTTCACTTTCCTTGGCCTGTTATTGTACAGATGAGGGAAAGCAATCCTGTACTCAGTTCGAAGCGGTTGACGTATGATGAGTTTATTAATGTCATTAAACTCATTCCAGTCCTCATCACCCTTCTCCATATCACGGTAGAGTGGCTCAAACTTCGGACCCCCTGATAGAACATAGATCTTTTAGTGCTTGAACAATAATTAGCACAGAACAAACAAAAAAAAACAGTAGGCAGAGCTTTCCTCTTTTGACAGAGTATGCAACCCTGTGAATGAATAGGAAATGATGTATATGTTATCCAAAGATCTTGCTAATCAGAAGACAGATACACAACACTATTGATGGGCTAAATTTTGGTGCACCCATCAAAGCTGCAAACCCACAGAAGCGCCTACCCTGTGCTAACCCCAAAGAAATGAACGGTGGCAAAAAAAAAAAACATGACAGTGACAAATTAACGGAACTTAAACCAGTCATACATACCTGGAATGCACATATTAAGTGCCTTGGCAGTAAAGAAGGATTCCATGTCAAACAAGTAGAAATAATTCCTATCAATCAGATCTGACAACAGCTGGCCAGCAAGGCGATATAGTGTTGCCATTATGGGAAGAGATAGATGCCATTTCCTGTAGCTGGGTCCATTTATAAGCTTGGTCTTCATAAGAGGCTTGTGATCATAGAACCATTCATAGACAGCTGCATCTTCTTCGCTGTCCAACTCCAATTGTATAGCCTCAAGAGGTTCAACATCCAACAGATTATCAGCATAGTCCAGTGGGGGCTCCTCATCATCAAACGGAGGAAAGCGCATCCGTTTAAAATGACGCCTATCCCTCTTCTCTCTCCGCATCATGATCCACATTGTACCCCACTGCGAAAGCACATTAAAAATTGGCACATTAGACAGGATTGTCACAACTGGTAGTACAGCTTCACAAAAAATAACAGTTGCTATCATATAAACAGCTCGCTATGTGGTAATAAAAGGGTGTATCTATGGATTTTTACCTGTGCAAGGTATATGGGTTCTACTACCCATGGGATTTCATTTACAAAAGTGATAGCCCCAGTAATGTGATACAAGATTTTCACATGCCGAACCTGAAAATAAGTATATATATTACTCAAATGATATGCCAGAAAAAAGCTTTAACTATACATCTAAAAGACGTGACAAAATACCTGCTCCCAAGGCATTGGCATGTTCTCCAGTAGTTTGTAGACAGCGTGGGGCACGAATTTGAGTGCTCCAAGATAAACACGCTTGTCGTGCCTGTACTTCTTGGAGGACATGTCTCCGTGGTCTCTGTTAAACAAAATAAGGAAGCATAAATAGAGTGCATCTTAAACAGGACATACACTATACAGAAAAGGAACGGGCAAATAAAGGTACGACCAGCTTGCGTCTGAAAGCTAGAAGGATAAGCCTCAAGTAAAACAAGTTAGGTACGCCACCTTTACAGCAGAAACCAGAAACTCAAGATTCCACAACAGTATGAAAACACCAATGAGCACCCTAAGCACGCTGACAACGAGCAATGAAACGCAAATAACCCACCAGCAGAACACCACCCAATACAAGTGCATAACTTTTCAACTTCCAACCTAATCTTCACTCCTAAATCCATAGGACTCATACTTAAAAGTTTGTCCCCTAATCAATTGGATCAAAATTGAAAAGACGAATTTACTCATGGTTATTAGCTCTCGAAACACTGATGAAAGCTTAAAAGGATACAGATAAATGACGAATAGAAAATGATACATCAAAAGAAGCGGTACATTGGCTAGCACAATAAGAAGCAATCGTGCATCTAAAGTGCTGAACCATGATGCCATATAACTAGTGAGATTGTGATCGAAGGTTACGCTGCTCTTAAACAAAAAATAGATATATAAAATAACTACCACATGGTCATAGCCACATCATCCAAATACACATAAGTTGGGACTCAAGATCTGGAGCCAATTTATGTATCACATAACATCACTATAGTCACTAAGTAACATCATATGCATGCATACCATACCACAGTTAACGCCAAATTGGCACTACCCACGCAGCTGTGACCTTCCAAAAGGCACATCAAATTCTCTACTCGCACATGTAACTAGTGGCCCATCACAACCTAATCAGTTCAAAGCTACGCATAACTAAAAACCAAAACCCCTAACCCAACACGACCAAAAAAAAACACTAAAACCTAACCACGAGCATAAAGTGAAGCCTAAAACATCCGACGGGGAGGCGGATCTGGGTGTTTACCTGATGATTTTGCGGACGTGCTCAGGAGGCATGTCCTCCTTCTGCGCCTCGACGAACCCGAACTTGCGCTTGTCTCCATAGCGCTTGGAGTTCAGCTGGTGCCACTTGCGGGCCTTCTCCACCAGCTGCGCCTCCAGCTCTGCCGGCGTCAGCGGCTTGGGGACCTGCGGCGCCCCGGCCGGCGGCGGCTGGGGCGGGGGCTGGCCTGCCCCGGGCCCCGTCGTGCCCGGCGGAGGAGGGGCCGCCGCCATGTGCGGCGGCGGCGGAGGCGGCGCGCCGTTCCACATCGGCGACGGGCGGCGCGGAGGCCTCCCGCAGCTGCCTAGGGTTTTAGCGTCGTCGAGTCGGGTGGTGTGTGTTCGAGAGGGGTCGGGGTAAAGGGGAAGAAGGGGAAAAAAATGGAGATGGGAAAAAGAAACGATTGGATCCGGCGGCTTGGGGATATTTGTATCGTAGGGCCTTGCCACTATGGCGGTGTAGCCGAGCCGACTTTGGTGGCTTGGGCCGAGCTGTGTGCGGCTTCACGGGCCTTGCTGTGTCGGTTCGTGGGATGGCGATGGGCTTAGCTAGCTCATGCAACTTCTCCAATTTTCCAGTAATTTTTCGAGTCCCGTGGTGGAACAGAATTGAGCAAACTGGGTATGCACCGTCAAATGATTAACAAAATGCTTAACAATTTTATTAGCAAAAATCCCTAAAAAATCATGTTAGCAAAAAAACCTTGGTTTAAAGTGATTTTCAGTATTTAATTTTTATAGCTATATAGCGTGCTTCTGTTTCGTGCAACTCGTGAATTGGGAAACCAGAGTTCTGAATTATCTGTGGATGTAATTAAGCAATCAATAGGCAGATAAAATAGTGGATTAATTAAACTTTCCTCCCTCGAGTACTATTGAATTCAAAAACTGCTTCAGAACCAAGTTCAGTAGAATTTGCCGAAACTCAAAATCTATGGAAAGCTTTCAAATAGAAAAATCAAAGCAGTTTTAAATAGAATCATTTGGATGTAATTACGACAAGGACTTCCGTGGTGAGATGAAAGATGTATAACATGAGTACACGATTTCAAAAAAAAAAAAATCGTGCAACCCATATGCAGCTCGATCTGATCTGACGGGTCTGGCGGGATGAGCCCACCCACCCCACAAAACTTAGCATAACTGCATAAGTTAACTCTCGTGTACTAGTACTGTCACATGAGTGAACTTTGAACATCGATCGGTACTAACACGTGGATGGATTTTGAGTATAGTGGCCGTATTTAGACGGGAGAGTGGAAATTTTTTGATGTCACATCAAAGAAAATTTACCATTCAGGAGTAGTAAACGTAAACTATTGGTAAAACTAATTACAGATCTAGCCAGCAAATCGCGAGACAAATCTAATGACGGGTAATTAGAGGGTAATTAATTAAGAATTAGCGGACGGTTACTGTAGCATTGATGTTGCAAATCGTGGATTAATTAGGCTCGTTAGACTCGTCTCGCGACATACGCTCCATCCATGTAATGGATTATTTTTTCGTCTACATTTAGTACTTCATGCATGTAAGATTCTCTTTGATGCGATGGGTGGAAAAAATTTTACAGGCAACTAAACACCGGGAATCGTACAATTGTACAGGTTACAGCGTTCTGGACTCTCATCAGATAGACTGCCGCCGGAGGCCGTGACTAGCCCCTGACACGGACTCTGAACTTCGGTTCCGATCCGTATAGCGTGGTCCATACTAGCCCCTTGGCCGTGCAAGAGGTCTCTTTCTTTTACCGCCTCAACTGAAAACCAAACCATCAATCGATACGGATCTGCAGTTCCAGGACAGCACAGCAGGCAATGGACACGACGCCGTCGAGCCGCGGCGCCCCCTACCTCGCCTTGAAGCACGCGACAGGTTCAGACCATCCCGTCTTCTTCAGCCTCTCGGAGAAGAAGGCGGCCATCGACATCGACGTCACCGGCGAGCTCAAGAACAGCAACTGCTGGGCAACACCGCAGGGCTGGGTGCTGGTCCGCGACGGCGCCGCCTCGTCCACCTACCTGCTCGACCCTCACAACCATCGCACCAGGATCCAGCTACCGCATCTGCCGGAGAACAACCTCCCTCTCGTGTGCACCTGCCTGCTCTCCGGCTACCCCGATCCTGCCAGTGGCGGACCCAGCCGGGTTCAGGTAGTCCAGGGACTACCCAAAAGTTCCGGTGATCAAAGGCTGTGTTTAGATAACAGAGTGAATTTTTTGGATGTCACATCGAAAGGAAATTTACCATTCAGGAGTAGTAAACGTAAACTATTGGTAAAAATAATTAAAGATCTAGCCAGCAAATCTCGAGACAGATCTAATGTAATGGATTATGCAGGCTCGTTAGACTCGTCTCGCGACATACACCCCATCCATCTAATGGATTATTTTTTTCGTCTACATTTAATACTTCATGCATGTAAGATTCTCTCTGATGTAATGGGTGGAAAAAATTTACAGGGCAACTAAACACCGCCAGGCACTATTCATACACTGTAGCGACAATGTTTGCTACTGTTCATACACCTACCCTGATGTTTCATCCTGGCTATGTTACCCCGATACTTCAACATGGCACCCGTATCACGTATCCGATACGCGTATCCGTATCCGTCGATACTCCGATACTTTCATATTACCTTTAGTTTTTTAAAAAAACTGACGTATTCGCGTATCCGTATCATGCCGATACTGATACACGTATCCGTATCGGTGCTGCATAGCATCCTGGGTCCGCTACTGGATCCTGCCAACCCAAAGGGGTGCCTCGTGCTCCTGATCGAGCATGACAACCCAATTGTCCGGTACTGCCACATCGGCGGCGGCGACGGCGAGTGGGTGAAGCATGAGTACGACATCGAGCATCTAGGTAGGGCAGACTACATCAAGGTTGGCTAGTGGTGTACACCATATTTATCTCTGAATCAAAACTATCCTTCGTCTTGCACTTGTTTAGCAGACAATGAGTTACATGACAGCCATGCGAATTGCTACCGGAGCTCTTCAAATATAATTATACAGTTGCTAGTGATTAATCCATTTTCTACTCGTTTGTTTATTTGCAATAAGTTAAAAAGCAACCCAAAATACACAGCAAAGCAAGTGCTAAATTACATGTGTTCGTGTACGTGCTCCTGTCCTCGTGTCGCTCGTGGTCGCGCTAGCTTGTGCCAGAAGTGCAGTATGCAGGAGCATCCTTGGCGGAGCCTGGCCTAGCGCCGAATAAAGCGGAGACTGCTGCAAGCCTGCAACGGCATGCGGCGGCGGTGCTCCAACACGACAGAGGGACGACGGGAGATGACGCAGTGCCGCACGCCGGTCAGACTCGGGGTAACGATTGACCGCAGCTCTGGAATATTGGGCCATTGGGCCATCAAAATCGGACTAGTAGTCTGGCCTATCTAAGCGTACCCATTCGACTTAAGTCTTCGTGCCTTCGTCTTCCTCCGGAATGCCGCCGATACAAAGCAGAACGCCGACGCCGGCGCCAGGATCTTCAAATCAGGAAAAACTAAGGGTATAAGGGACTTCGTTGCCGGGCTTAGGTAGGGCGGCCGCCCTATCTCGCCCTATTGGTGGGTCCGCCAGTGGCGTGAAAGAAGGGACGACGAAGATGCTCGACCTGGATGGAGCTCCGGTGTCTCAACAAGCGCTGTGGATGCTGCCTACCAACCCATAGACGTTGCATCAGCTTTTGTTTGTGGTTTTTGTGTCGATGTTTAATTTTTTTTTAGCACAATGTGTGTTTTCTCCAGCTGTTTTTGTGTCGAACTTCAGTGAAGAAGAGCAGAATCGTGTAAAACTTGCGTGTGCTTGAAACTGCTGTTTTCTTGATGCTCCACTTTCAATTCAGGCAATGGCAATCCTAATTTCTTGTAGCTACTTAAGCATGTGAACGGCAATTACATGAAAAGGAAAACAGAATCATTACCCGTGATTTTCTTAGCAACTTGTTCCTTGATTACCCTTGTGAATTTCTAAACTCATGGTGGTTCAGACCTTCAGCCGTACCTCGTTGTGATGGCTGTTTCGCTCAAGTTGGGGCCGTAGATATAAAAACTAAAAAGCTTACTGCGAAGTCCTCGTATATCGTTCTTTGTGTCGGTGTTCTACCGTCGATCCTACCGAGGGGTATCCCGAGGTAGTAGAGTTTCAGGTGGGTTTCGTCAAGATCAGGAACGCAAAGGCTAAGAGACTCAGGATTTAAACAGGTTCGGGCCGCTTAGAAGCGTAATACCCTACATCCTGTGTGGTGATTGGTATTGATTGTATGTCTCTCCGTTGGGAGACTTGGTTTCGTGTGTTTTGGAGAGGGTCCCTGCCCAGCCTTATATACACGGCGGGCAGGGTTACAAGGTCGGTTTCAAGTTGAATCCTAACCAATTACTACTCGGAGAGTGCTTTACAAGGCAATCCGAGTAGTTTACAAGTCATACGACTAGTTTCCATATCGAGAAGAGTCCTTGCATTACTCTACTCGTGTTCTTCACGCCTGGTACGACTCTGTTTGAAGACAATCCATGTGTCTCTGTGGGCCCATGGTCGTACCTCCAACATAGTGGAGTCAGGCTTGTCAATTTTAACAACTATGCTAAGTTGGATGCATCCTAACATTTTTTTTTACCGAAGTCAGCAGGGAAAGTCTCAACATATTTTTTTGCATATTTTTTTATTTTAGACCCTATTAATTCGCCCGTACGGGGAGCCGAAGTTGGGTCTGTTTGGTGTTACTCAAGTGCTCTAACCACTAGGCTAGAGGCCCTTTCACTTGATGCATCCTAACATTCATCGCGACTTCCTCATCTTAACAATAACAACCGTCAAACGGGTCTTTTAAAAAATATCATGTGAAATAATTTTATTTATTGTAAGAGCATCTCCAAGAGCGTCTCTAAGACTCACTCTCTAAATCATCATTTAAAGAGTCATTTGCACAAAAATCAGTTTTCTATATCGTGATGTTTTCCAACATCTTTTCTATATCTTGCATGCACTCTAGAAAGCTATTCTCTTTTCTATATTTTGCTAGCGAGAAATTCGGAATAGAGAGTGACTATGTTTGAATAACCAAATAGAGAGACTGTTGGAAGGTACATTTTTAATCAAAATCTCTAAAACTAACAATTAGTAAGGATTTAGAGAAACTTTTGGAAGATGCTATATCTGTACTCCTAAATCCACACTCTAATCCACACTCTAGCTCAATCTCAGTTCGTATAAAAAATCGGCGAAATCGCCATTTCATCCATCAACTTTTTTTTGAGGCTCAAATTCTTCTCTTATGACTACCAAAATAGGATAATTTAGTCCTCGAGATTTTTATTTGGGGATCAAAATTTATTTATGGTGCGATGTGGATGTAGGTACGTGGCATGCCAATTGCCAAGCCATCTTGGCGTGCTGCCAAGTCAAACGCCAATATGGATTCAAGTGCTAGACTGACACAAAAAAAAAAAAGTTTCAGCATAGCGAGATAAGTGCTGAAGTGGATGATGATCTTGCATCCATGAATGGAAGGTTTAGCGCTTTTGCTTATTGGTGCATTCCCTTGCCATTGATATCTTTTATCATACAAGGAACAAATCAGAGATTTAAGTCTACCGACTCACTTTACAGCACTCGTCGTTGATTAAAAAAGTTTGAGAACTATATTGGTCAAATTGACATTTGACATATAAGGTATGAATTTTAATACGAGAATCAACTACTCCACCTTTCAAATCAAACAAGATGTTGAAACTAGAAGTAACTCTGACCACTCACTGATTCAGCCCTTGCAAATGTGTTTTTCCCGAACAGTGGGGTAACACGACGCGTCAGTAAAGGCCAGCACGGCGAGATCAGATCCCAAATGCCCCCACTAATCCAGATGGACTCAATTAAACAAAACCGAAATACAAAGCAGGGGGCTCTTCGCAATTCCCACCACCACCACCGTCGTCACCACCGCCCGCCCCCCAGATCCGCCCGGCCATCGTCGTCGTCTTCCTCCTCCTCCGCTCCCGCCCCCGCGGCGGTGAGATCCTTCGCCGCCCCGCCCTGGATTCCGTCGAGAAGATCGTCGAGGACTTCGCCATGGACCTCGCCATCAACCCTTTCTCCTCCGGCACCCGCCTCCGGTGAGTCGTCGTCTCTCACGCCGCGTCCTCCTCGGCTCCTCCCTCGGATCTGCTCGTGGCGTGACCGGGTCGGCGTGGGCGCTGTTTCTGCAGGGACATGATACGCTCGATACGCGCGTGCAAGACGGCCGCGGAGGAGCGCGCGGTGGTGCGGCGGGAGTGCGCCGCGATACGGGCCGCCATCAGCGAGGGCGACCAGGACTACCGGCACCGGAACATGGCCAAGCTCATGTTCATCCACATGCTCGGCTACCCCACTCACTTCGGCCAGATGGAGTGCCTCAAGCTCATCGCCGCCGCGGGCTTCCCCGAGAAGCGCATCGGCTACCTCGGACTCATGCTGCTGCTCGACGAGCGGCAGGAGGTCCTTATGCTCGTCACCAACTCCCTCAAGCAGTATCCGCCCCGCCTACGCCTACCATTTGTGTTTGCTAATGCTGTTATGCGCTATTTCTGCTTTCTATGCTGATACTAGAGAATTTGTTACTACTTAACGTGGGCAGAGATCTTAACCACTCGAACCAGTTCATTGTGGGGCTTGCACTCTGTGCCCTTGGCAACATATGTTCTGCTGAAATGGCACGTGATCTGGCACCTGAAGTGGAGAGGCTGTTGCAAAATAGGGATCCTAATACGAAGAAGAAGGTATTCATTTTAACATGATAGTTTAACCCCCAGTGAAGTCTGTCTGAGCGCTTTAACAATATCCCCATTCCAAGTGTAAATCTAGCGTTTTAACAATATCCCCATTCCAAGTGTAAATCTCCTTATAACTCTACATATGAAAGACAGAAAGTGTTAGCTATTAAATTGCTTCAAGGATCAGAATATCCGTTCGTCATTTCACTAGTTTGCTGATAACAATACTGAAACTATACTTAAGAGGTCAGTAATAAAGTGACAGCGCTTGAAAATCGTACTCATTTAGATAATAGGTAGATATTAGCGCCAGTAAATTTGTCATTGAATGACCCTTATTTTCTTTTAGGCTATTCTTGCCATCTACGTCTCATTCTCATAGCTTACTTCCTTTCAAATTTTCCTGACTTGTCATTTTCATCCTTCACTATTTATCCTTTTTTTTCACAAACAAACTATTTATCCTTTTTGGTTAGCTAGCATGTGAAATGCATGTTGTGGAGAAATCTTGTTGATTGTATAGCTCTTGCTATTTTGTAGGCTGCCTTGTGCTCTATAAGGATTGTACGAAAAGTTCCAGACCTGGCAGAAAATTTCATGGGTGCGGCTGTGTCATTACTGAAGGAAAAACATCACGGGGTTCTGATATCTACTGTTCAGCTTTGCACTGAACTCTGTAAAGCCAGCACTGAAGCATTGGAGTACTTGAGGAAGGTACAATGCATGATAAGAGCAATGGTTTTTTTTTCCTGGAGAGTTTTCTACACACATAATGCTTGTAGTCTTGAACTTAACAGCTATTCATTGTCCATTACTTATTTGCATCTATCCTTGCATGTTTTCCATATTATGATGTCTGAGAAAATCATTCTTGTTTCATTCACACCAGTGTAGACTGTAAAAAAAAAAATCATGTTGTATCCTTAGTCTAACTCACCACCCAGCACCCAGGTGCAAATCCCCTTCGACTCATAATTAAGGTGCTTATTTCTTCTTATCTACAATGGATTTTTTAATCAGACGAGTTGATAGCCAGCACTAAGTCACTAACAACCTCTGTTGTTCTCACGTCTGTATGTTCCACATCGGGATGCATAAATCTCAGACCTAGTCCTTGCTAATTTGGACCATTCATTAGCATAGAGTTCCACCATAAACATTGCTATAATAATGTGATCATTTTTTTTGTATGCAACCATTCCCGATGCTGTTTGTTGGATCTGCTCTGAAACTGTTTTTTTCCTTTTCTTCTTTTCTTCTATTCTTCCTCATAGATGATTTTTCGACATTGTTGTTTGATGATACCATGAATATCACTGTTAACTTGCATGCTCATTTGTGGTTATAAATGTTCTGACAAACCCTTCTTGTTTCAGAACTGCCTTGAAGGTTTGGTCCGAATACTGAGAGACGTCTCCAACAGTTCATATGCTCCTGAATACGATGTTGCTGGCATTACAGATCCGTTCTTACATATCCGGGTGCTTAAACTCATGCGAACACTGGGTCAAGGAGACGCAGATTGCAGTGAGTTTATTAATGATATTCTTGCTCAGGTGATTTGTTCTTCCATTTTTATACTTGCTCACCTACCAGAGGTCCAGAGCTATTTTTTTAATAATTACCACAACCCATGTATTACAATATTATGCAACAATAACAATATGAACACCTAGTTACACTACCCTTGAGTAATTTATTAATTTTGAAGTGATGCTGTTTGATCTTGATCTTGCTCATTGAGTTACTGCTGTTGCGTGTTAGATTCTGAACACTATGTCCTATGAATGTTTTGAGTCCCTAGTTTCCTACTATTATTTTTGTACACTTCTGGGTTATCTTTGCACTTGGCATTCCTTGCATCCCCTTTTTTTGGCATTGACATTCCTTGTATCTTTGTGTGGATAATAAATACTTGGATTTCTTTTCCAGGTTGCAACGAAAACTGAGTCAAATAAGAATGCTGGAAATGCTATTTTATATGAATGTGTTGAGACCATAATGGGCATCGAAGCTACTAGTGGTTTACGTGTGTTGGCAATCAACATTTTGGGTCGATTTTTGTCCAACCGTGATAATAACATAAGGTAAATTTACTCTTGCTTTCAGCCATCTGATAGTTGTTGACATAACCCTGTGTGCACTGTACTCTAGTTAGGAGTTATGTATGGCAACGATTAGCAGTTGGTTAGTGTTGTTTAAATTGAGTCAGTATCTCCCTGGAGATAGACTTATAGAGTCTTAGATAGAATATTAGACTGGTTTGCTAGAGAGAATTTAATCGGCCAAATCCGGCCTTACTCCTATTGGAGTCTTAGTTTGTATCTAGGCTTATATAGTTGCCAATATAATCAGAAAAGCTGCAGCTCCTGCAGCACCAAAACCTTTTCTCGGTTTTCTGTTTCCCACGAACCATTTTTTTTAAAAATATAGCCAGAAGAGTGAAAGTGTTTATTTATTTATTTACTGTGGTTTGATGGGTAAGTTATTTGGTCTTGACTTGTTCCTGTAGAATATGAGCATTATTGTAAGGCTAAGGCTTGGCATCTACAGTGCTATTCTTGAGACAACAAGAATGGATGGGTCTTATCACTACAATTCTTACTGTATATACTGCCTTTTCAGATATGTTGCCCTGAACATGCTTATGAAGGCCATTGCCGTAGACACACAAGCAGTGCAGAGGCACAGGGCAACCATTTTAGAGTGTGTCAAGGTAACTAAGTACAATTTGCCATGCTAATGTGATTTGTCTGTTCCCTTTTGCCCTTTCTTCAACATATACAAAGTAAAAGATGATCATCATATCCAACTTTGGAACAATATTCACTTATGATAATTTTGCTGAGAATAGGTTTGCTCATTTCTTTGCATCTTGAGAAGACAGTTCTGTCCTGCTTTGTATTCTTTCCAGTCTGTCCTTAAGTTATACGCATAACAAGAGGAAAAAATACTAGCTATAGATCATGTTGTTTTTTGCATCCATACTTAAAAAGCATCCTCAGCACACTTCCTATTTATCTGCCTTGTTTTGGATTTGTTCTGTTGCCGGACTCCTAGCCTGCTTTTGTGCTTAAATATTTTCAATTGCATATGAACTGTCAGGATGCAGATGTCTCCATTCGCAAAAGGGCCCTGGAACTTGTTTACCTACTTGTCAACGATACAAATGTAAAGCCTTTGACAAAGGAGCTTGTTGATTACCTTGAAGTGAGTGATCAAGATTTCAAGGAAGACCTCACTGCTAAGATATGCTCAATAGTTGAAAAGTAAGTTGTTAATTCTGGATCCCGCGTTTCTCCTTGTAATGTGACTAATTCGTGCAGTCTAGGTGCAAGTGGAAGAAAAAAAATCTGATGTGCATGTTTCCTTTATTTGCTCCATTGGTTACAGTGTATCCATTGATGTTAGATGTATATTGGAATATAGCTGACAGACTATAAGGATATTTAGCTGTGCAATGCATGCTGCATTTTCTCCCAGTAGCGTCTTTGTTGTCTCAGACGGAGGGAAGTGAATGGAATAAGGGAGTATAATTCATTAATGAATGAACAATTCGTTTGTTCTCATTTGGATGGACAGTAGTCTTTCTTACCATGCCCCCTTTTGATCTTGCCTAAAGTCTTTAAACACTGTTCTTTCAGCAATACCATTCTAGTTTTTTGGATGCGCTTGTTATAGTATCGATGTTTTAGATCCTTGGCACATAACTTGCAGCACTTTGTTGACTCATGCTTTTGTTCCTTTTCCCTGCTCATATTGGATAAATTTTATGGAATATCTTGTTTACTTCCTGTTGATTTATGGGAAATTATGGTGTGGCATTTTCTGGTAGGTTTTCCCAGGACAAGCTATGGTACTTAGACCAGATGTTCAGAGTTTTATCACTGGTACGTGGAGCAGTACAACTTATGGACCTCTCTCTCTCTCTCTCTTTGCTTGATATTAGCTCTACATCTGTACAATTTCCTTTTCATAATTACTGGTGTGTTCAGCAAATTACTCTTGATGTTTTCTAGCCAAAGTTCTCAACCCGCATTTTGAGGCCTTGTTCGGTTACACGGGATTCATTCCGGGCCGGGAATGATAGGTATAGTAAGAAATTCATGATAGTTACAACAAGAGACTGGGATAGAGGTGTGGAACCAATCTTGGTCTTTTGTTGTACCTATCACGAGTAAATTGGTTCCCGACCCAGAATAAATCCTGGTCTCTCGTTGTACCTATCACGAATTTCTTGCTATACCTATCATTCCCGGCCCGGATTAAATCCCGTGTAACCGAATAAGGCCTGAGGGATTTGTGATCAAATCCCACGTTTTCCACACCTTCCAGATGTGATAACTCCACCTGTGAAAAGACTCAACACCAGCATACCGGTTACCGAACCAGGATGCCAATAGCCAAAGAATCTACCATTTTTAATCTTGATGGCGTTATGATTTCCCTTCACCCAATCAAATCTCTGAGTCTGTAAATGTATGAGCACAAATTTCTGTTTTACTGGTAAATTAGAAAGATCCAAATTGATGCTTAACTCTCCTATCCACAGGCTGGAAATTACGTAAAGGACGATGTATGGCATGCTCTTATAGTTCTAATGAGTAATGCATCTGAACTTCAAGGATATTCAGTCCGGTCACTATTTAAGGCATTGCTAGCATGTGGTGAACAGGTATGCAGAAATAATTAGTTTTCTTTGCAATGTATATTGATGGATTATATGTATCTAATGCACATATCTCTTCTATGTTGGTATGTTTAGGAAAGTTTAGTTAGGGTGGCTGTTTGGTGCATCGGTGAATACGGAGAAATGCTGGTCAACAATATTAGTATGTTGGACATTGAGGAACCAATCACGGTGAGTTGTTAAAGTTCTTGGTAGCCATCTCTATTTGGTAACACACTTTGTAGAAGGCACTGTACTGATAATTCCATTCTCCATCATTACATATTCTAGTTACTTTCTGTATGCAAATGATTTGTTAGCTATGTTACAATTCTAAATTCAGTGTATATATGTTGATTACTCTAAAATGAACTAAAATCTTCTCGCAGCTCCTGTGTGTTCTCCTTGTGATTATTTATGTTTGCTGTAATGGCTGTCATGGGAGAAGTTACATGATCATTCATTTACTCGCATGGATGCAAATATGGTTGATCGCAGGGTTTTACCTTTATAGAGTTTATAGCTTTAGCCTCTTGTTGCCCTTTCTATTTATGTATTTCATTTAGGAGCATGCTCCTTGAATTTTCTTGTGTCAAACAGTGTGGTCAATTTCTGTTCTTGTTCAGGTAACAGAATCTGATGCTGTGGATGCTGTAGAGGTTGCTCTTAAACGCTACTCTGCAGATGTTACTACTAGGGCTATGTGTCTTGTCTCTCTTTTGAAGCTTTCCTCCCGGTTTCCACCAACCTCAGAGTAAGTTATTGTTAAACTAGACCTCGTGTCATAGTTATTGTAAAATACTCTCTACCATAGCGGGCATCCTACCAAATGAGACAGCTACACAGTACCCTTTTGTATGAAGTAGCAAAGTTTGTCTGTCTTGATTCACATGGAGTTTGTTTTAAACTAGCTATGGTTAAAGATTTTCATATTCTAATTTTCTCCTTTGTATTTGTGAATGAACCACATGGGCTTACCAGTCATTAAACAAAAAGGAAATAAGTTCCCAAATATCACAATGTAAGGTCAATAGTCCACAACTTTGTTCAGTAGTTGGGGTCTGTAGATCACATAATTTCTTGTCAACTGGTTTCATTGTTTTCTCTGTAAGAACTATGTTGAAGAATTTGTAGCTGGTTTCATTGTTTTCTAAGAACTATGTTGAAGAGTTGAGCATAACAAGCTTTCTTGTCTTTAGCTTTGTTTACATGCAATATCAGCTTCATTTCATGTCTATGCTTGTTTCCTTGCTTTGCATGCCTTGAATCAATTCATTTTTGCTCATTAGTACATTGCAAATGATTTTATCATATTTTTTGGTTGTTTTGTTTCCAGGAGGATAAAAGAAATAGTTGCACAGAATAGAGGGAACACTGTGCTTGAATTGCAGCAAAGATCTATTGAATTCAGTTCCATTATACAAAGACATCAGTCTATAAAGTGAGTAGCAGATTCTGCCATCATTGAGGATACCTTTTGCATTACCATATTTTTTGTTAAAAAGAATTCTAATATGGACAATTCTATGTGCAGATCATCTTTGCTTGAACGGATGCCTGTATTGGATGAAGCTAATTATTTGGTGAAGAGAGCTGCTTCTACACAGGCCACAGTTTCATCAGTAAAATCCACTCCAACAGTCACTTCTGGAGGCCAACCTAAGCTTCCAAATGGTGTAGCAAAGCCACCACCAGCTCCTTTAGCTGATTTGCTTGATTTGAGTTCCGATGATACTCCAGTGACTACTTCTGCCCCTACTACAGCGCCTAATGATTTTCTACAGGACCTTTTGGGCATTGGTTTGACTGATTCGTCCCCTTCAGGTCTTATTCTCAGCAATTTACCTTTCATAAGGCTTTGCTTCTTTTTCTTCTTGGTTTGTGCAAGCAAATCAAGTTATGCTTATCACATATGTATTATCTTCGGGCACATGGTCCACACTTCGTTTTGATTATGCCAGTAGTGCATATTTTGCTGTCTTATAAATGGGTTAAACCTTATTGAGTGCATCTTGTTTCGGACTGAAGTCATAGCAATTCCAAGAAGCTTAGCTCTCCTAAACAGGCTCTTATATTGATCTGTCATGCTATTTGTGGTGACATTGTTAATTCAAGTATTGCTTATGAGTTTATTCTGGTTTATGTCTAGGCGGAGCTCCATCTACAAGCACAGACATTTTAATGGATCTTCTATCTATTGGTTCAACTACTCCTGCACAAAATGGCCCATCAACATCAAACTTTATCCCTCCTGGCATAGGTAAAATAATATGATGATAACATCAATAATTTGGTTTGGGTTTTTGTGCTTATTTATCTGACACCTTACGGCAGAAACCAAACCTGTTGCTGTTACTCCTCAAGTTGTGGATCTTCTTGATGGTTTGTCCTCCAGCACGCCTCTTCCTGGTTAGCTCCTGTTACTTGAGTGTCCACTACAATGGAAAGTTGCAAGTAACCCCCCTAAAAGTCGCTGAGTTTGATTTCCCTTCCATCAAACTTAAGGTGATTTCAAAGGGCGGTTTTTGCATTTTCCTTACTGATTATGTAACATTCTTGATAATGACAAAATTTACTCTTGCTTAATTTTCCTGCCTGCCAGATGAGAATGCAGCTCACCCCACAATCACAGCATTCCAGAGTGCAACCTTGAAGATCGCGTTCAGCTTCAAAAAGCAGCCTGGGAAACCTCAGGAGACTACAATTAATGCTACCTTCACAAATTTAGCAACTACCACATTCACAGATTTCGTCTTCCAAGCAGCTGTTCCAAAGGTAGTATTTCATCTCAGACACTTGTTCACAGTCCAGACAAGAGATATTGTACAATAGTTAAGACTACAAATCAACTTGCTTACGTTATGATGTAAATCTTGTAATCATTCAACTGATCATTATTGGGTCGAATGCCATCAATAGTTTCCTAACTCTAGGTGTGCAGCTCACTTTTCTTGTCCAAATTTGTATTCCAGTTCATCCAGTTACGTTTGGACCCAGCCAGCAGCAGCACTCTTCCTGCCAGTGGAAATGGGTCAGTTACACAAAGCCTCACTGTCACTAACAACCAGCATGGACAGGTATGTCAAAAGATCCCCCTCAAGGACCCAGACCTTGTTTTCCCTGATTTTTCTTTGACTTCTGAACCAATTTGATACTTAAAAGAGCCTATGTAACTGATGACTCTGTTTTTACATGCCCCTGTGAAAATTATAAATTAGAATGTATCTGATGCACTTCTTTTTTAAGTTAGTCAAAGCTCTGCTATTAAAGTAAAAAAAGCGCCCCTGATTTTGTCTTAAAGAAGCTGGTACCAAGATTCAAACCTGGGCCGGCAACACTCTTAAAGTAGAACTAGAATGTCTGTCCTTCAACTCTGACAATGTGATTCTGAATTGTTTGTCTCATAGAAACCACTTGCGATGCGTATCCGGATGTCTTACAAAGTGAATGGTGAGGACAGGCTAGAACAAGGGCAAATCAGCAACTTTCCTGCTGGGTTGTAGGGTGTAATGTCACGGTTGCTCTTTCAGCATGCTTCAGGCAAGGCGATCCCCTTCTTGTTCTTAACCATTTCTCTCACTTTTGCTTGCCTGTTAGTGAGTTGTGTACACCGCTAGTTGGTTTTGGCCATTCATTCTTGTTTTATATATAGTGTACAGTAGATGGCAGCGATTTATGATGTATCCACAGTTTTGCCAAAATGTATTCATATGCTGGTGTATATCATACCGAGGGTAACCAAAATTTTCAGCCTCATCAAGCAGCAAAGGAATGTGTTGTATCATAATTTCCCCAAATGTAATTATTTATTTTCTAATCGAGCTCATACAGGCTTATTATTCAGAGACTGATTATTTTCTTTTACATGTTCAAAACCTAGCCTCACAGATGGTTTTTTTTTTTCACCGTGACGCAAATTTGACTGTTAGAATCTGAGCACTGGTGGGTTTTACATAGGAAAAGCAGATAATTTGGTCTGATTCGATGGTCCTCATATTTATCTGAATGTACGGAAAACGTGATATGTGCGCACTCGAGTTTTTTTCTCGGTGCATTGTCAGACATTTGCGCTGTCCATGATCCTTCGTAGTCAACATCAGATTGATTGCACAAGTGCAGTCTGACTGTGACAACATCAGCACAATTCTGTAGCAGTACTTGTTTCCCCTGCTGGCCTGACCTCTGGTAGTAAAAACTGCACTCTGAGAAGCCTTTACTGTCATTTGTCGCCTTGCCTATGTTCGTTCCACGCATGTTTGCATATGCCAGCTTTGGTTGGTTCATTCCAAATTTACCGCTCTACTTTGAGAAGTCCCGTTTACAGTTACACCACCATCGTGTATTCGTGTGAACCCTCTTTAACCACCTCAGATTTTATATAAGTTACTAATTTTCCTCCTTTCCACCCTCTTCTACATCAATGCTGTCTATTACCGGCAATTAGCATGAGAATTGACAAACCTAGACGCCACAGGCCAAATATGTCAAAACCGTAGCCACCAACTCCTCTCATCTCATGACACGAACACACGCACTGCATCGACCTACCTAGTCGAGCAGTGCTAAATGCTAATCACAGAGTTGTGCAACGGGCACATTGAATGGGCGCTGTGATGGCGAGGCATCTTTGCCATCACCATTGAAGGGTTAGCAGTACTTGCTGTCCGTTTAATAGCAGATACGGACACATAACTGCACACGCTTAGGACCAGCCCCCTCACATGCCGCGCTGCAGGTCAAGAGTGGGGGGCTACTGCTAGTAGACGATAAACACGCCCTGTCCGAACCCTGTCCATCTCTTTCACGGCGTTTCAGATTTCAGAACGCTCCAGTCCAAGTGCTAACAAGCATGGACGTGTCTGGTTAAGTAAGGTTATTTTTTGGGGGTTTCTTGCAGCCGTTTTTTTTTCCTAATCGGACTCTGCAGCTTTATTGAGCGTACTGCTGGTGTAGATCGCCTGCAGAATCTGTGCGCAGTTTGGCAGATGCATCCGCCGGACCTGTCACGGAAGCCAACCCAGCCATGAAACCTCTCCTGTAACGTCACATTACTCGCACGGTAGCGATGTCAGTTATGGAATATTAGTAAACACCGTCCCGTGAGGTTTCAATCCTAACTAAGCTGCTTTGATTTTGTCTTCGCCGTGACCTAATTTTTATGGCTATGAAAATTTGGAGTGGTTGAGCTGCAATGGATGAGCCGTGTGCTGTGATTTCTTCTTCTCTCACTTTTTTTCGCACGTTATTTTCAAAGAAAGGTCCTGAATAATATTGATTTCTATGCGTGCTAATGCACGGTCACTTGTACTTTACAGGTCCTGGTGATGGCTTGAAGATTGAGCAAGAGTACTATACTGTACAAGCACTTGCTTGCTAAGACAAGAATCTGCCATTAAAAGTAATACTGCTTTTCCCAGCAGTGTCCTCGCAATAATTAAATAAAAGTGTGACCTAGAAGCCCAAAATTAATTAATGATCACGGAGAGGTACCTCAAATTTGCAATGGCAGCTTTGCCTAACCTTCTAATGAAACTTACGAATTTTCGCAATTTCCTTTTTTTTTTTGGGGGGGGGGGGGGGGGGGGGGGGGGGTGGGGCGCAAGTGTCTCCCTGAAATACGAGTAGAGGACACGCCGGGCGAATGACAAATGGACGCATAATCCGTGGACATCCGCTCACAAAGTTCATCATGAACCTAGAAAAGCTAAGATCACCGCTACCACACGCAAATGTGATTTTTGTAAAGAGGAACGAATGGCTATGAACAGATTCATCATCATCAGCGGTTAAAAAGGGCGAGCCAAAATCAGCTCAACAAAGTCCGGAAGCACGCACCACCACACACACGTTTTCTCAATCCCCGGGGCTCCGCCTCTGCCACGGCAGCCGGCCGCCGCTCATCGCCGGCGAGTCGTCGGACGCCAGCACGGGCAGCTTCCCCTTGCCGTTCCGCGGCCACTGCCAAATCTTGGACACCGAGAAGCTGTCGCCTTTGCTCCCGGCCCCGATCCTCTTCCCCTCCCCGCCCGCGCCGCCGGCCTCCGTCCCGGCGGGGTTGGCGCCGACGCCTCTGAGCCTGGCGGCGGCCCTGCCATGGCCCTCGCCGTGCCTCCTGTGGACGGACACCTGCAGGCTCGCCTCGGCGAGGACGTACTGGTAGGAGCCCATGGAGTAGCACCGCCGGTCGTCGAGGCTGCTGCTGCTGCTGCTCGTCTCGCCGGCCTCCCTCCTCGCAATGCCGCCGTGGACGGGCCCGGGCGCCGCCCTGGACACGCTCGTGAACTTGCCGAGGCGCACGGGGAGCACGGCGGCGTCCTCCTCGTGCTTCCACCCGTCGCCGTCCTCGCCGCCGAACGCGCCGAGCAGCAGTGCGTCGTCGCCGAGCGCGCACCGGCAGAGCGGGCAGGTGGAGTTGGAGAGCAGCCAGGTGTCGATGCAGTCGATGTGGAACGCGTGCCCGCACAGCGGCAGCAGCCGGAGCCGGTCGTCGCCGGCGAACTCGCACAGGCACACCGCGCAGTCGAACGGCTCCTTGCCGGCATCGGCGTCGGCGCCGCCCACCACCTCACGGTACAGGAACACCGGGAGCGCGTCGATGACGTCCTGGTCCAGCCCGGCGTCGTGCAGGTGGAACAGCTGCTGCAGCTGCCTCTGCAGCGCCGACTCCTCCCCGCCGCCTTCGCCGCCCGCCGCGCCGGCGCCGGCGCCCTCCCCAGCACGGCCGCGCCGCCGCAGGCACCTGACCAGGAGATGCAGGAGCCCGGAAACGAGGAGCACGACGGACACTATCACCAGGACGAACAGCACCGCGGGGCCAATCCTCGAGCCATGGCCGCCGCCGGAGGGCGCCCCCGCCTCGCCGCCGTCGTGCTTCTCGACTTCTCCGGCGACGGCGAGGCCCGCGGCGGCCAATCCTAACAGCAGCAGCATCTCGTCGGCGCCGAGTCTGCCCCGGGCAACGCGCTGCTCATTTCGTGCGGCTAAACCCCAGGCGCCTTTTTGAGCTGAGCTGAGCTGAGCTGAGCCGGAGCAGCAGCTAGTAGGTAGCTTCTCGGTTGCCTGGCAGGCAACTTGCAGCAGGTGCAAGGATCCAAGCAATTAGCTGATGGGGGAAAGGCCAAGAGCAGAGGCTTGTGAAGCGTGAGAAGCCCATGCTTATATGCAAAATTGGGGGGAACACGAACACGCAGTCGCACAAGCAACCAAACCAACACAACAAAAGCGGCAGAGCTTACGTGTCTTCCTTTTGCGAGCTGCAAAGGTAGAAGGACGGGGCTAAAGTCCACTAATCCCGTTCCTTTTCTATTTCTACCGACATTTCGCATTAACCAAACCATAACTTTTAACACCACTCCTGTGATCCTGACACATTTTCTCTGTTTTCCAACCGATGAGAACCAACTTATTTCAGTTCTCGACAACCACTCTTATCCCTTAATTACCAACATGTCATATTTGTATACTACTAACAAACTTATATCTTGATTAGGTAATGTTGTAGTGGCAAATATAGGAGCAACATAAGTGTGACATATAAAAATCTTGAAAATCTTGTTATCTTATCGACATAAGGAATAAAGATCTGATCTATAAACCTTTTTGCACGGTTGGTACTGTGTTCTCTTCTTCTCAGGCCGACCGGGCCATGAAGCTGCGGTTAGAAGGCCATTGTCTTAGCCCGCGACACTTGCTGATTTTTCGTTGGCGCGTGTTGGCGAGCCAACGGTTGGCAACGAAGCAAACGATCGTCAAATCTTATGGGCGTATCAAAAATTGGTCTGGTAAACATAGGCACCAAACAAAATGTGCCCTCAACAATCTAATAGCAGTTCAGGTAGGTAAATAGAATCTTGGGTGCGTATGGGTTTTATGGCCTACCCAGTGGCCTCAGAAGGTTCAAACAAACACCGGGTTGGGTGCACCCAAATCCCTAGAGGAGAAAAGAGGCGACAAAAAAAACCCTAGAGGAGCAGTGGGAGTGGTTGTGTGGGACCACTGGGACGCTCTTCCAAACTACTCCTCTCCTATACTCCAATACAGCACTCGCTCCCTAACCCTTCTCCACGGCGGATCTGCCCCGTCGTGATGAACGCCGAGGAAGATGAGGAGTTATCACCAAGTGCAAAGGTCAAGGATTCGGATGTTCCTTCAGATTCTCCTCCTTTCCCCACCGTCCCTACGTTTGCTGTGGGTCCACCTTCCTTGCTGAGCTTGCAGCTTCTCTCTGGATCTGGATTGGAACAACAACGCCTCTTCAGCCCGACCAAGAAGGTGAAGAGAGCTTCAAATCCGCCTCTTTCGGCCTCTCCTCTGGCCTGCCCAACGTCCGCAGTGGGTCCTCCTTCCTCTTCGAGCTTGCATCCTCCTCCTGGATCTGAATTAGAACAGGAATCATCGAGGATAGTGGAAGTACAAGACACGAAAAATGCTTTAGGTGTGGCTCCTTCGGCTTCTTCCGAGAATGCAGCGGGTGAAGAAGACGAAGTTCCGTTTGGATCCTTTACATTGTATGTGGACGCTCTCCCTCCATCTATTGCCACTTTCGAGAACAAGATGGCGAAGAGGAAGGCAAAACATGATAAGAAAAGGAAGAAGGATGAGGTAGGATCGAGGAGGCCAACTAGGGGGGTGAATAGTCGGTTCTAAAAAAAATCTAGCAAGACTTAACCAATAAAAATGCAAAATCAAAATGATCGGTCAAAACACGACTACACCCCCAAATATTTCTCTCAATATGTGCACTAACACCCTATGTCTAGATCAAGGTTTGCAATTCTAGGGCGACAATCAAGCAAAAATGTAAATTGCTTGAATATAAATTGCACAAATTAAATGAGCTCAAGTGGGACAAACCACAAAGGAGAGACGCCAAATTTTTTCCATGGTCTCGATGACTTGTCGGTCACCCCTAATCCATGTTGAGGTGGATTCAATGTTCCAACCGCTCCTCTATCAAGGCACCGCTTGATCTTTAGCCGGCATGAAGAAAAAACCGCTCCACACCTCGATTCGACTAGAGATACTCTTCACCACTCCGGTGAGGCGAGCACAAAGCCTCTCACAAGCACACTGGGCCTTCCCACAAGCTTTTCTTGAGAAGATCACCGGATCACAGCACCATCATGCTGTCTAGGTGTCGGGAAACACCAAGAGTAACAAGTCAAGACATACTTGACACGTCATCAAGTGCCTAAAGCTCAATCTCTTATGCAAATGCACTTGAATCTTGACTCTCACACTCTCTCATGTGCAAAACATGCACATACTCATGGGGAGGACTTGCAGAAGCTCAAGGATGCTCAAATGGATGCGTAATACTAATACCGCACCAATGCTACAGAAAACTGGCTATATATAGGCCAACACTCTCAAACTAGCCATTACTTTCAAACAGTCCGAACCACTCTATTTTCATGGACTGTCCGCCCTACAAGGCTGGACGGTCTGTCATTCTAACCAACGGCTATATTCTCAATAGATGCCTCTCTGAGTCAATCGTTACGCCTTTCGTGGACAGTTTGCCTCACAAGTTGGGTCTTCCTTGATGCCCATCTGCATATTGTTCATCAACATAATTTTCTTCAAGGCACTTGATGTTCATCAACATATAGATTGTGCTCACTTCATCTCATCAATACACATGATGTTGATCAACATGTGATTTTTATTTTCTTGCATTCTTTATACGATTGATGTGAATCACTCATAGATTCATATGACATCTCATAATCCATCAGACCAAGCCTTTACTCGCCCTTCACCACTGCCTTGGTCCATCGGCGCCAAGCCTCTTGCTTGCCCTTTACCATCTTGTCATACAAAACCACTTTATATACGACATCTTCAATATATTCACTTCATCATTATGACCGACCACCATATGAAATTTAAATCCAACAACATTTTCTTGGTGACCACTAAGTTAGGGTGCCTTTGGCACCGATCCACGGCCAGTTCCAGTGTCCGCTCTGAGGCTCCGTCCGCCAAACGCCTAAGGAGAAACAACTTTGATATAGGAGCGCCTTTTTTGTGGTGACTGGAGTGAAGAGAGGGTTGCGGAGCGGAATTATCGCTTCCTGCTGGCTCCGTCTGACACTTCCCACCCTTGCCCTTGCACGCAGAGAGAGGAGGCCGGCGGCGCTCGCGGCAGTGAATCCGGCAGTGAGACGCGAAGGAGGTGGCTGCCGGCGCTGGGGATGCGTGGGCGAGGCGGGGGCGGAGGTGGCTGGCTGCGCTCGCGGTGGAGGCGGACAGGGTAGAGCTCGGCGGCAGCGCGCCATAAAAGTCGAGCCGAAGCTCACGGCGGGGCACCATGGAGGCCGAGCCGGAGCTCGCGGCGGCCATGGAGGCGCTGCGACGCGAAGAGGAGGGCGGAGACTGGCTGCTGGCAGCGGCGACGGTGGAGGGGAGACGGGCCGGCGGTGGAGGGGAGACTAGTCGGCGGTGGCGAAGGGGAGAAGGTCGGCGTCGGACGGCAGGGAGGCGATGCGGGGGACAGGGTGGCGACGGGATAAGGTAGAAAGAGAGAGGGAGGAGAGATTAAAGAAAAAATAAATAGGAGGAAAATAAAAATAAAATAAAACAGAGAAAAAATAAAAAAGATAAGGGTATTATGGACATTGCACCATCTCTATCCATTTGTGAAGTTGTTTTGCCAAACGATTTTCCAACCATGCCAACTGGAGCTAGAAAAAGCTACTCCATTGACACAGCCAGAGCCGGAGTCGTTTCAGCCGGAGCTGGAGCCGTGCCAAAGGCACCCTTATCATGCTCATCTTTTGTTCTTTATCAATTCAAGATGCTCATATTTCTCCGCACCTTCATCGGAACTAGTTAAGTTTTGCAACGAATTCAAGCCATTTCACCACCATGGCTCAAGTTGCTCACACTAGTGTATCTATGGACTAATCACTTGTGTATCTCAATATAAACACATATTAGTCCACCTAGGTTGTCACTTAATTACCAAAACCAAACAAGGACTTTTTAGATGAGCAAGTGGAACCTGTGGATGAATCGTGGAATTTGTAGTCGGATCTAGAGTCACCACCACCACCAGGAGTAAAGCTTCCAGAGGCATGGGAATGCCCTCATGGTAATCTATCGGATGAGCTATATGACTACCTCATAACGCAAGTGATTTGTTTCCCTTGCATTGTATGTTCGCTTCCTTTGCATTGCTTGTTTGTTACCTTTGAATTGCTTGTCCGCTTGTTCTACTCCGTACCATGTCCCTTCACTGGTTGGAAACATAGTTTTGTTGGAGAAGCCAAACGCGAAGAAACTAAGCATAGATTTCTTTAGACTTTTATCCTTGAATGCCGAGATCGCGTGCACCATCTGCAATGCCAAAGGAGAAAGCCAATGTTGAATGGTTAGGACTTGTACAGTTCTCATTGCATGCAGAGTTTCAGTTTTTACATTGTTGATCTGTTCTTTATGTCGTAGGGTTAATGTATTGTTGGACTCAACTTTGAAGATCAACGTTGAGAAGAATGGAAGAGGACCTACAAATATCGAATATCTTAACAAGCTTCAGTGGTGAGATGATGGTTGAACCTTGGTTCTTTTTTTTACTATGAGTGACACATATGATCTTATGATGGTGTTAAGATCTGGATGGGACTTGTGTTAGTGGAGAGAGAGAGTACTGATATTTTATTTCAGAAGTGCAGCCCATAAGTATATGGGTAGCTGAAGCTTATGGACCGATATATAGACTAGTCACACAATATTTTTGACTAGTTGTAGAATTGTTTATTCGTTGTGGACCACTTTTGAGTAATGGTTGCCTTGATATATCTTAGAGTCATGTATCATTTGGTAGTTTTTTAATGTATTTTTTTTGTAATCCAGCTGCGAGTAGTTTCTGAATGTATTTTTTTGTAATGCAGTTGCGAGTAATTTCTGAATGTAGTTTTTTTGTAATGCAGCTACGAGTAATTTCTAAATGTATTTTTTTGTAATGCAGCTGCGAGTAGTTTCTAAATGTATTTTTTTTGTAATCAAACTGTTAAGAAGATTCTAGATTCTCCTCATAAACTCTTCAAAACAATTAGGCTATTTAAAAAAGAAATCTTCAGACCAAGGTTAAAGTATTAACATCGCATGGGAAGAGAATTACTTGGGCCCTTCTTGCATATGAGGGATTCGCTTGGGATGGACAGCTTTGTCTTGATGATATTTATTGGACATAATTTGGAGGTGTGGTTTGGATTCACATACTTAGAAAGCCAATACGTGAAAATGTCAAAGCCACGCAACAAAAATCAAACATAAAGAGTATTTGGACTAACATGATGAGCACCTATTTTGAGGTTGGAGATGGAACACTTCCCTTATACTTTCGTAAACTCAAGCAAGATCTCATGGGTTGTCAATGAAGGCACTATTAGATTATGATAGTTTTTTGAAGTACATTATCTACAATCCAGCTTTCGCTTTACCAACTACAAGACACTATTTATACTTGATGTAGCTTCAATTTCCAGGTCTTGTGTTTTCATTGATGATTCAGCCTTTAAGACTCTTTTTAAAGCGGAACCCAAACAGATTTGGCGCCGGATTGTTATTAAGAATCATGTTTTTGAGAAAACCTTTAACTATAGAAAAAATCTTAAAAAAAGTGAGTAATTTTCATATACCAATTTATTCATCCACTGCATATAACGTGGTGTTGGAAGCCGGCGTGTAGACAAGGATAAAGCATGCACCAAATCTAAACTAATAGCATTTTTGAAGTTACCACTGCCAATAATAAATCTGCATACCTTGTCTTTAATTTTGCACTCTGACTGAAAGATACAGGAGTGCTGCCCTTTTACATCAACAATGGTACCATCCCTCTTTACTTCTTGCGCCAACATAGATAATCCATCCGAAGTATTATCATCAGAAGTGTCATTTGTAGAGCCACAAAGAGCACCATCAGATGAACCTTTTGCAGTCAATCCCAAATTAGAAGGAATATGAGAGATGTCAGCGGCGAATTCTTCTCTTTCACATCATCAATGTCATCAACCTGTACCTTATTATGAGCTTTATTAGGAGGACAAAATCTAGTACTAGAACTAACATATTTACTAGAACGTTGAGGAGAAATAATATGAGTAGCAATTATAGACTTCCTCTCAACGACAATAGATGCACTGACCACCCTCTTCTTATCATTAGTTTAAGACAATTAAGGCACTCATCTCCATTGCAGCAAATATCGTCGAGGATGCGACATTATTTCCAGGTTCAAATCCTTGATAAGTTTTAGACCAACAATATTTATTGTTGTTTTGCTGTCAATAATGAAACCTACTGCTATGTCCTTCACTACGACATGACAATGAAAAAGTCGCATATCATAACCTGCCTCCTCTAGCAACATGTCTTCGCTCAAGATATCATAGCGCCCCATCAAAGGCACCATAGCAGTACCAACTCGACAATGGCCAATCATAAATTTCGAGCCAAAATTTTCCAACATTTACCGTGATAACCCTAGCAAACTGCGCCTGATAAGCTAATTGTAAAAACCAATCTGTATGGGACATGCATAACAAAAAATTACTATGTATGAAGAGGCTGAAGGTGAGGCGGCTGCTAGAGATGAAGAGGCTGAAGGTGAGAAGGCCGTTGTAGATGACGTTGAAGGTGAGAATGCTGCGGAGATGATGTTAAACGTGATGTGGCTGCAAGAGATGATGATGAAGGTGAGATGGCTGATGGAGACGATGTTGAAAGTGATGTGGCTGCTGGATATGATGTGGTTGTTGGAGATGTGCCTCATCGCCGTCCTGCTTCTCGGCTTCTCCGGCGACGGCGAGGCCCGCCAATAGTAACAACATCTCCTCTTCATCGTCGCCGAGTCTGCTCCAGGCAACACACTGCTCATTTCTTGTGCTAAACCCTTATGGCAGAACCGCCCAACCGGTTTAAGTGCGCTAACCATTACTTTTAATTAATTAATTTGTACGGTTCTATCACAACCCCAATGCATTTTTGAGCTAAGCCGGAGTAGCCAATAGTTTTTTTTTTGAATGGCACGAAGTGAGAGTATCCCCACCTTAATAGTATTCAAAGTGTGGCAGGACGGGTCTCGTTTTTTAGGGAATCGAAACAAAAACTCTATATTGCATGATCAATATGAAAAACCATGCTAAAACCAAGACCCCTACCTAAGAAAGGTCTAAAATGGTGTCACGTCCAAGCACGGCTAATGTGGCTTACCACGAATAATGACATTTCGGCCGCCCTCGCTGTCCTAACTCTGGCGAAGTGGCACGGCCGCACGGAGCTTAGATCTCCATGCCGCGGCCATTGGAGGCCCCGCGGTCGGATCCGGGCACCAAGACACCAGATCCGTCCCTTGATGGCGCAGATCAGGCCATCCTCTCCGTCTTCAACTCTGGTTCCATGGATGGGCCCACAGTGGCAGCCGATCTACGAAGGCCCCGCCGCCGCCATCCTCACGGTCGCACGGACTTTGGCGGCCTGCTCAGGCGGCGGCGAGGCGGGAGGAGCAGGGAAGGAGGGTGGGTTGCGGCACGGGTTGGGCCGCTACTCGTGTCACTCTATGGTAGTAGTGGTAGCTTCTCGACTGCTCGCACTCAGAGCTTGTCTTGTACCTACTGCAAGGTTGCCAATTTTTTTTGTCGCCATTTGATTTACTACCAAAATATTGTTCACATCTCATATTTATTTGGCCAGAACATTAGCAACTTTTTATTGCCCAACATTTGGCTTGCCAAAATTTTGATACTCAACCAATCAGTCTCAAAGTGATAGAAGAACCAAGGAACAAAGATCTTATCTCTAAACCTTTCTACACGGTTGGTACTGTATTCTTTTCTTCTCACCTTTGGTCTTCCCCAGCTTTGGAATATTGCACGGGAGCTGACCGGGCCATGAGACTGCGGTTAGAAGGCCATTGTCTCGAGCAAAAGGTGCATGGTGCGAGGAACCCGGGCCGCCGATCGGGATGGCTCGCGGTCTTGTTTGTTCCTCTCGAGTCTCCACGGACGGTCCCTCGTTTGTTCGTGATGCAAAGAAAAAGCCAAAAAAAAAGCAAGAAATGCCCGGGGGAGCGAAGAGGAGCGGGCGAAAAGTGGAAAACTGATTGTGTCCGGCCGCGGTGATGGCGATCTCCGTGGAGCGTCATCGCTTGTGCCGGTGGAGGGTGGATGGATGGCAGCGGCGCTCGTTTTCAGTGGGAATAACGGGGGAGATTTGTGGTTGCGTTGCGCGTGCGTGGTGCGTGGTGGCTCTCAACTTGTCGCCTGTCTCCAACCATGGCACACGTGTGGCTGAGGTCCAGACTCCAGATCAAGATCAGATCCCCTGGCCACAGTACCTGGTTGTGGTTGGCAACCAGCTTCGGAATTTGGGACCCAACAGAAAAAGGCCTGGACAAACCCTGCAAGCTGCCTGCAATCGCACAGCCTGAAATTTCACCGAAACCTTTGAGCATTATTTCCCTCTCGTACTCCGTAGTATACTATCAGCAGCTCAACGCTCATCCGAAACCCAAGAATTGCACAGCAAAAAAATGTTGCGGCGGGGGGTGTTGCCTTGCCACTGTCACCAGCGTCCACCACGAGACCGGCGCGCATGGCGTGGCGTCCCCACTCCCCCACAAGGAATAATTGTTGGTGCTGCCGGGGTCCCTGCTGGCGCGTTGACGACTGCGTCAGCGTCACCCTCCAGCTATTCGGTCTGTTGGGGCATGCGCTGAAGTCCCCCCGTACCCGGTCAGCCCGTTCCCCTGCCGGCCGTCGCCTCGATGCCTCGTTCTCGTCGTGCGGCTGCCGCGCGCGCCCGTGCCGCCGTGCGGACGTGGCACCAAAAGTGAGGCGCCCGTGCCCCGCCCCGAGCGGCCGAGAACCCCTGACGGGTGGATACGGCGACGCCGCTCCCGCTCGGGTTACTAGTTGTGGGGAGCGCCGTGCGCGTCCGTAGTGTTCGTGCTGGAGCAAAGGCAGTGCTCGTCGCCACGCAAGCTTTGTAGCAGTTCAAGCACGCTGCTTCACCTCAACTATGCATGATGCATCCGTACACGCAGGGAATTGGTTGCCACAGTTTGCCGGCCGGCTGTCACGTCGTTTACCATTAACGCGCTCAAGGTGCACCGAACGCCGTACGCCCAATTGAAATTTAGAGAAGTACTGGGATGTAAGTAGGCTAAATGCAGAGCTGGAGGAGTGGAAATAGGAAAGAGAAGAGAGGTGGGCTGTAAGCTTGCATCCCGCTAATGCACAAGAACCAAGAAAGTTTGTGAGAGAGACAAATGGGCCGTGTATTAATGGTGAAGGGCTTAACCACTGTATAAATGGGCTGAGAGAAAGCTATAAACAATGTTTACAGCCAGCAATGGGCTGTATCATTAACCTTGCTCTTAGGCCAGTCTCAGTGGAGGGTTTCATCGACACACTTACCTAGAGTGACACATCATCTAATAGAAGTTTGAAACTATGATGAAACACACTCCCTTAATGCAAAGTTTCATCTCGTGTTAGTTCCCAAGACAACATGCAAGACACAAGCTGTCTAGAGTACCGTGTAGAGAGAGTTTCATGAGGATGAAACTCATTTCTCATCTCTCTTCATTAATACACTGCCACATCATCAAAAATGCTGACATGGCAGTCTATTTAATGCTGATGAAACTCCCACTGAGACTGGCCTTAGGCCAGTCTCAGTGGAGAGTGTCATCGCACGGTTGCCAAGACTGAAAACTTTGAGAACTGTGCCGGGAGAGTGTCATCACCATGACATCCTCTCTCTCGTCCCATGACACTCCCCTCATAAATAGCACTGCCATGTCAGCAAATTTGTTGATGTGGCATGATATTTAATGCTCATGACACTCCTCGCTGATATGGATGGAAACAGATCGGATTCGCATGGAATCGGATTCGGATATCACCTTTTACCACATTTTAACTCGAATACGAATACGGATTCGAATGTTCTCGAATACAAATACAAAACGGATGTCTCGAATTCGAATACGCATCGGATATTTACACCAGTTGGAAAACAATATTTACTTATTTTCTTTATTAATAGTTTATATTATAAAATTATTATATAAAAGTAAAGACTAAAGTATGAGTACATAACAAGTCTAGACAAAAATCGCTCATTAATAATATCACATTCATTCATAATTATTTTAATAATTAATCATATAGTAAATAATAAAACTATTAATAAATACATATTTTATTTATGGATGCAATATTTTTTATATTAAAATCAATATCATAATCATTACCGTAATGGAGATAACTTTTTAATTATACACTACCATTATTAATATTTAAATGGACATCATTTGTCATTAGTTATAAAAATAACTAACAGTTTCATATGGTCGAATACGGATACTGCCGGATATTGCCGAATACGAATGTGGAATCGGATAGGGAAATTCAACGAAAACGAATTCGGATGTATCCATTTCATTACCACATTTGAATTCGAATACGAATACGGATATCCATATTTACGTTTTAGCGGATACGGATATCGGATAATTCCATATTTCCATCCTTACTCGCTGAGACTGGCCTTATGATATCTGCGTCGATCTGCTTGCTGTCCAGAAAAAAAAACATGGAACGAGTAATGGCGACGATCGAGAGCTACTGGACGTCGCGAAGTGTGGCCATTAATGGCAAGTTAATAGCAGCTGGTGGTGTGGAGTGGCGATCACAGCTGATCCGGTGACCCCATCATTCTGCGATGTGCGTCAGTGCGTCGCCATGGCACACGTGTGGGTGTGGGCTTGTAGCTGAGGTCCTGATCAGACCCCCACTTGGTTCTGGTTGGCAATCAGCTTCGGAATCTGGGACACCTAATCAAGCTGCAATCACACACCTAGTCACCTACAAAACCTCCGAGCATCAGCATTCCCCTCATTTGTAGTATCACACTCACCCCTAGTAATAGTATAACCTATAAACGACCCTGCAATCACATGGTTGAAGAGGCAAGTAGTGCTAGTGTGTATTTGTCGGTGCGGAAACCTAGAGGGGGTCCAAACACCTGCAGAAAATGCGCTGTGTCCCGTCTCTCGATGGTCGATGCAGAGGCAATCACAATGACACGATGTTTATCCTGGTTCCGATCTTTCGATCGTACGTCCAGCAGGGTGTGCGTGCGCACTATATTGCCTTGCACCGGGGTGCTCGTAGTAGGGGGCTACAAGCTCGGCGGGAAAGGAGGATGAGTCTCCAAGTCCCTAGAACGAGTGGGAGATTGAGTGTTGTGTTCTGATGAACTTGGCGGTGAATGAGCGAGTGAGCGTGTCGTGTGTTTCTAGGGGGCTGCCTCCTTCTTTTATAGTCCAAAGAGGGGCAGTTACAAACAGGAAAAGTACAGTGCTCGGAACAGTGACAGCGTATGACGGGGTATGGTCGCAGGCGTGGCTCATGTCCTGGCGTGCGTTGTCGGATTACACGACTTGATCTGGCGTATGAGACTCTGGTACATGACGTGGCATCCCCTATTCATGATGTGTGCTCCCTGTGCTCCTGGTTTTGAGGGCTTACGTCGTGTGGCATCACCTAGCGCAGCAGGCCTCAAGCGAGGCGGAGATGGGTTGTCGAGGGCGGCTCCCGGGCCTCGAGCGAGGAGGCCTCGAGCGAGGCGGAGTTCCGATTCGCTCGAGGGGTGTCGGGCACCCTCGAGCCCGACGGAGGCTTGATGCTGCCTTGCCTAGCTCTCGCTAAGTTTACTCATTTCTGTGGCTTAGTTGGTTATTTCCGTTGTATTAGGGCCCCCCTTGGGATTGGCACCGACAGTATTCTTCTACGGCCGAATACCCCAACCGCTCTTACGGACGCATCGATACAGGTAGAGTACAGGCATACAGATGCCTACTCTCCCACCTAAGCATACCTACTACAACAGCTCAAAAATGCTGCTGCGGTGTCGCCTTGCCACCACGAGACCGGCGCATGGCGTCCCGCGCCCCCACTCCCCCACATTGGTCATTGGTGGCGTCCGGTGTTGCCGACTTGCCGGGCCCCTACCCAGTGCTTATAGTATTTCAAATAGGCCAGGCACGATGAATGGCCCGAGGCACGGCCCTAAAAAGCACGACACTAGCCGGGCCCGAGGCACGATTGATAGTGCCTAGGGCTGGCACGGTCCGATGGCCTCTTAGTGCATGGGCCGCCACTTCGGCCCATAGTGCCGGCCCGAAGCATGGCACGAAAATAGGTGGCCCGATAGCAGCCTGACAAAAAAACTAAATATCATTTAGAAATAGCAGCCCATAGGCCCAACAAACATAAAACCATAATTTCCTTCTCTCCTCCCCCTCTCTCTCCGGTTCCCACCCCCACCTCCCGATTCCACAGCCGCCGCCGCTACCTCCTCCTCTCGCTCCACCTCGACCGCTCCTCCTCCCAGCGCAGGCTGCCGCCGCTCCCGGCCGCAGGTGGCGCCCGCCGTCGCCGGCCTCCCCCGGTCGGGATCTCCGCCGTCGCCGGCCTCCCTTCCCTTCCTCCGCATGCTCCGCGCCGCCCCCGGTCGGAATCTTCGTAGTCGCGACCTCCGCCGCCGTCGTCGGCCTCCCTAACCTTCCTTCCCATGCTCCGCGCCGCCGGTCTCCCTTCTCCTCCTCTGGCCGCGCCGCCGGCCTCCCTTCCGGCCTCCTCCGGCCGCGTCGCCATCCTCCCTTTCCCTCCTCCGGCCGCGCCGCCGGCCTCCCTTCCCCGCCTCCGGCCGCGCCGACGGCCCGGCACCAGCCCGACGGGCCACCATGTCGGCCCGGCCCTATAAAGTGGCCTTAGTGCCGGACCTGGGCCGCTGGGTCGGCACGGTGGCACGGCCTGACACGGCACTAAAGGCCTTCGGGCCTCGATAGGGCCGGGCCGCATCGGGCCGGGCCAGATCGAGCTAGTACCGGGCTAGGGCCGGGCCGCCCATTTGGAAATCTATACCCCTACTGGGTGCTTGACGGCTCCGGCAGCGTCACCTTCCAGCGATTTGGTCGGTTGGGTTGGGGGCTCGCCGGCTTGGGGCCTCTCAGACAGTCTCCCACACCCGATCCGGCCACCCCTCGTGTCGTCCCGTCCATGCGCCGGAGTCCCCCGTAGGCCCGTACAAGTTCGTTCCCTGCCGGCCATCGCCACAGCAGCGCAGCACCCTTCGGCCTTGCTGGTTGAAAGTCGGCCGGCCGGCTGTCACGTCATTCCAGTCGCGCGCGCGCTAACAGCTGCACCAGGCGCCGTACGCCGCGCAATTGTGAAAGTGAGACGTTTGCCTATTGCTATCAGGGGAAAAAGAGAGAGAGGAGAGGATGGAAAAATGGGGACGAGACGAGGGAGCTGAAGTTGAAGATCACACTAGACTGGACGTCGCGAAGTGGAAGTGTGGCCATGTCATTAATGGTCAGTTACTAGCAGCTGGTGAGTGGCGGTCAGCTGATCACCATCCCTTCGCAGTTCCTGCCCCCACCATGGCGTTGTTGGCGCGTGCGTGCAGGGCGGGCGTGTCAATGCGTGAGCGTCCGTCTCTGCGTGACTGCGTTTGAGCTAGAGAGCACCAGGCGCCCCACGGCCGGGGGGTGTCCGTGTCCCCCTGCGCAAGCCGGCAGGGACACACACAAACACAACAGGACGTCTCATATCAGTGAGGATTCGCCTTTGCACGATTTACGCGGGGGGCGTGCACCGTGTCCACGATGCGAAACCCACGTAGGCACCGCGCGCGTCAATCGATCGAGCTCCATGTACGCACGCTACGCCTATGCCTAAGCCTACGCGACGAGACAAAAACGGCACGTCGCGCTCTTGCCATTAAACTCTCCGCAATGGGCCACCGGGGCGGCGGGGGCAGCACTCCCATGTACGGTACCCACTGTCCCAAAATGATGGAGTACTGGAGCTAATCTTCTCTATAGAGACAGAGGACTCTCGTCGCTCCGTACTTCCGGACGGGCGACCTAAGAGCAACTCTCTTCCAAGAGAGTTGTTATATGCCTCTCTGAAGCCAAATTTAACAAGTGAAGCTAAAATTTCTCTCTCCAACGGCGTCTCTATCTCACTTGCTATCCTATCCGGGTTGTCAAATTTCTTCCTCAACGGGCCAATCTTGACAAGTCTTTCTCCTCTCCATCCGACTCTCCATCAGTGGCCACGGTCCACACTCCAGTCGTGCCCACTCTCAAGTCATGGCCGCTGGGAAGGAGCAGCATAGCGAGGAGTGGCCGGCGGGGAGGAGCGGGTCGGCAAGAAGGATCAGATTGGCAGGGAGGACTGCCAGCAGGCCGGTTGGGAGGAAAGCGGGGAGGAGATGACCGACGGGAGTGGCCGATGGAGGCCGACGGGGAGGGAAACGAGGAAGAGACGGTCGTGCATGGGCAGGACGTCGGCGGGCAGTAACCGCCAGCGAGAGGAGCCGCGCGTGGGGAAGACGTCGGCGGACGGTGAGGGCCAGAGCTCCTTGTGTCCGCCGTCGTTCCTTGCGCTGGAGCTCCTTGTGCCGCCGCACCGAAGCTCCTGGGGCTGACGCTGCCGGGGAGAGAGGAGGGGGGATGGAACCGGCGCCGCTGGGAAGAGAAATAAGGGGAGGACGGTGCTGGCGCCACCAAAGAGGGGAAGGGAGGGGCTGTCGCATGCGGGGAGGGGCGGAGAGGAGAGGAGTGTCTAGATATGGGGGCAAGAGGATAGAAAAGAGAGGGAGCGGATGAAGCTGACGCGTAGGACCCATGTATTAGTGTGTGGAGTGGGAGAGGCGAAGGTAGTCGTTGGAATTTGAAGAGCGAGAAATGGAGAGTGTTGGAGTGAGACACTCAGTGTAGAGAGAAATAATTATATAGAGTTGAATAGAGAGTCAAATGAATTGATGATATTGCCGTCAGGATTTTAAGCTTTTGGGCCGTTGGCGAGGCAAACTCGAGCTGACGCCGGTTGACGCGATCATGTGGGCTGTGGAAGCCAGCCAGCCAGCCAGTGAGCCGTGAGCGCGTGGGCTGCTCTCATTTAGCTCGCTAAGTGCCAAAATATCATTTATTTCGAGATCGATCGAGTATGTAAGAAAGTGTCAACACCAACGTACATTTTCAGTAGAATGCGACGTAGGAGGAGACTCTCCTCAGGAGAGTAAGCTGTAACTAAGGTTGAAAACGAAAACGGACAATCCCGTACCGTCCCGACCGTTTTTCTACATTCATCCCGACCTTTTTCGCATTTTCGGACAAAAACGAATTCGGTGCGAAATTCGGGATAGCAAATACGAAATCGGGTCGAACTCGGTTAGGGGTATATCCCGATCGTTTTCGTATTTCCCGTATTATATCGGGATATCCCGTTTTTTCATATACGGAATATACCGTATTTGGCTGCCCATACAAGTAGCCCAGCCCAACAAAGTTAGGGTTCCAGGTCCCTTTCAATCTAGCCCGGCCCAACATCACCTCCCACACGCCCCACCCTATCCTATCCACATCCAGCGCAGAGCGCTCCCTCCGCTCGACTCGTTCAGCGCCGCCCCCAGCTGGCTGCTGCCGCTCAGGCGCCGCCGCCCGCCACCACCTCTCTCCCGCCGTCGTCGCCTCCGAGCAGGCATCAGGCAAGCGCACGGCTCGCTCGGTCCCTCAGTCCCTCCTACAGTCCTACTCCCAGTCTCCCACTCCCACAGTCCCCACTCCCCAATCCCCATCGCCTGACCCCGACGTCCCTTGCAGGAAAGCTGACGGCGACGAACAAAAATGGCGTCCACTGGACCTAGAGAAGCTCCTTCCGGATCGAGGGGTGGCAGGATCAAGACCAAGAGTGTTCGCCGCCTTCTAGACCCGCCGCCTAGTCCTCCTACTTCTAAAGGTAACATTTTTCATTCGAGCTAGCAGTCTTACACTAGCAGACTAGCACATTTTGATTCGTAGGTAGCAGACTAGAGTGTAGCACTAGCAGTAGCACCCTTGCCTTTGCCTAGGCGCCTAGCACTGATTTAGCAATGTTTGAATTGGTTTTCTACAGGAACTAGAACTAAAAGGATTGCAGTTCGAAAAACCAGTGCCAGTGCCAGTGCTAGTCCAAGTCCGGCACCATCTGTAATGGCTTCTTCAGCGCCGAGTGATCCTCCTACCACTCCAAACGTGGGCACAAGCAGCAGTGGTGCTGGAGGGATAACACCACCTCTGCAGACACCGGCTGCTGCTGCTGCAGCTCCAACTATGGCAACTCCAGTGGTTAATATTGATGATGATGACCAAGAGGAAGAGGGTGAGGCCGAGGATGACGAAGAGCAAGTTCAACTCACTGGCAAGAGGAAGAAGAAGTGCACATCATATGTCTGGAAGTTCTTTTCAAGGAAACTTGAGGTTGTAGAGGTGAATGGACAAAAGTTTGAGCAGTTGTGGGGGTACTGTAAATTTCCAAAGTGCAAGCAGAGGTATAGAGCTGAAGGACACTATGGTACAACTGGGTTTAAGAACCATTTGAGGTCGCAGCATTGTGTTGAAAAGGGACAGCAACAGCTAGATGTTGGTAAGAACCCTGGTACTCAAATTGTTCATGTCAAACCCTACAAATATGACCCAGAAGATAGTTTGAGGAAACTTAATTTAGCAATAACCATGCATGAATATCCTTTCAACATAGTTGAGCATGAATATCTCGTTGATTTCATAAAGTCTCTTCGTCCTAACTTTCCAATCAAGTCCCGTGTCACTGTTAGAAAAGAAATAATGGATAAATATATGGAAGAGAAGGAAGATTTGTATGCATATTTGAAAACTATGCATTGCCTTCTACCTTTGTTTTTTTTTGTGACTGGTCTGTGAACTGTGATGATATGAGAACTGAGAAGTGACGGGTCGTTGTTTCCGTTTTTTTTCGTATCCCGACCGTTATCGACATGTTTCCGTTCGAATCGGTTCGTTTTCGATATCCCGTTATTTCGTATTCGTTTTCGTTTCCGACCTTGCCGTTTTCGATTTCGTTTCCGTACTCAAATGTGAAAGTGAAAACAATATTGGGGTTATCCCGATCGTTTTCGACCGCTTTCATCCTTAGCTGTAACGATTCACATCTCTAAATGGTTGTGCGTCCTGCTTAACATCCTAATTGAAGCATGAACCATTCATCCATTCATACTACTTTGTTGAAAAAATTGACTTTAAAATCAATCCACGAGGGCATGTGTCCCCACTCGGATCCCTCTAAACACGTGAGCATGTGGCTCGCTAATTTACGGTCGTCCGTAACTAACGGTCGATCCCCGACAAGGTTTTCCCGCGTCACTTTCCCTTTGTGGTCCGTCACTTTCCTTTTATGGCACGGTGATTTTTTTTGGATTCCGTGCTAGACAACCAACAACCGATTTACAAAAAAATATCGAAAAAACAGATACACAAAAAAAAAATCATGAACAAAATCAGAGAAAAAATTGAAGCAAAAAAGTTTGAAACAAGTTTGGAAGAAGTTTCAAAAAAGTTTGCAAAAAACATTTGAAAAAAGTTTGAAAAAACATTTGAAAAAAGTTTGCAAAAGAATTTGGAAGAAACTTTTTAGAGGAAAGTTTGCAAAAAACATTTGAAAAAAGTTTGCAAAAGAATTTGGAAGAAACTTTTTAGAGAAAAGTTTGCAAAAAACATTTGGAAAAAGTTTGCAAAAACTTTAGAGAAAATTCATGAAACAAGTTTGAAAGAAAATGAGGATACCTGCTGTCGGCAGCCTGCCACCGCCTCGACGCGCCGTCGCAGCGTGGTCGCCGGCGCTCCGGGCCGCCGCCGCTGTAGCGTGCATCGGGGGAGGGAAGGATGGGAGGGAGGCTGGCGGAAAGTAACCAAGGGAGGATGGGGCCCACACACATGCAGTCTGGCGCGCGGTGGGATCAACCGTAAGTTGGCTTGTGTCCGGTTGATGGTAAGTTTAGCATCATGCGACTATCTTTACCTCTATTTCTAACGCCGTGTATCAGACCAACTATAAAATAAAATTATATTGAAGCTAACCGTCCATAAATTAAAATTGTTTAAGGTTGGTCTGGACGACTGATGATGTTCTGTTAAGTGTGCTATGATGTCACCTTTTCCCGTTGCTTGCGTCGCTAAAATACTGCGGGGAAGTTGAGGTTTCCATCCTATATTCTTCTCATGGTGCAGATGCAAAGAGAGAAAAAAAGAGCAAGAACAGAGCGTGGAAAGCCCAATAGTCTACAGCATAGCGCTGCCCAGCAGCGTTCCGGCGCGTAGGAGCGCGCACAGCCGCTAGTGTTCTTCATGATCCCTTCTCGGTGGCCTAGTCCTCGCTGAGTGCAACGAAATCGCTCCTCTTTGACGAGGGTGTCCATTTGGAAGGGAAGAACGGGCGACAAAGATTTTCACATGAGAGGGGAGAGAAGGGAATTTGATTTTATCTCACATGGACAGTCCATATAACTATGTCTACGTGGCTCATCCTATTATTTCTATTTTTAAACGACAAACTACATTCTGCCAATTGGATTGTGACGTCAACATGTGCCGTACAATGACACCGTCTCCACAACTCCACCGCCGATGGCCTCGACCAGGGTTTTTTTTACCGTGGTTTGGGCGGTTTCCAGAGTTAAAAAAACCGGTCCGGTTTACCGGTTAAACCGAGCGGTTAACCAGTAAGAGCGGTTAGTTAGAGTCGGTTAGAGGCGGTAATCAGCCCTATTTAGGAACCGGTCCGGACCGGTTACACCGGTTACCGTGATTTCCAGACCGGTTCTGGTCGGGAAAAAAAACTGACACCTTCGCAACTCTCCATCCGCAGCCCCACTAAAAGGATGTCTTTGCGGCGCCCACACCACCGCAGCTGCCACACTTAAAAGTCCCCCGTACCCGGCCAGTCCGTTCCCCTGCCGGCCGTTGCCTCGACGCCTCCTTCACTCTTGTCGTTGTGCAGCTGCCGCGCCCGTGCCGCATTGCGGATTGTGCCACCAAAAGTGAGGCGCCCGACCTCGAGCGGCCGTCAGCCGAGAACCCTGTTCAGGCTGGAGCAAAGGGACTGCTCGTCGCCATGCAAAGCTTGTTCCCACAGGCCTAGCTTTGGAGCAGTGAAGCACGCTGCTTCTGTGCTTCACATCAACCATAGTACGGAAATAAATTGGGTGCGCACGGTGCGCACCGCGGCCACCGTGCGCATCCCCTTCCCTGTGTCTCTGCGACGTGGGTCTGAGTATTCCCACTAGTATGGAAGGAGAAATCACTATCCAAAGAAACAAATGCATTTCATTTTTCTCTCGCTCAGGCCCACGTCGCAGAGACACAGGGGAGAGGGTGCGCACGGTGGCCGCGGTGCGCACCGTGCGCACCCAATTTATTTCCCCATAGTACATCCGTACACGCAGTTTGCCGGCCGGCTGTTACGTCGTTCCATTAACGCGCTCACAGGTGCACCGAACGCCGTACGTGCAATTGAAAGTGAGATCTGCGTCGATCTGCTTGTTGCTGTCCAGAAAAAAAAAACATGGACTGCGACGATCGAGAGAGCTGCTGAAGTGAAGTTCACACTGGACCGGATGTTTCGAACTGTGGCCATTATTGACAAATTATTACTCCCTCCGTCCCGCAATATAAACATTTGTTGACTTTTAGACATTACATTTGACCATCCGTTTCATTCAAAAAAATTATAAAAATATAAAAACAAATAAGTTGTACCTAATGATAAAATAAGTCATAATAAAATAAATAATATATTTATAAAAATTTTGAATAAGAGAGATGGTCAAACGTGATGTACAGAAACCAAAGAATGCTTATATTTTGGGATTATATTTTGGGATGGAGAGGAGTAGCAGCCTAGCAGGGGCAGCTGGTGGAGTGACGACCAGCTGATCCGGTGACCCCATTCTGCGATGTGCGTCAGTGCAGTGCCATGTCACACGTGTGGTGGGTGTGGCTGACTGGAGGTCCATATCAGATCCCCCTGAGGCCCTGACTAGCCTACAGCACCTGGTTGGCAATCAGCTTCGGAATCTGAGACACGTAATCAAGCTGCAATGACACACCTAATCACCTACAAAACCTCTGAGCATTAGCATTCCCCTGTTTAGTAGTATCACACTCACTCCTATAATAACCTGTAACCCCTGCAATCACATGGTTGAAGAGACAAGGAGTGCTAGTGTGTACGTATTCTTCTACGGCCTACCCCAACCGCTCTTACGGACGCATCGATACAGGTACAGTACAGGCATACAGATCCCTACTCTCCCACCTAAAGCATACCACCTACTACAACGGCTCAACGCTCGTCTGAAAACTCAAGAATTTCGCAGCAGCCAGAGCACAAAAATGTTGCTGCGGTGTTGCCTGCTGTTGTTGTTGGCGTGTTGCCACCACGAGACCGGCGCATGGCTTCGCGCCCCCACTCCCCCGGCCACATTGGTGGCGTCTGGCTCTGGTGTTGCCGACTTGCCGGGCCCCTACTCTAATGGGTGCTGGCGCGTTGACGGCTGCGGCAGCGTCACCCTCCAGCGGTTCGGTCGGTTGGGTTGGGGCCTCTCCCCACCCGACCCCCTCATGTCGTCCCCGTTCATGCGCCGGAGTCCCTCACCCCCACGTACCATTTCGTTCTGGCTGTGCGGCTGACCCTGACTGCCGCTCGGGTGGGAACTGGGATGTGCGCGTGCGGCGTGCGTGCCTGGTCTGGCTGGAGCAAGGCACTGCTGGACTGCTGGTCTCCCTTCCTTCGCCAGCCGCCACGCTTGCAGCAGCGCAGCATCCTTCAGCTCAACTGTATGTCCGTACGATCCTGCTGGTTGGACCGGCCGGCTGTCACGGCCGGCCGGGAGTGTCCGTGCGCAAGCCGGCAGGGACACACACGACACGAGACAGGACGGGCTGATAATTGTGAGGTGGTGTCTGTCTGCTTGCAGGTTAGGTCGCCCGTCCGGAAGTACGGAGCGACGAGAGTCCTCTGGCTCTGAAGAAGCTGTACTCCCTCCGGTTTAGTAAAAGAAGTCGTTTAGGACAGCGACACGGTCTACAAAGTACAACTTTGACTTCTTATTTTTATAAAGATATTTATTAAAAACTAACATATGTATATTTTTATGAAAGTATTTTACAAGACAAATCTATTCATGTAGTTTTCACATTTCCAAACTCAACGACTTAAAAGTTATTCACGATTTATATTCCCAATGTTTAACTCAAATCTTGTCCAAAACGACTTCTTTTGCCGAACCGGAGGGAGATTAGCACCTTTCTCCGCCGTTTTGGGGCGGTGGGTGCCGTACGTGGTAGTACTGCCCCCGGTGGCCCAGTGCGTAGAGTTTAATGGCGAGAGCGCGACGTGCCGTTTGTGTCTCGTCGCGTAGGCGTAGCGTACGTACATGGAGCTCGATCGGTTGACGCGGTGCCCGTGGGTTTTCGTCTCGTGGACACGGTGCGCGCCCCGCGTACATTGTGCCCAGGCGGGTTCCGAAATTGAGCCGCGTTCGTGGTCAAAAACCACCCGCGTGGCGCCGGTGATGCCGTGATGAACTGATTTTTTTTTTTTTTTTTTTTTTTTTGAGAATATGCCGTGATGAACTGATGATATTGCCATCAGGGTTTTAAACGTTTGGGCTGTTGGGCGAGGCAAACTCGATCTGACGCCGGTCGACGCGATCATGTGGGCTGTGGAAGCCAGCCGGTGAGCGCGTGGGCTGCTCTCCACGGGCCAAATTCAGCAGATAAATCTCCCTTCTGCCGGACGACCCCACACTAAAATTTTTCGAGAGATGAAGTGCTAAAATATCATTTATTTCGAGATTGAGTGAGTATGTAAGAAAGCGTCAACACCAACATCCATTTTTAGTTCCAAAATTCAAAATCCAAAAGGAATGTTTGGACACATGTATGACGTACTAAATGTAGGTAAAAAACAAATCGCATTATATAGATGGACTGGAATTTGCGAGACGAATCCAATGAGTCTAATTAGGCCGTGATTAGACACTAAATTACTACAGTAATGCTACAGTAAACATGTGCTGATGATAGATTAATTGAGTTCATTAGATTCGTCTCGCGAATTCCGAACGTAATCTATAATTATTTTTTTAATTAGTCTATATTTAATACTTCAAATGTTTCGTTCCAAAACCTTTTCACCATAGGAACTACACAAGGCCTAAATGGTTGTGAATTCTGTGACGCATTGACGATCATCACTTTGTTGAAAATTGACTTTAGAACCTATTCACAGCTCGAATGATGCAAACCCTCTAAAAAGAAGTTGAGTGAGATGCAACATCCTTTATTATCTTTTAGCAATAAAACTCAAATCAATCTAAATTCAGAACCGGAGCGGGGGCATGTGTCCCCACTCGCATCCCTCTAAACACATGAGCATGTGTCGGCTATCTTTACCCCTATTTCTAACATCGTGTATTAGACCAACTATAAAATAAAATTATATTGAAGCCAACCGTCCATAAATTAAAATTGTTTAAGGTTGGTCTGGACGACTCATGTTCTGTTAAGTGTGCTCTCGTGTCACCTTTCCCGTTGCTTGCGTCACTAAAATACTGCAGGGAAGTTGAGGCTTCCATCCTCTATTCTTCTCGTGCAGATGCAAAGAGAAAAAAAAAAAGAGCAAGAACAGAGCGTGGAAAGCCCAATAGTCTACAGCATAGCACTGCCCAGCAGCGTTCCGGCGCGTAGGAGCGCGCCATAGCCGCTACTGCTCTTCATGATCCCTTCTCGGTGACCTAGTCCTCGCTGAGTGCAACGAAATCGCTCCTCTTTGACGAGGGTGCCCATTTGGAAGGGAAGAACGGGCGACAAAGATTTTCACATGAGAGGAGAGAGAAGGGAATTTGATTTTATCTCACATGGACAGTCCATATAACTATGTCTACGTGGCTCATCCTATTATTTCTATTTTTAAACGAGAAACTACATTCTGCCAATTGGATTGTGACTCAACATGTGCCGTACAATAACACCGTCTCCACAACTCCACCGCCGGTGGCCCCGACACCTTCGCAATTCTCCATCCGCAGCTCCACTAAAAGGATGTCTTTGCGGCGCCCACACCACCGCAGCTGCCACACTACCGGCACACTATTGTTACCAAGCCTCACGATATTATGCCGGGCCATACGGGTCTACAGAGAGAATCAGAGACCACTCTTTTCATAATTTGCAAGCGAAGCCCAGCTGCTACATTCATCAGGCACAACCACGCGCCGCCGAGAGTCCGCTTCTTTGCTTGGCTACTGACTGCCAACAGAATTCAAACCAGAGCCAACCTTCTGCGCAAGACAGTGGTGGACAACGACATCTGTGAGCTATGCAATGAGAGCAGCGAAACGGCTGAACATATCATGTTTCAGTGCCCGGTTGCCTCCTCCGTATGGCAATCGCTGGGTTTCAAAATACCTGCTGATCAGACCGTCAAGAGCCTGCACTGCATACAGCGACCGACGCATGTTCCCGCTGACCACTACGACACGTTCATCATCTTGTGCTGCTGGCTGCCGTGGAAATGTCGCAACGAGAAGGTGTTCCGCGGTGTCGACACAACCAAGGAACAACTTCTACACTCCCGTCGTGATGAAGCACGCCTATGGGGATGTCGTCTGCCCAGCTCAACGAGAAGCGTCAGCAACGCTTGGTGCAACCTGCTGTCTAGCGCAATGTAAACCCGAGTACCCGACATTGAGTTTGAGTTGAGTGTGTGAAATGATGTAAGAAACAATATCCAACGGGCCGTTTTCGGCCAGCAATGCAAATGCAAACAAGGTGGGGGACTCTCTCCCCTTCCGTTGACCTTAAAAAAAATATTGTGAATGCCCTTAGATTATGCGATTCTGCTGGTGCCGTGAGGAGGAGGTACACTTCGATGTCTGTATTCCTACCTAAACATACCTCCGAATCTCCGATCGACAACACAGCTTGCCTGAAAGGCTGAAACCCAAGAGATTTTACGGCAAGCATGCAGCTAGCGGCAGCAACACAATCCCTTGCTCGCGTCGCGTCCCCACATTCTTGATGCTGCTTTGGCGCGTTGACGACTGCGTGGAAGCGGCGTGCGTCACCCGACACTCCGGCAATTCGGTCGGGGTGCGCGCTCTCCGTGCGCCTCAACCCAATGCAACCCCACCCATGTGGTCGTGTCTACGTGCCGTCCCGACGTCGCGTGTCGCGTCCAAACGTACGTCCAGCCGGCTTTCAGCGCGAGCTGGGTCTGATTAGGAGCAGCCGCAGGCAAAGCTGGAAATGATTGGGGCGGACCTGCACCAATCAAACTTATGCGTCGTCACCTCACTATCAGACCCATCCAAACTCACTCGTCGTCACCCCACCACCAATTCAAATCATTCTACATGACTAAATAACAAAAAGAACCACAACCAGTCTCGGGCGACGAGCGGCGCAGCGACGGCAAGCCACCGGCGACGAGCGACGCAGCGACGGCAAGCCACCCGCGGCAAGCGGCGCAGCGACGGCAAGCGAGCCACCGACGATGGGCGACACAACGACGGCGAGCCCCCGACGGCAACGGCGAGCCACACGGTGGTGCGGTAGACTCAGACACTACATCTCGATGCGTGAGGCAGACTAAGAGAGCTGAAGCAACAAGCCAGAACCACCGAAACCCAAACCTAACCGAACTAGTTCAATTTTTTAGTACAACTGAACCGAACTATCAGCATAAGCTCACCTATTTCCACTCAACCAAAGCCCAACTAGCAAAGGTCCAAACTGAAAAAACTAGGTTTTCCCCTCAACCACCTCAGCTGGCCACCCTGCCAAGGCGGGTAAAGCAGACACACACGGTGCCTGCCTCTCGGCAAGGACAGGACAGAGGTAGCTACTCACTCCGTCTAAAAAGGGAGCCGTTTTACATTAAAATTTATCCCAAAAAAAGTCATTCTCGCTTTGTAATATAACTTTATTTTTGTCTATCTCTTCCTCTATTGCTCCTCGTTTCTTGTGCACCTTCTACTTTTCACCTCTCTTTGATTCCCGTGCGCAGCGCGTTCGGTGTCTTTCTCTTGGGACTCGCTCCCGGTCGCGCCTCAGCCCGATGGAAGTCGCTGGCGCCTGAGAAGATTTGGCGAGCGGATGCCGTGGTACGATATGCTCAGGCCAGTCTCAGTGGAGAGTGTCATCGCACGGTTGCCGAGACTGAAAATTTTGAGAACTGTGCCGGGGGAATGTCATCACCATGACATCCTCTCTCATCTCATGACACTCCGCTCATAAATAACACTGCCATGTTAGCAAATTTGTTGATGTGGCATGATATTTAATGCTCATGACACTCCCACTGAGACTAGTGTTTGCGTTGTTAAATGACACACTTTTAGTGCCATCTAGGTTATGTTTTTGGACTAATCCCTATACTAACCCCGCCACTTGGCACTGAAATAACCCCATTTCCGCTTGTGCACATATTTTGGAACATTTTGGTTTACACAGGTTAATTGACTATTTTTGGAGCGAATATGGGCTGAATTCGAGACTAGCAACAACACGGCGAAAGATGAAGGCCAAAAGCCCTAATGAAGCCCAAAGGAACCGAAGCCCGTATACGCTCTACTCCAATGGGCCACCTCTAACAAGGCTCAATTGAAGATAAGGCTGGAGTACTCCAAGATCAAGGCAAATCCAGCGCGACATGGAAGACCCATCAAGACCCATCCATATTTCAGAGCCACCGACGTCCAAAGCCCACAATTATTGGAATATCAACTACTAAACATCAAAAAGCTTGCACGCGAAAGATGGGCCCGAGGGGGCCCAAAAAGGCCCTTGGCCGCGCGGCCAAGACCCCCCTTGGCCGCACCGCCCAGGCCGTTTTTGGGTCGGTTCGGCCTCCCCTTCGAGTTAGGGTTTCCTCGCTATATAAAAAGCCCGTCTTCTAGAGGAGGGCATCATCCATTCACCAGAAGTTGACGAAACCTAGAAGGGAGCATCAGAGGGAGACGACGACCGTCGTGAGTCCTCGAAGTTGTCTAGGGAATGGCTTAGGCTGTCCCTGGCCGCCATGGCCGTCCTGCGTGGTTGTGCTATGGCGGAGCTATGGTGGAGTTCAAGAGCCAATCATTCATCGTCTGTGGTATGTACTCAGAGGTGACGATGTAATGAATACATTCGTTTGAGTATCCGATTCTTTAGCGATCAAGGGCCTCCATTTATGATCTTGTGCTTGCTTGGGTTTGCTTTGCTTTCAATCTATAAATCAATATAGATTGCTCGGGGTGTTCTTGTAGCCATGGGGGCTAGGGGTTCATACCGGATCTACCAAGGAGTACAACATGTTCTTCGAACGTGCCCTTGTAATTGCTATGCCGATAACGAGCGTCGTGACAGGGCGTGGCCTGCGTAGGGTGGTAGTTCTCGGGGGTTTGACCGGAGGTGGTGATTTAAAGAGGCTTCGAATGAGATGCTTGCTGTGTTTACCAGTTTTTGGCTAGAACTACAACTAGAAGGCGATGGGCTAGTCAATCTTTGATTTACCTTTAGCTTTGCCTATGTTTGGGGATGTGATCAACATATATACAACATTCATATCTATTATGTTTATCTTTATATGCAATCAACGCTTCACGTTAGGATTAGATCCATTAGATTAGATGGAAAACCCTAGGTAGTTCGTTGTCGATCTACGGATTGATAAATCTTGGGAGAATACTCTAAGGGAAGAGCTACAATGATCCGTACGCTTGCGGTGGATCTTGGCGTGCGTTTGCGCCGCCAACAACTAGCGTCACAACTTAACGGCGAGCAGTAGACGACGTGCCGTTTAAACCCCCATACAAACACATGTTGCCGTTGCATTGATGGTTCCATTGGGTACGTGGATTATCGTCTCAAGAGTCAAGACGAGATTCTTCTTGGCGTCTGAAATGAGGAGAGTTCGGAGTTGCATTTGGCATAGGCTTCGTTTCGTTTTCTACGGAGGATTGGTATAGGATGAGCTTAATGCGCGACTTGTCGCGCGGTTGTTTAGCGCGCGAGCCTCCTCCTCCTTCCTCTTCCTCAACGTGCAGCGCCCTCCACGTCTTCCTTTGTCCTGGGTCACTTTTGCGTTCCCTCACCGCTCACCTCCGCCACTCACATGAAAATTGTCGACCTTCTCTCTCCGCCGCCCCCGGCCCCGTGGCCTCCAGCTGCCTCTGTCGCCGTCTACGTGGACCCGTCCGACTCCTCTCCCCTGCTGCTCCCACCACCACTGACTTTGGCGGTCTCGCCGCCTCCACCACCGCGGCCACACGAACCTGTCCCGTCGGCCTCCTTTGCCCCCGTTGACAGCCGCCGCCCACTGGTTGCATGGCCCTCTGTCGCCGGGCCAACGCCGCCTCCAAACCCTCCCTCTATGGTCGGTGACCCCTAAACTCTAACGTCGGCGGCGACAATAACAACAACAGCGGCGGCGACAACGAGACTGAGGAAGACAATGGCGTGTGCAGAGCAAGCCGTGGCTGCAAGCCAGAGGTGGGTCGGGCCAGTCACGCGATCGGGGTGCAGTGCGACCATCCATGACATAGAGTTTTCCATTGGGTATGGACAACACACTAATTCACATTTGGATTGTTTGGTCTCAGATAAAAAAATCTTTTAGGCTGTTCGACTAGATCCCTACTCAGTTGGGGTGCGGGCTGGCCGCTCCTCTCTCTCAAAAAAGGAAAAAAAACAAATAAAGAAGGCAGGGATGGCAATTCTACCCGCGGGTTTCGTATAAATTCACACCTGCGGATAAAAGGTATGGGCCTGTATTCTCGTACTTGGGCATGGAATGTCACGCGCGGATACTGTCAGGCTACCCGCAAAACGTAAGATTCATGAAATTATCAACACAACCTGGGGTCCAGTGTAAGCAACTTTTTTTTTGAAAAAATTAACAGAAGCACAGCTTATCATATATAAGAAGAAGGAAAAAGACAAGTTTTTTACAAAGTCGATATTACATTTGGCCCAAGCCCAGAAAGAAACAAGCGAGCATCGCAGCCCACAAACTCACACACCGTACACCACCACCCTACCCACGTCATGGCCCACTGTCTTTACCCTTTCGATTCATCCGCAGGCACAGCGGCACAGCCGCACGGGCGGCGGCGGCGCTCCAGCGGAATTACGCAAGGGCCGCGGCAAGCTGCCGTCCAGGCCTCGCTGTCCACCCTCCTCCACCGCTCCTCGGCCCACGCCTTGTCAGCCCTCCCCGCCGGCGACCCCGAGTACAGACCTGACGCAGCAAGCCCCGACGCCACCATCGCCAGCGAACGGTGTCTGCTGCCCCCACGCCGCCGTGACTCGTGACCTGCGAGCGCGCGGCGAGCCACCAACGCTGCCATCCACGAGCTGCCGGCTCCTGCCCTTGCTGCTGTGGTTCTTGGAATGCTTAATTTGGTAGCGGTAAATCACAAATCTCCTTAATTCCTACCTCTCGTGATTCTTGAATGCTCGATTTGGTAGCTACAAGGGGCAGCGCTTGATCTGTTTTTAGTAGATCAGCGGATGCCCGAGCACCCGACGGGCACGGGCACGGGCAAGAAAATTTGCCCGAGATGCTTAGCGGGCACGGGCAAACTGCAGGTGATCTGGCATGCTGTCGGGCGGGTAAATGGCTGACCCGCTGTTTGCCCGACCCGCTGCCATCGCATTGCACTTTGCAGCAGCGTACGCGCGCGTAACTGCTCCACTAGTCCACCTCGGCGTCCGCATCCAGCGGCCGTTTCCGGCACGTTTCTTTCCGCCACGTTTTTATTCGCGTCACGGGGGCGTGTGGCGGTGGCCATCGCGCTCGAGCCCGGAGGAAAGAAGATTCCCCACGAGCTCGTAGTGGCACGTCGCCACCGCCGCGGCCCCGGCTCCGCTGCGCGCGTTACCGGAGGAGAAGCGACGGGAAGTCGGGAAGGCTCCATATAAATCCCCCTCCCTGGTTCCCACTCTCCACCACTCGCGTCCCCTCCGTCTGATCTCTCTCTGCCTGTCCCGTCGCCGGCGTCCCCTGCCGAGTCCCCAATTCGCAGGTCAGTTGTCTCCCTTGCTGTCGCTTCCTGGTCCTGCACTCCTGCTCGCCATCTGCTCGATGAAATAGCTGTGAGGTGGTATTTCCTCTGCTGGGTCTTGTTTGAGCCGATTGGAGTGGAGGTGGTGGGTGGGTGGTCCTAATACAGTAGCTGGTTACAGCCTTTACCGGTATGATGGTTTCTATTTGCAAGCTGTCAAGCTCGTAGCTAAGAATTGCAGTTGCTGCTTTCTGGTTTTCTCGAGGTCATTTACGCGAGATAGTCCTTAGAAAGCACTAGGAACTTGAGCACAAGAGGAATTGCCTGTGTGGCACTTCACCCACGTAAGCTTCTTGGAGAAACGAAAAGGGCATGCTACTGTCCCTGACTCCTGAGGTGCTCTGATCCATCAAGTGGAAAACACTGCCCTTATAGTGAAAGTAGTTAATTCCTTTTTTATTCTTTCCACGTCATGCGCATCAGCAAGCGGAAAACGACACTTACCTGCAAGTGCTCAAATTCGAGATTTGGATAGGTAGTCAAGTTGCTGGTTGATTTTGAATCCCAGTGGGTCTCGTTCTCATCATATGCTCTATAGGAAACTCTGCACTCCATCAACTAGTAAATCAGTGGGTCTCATCATTCATAGCCCGAGATGTCCCTTTTCTTTTCAAAAAGGAAAAAAGGTGTAAATTCATAATTGCGTAGTACAATTGTGCAGCCGGCTCTAAAAACCTTACAACACGTTTATTTTGCAATGTCAAATGCTGCTTGGTGTGGTTCTTTTTGGTGTACTCTATTCTGATGCCGTTTTTCTTGACCCTACTCAAGTTTTAATCCTCATGAGTTTTCCTGTTTGCAGATTCGGTAATTTGTTGCCTAGCCCCTCATCATCATCATGACAGGGTCACGTTTATCTTTCTCTCCTTCAGTGGTGAGTTTTATATTTGAGCAACATATACAACAACGGCAACAATATTTGAGCAACACATTTAGATTAATTTCTTAATAAAGCAAGCAATCAGATATCATTTATCAGGCTTGTATATATAACCTCAAAGAGCTATAACCTTTTCATTGTGCCAACATCAACAAATATTCTTACAATATGGAAGGTTCTGATCACTTCTGATTTATCTGCTTTGTCTAGGATCCAAAGAAAGAGAAGCCTGATGAGATGGTTACAAGTGGTGTTCTTGCAAGTCTTCAGAATTTCCTACGCAAGTGCCTCATAGCTGTCCTCTCATATGGCCCAATGCCCAAGCACATCGCGTTTATTATGGACGGTAACCGCAGATATGCTAAATTCAGAAGCATCCAGCAAGGAGCTGGCCACAGGGTTGGGTTTTCTGCTCTCATTGCAAATCTGCTGTACTGCTATGAAATGGGTGTGAAGTACATCACGGTTTATGCATTTAGCATTGACAATTTTAAAAGGGACCCAAGTGAGGTGCAGTCCTTGATGCAGTTAATGGAGGAAAAGATCAATGAGTTATTAGAAAACAGGAGCGTGATCAACAAGGTTAACTGCAAAATCAACTTCTGGGGAAACTTGGACCTGCTATGTGAGCCGGTGAGGGTAGCAGCTCAGAAGCTGATGGCAAGCACAGCTGGAAACACAGGGATCGTCTTATCTGTTTGCATGCCTTACAACTCGACTTCTGAGATTGTCAATGCTGTTAATGAGGTCTGTTCAGAAAGGAGGGAGATGCTGCAGAGAGAACATGCTGGTTATGGTAATGGTCACGCTGCAAACAACGGTGCTCATTCAGAGATTTCAGTGGCTGATTTGAATCAGCACATGTACAGTGCTGGTTGCCCAGATCCTGATATTGTGATCCGGACTTCAGGTGAGACTCGACTGAGCAATTTTCTCCTGTGGCAGACAACATTCAGTCATTTGCAGAATCCAGACCCTCTGTGGCCTGAATTCTCGTTCAGGCACCTTGTTTGGTCTATATTACAGTACCAGAGAGCTTACCCTTATCTGGAGCAGAACAGAAATCTGGCAAAGAAGCAAATGTGATCTGATGTTATTTGCAAGGAGATTATAGCTATACTAGGGTAATTATGGCTATATATATAACACATCTCGCATGTAAAAAACTGTAGCATGTACCCTCATGGACCGATTTCAGGTCAAATGTATCTTCCATTGTAATTGTGTAACTCATTTGTGCTTATACGAGTGTTGTGGCCTGAATACTAAATCTTACTAAACAAAGCGCCTTTTCTGTCTGCAGCTAGTGTTTTTGGCTGGGGCCAATGTGCGTGAGGACACGGTCACGTGGTGCCAGCATTTTTTTGTTTCAGTGCACAAGCACCCGTGTCAACAGTACTGAAGCAGCATGTGCAGCTGTAGACTTCCCGTTCGGTAGGGTGTCCATCCCATTGCCATGCCGCGTCGTGAAGTACATCTACATCTAATTCTACATGTTTTTAGCAATTCTGAAGATTGATTTGCAACCTAGCATATCAGAAGCCTAAGAGTTGACACCGTTGCTTCGCACGAAAGTTCAGATTTAAACGTGCTGAAAAAAATTTCGTTCATTTATGCCACCGTTGGGTTACGGAAATTCATGTTTAAACGCTTTGACAATTTTCGTTCATTTATGTCACCGTTGATTTGCACGGAGATTCGAATTTATGGTCCATACGAATTTCGTTCACAAGCGAAACCAGCTGTCCAAGCTCCTCTCCCCTTCCTCGCCTACTCCGCCTGCGTTTTTCGCGTCGGCCAAAACTCGAAACCGGCGCCGCCGACCCGCCGCATCCGCCGCCGCCGCCGGCCGGCCGGCCGGATCCTCCTTCCTCCCGCTCCCCGACGCGGTCGCGTCAACTCCACCTGCCTCCCCACGACCTCGTCTCTGCGAGCGCACATGATCACGCGGTCAAACCCCAGAAGCAGAGAGACCCAGCCCTCCCGCTCCGCTAGCAAGTAGCAGCAGCTGGGCAGCTGCAACCCAATGCTGTGCTCCTCCCACCACCCCTCCACCTCCTCCTCCTGCGCGCACAAGTCAACTCCCACCCGCCGCCGCCGGCCCCAATGGCTCGTCCAGCTCCCGCCCTCGTCGCCGTTTTCGTCCTCGTCCTCGCGCTCCTCGCCCCCGACGCCGCGCGGGGCCAGCCGCCTACCAACCCCTCCGACGGTATGGATTTCTCGCTCGCCCTGGTGCCTTATGCTGTACAATCGATGTTGGAAGGGTTGCGGCTAGTAACTCGTGGCGTGGATCTCGCGTTCCTGCAGCTGATGCGCTGCACACTGTGTTCCGGCAGTGGCGCCTGGAGGGCGACGCTGCGGCGGAGGACCCGTGCGGCAAGGGCGTCTGGTCCGGGTCGTTCGCGGTAAACGCGTCCGTCGGCTGCGACTGCTCCAGCGGCGTCGAGTGCCGCATCACTCACCTGTACGTCGTCTTCACTCTTCCTCCGGCTTGCTTCTGACGCTTCTGTGCGCTTGTGACTGACGTGTGGATCTCGAATCTCTGGATAATGCAGGAATGTGACTGGTTACAGGAACATCACGGAGATCCCAGCGGCTCTCTTTAATTTGAAGGAGCTTGTCACTCTGTGAGTTTTCAGTTTTGGAATTGATGGTTATTAATGTTGCAGAATTGCTTACTCTTGTGTCAGACTAGGAAATAATCGCCCTGTTTTATTTTTTTATCAAAGGCATTAATCGTGTTTTATGCTAGTAGGGGATGTAATATTTATGTAGTTAGGTGATGGATCTAGTTTGTCCACAACTTGTGATTGAGCCACAATTAACTGTGCCATAATGTAACGGCATGTACTGAGAGTATTGTTGCCATTTTTACCCTAAACATGGACTTGTATAACTAGTGCAACAATATGGTGCCCTACTGTTCCCAGAAGAATCTATTAACATTAGCTATTCTTCTTTGTTCTTACTCAATGTACTAAGCTTCATTGACAATTTAGATACTTGTCGCACACAGATTTTGGTATCTGTATCCATGCAAAAAAAATATCTGGCATTGCTCCCCCCCCCCCCCCCCCCCCATTTGGTTATCATTTAGCTCTATTTACACGTACCAATGAATGGATTTATTTGTTTTTGTCATACTTCGCTCCTATCTTTTGTATCATATATACCCTCAGACAGTCTAACACCGCTATCATTCTACTGAGAAGCAATCGATTGGGGCATGTATTGGAAATTGACCATATTCCCTTCCTAGAATCAGTACATATTTGGACTGACAGGGTTACCATAATTATTAAGTTTGCTCAACATGTGTTACCATAGCTCTGGTCTTCCTTTTTTTTAAAAAAAAGTGCCTCTGATTATCAATATGAAACATACATTCTCTTGTGTGAATAGGAATTTAAATACGATTATAAGTCACCTCCTATTTCTTTCTGTAGGGATTTGAGTAATAACAACTTGAGTGGTTCAATGCCCAGAGAAGTTGGCAATCTTTCCAAATTGGAAACATGGTGATAACCGAACTTGTTCCCCCGAATGCTTGTATATGTGATTTTGCTCTTCATTGAGCTATTGTTCTTGTAACTATCACCTAAGAACATATATATTGATGGTCCGTCTTGTTGAATGCCATTGAACTCTAATTTAATCTACTGCTAACAGAGTCTTTAATTTTCCAACTTAGTTGGACCACTATACTGTGGCCCCATGCATCCATAACAATTACAGACATGGTATAGATAGGAAATGCTTGCTTTGTTTCTGTATTTTCTGTCTCAATTCTAAACTGAAACTCCTAAGAAATACCAAATTTCGGATATTAGTTCTGCAATTTCAAATAGCATAATATTCTACATCATTGACCTTTGTGTCTTTCATCCCATGATCAGTTTCTAGCTGTAGTAGTTTGTTTGATGTTATTCTGGTGTGTGATGTATCTAGTGCATGCTTATAAATAGTACATTTTATGACAAGAATAATTCCTTACAGATTTTTATTGGTGCTCTAATTGTCTTAGTTGTGTATTATTTGTGATCGAAAACCTTTTGATCTTCTCATAGCTGATTGAATGCTCTCCATATAGCTAGGCACTTCAATAATAACAATCTCAGTGGATATATTCCTCACGAATCATCACTTTTAAGGAATCTCAAGTCCCTGTAAGTGTGTCATATATCTTGTTTTTACATACTAAGTAATCGTCTACAACAGGCAGAGCCTTTGAAGAAACATAACTAACCTTATGGTTTATTATGCAGGTGGATGTTTGATAATTACATCGAAGGGCCTATTCCAGAATTTATCCAGAACTTAACCAACCTGACAGACTTGTATGCACGACCACTTGGCTTGTAGTTAGATACAACTCTTCCTTTCTTTCCGATCTTCATGAGCTAACGGTGTGATCTTGCTAGGCGCTTATATGGGATGAAACTTCTAGGACCTATTCCACAGAATTTCTCTAAATTGATCAATCTAGAAAACCTGTAAGTCATTTTAATGATTGCTTCTATTATAGAAATATCCTCCTCCATCTATTTTGCATATCTGTTACATGATAAATATTGGAGTAAAGAATTGATAAACCATGGCCACCTAAGATTCTAATATGAAGAAACTTCGTATCAATTGTTGTTTCAGATAACACTGTTAGCATTTGCTAGAAACTACAGATCTGATTTTGATATTAATATGCAGCATTTGTTGTTCCTTACAGGATGCTTGGTGACCTTGAGGGCAACTCTCCCTCTTTTGATTTCATAGAAAACTGGGCAAACCTTTCAATATTGTACGCCAAGTTTCACCATACTATCAATGAACATTCTAGTTTAGCCATTAATGCAATTACTTACTGCATGCATTCTTTTTATTACGCAGATCTCTAAGGAAATGTGGGCTCACAGGCCAACCTCTTAGTCCTCCCCGAAACTTGCCTAATCTGAAGTATTTGTGAGTTCCTAAAAGTTCTGCTTGAATAGAATGTTTTATCTTTTCTTATGCTAAATAGTAATATAACTGTGTATTTTGATATAATCTTTAATAATATCTCGTAATATGATAGTGATATTCTTAATGCTATTGCAGTCGTGAATGCTATTTTTGTAGTTTGCCATTATATTATTTCCAACTAAAGTTGTCATTTTGCAAGCATCAGTTTCAAAAGAGAATCAGTCTAAACTGATTTACCCCTTTTTAATAGGTTCTACTGCTATTGGCTAGGTTAGCTAGAAAATAAGCTGCGCGTTCTTGATTTTTTTTTAGGTAAATACAGTAGGGACGTGCTAATTATATTAAAAGACCTGATGGCTGTAACTGTAATATATTCCATGGTTCCACTTGATTGTTACTTCAAGTTATTTTTTAATCTTTTCAAAGAAATGAGGATCTGATGGCTGTAACTTTAAGATATTCCTGTACCATATAGGAACTGACAGTTGATTGTGTTCTTAGCTTGCTATAATATCAAGTGGAGGAAGTTACACAGTAATTTATTTTTCTTACTGTGGAAACCGTGCTGTCCATAATGTTAAACTAAACATTTCATTCGTTTGATATTAATTTTATCATGAATTTGAAAGATGTTTTTGTATCATCTGCAGGGATTTGACATCGAACAATTTATCAGGCCCAATAACACTATTTCTTCCGTACAAGGATTCATTGAACTTCATGTAAGATGGAGTTTCAGTTCTTGAGAATGATATAAGTGTGATATGCTGATGTTGTGCTTTCAGTGAGAAATGGAATTAGGCATGAAAATTTTGCTTGACATAAACTTGGTAATGATTGCAGTAAAATTTGAGAACCTAAGGGAATAATCATTTGGTCCACCATCGACTTTTGAGTTCTAATGCATATTTCTGGTCATCTCTATAGCTTGATGTTTGGAATCCAAGTATCATGGCTAGGCATTCAACGAACTGTCATATCACCTCCTATTTCAGTAATTTTCCCCAAGATAGATGGCAGGATAAGTCTAGTTCATTTGCCACTTCAATCTCCTTCCATTCTATATTGCTGGCTTGGAGTTGTTAGAGAGTTTGCCTGTCCTCTTGTCGTTATTGAAATGGATGTGAAGTGTGAACCATTGCCATTCTGAGTTTTGGATTTTTACATCTAGGAATCAATCATCTTGACTTTTAGAAAATTCATTTTAAAAAACTCAACCAACCTAGGAGGCATTGTAAATAAGCAGATATAAGGCCCCCAAACTCGAGATAAAAAGGACTCGAACCTTGGTGGTGGAGGTGTACACCAACACCTCTCACCCTTGCCAGTTCCCTAACTTGTAATTTAAAGAGCTTATAGATTCATGCATGTAATCTTAGAGATAATAAACAATGTGTTTTAGGGTTTATCTCGAAATTTAGGACATTTAAGGTATTCGTGAAAATCTGTATAGGTAGCTTGCCTACCCCAACTTGCTTGGGACAAAAGGCTATGTTGTTGTTGTATCAAAGTCAGGATCAAGAATATATGTCTATACCATCTGCAGATGATCTGTCAACACTTGCATGTGTAATTTACCATTCTCATGCATTTAACTTCAAGTTCCATGATATTCATCTTTCTCACTTTGCTAATGAATTTTCTTCATTTAGATATGTAGGTAATAACAGCTTCAGCGAACGGCTGCCTCCTGAAATTGTTCAACCATCTGTTTCTTTGTAAGTAATTGTTGTTTTTTCTGTCTTCCGTGTTTGCACCGTTTGATGGATGACAGTAAATATCTGAATCCACCTGCCACCTTCGACATTGTTTGGAAAAAGTCTACATAACCCCCTGAAGTATGAAGGGTCGTCTATTTCACCCCCTAACCTTTAAAACCGGTTGTTTAACCTCCTCAACTATACAATACCGTTTAAATAATCCCCTGGAGTGGTTTTAGAGGTGGTTTTGCCACCGTGGCAGCTGACGTGGTGTTGAGGTGGACATGTGGGGGTGCTTCCCTTCCCACTTCCCAGCTGACCCGACCGTCCCTGACCCGACCGTCCCTGAGATGCACGGCCGCACGCGCGGCGGACCGAGGCCTGCGACATTGGGGAGGCCGGGAGGGGCAATGGCGCGCGGCAGCAGGAGCTCGCACCAGCAGAGCTCGCAGTGCCGGAAGAATCCCACAGCGCCGCACGCACTCGTTGGCGGAACCAAGCAGAGCCATGGCTATCACCGGTTCCGCATCTGCAGGTCACGTGGCTTGCATTTGGAAGAACTGCTGCAGGCTCGACGGCGGCGCTGAAGCTTCTGCTTCCATGGCGAGGTCGGCGTATGTGTGCTGCCGGTGTAAGAGAGATGATTGGATGGAGATAGGGTCAAGCTTCAACGGACAACATCTCAAGAGATTCTCTATCCCTTCTCCCAAATTGCCAAATTGCAGCTGCTATTGGCCTATGGCTGACGACTTCAATCGAGGAAACTCATTTAGATGTGTTCGTGTGAGAATCAGCCGCTTGGAGTTCATCTCATACGGAAGCTGGCAAGATTGACCAGTAAGCATCCACAGTTACTAGTCGAGGCCTGCTGCCACTCCTGAGCCGCACGCGCCGCCCCTCCTGTTCGTGTCCTGCGCCCTTGCGTCCAGAGGGGAAGCTGTCGGCGTCCATCGGCAGAGCGCGGCACTGGACCTGTCGCGGCTGCGAGTTCCTCCTTTGTGCTTGCGCCGCCGCGGCACATCTACTGCTGTGAGCCTCGCCTCCGCCGCACATGCTCCCACCGCCGCGCGCCTCGCTACCGCCAAGAGCTCGCTCGCGGGCCAGTGCGACGCTTGCCCCACCATGGCCGCGAGCTCCTGCAGTCGCGCCCTTGCCCCTCCCCAATGTCGTGGGCCTCACTCCGCCGTGCGGGCTGCCGTGCATCTCCGGAACGGGCGGCAGATAATCCAGCTCAGCAACTCAGTCCACCTCAATTCCACGTCAGCTGCCATGGTGGCAAAATCACCTCTAAAACCACTCCAGGGGGTTATTTAAACGGATTGTATAGTTGAGGGGGTTAAACAACCGGTTTTAAAGGTTAGGGGGTGAAGTAGACGACCCTTCATACTTCATGGGGTTATGTAGACTTTTCCCACATTTGTTTCATAGGGATGGCATGTCAAGTTCAGAGGGTAGGATTTTATTTAGAGTTTCTATGGTTTTGAACTTTGGGAGATGAAGTACATAGGCTCCCAAAGTTCAGGGGGGTAATTGTGGTTACTACCTTAATTATTGCAAGGGCCTTTTAAGACAACATACTTTTGTAATTACTCCCATCTAAACACACAGGATTTCTATATAAACCTCCCTGAAGCATTGTTGATTACCATGTAAATCCACTTTTATGCACATAGCCAAGACAGGAACTTGCACACATCAGATATGAAGTGGAACATTACGTTCTACTCTTTGGTTTTCCCTCTGGTATCGTATTGTATTTTTTTAATCTTCCGGATCTACTTAGAATTCTATGACTTTCTAAGTAAAACTTGTATTCACATATTTTCAGTTTCTGAATGATCCTCCAGCTCAGACAGATCTTATGCATGTCTAACTCTTCTCAATTTTGGTATAAACACTCCAGGGATGTTTCATATAATCCTCTTGTTAACGGATCCCTTCGTAGCATCCCTGCTGGTCAGAAGTGGCCCATGTAATTTTTCTTTCTTTTTTATCAGTATATCAATTATTTTTTAATTATTAGATTAATTATACCATCCTTACCTGTTCTTCTGCAAACATATTAGAAATTATATCGGAACTTCAGTTGATGCAAGTGGAACAGTCAACAGGTAATGAGCATTTTGAATAACCAGCTTGCACTCTTTGATAATCTTTTTTGAAAAAAAAAAGGTGAGCTGTTAATGTTTTGCAAAGTAGGTATGTGAAGTTTTGAAATTTGGATACATCCACTACAGGTCCTTGCTGCCTGTTTTTTCTAGTTCCAGAAGGTTAATATATCTGCTTTAAAGAGAACTTTCCTTACACTGTCGCAAAAGTATTCCCTCTTTAAAAAAATCTAACCTGCTGTTCACTGTAACCCCTCTTTCATTAGTAAGAAAACTTATAAGAGAATACTTAGATATGTGGGAGAATTGAAGTACAATGAAATAGATTATCAATGATATTGTGAATTTTCCTTCAAAACTTAGTGATCAACGGACCTACAGTATATCAGATTGACTGTCACAAGCTTAGTCACCAAGTTCCCGGGTCGACTGGGTCGAGGAACGGGGACGAGGAACGCGGTACGCTGATTTTCAATAACATGGAACGAGAGGGGTATACATCTTCAGCATGTTTATTTTAGACATGGATCGCGATCCATGTTAATTTGAGACGACGTCCCCGGAACGACGGCAAGGAACGAGGGACTGTGCTCAGGTAATGAAGCGTTGCAGTCTTGTATCCTTGAGCCCTGAGCCGTTGTCTTGCCCTCCACTCGTGAAAGAGGCTTAATGGTGATTAATGGGTGCAGGAGGCTCACGCTTGGCCTTCCTGATGGATTCATTAGTGGTGATATTAGTTGGGGGTTGGGTCGTTGTGGCCGGGCTCAGCGACTCCTCGAATTTAGGTGCGGCGGACGGTACGCGTTCCACTTTCCTCCGAGACAATGATCCCAAGACGCGTTCCTCCCGCGTACCAGGCTACGTCCCCGCGTGTCCCCGTCCCACGAACTGGAACGAAGTTCCCGGGACGCGGAACGCTGGCTCGTTCCGCGTTCCCGGTGACTATGGTCACAAGTTTGGCCTTTCTTTGCATTTTAGAGATTGAGAAACTCCCTGAGATGAATTAATTGGCTAGTGGGGGTTGATGTCATGTCACCCAGCCAATCAGCATTTAATTTTCACCTTCCACCTATTTAAAATGCTAGAGTGACCCACGCCCGCCTGCCTGCCTCGCTCGCCCACACGGTGTAGTCTCTTTTTTTTCATTTGGTGAACAACTTTTTTTGTTGTGTACAATGTTTGGAAGGCGTAGAAAATTCTCAACAAGGAAGTGTGACGGTGCCTTTGTTACCTCTAGAAATAGTACTATAAAAAAAGAGAAGTATAGTACCAAGTCATGAAATTTCCCTACTGATACAACAACAACAACAACAACAACAACATAGCCTTTTGTCCCTAGAGATGAAACCCAAAAGAAACAAGGATAAGAAAGACATAAAACGGCACAAGACCAAAGATAAGGTTAGGGGTAAACAAGAGAAGAAACAAAAGATCACGGTTCAGGCACGTTAAGAAATTTCCCTACTGATATGAAGTAGATTTTAATTGCTGCATTATTTTGAAATTTGAAGTACTATGCTGCAGATATCTCACTTTGCTGTATTGCCATGCAGTGAAAGTCTTACAATCCTCAACTGCCTTCTCATGAAAGGATGCAACAGAAACAATTTAACAAGTAAGCTTTACAAAAAATCTGTCTTTTGATCATTGAGCATGCCACTGTTTACTATTGGACTGCTAGTGCTCATATTCATAGTGCTACAGTCAATAATATGGTGTAAATTCTATGAAGAGAAAACCTTCTAGTTTCTACTTATCATCTGCAATTTGAGTCAAAAAAATGCTATTGCAAATGACGTCCTCAAAATGCCATCACCATATGTTTTCCAGTTAACGGCAACCAAAGACCATCTATCCTTGCCCTCTCTGTTCTGCTACTATAATGCCAAATAAACAGAGTACCAGCTTAAAATACAGATGCAGTGATGTCAACCAATAACTGATTCAGTTGCTAATGCTGATATGGAAACTGTGGCCTGATGATTCATTCAACCATATGTTCTTTCCATGTTTTTCTGTTGATGTGTTGCCAGAAGCGTACTGGTATTTGTCTTTCTGTCTGCTAGTCAGTCGGTCTTTTATTTTGTCATGCTTTTCTTTTAGAGGATCTATGCACCCTAGCATTATTCATTCTCAACCTTGGACATTGTTTTCTACTATCTTTGTAAAGATCAAATAATCCATTACAAGTCAAAAATCAATGTGATCCTTACTCGTTCATAGGTAAGGTTAAAGATACCATAGTGCAAATTTGCAGCCAGAAGTTGCGTGAAGAGGCTGAGGGCCTTTTGGATCATGCCTAGTGTTACCATAACTAACCTTAAGAGTAGTGTTGCATGCCACACTTTTTGTGGCATAGAAATTGATCGCCACAACTGAGGCAAATTTAGGCAATAAAAAAGATGGAGTCTGACATCTGTGACATGCAGCTAAGAAAGTGTAAATTTGTCCGTTGAGTGCTGATCTACAGGGTGATGACTTATGAGAGACTTACTGATGCATCTAAGTTGTACTAAGATTTTGTCAGTTCATTTTAGTATCTAAAAGTATATTATGCAAACCTTAGTCTTTACATTGTGAAATGATCATATATGCAGATCATGCAACTACCTTCGCTATAAACTGTGGTGGCAATCAAACTAATTATTCGGATCCAATGCCAACTGTTTTCTATGAAGACTCCACTGATCTTGGAGGAGCAGGCTTTCATGTTAATACCACCAGTCATTGGGTGGTTAGTCATGTGGGTTCTGATCCATTTAGTAAATCCCCGGGCATTGTAAGCGATATTCTGGAAACAGACATGCCAGAGCTCTACAAAACAGCAAGAACATCAACAGGTGCACTGAGGTACTATGTGGTAGGTTTGGCTAACGGGAAATATACAGTCCAGCTCTTCTTTGCAGAGATAGTCATAGCTGATGGACCAGGACGGCGTGTATTTGACATTGATATTCAGGTTTGAACCCTTCCTTGATGAAAAAGGAGAGAGGGAGTTTTGATATATCCAGTACACAAGCTATACCTTTATTTGGCAAATTATTTGCAGGATCAGAATATCAGGAAGGATTTTGACATTGCTAAGGAAGCAGGAGGTTCCAGAAAACCCACTAACATGACCCATGAAGTGACCGTTGACAACTCCATACTGGTAGTACATCTGTATTGGAGCGGACGAGGCACTTGCTGCATTCCATATCGAGGAGCTTATGGACCACTGGTATCAGCAATAAAAGGTAGCTATAGAACATGTCCTGTCGTCTGTTGATCTCTTGTCTTGTTTACGGATGCTTGACGAAAATGCTTTTGGTTATCTCAGTTACCCGTTCTCAAGACCCAAAAATTAGTCCCCCACAAGCACCGCATTCTAATTCTTCACGACAAGATGAAAAGCGAAGAGGAATTATTGCAGGCATTGCAGCTCTTTGTATAGCTGCTGCAGTAATATCTTCATCCGTGGTTTACCTTTGGTGGAAATGGGTTTCGCTTGTGAAGCGTCCAATGGCATGAGGGATTCAGGAATCTGGTGTATATATCTGATTTTTCGTCCTGTTTCCTCATCATGTGACTGAGCCTTTTGTGTCGCATGTGTGCTGAGTTTTGATTGTGAGCATAACTAGAAAGATACGCATTATTGTACAGTTCACTTTGTGATGGAAGTTTTAGGTCTGTAGTTTTGCTTCACTATCGATTGTAACCCAGGACATTATCTCAAAAGTTCTGCTACTGTTATAAACAAATTTATTTGACCTCTGATTAAAATCATTGCTCTCAATCTCATTGTTAAATTCTTGTGGAATGAATGTAACTGCTGTATGCACAAAGCTTAATGTTTCGTTTGTATGCTGATCAAACTTCCTTATGATACCTGCTGAGTGCAGGCACCATTTGTCTTGCAAGAAGTGATTGTGTCGTTGCTTTCCAGATAGGATATATTTGTGTACAAGAAAAATTCATATAGCATCATATGGAATCTCTTAAACAAACACATAGCATGTTACCATTGAGAAAGTTATGAAACATCGTCACCTTCTGAAATTCTGATCAGCGGACCTGACCTTAATAAAATTCCAAAACTGAGAATCCTAAAATATGATCCCAGAATCTAGACCTTATCAACAAAACAACGACAAACATGGATTCTTGATTTTTGTATTTGCACAATTCAGTTTAGGACGACATGCACTCTGGATCTTTGATTCTTAGCTTCTTTTCCTATCTTTTTTTTTCTTACAAAAATCTTGGATTCTTTGCTAATAAACCATATTAATACACAAGATTAACAAAAACAAGCATCTACCAAATGCAGCAAACTTGCTCTTAGTCAGCACACAGCTCATTGAGAAAACACACGGGATGAAAACCAGGTCAGATAATCTTATTCGTAAATTGTCTCATTGTTCAACAGCATCCAACCAAAATAAACCAAACTTGAATTCTCAAGTTTCATATGAAGCCAAGGAGAAACCTGATGCCAATAAGAGACACTTTAACACACATGCACGATGAACACAGCAGGGTTCAGAGGAAAAGATATAGCAAAAAGGTTATATGGTGGAAGCTAAGTACAAAATCACAAATTTAAAGCAGAAGCTGATTAACAGCTAACACTTTCAATCCCTCATGTCATCAACTTGGCTCCATAGTGCATAATTTAATTAGAATAAGAATATTTCCCCAAAACTAAAATCATGATAATTCGGTTGCAGCAAGTGAAGTCATAAGCAAGGAATATGCTATGCAACCTAAAAGGAAAAGGTACAATGTCAGTAGAATATGTAGGCATAGTCAAATAGCAGAACTGAGTTGTCCAAGGTTTCAAGTAGTCAGATATAAAGTATAATCATTCCCTAGAGGAATATACAGGCAATGAAACGAGGAGACATCCAATGAAAATTTCTAAACAGATCTATATTGCATCAGTAAGCATATAACCAAAGAATGCTGATTAGCAAAAAAGGATAACAAGGAAGACCCATAAGACCCAGATAAACATCACCAGCACTAACAGGAATACAAATCATTATGGTTATTCTCCTGAAGATACTTAAATGTCCCAGGGAGCTAGTCCAGTCGATAAGAACGATCAACAGCATGGTTACAGTGGAGGTGCAATGTAAACTTGCAAGAGGGGCATGGAAACATTGGGCCATGATGCACTGAGTGACTCAAGTCTTAGAACAGATGCTGGGCGTAAAGCCATCTTTCTGATCAGAATCAGAGAGAAACACCATAGCACTTTGGCCTGTTTTCTAAGCACAGTTGACAGAAACATTATAATCCTGATGGGTTCAATTGTCATGGTCTGGTCACATAAACATTACCTACTTTTCTATGTTCCCTTGTTTCCAGTAAGTCCCAATTGCAACACAACCGAGCACAGAAGAAGCGCATAGATGATCTACACATAGAAGGACCCTACAACTTTGCCTGGAATACTAGGCACAGTCGACGGAATCAGTACTCAGTAATATCATCCAGATGGCTTATATTAGTCATAGTCTAGTCAATGAATATATCAAAACCTATGTTCCCTTGTCTCCCATACACCCTAATCGTGGCAACAATCAAGCAAAGCAGATAGAAACCAACAATTTGCAACAAGTTCATGGCAATCCACTGTTACAGACGAAGCATAACGGATCAAGCATGCTGAACATGAAATTAAAACACATAATTCTCGGATATCTTAGTTCAGACAACAGATGCATAACTGCTTAAACCATATCTAAGAGCGGTAGTAGGCATCGCAAGCCACAGCAAACCAGCACATTACGCCTCAGGCGCCGGCTGCGTGAGGCCGGACTTGGCAAGCAGCTTCCCTAGCGCCTCAGGGGAGCACACCTGGTACTGCACCTCCCCAGTGCCGGGCTGCAGGAACACCTCGGCCAGCTCCAGCTTCTCGGCAGTCAAGCTGGTGGAGTCCATGGTCTTGCTGAGGACCTTGAGCGCGAGGGCGACGGCCTCCTCGCGGGTCAAGCCGTCCTTGTAGTCCTGCTTGAGCATGGACTGGGCGGCCTGGCTGTTGGCCCCAACGGCGGCGGCCTTCCACCCGCCGTAGTTGCCAGATGGGTCGCTCATGTAGAGCTGGAAGCCGTGGTGCTTGTCCCAGCCGGCGAAGAGGAAGGAGACCCCGAAGGGGCGGAGCCCTCCGAACTGGGTGTAGCCCTGCTTGGTGTCGCAGAGGGACTGGACGAGCTGCTCGACGGGGATGGGCTCCTGGTAGGTGAGGGCGTAGCGCTGGGCCTGGAGGCGGGAGGTGTTGATGAGGATATTGGCGTCGGACATGATCCCGGCGACGGCGCAGGCGAGGTGGGAGTCGATCTTGTACATCTTCTCGGCGGATCGGGAGGTCTGGAGGAGCTTGGAGGTCACCTTCTTCTCGCCGACGAGGATGACGCCGTCGGCCGCCAGGATGCCGAGGGCCGACCCGGCGTTCCCGATCGCCTCCATCGCGTACTCCACCTGGTAGAGCCGGCCTTCCGGCGAGAAGATCGTCGTGCGGCTGTCATAGCGGCGAGACATGGCGGCGGCGGCGGCGAGATTGGGGTTTGCGTTTGGGAGATTGGGGGGGATTCGGGGGAGGCGACTCGGGAGAAGTTAACGCGAGATCTACTTGTGAGGCAAGAAAGGAGAACGGAGCCGCGGGTTTATACGCATCTTGAGCCGTCAGGTGACAAACTACTCAGGTCTCTCCGCCCTCGCGTATTGGCCGTTGGATACGTGCCGAGTTGTGTCGAGGCTCTAGCAGGGGCCAAAGCCCATCGTGGCCTCTTTCGGGAGAAGGGAGATCTGCTTCTGAAGATGCAAATCCACCTCAGGGTGTCATTTCATAATAAAAATATTACCAATTAAAAGTATTAAAGATAGACTAATAATAAAATTAATTATAGATCTCGTTTAGAAATCGCGGGCAAATCTAATTAGAGTAATTAATTCATGATTAACGGATAGCTATTGTAGCATCAAATCATGGATTAACGGCGTGCTTGGTTCCCAGCTTGGGAATTCACGCCACAACTCTGGCTGCCACGACCCCGAAGCATGTGCTTGGTCAGGGAATAGTTTTAGGCCTAGAAAAAAAACCGGACCGGACCAGTGGTCCGACCGGAAAAACCATAAACCGGTGACCGGACTGGTTCGGTCCAGTTAAAAGACCGGCCATGCAATTGAACCGGTGTGAACCGGTCGAACCGGCTGGTTTTGTGTTGAACCAGTGAACCAGTGACCGGTTGAACCGGTGGTTTTTTTATCAAACCAGTGAACCAGTGATTAGTTTGATGTTTAGGTAAGAAAATATATATATTTCTCATACAAATCATAAGAAATAAATATTTTACTAATAAATAATGAACCACTGGTTGGACCAGTGAACCACTGGTTGGACCGGCAAACCATTGAACCAGTAGCCTGACCGGTTCGATCTCCGATCCGGGTTTTTTTCTATGGTTTTAGGCACCTACAGTAAATTGAGTCGTTGCATGCAGGGAATCTCGTCACAGTTGTGGCGTCGAGAAAGACCACCACACATTTGTGGCGCCGCCGCATGTGGCGTGGCCAGTTCTGGCGTGCAACCAAGCAAGTCTAGGCTCATTAGATTCATCTCGTGAAATACACTTCATTTATGTAGTAGGTTATTTTTTTTCTATATTTAGTACTCTATGCATATAAAATTCTTTTTAATATGATGGGTGAAAAAAATTTCGTGGGGAACTAAACACGCCACGAAACCCCATAAAAGAATGACGATTACCTTTTACTTCTTTTGATTTGAAAACAACACAATATAAATACAAGCACTAACTGAAGAGTACACTTTCTAAAGATTTTGGGTTCTTTTTATAAGCACTTCCAAGAAACTGTACTAAGCGGATGTTTGGAGCCTTTTAACTAAACTTTAGCCTCATGTTTAGAGTCGAACAAATATTGGCTAACTGTAGAAGTAATTGCACAAATCATAGCTAATTGATGAGTTGAAACTACTAATGCTAATTAGTCCATGATTAGCTCATGTGATGCTATAGTAACACATGGGTTAATATGTTCTACTCATCAATTAGTCTTGATCTATGCAATTAATTTTATAATTAGTTTATATTTTGATCCTGCTAGAACTAAAGTTCAGCCAAGAACTCCGAACACCCCTAAATATATTTAGAGCTTGACAAAGTTTTATCGATTGCCATGCTATAAATAAGGGCCTTTTCGTTCGGCTTATCAGCCCAACTCAGTGGATTATTCTTCTCACAAAATACTATTGAATCAGCTAAACGAATTATTTTCTTCTCAGACTTTGCCTGCCATTGTGTCGCCGCTAATTTCTAAAATAAATATAAGAAAAATACTAATGCTCATGTTGGATCTAGAGCTGGAATCAGTGAGCAAGTCTCACCGTAAAATTATGTCCGTCCTAAGACTCCTAATCAACTAGAACGCTGTATCCATGGGTGCCTCAACAACGGCGGCAACAATCTTAATTGCCAAAAATTCTCCTATTTTTCTGCTGAAGAATCTCAACAAGCAGCCAAGTACACCTTGAAAAATTATGTGAAGACCCTGTCTGATCCGGCTGTAGGCTGTAGCACAGCGTGAGCGTGAACGTACGCACCTGTTCATACAAAGCCCAAAGCATTAAGCGGCATAGGAGAAAAATGATGTGTGAGGTAAACCTAGCAGTGAGGTATCAAGGTCACCGAACCTGTCAGAGGTCAGCGCGAACAAAAATGCTGTTCATTTTTTTTTCGATTGATTGAGGGGGTAAAAAATGCTGTTCATGAAATGGAAGTACGGAACCATGTGCCTGTTACTCCATGGGCTGCCTCGAAGCTTCCGAGGCCCGGATTTCACAATTCGGCCCGTGAAACACTAATTCCGCTACTTTTTCACAGGAAAGTCCTAAAAAATGAAAAGGGTTTGGGGTGCAGAGAATTGGGAAACTCGTCTGTGTGTCACAGCTTAGGCCGTGTTTAGTTCGCGAAATCTTTTCGATGAAAAGATTTCAGGTTTTGATTTTACCGATTTAGGAGTAGTAAATGTAGACGAAAAAGGTGGAAAGTTATACGGATATGTTCGAAATCTCGAGACGAATCTAACGATGGTAATTAGAGAGTAACTTATTCATAATTAGCGGAAGGTTACTGTAGCATTACTGTTGCAAATTATGGATTAAGTAGCCTCATTAGATTCGTCTCGCGATTTACAGCCTATCTATGTAACTTTTCGCTTTTTTCGTCTACATTTAATACTTCATGCATTTAAGATTCTCCTTTGATGTGATGGGTGAAAAGATTTCGTTTTGGAACTAAACGAGGGCTTAATTGGAGTAGATCACACATGATACATCCCTGACAGCTCGTGCAGAAGCACGCGAGCCTTTGTGTACTGTAGTCTGTACCTCCCCAGGCAGGTACAAGGTCGGCGTCGGTTTGTACGTCGTTCTTGGCTCGAAATAACTCAGCCCCATTCAGCAAAGCGTGATGATTGGTTGGTGTATTGTACACATATGACTTCGCGACAAAGGAGAACATGGTATAAGAAAATTGAGCCTGCTACTGTGTTGGGTTGCAGCGAGCGACTGCGTAGCAGCGGGTTGCAGCGATTGGCGCCGGGTGTGCTCGGGGAAAAAAAGGAAGAGAATATCCCTTGATAGAAAAAGAATCACCATCTCGCCGTCCAGCAGTTGGCACGTTTCTTTCTTATCCCAATCCCAACACTATCGTGTATTTAATTAACCACAGTCCTATGTCAATTGAGACTTCTGAAATTGGCGTCTACATTAGATTATCCCAACACTAGCATCGACTGGAGTTAATAAGGGAGAGGAGGGCTGTCAAGAAAGAAAAGGCCTTGGCCTTCGAGGTTTCCAGGGTTAGCGATGGTGATGGCAACGGTTGCCTCTTGGTTAGCGTAACGGAGGGCGGACACGGGTGTGTCGGAGGCGGGGACGAGCAAAGCTTGCGTGGTCGTGGTCACACCGTCACAGTCATAGTTGAACGGAGGAAGAAGACGATGGCTTGATCGTCCCATACTCCCATCTAGGATTATTCATCGCCTGAAATTAGGAGGAAAAAAACTGACACATGTAAAATACCATCTACTAGTAAATCATCTTTTTTTTTTCTTCTTGTAACTCTACGGTAGCTAATTGGCAATGACCGATCTGAACTTTGCCATTAAGAGTGGCAAAGAGGTGCACCGTGTCCAAGGTTTTGTGAATAGGTAGGACTGTAAGAGCGAGCAGAGATTAGCCTATTTCATCCGAGGACTAAAGGTGATAATGGGCCCAACATTTTATACTAGCAAATTTAAGAATCGAACGCTAAACGGATCGGATCGAAATTATATACAAATTTGGTCTACAAATAATTAGGGACCGACTTATCCCGCAACGGGTCGCGCTCTAGCAAAGCGCGCGATCCCATCCTCCACAGCTTTACTGTTTCAAGTGTGCGCCCTCTTTGTTTGCATGAGTACATACTAACGCATCAGGGACTTCTACCACCATGCGAACGCAAGCACGGAAGAGGTGGACCGGCCATAAGTAGCAACCGGGTCCCAAAAGTTTTTTTTTCATTTTTCATAAAAAAATGTTTTATCTCCTTCGTATGATATCCGTTTTAAATACTGATTGCACCATTATATTCTACGTGATGAGACGAACAAAACTAGATCCCACTTGTATATATTTTAAAGATGTTTGCATTGGTAGCAACTTATGTGTAAATTGAGTTTGATATTATTCAAGGAGTTGCTGCAATATGCATATATAAGCTATCACATATGTAAAACAAAAGTTGTAAAAAAAAACAGAATCTATTATACACATGAGTTGCCATATATTAAAATATAAGTTACTATAAACAAAATGTATCGTACACTTATACACATAAGTTGCCACAAAACAAAAATTGCTAGCCACATAAGTTGTTATCATAGTAGTTGATATACACATGAGTTGCTACAAAAAGGGAGCAAATCGTCACATAAGTTGCTACTAGTGCAAAACATGATCAAAACATATGCAAGTGGGGTCTAGTTTTGTTAGTCTCGTCATGTAGAAAACAACAATGCAATCGGTTATTAAAACAGAGATAATATGAAAGAGATAAAACATTTTTTTAGAGAAACAGCTGTGTTGAGCTGCGGCCAAGGCACTCCAGAGGTGGGTCGGGCCGCGTTGTACAGGTCGTGCGCACTCGGTCCCTGTCGACGCCGCTTTGGCCTGCCGTCACCAGTCACCACCAACTCCTGCGTTTGTTCGCTCCTGCAGTCCTGCGTAGAGGCCAAGCCACACCCGACGAACTCGAGCGCGATGGCGTCCGACGCAGACGGCGGCGGCGGCCTGGTCTGCGTGACGGGCGGCAGCGGCTTCATCGGCTCGTGGCTCGTCAGGCTCCTCCTCGACCGGGGCTACACCGTCCACGCCACCGTCAAGAACCTCCGTGCGTGACATGCTCTCTGCTCTCCTCTCACTCTCTGTTCAGGTACCGTCAAATCCATTTCCATGCCTGCCTCTGCACTCGCTTCACCGAATCGAATCGAAACCGTTTGCAGAGGACGACGGCGAGACGAAGCACCTGAAGGCCCTCGATGGCGCGGGCGCGCGGCTCCGCCTGTTCCAGATGGACCTCCTCGACCCGGCCTCCGTGCTGCCGGCCGTCGACGGCGCCCGCGGCGTCTTCCACCTCGCGTCCCCCGTCATACTGCGCCCGACACAGGACCCCGAGGCAACTCATCCTCCTGCTCTCCATACATACACGATCAAACCATATATCGCCGAACAAAAATCCTACAATCTTGCGATGTTTCTACGATGATTTGGTGCTTCTGCTCCTTGCAGAAGGAGCTGGTGGAGCCTGCGGTGAAGGGCACGCTCGGCGTCCTCCGCGCCGCCAAGGACTGCGGCGTCGGCCGTGTCGTCATGGTGTCGTCGCAGACGGCCATGGTGCCGAATCCCGAGTGGCCTGCGGACAAGGTCATCGACGAGGAGTCGTGGGCCGACATCGAGCTGCTCAAGAAACTCGAGGTACACAACATATAGCTTCTTAAATTGAGCTGCCAATTCACTATTCAGATGTAGCAATCGTTCAGGATCGTGCTGATTCCATCCACACCTTTGGAGTTTAGCTGTGGTACAGCGTGTCTAAAACACTGGCAGAGAAGGCTGCGTGGGACTTCGCCGAGAAGCAGGGGTTGCAGCTCGCCGTGCTCAATCCGGTTCTGGTGCTGGGCCCGACGTTGACGCCCTCGCTTACTGGTAGTCTCCAAGTATTTCTGCAGATTATGAAAGGTCAGTCACTTACAAACAGTCCAGACTCTTTGCAGCCCATCCGTCTTTATTTTTGCTGCGATGAGTAAAATCTTTTTGCTAAGAGAATGAGCTGCACCAGGCGAGAGGTTTGACATGGATGAGTACTTCCTCGGCTGCGTTGATGTCCGGGACGTGGCGCAGTCTCTCGTAGCGTTGTATGAGAAGCCGTCGGCGCAGGGACGCCACCTGTGCCTCGAGTCCGCTGAACGGATGGTTGATTTCACCAACAAGCTTGCTGACCTTTACCCTGAACTTCCTATTCAAAGGTGATACGTTCTGAGTTCTGACAACAGTAGTTATCTTTTTTATGAGATCAGAGATGCATGTTGTCCGTCACATGCATTGCTAACTTCTTTGCACATGAGGATCCAAGAGGACAAACAACGCTCGGTTCAAACCGCGACTAGCAGCGCGTTAGACTTTTGTAATAATTAAGGCCGAGTTGGATCGTGAAGAGAACATATTATCACCCCTATTTCATCACTAATTCGTTTAGTCCACATCCGAATATGTCCCCTCTCGTGCGTCACTCAGCGGATGCATCCAGTTGGTCCTGTGCTCTTGTGCTGCCGCCCGAGCAACGCACGTGGTAAGAGGTGCCACGATCATGGAAGACTTTAGCATGACTATCCAAAAATTCCACATCAATGCAGTTACTTTAGCAATCCGGCCGGCCCTACCATATTTAAACATCTACATAACTGCTAATTGAGTAAAATACACAGCCGGTCCTCAAACTTGTTAGGTTGTGTCACCTCGATCCCTAATAAACTTATAAAAGCCCTGTTCGTTTGGGATTATCATCCCAGCTATTATTCTCCTCACGTGATATTATTGAACCGGCTCAGCGGATTATTCTTCTCTCAAACTTTCTAGACCAGCCTAGCGAAATGAACAGGACGAAAACTAATAATTTAGGTCCAGAAACTTATATGGTGTGTCATTCCGGTCTGTACAAACGTAAAAAGTGGTTTGAGGGTGGTTTGAGCCATGCCATCGTTTTTTAGTTCAAAAACAAATCTAACAAACACTAGATAGGGTTTTTTAATCCATGAAAACTGTAACGTCCCGCCTCTCCGAGGCTGAGCCCACTTACACCTCTCTAGGACCTCAAGACTTTCCTCACAGACCAACATATATCATTTTGGTACACTTGTTCCTCACTCGTACGCACCCGAGAAGGATTTTCCAGTTAGTCATCCATCCTGAAATTGCTCCGGGCCAAGCACGCTTAACCCCAGAGTTCTTTCGAGATTAGCTTCTGGAAAAGAAATTACAACTTATGAATATGAGTATTTTATCAATCCTATTAATCATGGGTTGTCACAATCTTACCCCCTTAGGAGACCGATGTCCTCGTCGATCAACCCCGAGCCAAGAATGCCCCCTCCGGCTATGTCCGTGTGCCTAGTGCCGGCGCATGTGCCATGTTGTGTGACCACTCTAGGCCACACCAGCCATATACACCATATCTGTGCAATTGCGACCCCATGCGCATGTGAAACTGCGAGAGTCGGTTCCGATACCTAATGTAACATCCCGTCTCCCCATGGCCAGGCCCGCTTACACCTGACAATACTTTAGGCCCTCAAGACTTTCCACACAGACCAATACTTTAGGCACCCGGGAAGGACTTCCCAGTCGGTCACCCATCCCGAAATTGCTCCGTGTCAAGTACGCTTATAACCCCAGAGTTCTTTCGAGATGAGCTTTCAGAAAAAAGTTGCAACTTGTTTATATAAGTATTCTATCAATCCTATTGAGTTGTGGGCTGTCACAAAAATTATCTCTAAGACACCAAAAGATCTAAAAAAAAGATGATACTAGAGATACATTGGAGCACGGGGAGTCTAAATAAAATAATTGGAGCTTGTGAAAATATCTTTAGAAGCTTCTCAAAATTGGGTTTAACTATAGGAGAATGGGAAAAATACATTTTCACAAGATATTTTCACGAGCTCTAATTATTTTATTTAGCCTCCTCGTGATCCCATGTATCCTGTATCTTTCATTAGAATTTTTGAAGACTAGATATTTTTTATGGTTTAAAACCCTTAACTAATGTTTGCTAAACATGGCTTAAAACCATTTTTAATTGTTGCATGGATCAAGATAACACCTTATGGTAAGTTGGAGGACCCAAATTCCTGGTTTTATAAGTTTAAGAACCAGGATGACACACCGTGACAAGTTCGTGACCCAAATTACTGTTTTTATAAGTTTAACGATCGAGATGATACACCATGACAAGTTCGAGGACCAGCCATGTATTTTACGCTAACTAATTTTCCACGCCAATGAAAAAAATAGCCATTCGTATTTAGTGGGTTCTACAGACATGGAAAATATAGTCGTGTCGACATGCTGGAAATTAGCTATTTCACTTTACAGTTGCAGTATCGTAGACGAACGAGGGCAAGGTTTGTAAAATCAGTTGAAGATTCGCAGATCCCGTTCTATGGAATTGGTCAGGTGTATGACATGTGTGTGACAGCAACAAGTGATACTGAATACTGGTGAAGTGGTGGGCTCACAATGTAAAGGAGTGGTTACCGACACAGTTAGACTATTAATGGATTCCACACGAAAGTAGAATAATCGAATTAGTTACTTAGAGAAGCCTCGCACCCAGCATAAATTGACCGGAGCATCAGTACCCATGAGGCCATGAACCATTTATCCATCTCATTCTCACCCCATTCAACCCTGCCCCAGAGACTCCACACCATGTCGTCCCTCACCGAAGCCGTCGTCGCCGTGGCCTCGTACGACGGTTACGACCGCCGGCGAGAGCTGCAGGCGTTCGACGACACCAAGGCCGGCGTGAGGGGCCTCCTCGACGCCGGCGTCACGTCGATCCCTGCCATCTTCCACCACCCGCCTGACTCCCTTCCCCAACACCAAGAGGCCGCAGCCGCCACGCCCATCGCCGCGGCGCCGGCGGTCCCGGTCATCGACCTCCAGGGCGCGCCGCGGGAGGAGGTGGTCGGCCTGGTGCGTGCCGCGGCCGAGACCGCCGGGTTCTTCCAGGTGGTCAACCACGGCGTGCCGGCCGACGCCATGGCCGCCATGATCGCCGCCGTGCGGCGGTTCAACGAGCAGCCCGCCGAGGCGAAGCGTCCCTACTACACGAGGGACACGGCCGCCAGCAAGGCCAGGTTCTACTCCAACCTCGACCTCTTCCAGTCGCCCGCGGCGTGCTGGCGCGACACGGTGTTCTGCGACATGGCCCCCGAGCCGCCGCTGCCCGAGGAGCTCCCAGAGCCACTCAGGTAGTACATCTGCGCAGACTAGCTAGCACGTGATGAATGGATTGATAAACAAAAGATGATTATTCTGATTGATATGCACATGATGATCGGATTAAAAAATAAAAGAAAACCAGCGAATTAATTGCTGTTGAACACAGGGGTGTGATGTTTGAGTACACGGACGCGGTGAGGAAGCTGGCGGTGTGGGTGTTTGAGCTGCTGTCGGAGTCACTCGGCCTGGCCGGGGACCACCTGAGCAAGCTCGGGTGCGGGGAGAGCCTGAAAGTGGCGGGGAACTACTACCCGCCGTGCCCGGAGCCGCACCTCACCCTCGGCAACACCCGCCACACGGACCCCACCTTCCTCACCGTCCTCCTGCAGGACGGCGTCGGCGGCCTCCAGGTCTTCCTCGACCACGCCGGCGCCGGCGGTTGGGTCGACGTGCCTCCCGTGCCCGGCGCCCTCATCATCAACGCCGGCGACCTTCTCCAGGCATCCGCCACTCACCGATGACCGCTAGCTGTATACGGAGCAGTTTAATTTGCATATTGTTTTTAGTCCGGAGCTGAACAGTTCTCCTCTGTCGTCGTGCAGCTTGTCAGTAATGGCAGGTTCAGGAGCGTGGAGCACCGGGTTTTGGCGAACAAGAGCAGCACGGGGGAGGCGAGGGTGTCCGTGGCGGCGTTCGTGGACGTGGGGAGAGATCGATCCGTGAGGCGGTACGGCCCCATCGAGGAGCTCCTCACGCCTGGCAACCCGCCGCTGTACAGGAGCGTCACGGTGGAGGAGTTCATCTCGCACTTTTACAGGAAGGGCAGCGAGAGGCGCCCCAGGCTCGACTACTTCAAGCTCGAGCAGTAGAATAATACATCTGCTACTCCTTTATGTTACTACTACTTAGCTTGTTAGGGACGGGCAACAGTACACGTATGCTTTTGATCCCAAATGAAAAACGATCTTGGAATAATGGAGCATCATATCCACTGCTTCTCTGAGTCCCAAAAATTGTCGGTGTACGTGCAGTGGTAAGTGGTAACTGGTAACAATGATTTGGATGATGTTGGTGTTCAAATGGCAAACGACCGATGGTTGGATTTCAATTTGATTTAAACTTTTGCTCTGCAATTTCATGGACATCCCAAATCCTGCAAATTTGATTTCAATTCAGCTTGGATTGGACATGACGATGTTCAATTCCGTGTGATTCGTATTCGAAGTCGACAACACACAAGTCACAAGATCGGCGTGTCACGTCACGTTTTTTTTAGCACAGCGTGTCACGCCACGTTTTTTTTTTTTTTTGAGCACAGCGTGTCACGTCACACGTGTGGAGGTCTGTATGCGCACGAGTGTATGACGGACACAGGACACACTCAGGCCAGGCCTGGCCCACTGGTCTGTCGCGCATCGTGGGCTCTGGGCTGGATCCGTGCGATTTTCTTACCTGGACTGGATCGACCCATTTTTAACAAGTGGGCTGGATCGGGACCGCCTGGAACTGCCGACTAGGCCGCTAGATAAGGCCCGCTTCGGCAACAAGGCGACCAAATTAAACCCTTCTTTTCTCGCAAGGCATACCTCCCCGTCTTTCCTGAAACCCACCTCCCGGCGATGGCATCAGCGGCGGCGGCGGCGACTGCCGCGGAGTGGGAGGCGGCGGAGCGGAAGGTGCTCGTGGCGCGGAAGCCCTGCTTCGGGCTTCCCACCGCCTGCCCCACCAGTCTCCCCGTGCTCCTCTACCTCCGCCTGGCGCAGGTCCCCTTCGACATCCACGTCGACACCTCCTTCCCCGACGCCGGTGAGCTCCCCGCCCGCACGCGCGGCCCCACCCTCTCATCCTGTATCCCTTTAGCTCCGCCTTTTGTGCCCGGTGCTTCCAAGCTGGGATCCCGCTCTGCTGCTGGTGTCTCTGTCCGTCAGCTGCTAGATAGTAGCAGTGTTTTTTCCCCTTAATAAAAAAAAGGATAAAACTGTAGATAGCTATTTGGAGAGTCATACATTGGTGTGCTAGAATCTCTGCGCGGGTTGAATTGAGCCATGTGGGAGGCAATTGCTGTGCTCACACCTTATTTTTTGTTCCACAGATCACATACCATATGTCGAATTTGGTGATTGTGTGGCGTTCAACAATGAGAAAGGGGGTGTGATTGAGTATCTGAGGGAGGAGAAAATTCTGGACTTGAACTCAAAGCACCCAAGCGTTTCTCCCACTGATGTGCTGTCCACAAACGCCATGGTTTCGACCTGGCTCACGGATGCTTTACAGTATGAGCTCTGGGTGGTTACTGATGGAAGCATCGCGCATGACATCTACTTCTCTGATCTCCCCTGGCCCATCGGAAACATACTCCATTGGAAGAAAACTAGAGATGTGAAGCAACTACTGGGCATAACGAAGCTTAATGCTGCAGAAAAAGAAGAGGAGGTTCCTACTTCCTACTCATTATTTTCCTAGTCCTTTCCCCCGGTGACACACTAGTAGCCTCTGATGCAAATTTCTGGTTTAAACAGATATACCAGAAGGCAAGTGCTGCATATGACGCATTGTCTTTGAAATTAGGGGATCAAATCTTTTTATTTGATAATAGGTAAGCTACTGAACTTACCTGCTTTACTTGAATCTGCATATTTCTCTGTGCTCTGCATTAGTTTTTAATGCTTACTGTCACTTGGATATTTCTCCTGATGCGCCTTTTATGGAATGCTAATATTTCTTTGTTTCTATTTGTGAAGCCCTACGGATGTTGATGCTCTTTTCCTTGGACATGCTCTTTTTGTCCTCAATGCATTGCCTGTAAGTTCCCCTCTTTAGTCTTTGCTTGCCTCTAGTATCCAATTGCATAGAAAAACTGATCAAACACAGATGTTCAACTACACAAGCACATCATCTTAAAATCACATATGCAGATCGTGAATGCTTCTGATGTTAGCAGTAGGGGAATTAAGTGGCTCTCTATGCTATGAAGACTTTCCTTAGCTATAACCTGTATCTGTCAAGCTTCGATCCGAAGCATTCTTCACAATGTTTTGATAAACTTTGAGGCATGTTCTGATCTACTTCTGCTTCCTAGGATACATCTGTGCTGAAGGGCACTTTGCAGAAGCATGAAAACTTGGTGAACTTTGTTGAGCATCACAAGGTCCAATTGCTGGAAGACTTGTCATCATCATCAGGGTTAGGATCATCACCCAGTCCATCATCATCGTCCACACCCAGGAAAAGAGCATCTGCTGGCCAAAGTAAGCAATCAGGTCACCTTTTTCAGATGTTCAAAATTCAGACATATTGGTAGTTATAGCACACATATTTGGCAAGATAAACTGTTAGGAACATTAAAAAATTGAATGATGCCATTTTATTACCTAGATATGCATAAGCTTTAGCACCCATTATAAGTGTTTTGTCCTAGAGCTGCCAATGCTTTCAGGTTGTCTTTGTTGCTGGTCATTATGTCGAATTTAATACAAGAATGCGTTTCATTGAAATATTCAATATATAATCAGGTCTGGTGAAGAAACTAAGATCTTGTATGAAAATTACCATTTTGTCCGTGCTATTGCTGATGGTTATTATATGCACACATTTGTGCTTCAAGTGATGACCCCAGGGGAGGACCCAGCGTATAGCGAGTGAGGGCACAGGCCGCCCCTCGATTCTGGATCTGCAGTGTATTTTGGCACTGTTTTACTTAGAAAGCACTGTAGCAAGCTTGTAGGTCGCCACTCGATTTTTGCACTTGGTCTGCCCCTGGATGACCCCATCCCTTCATCATAGTAACAATAAAAAGGGCGTACCTAGTGCCATAGGCTCCCGCACTGCGCAGGGTCTGGGGACGGGTGTTTAGCGAACAGCCATTCCCGCACATTAATGTGCAGAGGCTGGGGCATTCATCATAATATCAATGACAAAAAAGGCATTTCATGACATAATAAAGCAGTATCTGCGCCAAAGAACACACAGTTGTCTGCCTTCCCTTAAAAAAATGAACATTTAGCGGATAGGTCTTTCTGTATCTTGGATCTACTGGTGGCTCAAGCTGTTTCTCAATTTCATTGCATGAAGAAATTGTACCAATAGAAACTGTGTCAGACGATGCTTTAGTTAGGATAGGAGTGGAAAATCCATCTAGATATACATAGATAACATATGGCTAGGCCCCAACAGAACAGAATAATGTCACTTGGGCTCAAATAACTTTTCTCAGATATGAGATATGTTTGGGAGGATTTGGTCAGAAGTTTGTCTCAAGGGTTTACCGCAATATTTATGTTCGTACTTTTTACTTATGTGCGCTTTCATTTGCAGTTGAGATAAGTAAAAAAAACTAAAAATTCATTAAGGTTGTTGAGGTACTGATAGCAAGTTCTACTTGAATTTCCCCTGTTATCTCAGCACTTGTGTCGCTTATATTCTTGACTGTTTTCAGACATCTTATTATCATTTGGTGTTTTTCTTGACCTGGTCTGTAGGTTATAAGCCAAAACCCAGAGCCAAGAAGGAACGGACCGAGGAGGAAAAGAAATTCAGGCGAAGATCAAAGTACTTCCTGGCCGCACAACTTGTTGGAGTTCTTGTGTTCCTATCAGTGTTGGGCGGGGTTGATAGTTCCGAGCTAGATGACGATGATGGCATGGATTATGAAGATTAGAACGTCCCTATGTTGTACTACATGATTCCTTTCAAGGCCAGTCTGCCCCCTTGCTGGGTGCTGTGAAAATTTGTTCCCACCGTTAGTGAGATGACACACTTCGACATTGTAACTAGGAATACACTGAGCTGGTTAGTCTTCGGCGGTTTCATAATCTGGGTGCTTGTCTCGAATTTTCTGTGGCTTCAGTGAACCCAAACTGTAAGCAAATTCGAATTTTGTAGTTTTTGGAGATGTGCTGCTTCGTCTTTTATATGGGACGGATCTTTAAAATATATAAAGAGTGCCTTTTCTGGCAGTACCTACTTTGAGTTGTGAAGTTCAATTCAAGGCTAGCTAGTCTCGAGTTCGGATATGCATGTTGCATGGAGTCGGGGTGCGGTTATCATCCGAGCGTATTATCAGCTGACCTCCAGGTCATTTGAAGCAGAGTTCAAGTTTGCTCCTGTCATTTGACCTGAAATGACCTACATATGGTTACAAGCAGAGCTTTCAAATACAAGTAGACGACCCGAAATATCTCTAGGCATGGTTATATGCTAAAACCACGCCTCAAGCAGAAGCATAGGTACTTTGTTCTCAAGGTTTTCGTACTTGAGGTAAAACCACACATGTAACAAAGTCAGGGTAGCGGTAGCTTTCCAGCTTAAGCATCATGAGATTAGTAATTTAAGACAGTTTGTATCCACAGTGACGCAAGATATACATTACATGTGCTCAGTAACTTCTGTAGCCAAATGCGAATTCTCCTGGGTATGGATGCAGCACACAGGACACAAGATAGCACATCTTGCATACTATTTCCGCGCTGTCATGTCCACACGGAAATGGTTTCCTCGAGCCAGGACGATCCTCACAGCAACGGTAGCATGTCTTGCAAATTTTATCCGCTGTAAAAACGTAGGAAACCAACCAACAAATGGAGACAAGGTAAGCAAACTTGCGCAGTGACAAGGGATCACAGATAGATAAGGAGTTAGTTTACCACTGCCATCACGACGACTACGCCACCCAAGGGAGAAGCCAAGGAAATTGTAGGCTTCAGTAACTGGTTCATCTGAAAACAAGAAGAAAAGAAACAGATGTGTTTCAGCTGAGAACCTGCAAAATGTATGCAAAACAAATGCGCTACCCAGGTCTCTTTATCTTGAAAGAACAGCTTACAAAAAACAGGTTTATTTTATCAATACGCAACAGTAATTTCTGTGACGAATGTCTAAATAGTGTAGGTCTAACAGAGCTTGATGTCAGCTCAATTCTTTTCTGTAGCTCAAGAGAATTTGCTAGCAAACTCATACGAGGGAGGGGGGGGGGGGGGGGGGGGGGGGGGGGGAGGGGGGGGGGGATGACACAGGTAATCTCTATCCTAAAACATGTTCATCAGGAGTCATGCCCATCACCAAAAACATGGTAAACACTCCCATCTCCATATGCCAACAACAAGTGAGACAAAGGTAACTCCTACATGCAATTTTATTCTCACATGAATCACACATAAGATTCAGCAGAGATCAGGAATAGCAACATCTAGATCAGAGTTGCACAGACAAAAGAGACGATCTAGACGATCTTACTGTGGAAACATATGTGGTATGTATGCCATCCCAAATAAGTAAGCACTAAGCTAGAAAAGTATATGCATACCTAAGGGAACGCACGTGACAACTCCATCGAAATCTTCTCTGGTCACGAGCTCAAAAAAGAAGATAGTTCGTGGAGCAGGCAGGAAGGAGAAGCAGCCAGAGCGCTTCCGGCGTGCCACAAAGTTGCCATGAGTCCAGCAAGAACCATCACGGACAAATTTTCCATGTTGGGTCACCAAGCCAGGAGCAGGTTCATACTCATCATCCTGATCAAGCAGCCAATCATGGGAAAAGAAATTGGTTCAGTACCAAGTAAAAAAGAAGAGCACCATTTACTGAATTAACTCATCATCTTGTAATTGCCCAAACAAATTGAGCGTCAGGAACAGGGAAAGAGTAAGGAAGAATTAAGTCACCGGATGCTGAGAGTTGTAAAGGTTAAGACAATCCATAACCATCTTGCGATCTAATGCTAATTGCTCCAATCGCCCTGGCAGTGCAGACCTAACACAGAAGATCAATCAATCAAATACACAGAGGATCAATCAATCAAATTGTACTATACTAGCTAATAGCCCATGCGTTGCTATGGGCATAAAAAAATTGAATAAAATTAGTAACTGTTCTAGAAAAAATCATGTAAATTCTTAATGATGATTAAGTTCTGCTGGATAAAAATGCAAAAAACAAGATACTAACTAATAAGGCTTAAACCACGTCAGGCAAAAACATAGACCGAATTGTATAGGATGTCTTGCTAAGACAATTCCCAACGTGCGTTGAATTAATCCACGATTGTGTATCAATCCCTTTGCAGCTAACGTCTCACTGTGATTTGAGTTTGGAATCAGAATTAAAAAGTCATTCACACGTAAGAAAAGGAAACTTTGCAAGAAAATACTCTTGCATTGTGATTGCGTAAGAAAGGAACATGACAATAAGGGGTATCCAACATGCTAAATATCTTTAACTTAAATTTCATATACAGTCTTTTCAGCACCACCCAGAAACATGCCAATAAGAATGCTTGGCTTACATATTGATTTTTTTTATTTTAATTGTGTCCTAGTTTTAAGCTTGAACTTCATCAATAATTTAGGTAGGTATTACTATATAATCCTTTTTGACTTCCGAACTAAATGTCGAGTCTCCTGTTAACTTCATATGTCATCTCTAATTTCGAATCTTGTGTGTCCAAACTTCTTGTTGAGACCTTACATTGCTCTTTGAGTTGATTGTTAATTTTGCTTGTGTCATTCTTCAATGCTAATCTGATATATTTGAAAACCAAACATCCTATCATATACTTTATTCCTTTTTTGTTTCTTCCACGAGTTATTTTTTTTTTAAAAAAAACTTCTAGCCAACAGGAACCGAGCAGAGTTAGCCATTAGAAACAAGAGCTCGGTGCTCAAACTACTACAAATTGAAGCAGAAACCAGATGTATCAATCAAGCTTCCACCAATCAGGGTCACGGTGTTTAGATATTGCGCTGGACAGTCAGCCCACAAATGATTTTATGCCAACCATTGCTAAACAGTATAATGTTAGAGATTTAGTCTTTTGAACTGTCAAAAAGGAATTGAATCAGATGAGTCTACAATCTGTGCACAGGAGGAAATAAACAAGCATAAACATTTTATGTCCATGTGAGATGAAATGTGAAAATAATCAGAACAAATCATGCATAAAGAACATCCGCCCTCACAAGGGAACTTTCCTGTTGCTGTGCTTGTGCTGTTTGTTGGGAGGAATTCGGCCTCGCACAGGGACAGACAGTCAGACAACATCAAATCAACTACGTTGGTGAATTGGTTGAATTAGCTGCCAATTATGTGATGCAAAAAAAGTCTGAGTCAACCATAGCAAATAACTGAGTCTGCAGTTGGGAATCAACCAGCAAATAAAAAAGTCCCCTCCTAAATTGATGAACCACTGAAGTCTAATCTTTAGCGAAGGATGGTTGCAGTTCTCTGCCGCCGGTGATTCTGGCAGCAGACGCAGGTTGTCGACGTCCCCCTTACCAAATTACTAGTAGTAGAGATAGCAACTAAGGTTTTTTCGAACGAAGTGGATGGGGGTAGTGGTGGATTACATGAACAGATCATGTTTTTTTCGAGAAACATAACAACGAAGTGGATGGAGGTAGTGGTGGATTACCTGAACGGATCATGTTTAACCCTGTGCATGCCATCGGGGCGGGGGAAGGAGGGAAGCGACAGCCAGGGGCGGCGTGGCGGCCATGCGCTGGTCCTCCTCGTTGAGGTCCTCACCTCCGCTTCCTTGTGCGCAGTTGGCAGGACCCAAGACACCGGAGGCACCGGTTCGGGTACACGGCTAGGAGCATGGTGGTCGTCGTCTGCAGGCGGCCAGAGGAGGGGGGAGTGCGCGAGGAGGGGAGGAGCCTTTCCGTCGGCGCTGGTGCTGACCGCAGGTGGCCAGCAAGGATCATGCGCGAGGAGGGGAGGAGCCTTTCCGTCGACCGCGATGAAGACGTGAGGGGTTGTGCGGCGGCTGAACCACCGCTTCCTCCTTGCGTCCGCCGTCTTGGCAACCTTACGGAAAGGCGGCGGTGGCGGCGACTCGGGTTGGACGAGGTGACGGGTTTCCTCCTCCACAGCAGCCATGGCTGCTCCGATTGCCCTCCTCCCTAAAGCACGGCGGCTTGATCAGAGCCGGATGCGATGCCGATGCGGCTCGTAAATCGGAACGGGAAAGGGGAACCGAGCGCGTGCCGGAACGGGAGTCGGTCGGTCGGGCCAACTCTGCTCGGCCCAGATAAAGCAGCCCAGCTAGCCCATCCCACACGGCGGACCAACAAGACTCGACGGGGGCGGGTGTACGGGTCGGCCGGCCGGCGCCCGGCGGAACCACCACTCGGCCTCCCTCCCCCTCCTCCCTCTTCGCAACGGAGAAGAGAACCCGACCCGACCATTTCGCTCGGAACGGAACGGATCCGAACGGCCGCCCGGACAAAACCCTCCCTTCCTCTTCTAAGAGAAGACAAGAGACTGCAAAAACCCTCCCTTCCTCCTCTTCCCCACCCCACCTCACCCACTCCCGCCCTCTCCACCCGATCTGCGGGCGCGCGGCGCCGCCGGCTTCGCTCCCGGCCTCTCGCCCCGCCGCCGCCGGCCTCCTCCCCGCCGATCCGCCGCCGTATTGCTCCTTCGAGGCCGCAAGCTACCAAATCAATCAACGAGGTGAGGTACGCTAAACCTAGCTAGCTAGTAGCTTCCTCACTTCCTCCGCTCCATCTCTAACTAATCCTGCTCCTGCTCGATCATGATCGATCCTTTGCGTTCGCCTCATCCGCAGGTAGCTAGCTGCGGCCACGAGTGAGCCAATCGGCCTCCTGCCTACCCTCCTGCCCGAAGCCCGTGATGGCGACCAAGACGATCCCTTTCTACGAGCGCAAGAAGCGATCCCGGACATGGGAGCCCTTCGGATTCCTATCCTGGGAGCGGCTAATGCCAGAGCCAACTCTGCAGCTCAACGATCGCTTGCCCTTGAGAGACGGCCGCGAACCTCAGGAGGGAACCGATTGGGGTAAGTAATCCACTTTCAAAAGCTTGCGATTGATTCTTGGCTGGCGTAGGTAATGGACAGGGGTGTACATTTGTACACCCAAAAAATTGACCAAAAAAAAAACTTTGCATATACATATGTGCTTCTTGCATATTTGAGTAAGATTGTGTATACCAAAACAAAAGAAATAGTCCGCTCCCATGTATGCTAGCCTCATTCATAGTATGATCCTACCCTCCATGTTGGGAGCTGACTACCTGGTGATGCTCGAGGAACCCATACACGCATTCGGAGTCATAGAGGGCACGGAGCCAATGTAGCATTTTTTTCAATTCATTTTTGTCCTCTCAAGTGTTTAAAGATAGCAGGAGATAGCAGGAGAGATTAACATTTGAATGACTGATTGGCTATGTATATTGAGAGGATTTTTTTTCTTACATTTTGCTGATGAATACATAATAATCTCTGGTTTCGGAAAGTCTCCTCATTAAACTAATTGTAATTTTCCTTTAATTACTTAAGAGTTGCTAGATGTTATAATTAAGAAAATATTCGTACCTACTGTTTGCTTTTATGCGTCTTTGTTTTTCATATGGGGTGATTTTTCGGTTATATTTGTACACTTAATTTTCTCTCAATTATTGTTTACATGATTAAACTTCCATAAAAACAGACTATATATGTTCATGTACGTTATAATCATCTAATGGTTGTCACTACTCGCAGCGGGCACTTGTGCAGTCCACTCATACTCTGAAGCAACGACGGTGCAGCTAAGGAATAAGGCTCGGGATCTTTCCATTGCTGTCAACCTCCCCAGTCTCATCGCCACCTCTGCCAGCCATCAATTCCTCACCAAGACAGGTACTGACATCGACGGGATGGGTCGACTAGCTAAGGCTGTGTTTAGTTGATGAAAAGTTTTTGGTGAAAAGATTTCGGGTATTGATTTTACCAATTTAGGAGTAGTAAATGTGGATGAAAAAGGTGGAAAGTTATATGGATATGTTGGAAATCTCGAGACGAATCTAACGATGGTAATTAGAGGGTAATTAATCCATAATTAGCGGATGATTACTGTAGCATTACTATTGCAAATCATGGATTAAGTAGGCTCATTAGATTCGTCTCGCGATTTACAGCCCATCCATATAACTTTTCACCTTTTTCGTCTACATTTAATACTTCATGTATCTAAGATTCTCCTTTGATGTGATGGATGAAAAGATTTCGGGTGGAAAGCCTAAGTATTGCGGCGTCCCGATCCAGGACTACGGCAACGTTCCACAAGCAGCACATTTGCAGCCGAATGTTTGCCCCTACGCACTGGGTACGAGCATCACCACTCTCAAGACAGTACCTCTCCCATTCGGCGGCAAGGTCGTGTCAGATGAGGAGATCCTGGAGAACCTGACTTACACCGAAATGGGGGATAGGGTGGATGCTGCCATGGCATTCAGGGAGAGGCTGTGCAGAGTCCTCGATGCAGGCGCTGTTGCGGGGTGCTTCAACCTGCAGCGGCACTACGGCCGCGTTTAGGTGTTCCCGAAAAAAATTTACAGTATGTCGGGCACACATTTGAAGTATTAAATATAGACTAATTACAAAACTAATTACAGATTCTGTCAGTAAATCGCAAGACGAACCTAATGAGTCTAATTAATTCGTCATTAGCACATGTTTACTGTAGCAATTTATTGTCTAATCACGACCTAACTAGGCTCATTAGATTCGTCTCGCGAAGTACACTCCATCCATATAATGGGTTATTTTTTTCGACTACATTTAATATGACATGCATGTGAGGGAACATATTCGAAAAAAATTTCGCGTTTCATCTCAACGGGACCTACAACCAGCCGCGCCGTCCCGAGGAGCCATACAGGTACAAGCCCGATGTTGGCTTGGATGATGAACTTGCCTACAGGAGAGCAGGTTCCAGCGGGTCATTGCGTCACCATCTACGCATACAACTGCCCTGGTGGCGACGTCCGAAGCCTCGTCCTCTACGGCCAGGACAACATGATCGGCGCGCCACCACGGCAGGCCTTCGACCCGGACTCCACTATAGAGTTTTATGTTCCCACCATAGAGAATCTGACATTCAGCCCAACCCCTACGAAAGCACAGGAGGACTTGCTGCATCCCAAGCCCAAGCCCAAGCCACGCTCGCTGTGGGAGGCTCTTTGGGACACCATCTGATTTTCTGGTGGTTCTTTATATATGCACATCTATATTATAAAGGATGAGCAAATTGAAACAGTTTCTCACCCAACAATCCACTCCCTCTACCTCTCACAAAGGACCCACAAATCAGTACCAAACTGTGGCCCCAGGACGGCAAGGGGAGGGGGGGGGGGGGGGGGGGGGGGGGGGACTCATTTGGTCGTCCTCCCCTGTTATTTTCCCCCCTCCGACGCACTCACGGCCTGATTTTTTTTGTCACCAGTCAGGTTTTATTCTCGTTGTTACCCGCTGGTCCTACATGGACGTCACACGTACGAGCATGTCACTGGAAAGAAACAATTCCGCCGCTGATTACCTTCCTAATTCATGCAGCCCAATTCCGCCGCCCATGGCCAACAAACACTCCTTAATTTATTCCTATAGTAACACGGCCAGCTATCACTACTAGAAACAATTGATGGCCCATTCCTTCATGCAGCTCATTCCTTATTGGTGCTTTGACCAAATCAGAGCCAGAAATATTTCCTATTATCTTCCTTATATACATGGCCGGCGTCCATATAGTGTTTCCTGGCTAATTTCTTCCTTCTATAGATGCCCGGCGTCCATATAGTGTTGTATACTTCCCCTCATTCCTCTTTCCCTTTTGGCATCGTGCATGATCAAGGCAGCATGTCACTGCTAGGCTAGCCGGGGAAGACTCCATTGCCGGCGCCATTTCGAGGACCAGCGCATCTCATTCCATTCGGTGGGAAGGTCATGTTGTTTGGAGGTGACTTCCGTCAAGTGCTTCCGGTTGTTGCTCGTGGTACAAGAGCTCAAATCACTGATGCTACATTGCTTAGGTCATACATATGGGAGAGTGTGCGGCGAATCCGTCTGATTCGGAACATGAGAGCCCAATGGGACAAATGGTTTGCTGATTATCTATTGAGGATTGGGAACGGTACCGAGGAAACATTTATGGATGACTATGTGCAATTGCCTGATGGTATTATGGTTGAATCATCTGAAGAAGACGAGACTATTGACAGGCTCATTGACCGGGTATTTCCAAACCTTCATGCCAATTGTACATCTGCAAGCTACATGCGTGAGCGTGCTATCCTTTCTTCTAGAAATGAACATGTTGATGTCGTTAATGCACTCATGATTGAAAGGTTCCCTGGTGAAAAAAGGTGTACTACAGCTTTGACTCGGTAGAGGATGACCCGAGTAATAATTATCCTTTAGATTTTTCTGAATTCGATCACGCCTAATGGGTTGCCTCCACACGAGCTCACAATAAAAAAGAATTGTCTTGTCATCTTACTCCGTAATCTTGATCCTCACAATGGGCTTTGCAATGGCACCCGACTGATTGTGAGAGGTTTCCAGAATAATGCCATTGATGCTGAAATAGTTAATGGGCAGCATGCGGGTAAGAGAGTATTCCTACCACGGATACCATTATCTCCTTCTGAAGACTTAACTCTGCCATTCAAGTTCAAGAGAAAGCAGTTTCCCATCCGCTTGAGCTTTGCAATGACCATCAACAAGGCACAGGGTCAGACAATACCCAATGTAGGCATCTACCTTCCCGAGCCCGTTTTTGCTCACGGGCAGTTGTATGTCGCACTGTCGAGAGGTGTTTCTCGGGAGACGACGTGGGTTCTTGCAAAAACAAATAAGGATGTCGATCCCACTGGAAAGGGGACTAAGAATATTGTCTATAGGGATGTCTTGAAGTATTGAGTTGTGTTGTATTTGAAATGGTCTTGTACGTGTACTGTGATATATATTTGGCATTGGCATGTACGTGTATCGTGATAATATGTATTCTTGCAGTTGACATATTTCTATAGATAGAAAAAATGGGAATAAAATCGTAGTGATCTGGGAATAGGTCAAGGTCTGCTATAGCCAATCTTCCATTCCTTGTCGTCACAAAGCTTGTCGTCCCTGCCATATATTGCGCCTTCCAATTTTACTCCGATCCAATTGAAAAAGGCAACATATTAAATCTATGTATTAATCTTTGAGTGTCATACAAGGAAATTTCTCTACTTCATTTGAGTGAGGTTGAGCTAAATATAACGATTGCATACTTAGTTTCTTTTTATATCATAATTTTTTATTCTATACTCTAGTTTTAACACGTGCCAGTTGGGACTAATAGCGCAGAAATATGCCTATTTTCCATTATTGTCTAGCTAGCACTAGCTTTGAAGACTTAATTTGTTATTTATCGATGGATTTATGTATGTGATAAATGCATGTTCATTTCACATGAATCTTGATACAATTTGCGATACTAATATTGCCTTTCTTCCTTGGCATTCTCTTTGCAAAAGAAAAAAATGCTTTGACAATATGGACCTCCATTAATTTTTTCTATGTAGACAACAGTCAATAGACACGCGGATGGTCAGATAGGAGTTGCTTGGCAATGTCTTGATCGATCCTGTGTTATCTATGTTAGAGAAGATATGAAGTAAAAGTGCAAATACAAAAGCCGTGCCCAGGTTGTTGCATTGAGGAAGGACGACCTTTGTTGGTGGATGTTTACGTGTTCCATATGTGTAAGGACAAGTACATTGCTATATATAAGCAGTCTCATATGTCATCTCGTACAACATAGAATTTTGGTGATAAGGAGAGAGAGTGAGGTGAGAGAAAAGAGTCGTTCGTTCCTCAGAACAACTGGCTCATGAGTAGAACAACTACCGACAACTTTTCCAAGCTCAATCACACTCCAAATGGCCGGGGGTGGGGGTATATATAGCACCAACCCATCAAACTAGCCGTTGTTCCAACAGCTTGCTTTTCTGTGTACTACCGACCCATCCAGTGCTCATAGGAGCTTACCACTGGAGATTCTTGGGCACCTAGCCGTTGCCTCAAACTGATCATCGACTCATCCGTTGCTCTGCTTGTGTTAGCACCATATCAATCGGTGCTCCTCTTTTATTTGCTTCCATATGCCAGAGTCGATTTGGAGCCGAAACTGACACCACCGATTTGTCTAGTGCTCTTTTCAAACTTGGCCCTGTTGGCTTCCCGCACCGATCACCGATTTTTTCCGGTGCTCTCGTGAGCAAGATTCTCTTTATGTCTTCGTGTGATCTTGTGCCGACTTTAACATATATACCATCATTTGAATGGCTATAAATTACATCATTTGTAACCTAAAAGTACCTACAAATATTGATCTTGACAAACATGTTAGTCTCAATGACTATGTTGACATTAATCACCAAAATCATAAACATGGCCTAGGGCCATTTTCCTTACAACACAACCCATTCTATAAGTTGTTTTTTAAGTAAGTAGTTTCAAGTTCACCTGTGAATGCATGAGACTACTACCTATAGGACGGCCCTGAACTAGGCCACGAGGAGGGAGAAAAACCATGGAATGGAAGGAGATAGGCTAAGGTTAGAAACAAGAAGGATATATAGGAAGCTGACAAGCACAAGGTGGTTCATGCACACGTGCATGCATGCATGTACGTTCCTGAACGGATCGAAGTAACTGTCGAGGCTTCGCTCAGGCCGGACCCGTTCAGTCTCATGGCGAATCCAACTCCTATTTTTTCAGACAACTCTGCATCCGAAAGCCGAGGCATGTCGCCCCTGCATATGAAGAAAAATCCAGTTGATACTGAACCGTCTTCCGGCTGAATTTCCTCGCTCCCGGCCCCCTCTTGATAATGACCATACGAACTGTCCTTTTGCTTGTTCTGCGTACACTAAGAGTCCATATAGATTTTCTTTTTATTTTTAAACTTTTCTTAATTAATATTTTAATATTAACCCCTGAAACTTTAATTTCACGGATGACCATTTTGGCCGCGCCACTCGTGCCAGCGCGGCAAAACCACTTTGCCGCGCCACATGCGTTGGCGCGGCAGGTACGCCGATGTGGCGCCGACGTGGCGTATCCTCGGTCGCGGGGGCCAGCGTGGATGAACCTGCCGCGTCGTCGGCGCTGGCGCGGCAAGGTGGGTCCAGCCCTTGCCGCGCTAGGCGGGCCGGTGCGACAGGTTTAACACGACAGGCCGCGCGTGGCCCTTTCTTCTTCTCGCTCCCTTCTTCTCCACCAGAGCTGCCCGCCCGCGTGGCCCTTCAACGTCGCATGAACTAGAGCTAGGGTTTGGTTTTTATTTGAAAATGTGATGAACTAGAGCTTCGATTATTTGAAATGGATGGTTTAGGGAGTCTCAATTGTCGCTCTGCCCGTTATTTTTACGTGTAGAACTAGTTGCATGACTCGATTTCGTGAGATATGTATGGATTGTGTAGTGTAGGTTATATGTGTGAATATGTGTTTTCAATGTAGTTAGATTTTGTATTAGAAGCTGATGAATAATTATATTAATGACATGTGCATTTCCGATTTTGATTTAATTTTGTATGTGACATATGTTTGGTAAATTTAATACTGGAATTAGATGAGAATGTTAATTAATGTGATTCATATTGTGAGGTATTTGAAAATTTTTGTACTTTGTAGATGAATCGTTTAGTTCGATTTTTTCATGGTGGGATTGTGAAAGAGAATGGCGAGTTTGAAAAAATGAATGAGCATGTAGAGTTTTTTTGTTCATGTCCAAGTTATGAAGATGTGGTTCATCGCGTCATGATCAAACATGAATGTCAATTTGATGAGGTCACATTATTGAGGGGTCGGTTTGATTGTGGGAAAGTTAGGCTCCATTATGTGTTGATGGATTTGTCGTCGGAGTCCCATTGGAACCAATACAAGGAGGTATAGTTGCCAGTGCTAATGTTGTTTGCTATAAAGTTGTAGTTGAGTTACGGCTTACAGCTTGGGGTACTGTGGAGAATGTTGATAGATTAGAGAGTGCTCATGTATGTGCTGAGAATCTCAGTGAAGAGTGCAACCCTTCGCAAGTTTTGGATGAACCCCCAACGGTTAACAATCTTAATCAGCAACTTGACGACTCCAATCCTTTTGATTTGTTTTGTCTAGTTGATGATTTTGATCCTGAAGTATTTGACAAGAGGAGGAAGTAGATGATGATGATATATCTTTGGGGTCCGAAGGAGAAGAAGATGATTCTGATGGAGAGGAAGAAGCAGTTGAAATAAATGAGGGCCCAACCAATGAAGATATGAGAGGCCAGTTTGATGAACCGGAGGAGGAGTATGGTTCTCCGCCTATTCCAGAAGTGGCACAACCAACGGTCCATCGGCATGAGGACGATACACTTCCTTATACCGCTAGAGAGATAGCTTTGATGAAGCAAGTTGATTTTATGATCCCTCCCGTTCCCAATGATAAGGACATTAGCATGTGTGATAAAGCGGTTTGCAATTTTCAATTGCCGACTTGGAGGCCATGCAGGATGTTACACACTGTGCTAGATGCTACACAAGCTAGATGCTAGATGCTACACACTGATAAGCCTAAAAAGCTTGAAAGCCTACACCAGTCATCCTAGATTGTAGCTCATGAAAAGCCTACATCTGAAAAATTGATGGCAAAATTAACAACACAAGCTCAGTGCACTCATTCACAGGTCTTTAAATGGACCTCCGTCCCTCACTCACCACTCATCCATCACAACTATTTCCTTCTTCCCTCACTCATCATCCAACCATGTCTGGAGGCTCTTCTAGCGGGAAGGGTGTTGGCGCTGGGAGAGGCAAGGGGGAAGGAAGGGACCTCCCGTTGTGTGGGAGGGGTCTGTTGGTCCTGAATACTTTGGGGAAGCGGTGCATGCGTTTCCAGTTGAGAGCAAGAGAGATTTCAGTAGGGACAATCCTCTTAGAAGATACGATAACCGCAAAGAAGAGTGGCCTAAATGTATGCATGGCGAGGACTGTTTAGTGCAAATGCTGACCTTCTCGGGTGATGGAGGTCGTCGTTTTTTCAAATGCCCAAGAGCATGGGTAAATATTGTTACGATTCATTTGTTATTTCTGTTTCTTTTCCTTTGACGTAATGAATAGAGTTTTTTTGGTTTAGGCATCCAATGCTCCAGAAAACTGCGGGTTTGTTAGGTGGGTCGATCCTTCCGCTATTGGTCCCATACAGGAGTACATCGAATACCTGTTCAATCAAATCCAAGATCTACAAACGAAGGTGAACCACTACGAAGAAGAAGATGCCAACAACAATGAAGTTGATTCTCAGCAGGTTGTATGCACTGATCCGTATTGCAGCTGCCCTTGTCACCAGAACAAAGGTCCTACACCACCACTGTCCCCGTCGCCGCCGCCGACAATTGGGGGATATTACGGAGAAGGGGCAACACAATTCAATATGTGGAAACACTACTAGGACACCAAATCATGTTGGCATGATACCATCCACTATTAAGTGCCCGACTATTTAATTTTTCTAAGGCATGTTAACGGTTCATGTAGTCGTGCGTGCCACTGCAAATTGTATTAGATTGTGTAGGAGAAAAGGTGAATGGTGCTAGCAAGTTGCATAATTGTGTATGCAACATGGCCCAACTACCATGACCTTTTCTGTGATGTAATTTTAATTCAATCAAAGTCAAAAAAATTTATGTCGTGCCAACAAATAAAAATGCAAATTAAACAGTCAAACATTACAGTGAAAGCTAAAGGTGCGTCCACAACAGGGGAAATAAATGATACATCACACATAGTCAAGTTCTGACATACCCATGCAACATAACCAAGCTACTGAGTGCATCTAGGCCACTTCCCCTTCCTCAAAGCATCTGGATTCTCCTCTGATGCAGCCTTGGCACGACGAGCTTGCTCAATCTTCTTCTCCCTTTCTACCTTGCGCTTCACCGCTTTCCTCTGACGCTCCTCCTCTTTGTGTTGCTTTTGGGCCTCCACCTCTTTCCGCCTCAGTTCACACCTCCTTCGAATCTTCTCCTCTATCTCTTTCACACCTTCATGAACCCTCTTGTCCTGTGGGTCAATCTCGGTGTCAATCCACTCCTCAAAATTACAAAGTGGAGGAGGCTCCTGCAAAATAATAAAATATGGACATTTTGTAAACTAAACCAAAACCAACTTTCAATTTTATTTTATCAACTTGCGTATTAGCTTTTATACCAGCTTCTCGATCCGCACCGCCCGCTCTTGAAAGTGCATCTAGTCCCTTAAGTGGGTTTCGGTGAATTGAGTGACAAAACGATTAAAGGACTAACATGTCTTGTAAGGATTATGAGCAGGATTTAATTTGAATAATCATGATACTTGTGTATTCAATGGTCGAATACATCAATGTGTGGCTCATAAGCAAGAATTGATGGCTCTCATAGTGATATAATATGGTGTACAACAAGTGAGTGTGAAACATGAAAAGTGACTTGGTCTTTAACTATGTGAAGACTTGTTGAGATTCAAATGAAACATCATGATCAAGGTTGGATAAAATTGAGAAATGCAAGTCAAGAACTACATGCTAGAGAAATGGTGGTATGGGACATTATGACTCTATACACTCGGTGTATGACTTGTATTGGAAGACATGGATGTATTGGATAATATTCTATGGTCAAAGCAAATGGATGAATTTCATGATGAATGATACAAATGTATATGAGGCTATATGTGAAGCATGGAAGTAAGGTTGGATTTCGGGATAGTATTTCTAAGGACCAAGCATTGTGTGATCAAGTTGCGGCTTGAGTCATGGACTCTTTGCTAAGGGTGACGAAACTTTCTACGGATCAACTTGATGAATCATGATCACGTGTAGACTTCATATAAGCAAGTATCAATATTTATAGAAGAAAGGTGACTTAAACTAGAAGTGGATTCCATTCTATGTCAAAAGTTCAAGTCACTAGCTCAAGTTGGTTTTTGCTCAAGCATAAGCAATGTGGACAGTCCTCAAAGGAATAGTTGATTATGTGCGGTACAATTGAAGGCATTCAAGCTCAAGCAAGTGATTGGATTTTATATTTATCCTTGAGTATAGGTATGACGTACTATCAAGAGGGATGTCACATTGAATAATTGACTCAACACCACAATAGTGCTCAAAAGATAACCTAAGTGAGATAGCCTTGAGAGTTGAGAAGAAAATTGAGCAAGTGGGTGCTCACTGACCCAGGGCGGTTTAACCGCCCCTAGGGGCCGGTTTAACCGCCCCTGACCTCTGACAGCTCCAACGGCTAGTATTTTTGAAATGGCGGTTTAACCGGCCTAAGGGGGCGGTTTAACCGGCCATGACAGATCTCCAACGGCTAGTTTTTGTTGGATGGGGTATTTATACCCCTTAGCCCTCTCCTTTGAGGGCTGCTGGTTCTTTGTGATTCCTAAGCCTTCTTGACACGTTCTAACAGCAGAGGAGCTTCCCCCAACCACTCTTTGTGAGTTTGCTTGATTTGGTTGAAATCTTTGAGTTGGGGGTTGAGTGAAGCCTTTGGGTGTGAGCTTGAGAGCTTTGTGAGCTCAGAGATCTTGTGAGAGCATTAGAGAGCAAAACCATAGCTTGAGCACTCGTGGTTAGCGTCAAAAGTTCTTTGTGCATTTGTTACTCTTGGAGCTTGGCTCCTAGACGGCTAGGCGTCGCCGGTGAGCTCCCATTCGTGTGGTGAGCGGCCGGAAGTTTGTAAGGGCTGGTCTTGCCTCCTTCGTAGAAAAGGACCATCTTAGTGAGGGCTAAGGTGTGGCGTGTATACACCTTGGCGAGGTAACCTTGCAGGGTTCCTCAAACGAGACTAGGAACCGCTGAACTAGCTTGGTGCTTGCAGCGGGTCCGAATTTCGGGAAACAAATCCTTGTGTCTCCACTTCACTTTACTTGTTCATTTCTAGCTTTATATTTGCTTCCGCTTCGATCTACTTGGGTATACTCTATTTGTGTGCAGGAGCTTGAATATACTGATTAGATATACCTGCACAAGAAGTACCCCAAGTGTATTTGGTGCTAGAAGAACAAAAGGGGGTTCGAACAACACTTTGGGCAACACACCGCCTAGAGGCGGTTTAACTGCCTACAGGGGCCGGTTTAACCGCCTATAGCAGACAGGAGGCTGATATTTGGATTAAAAGTTTAAATTGGTCGTCTCGCCTATTCACCCCCTCTCCCCCCCCTCCGGCCCCTCTAGGCGACATCTAGATCCTTACAGCTCTGGAGGATCAAAAGCCCAGTTTGCACACATCCAGTACCTCTGCAGCCATGTCTCCTCCTCGGCCGACCTCTCAACCTTGCATGGATCACCACAAAAGCACATCGGTGGGGTAAGCCCATCGGAAATAAGCTCACATGTGTACCCCATTGCACCTAACATGTTAAAATTACATAAACGATATCAATCTAGCTAGGATAGGTAAGTATTGATACAAAACTCTAATCTAAAATTGGACACACCAAAACAAAAAATTTGACGGATACAAAACTCTAATCTTAATTGGAATTGGAACCTATATCATGACCTAACAAAAATATAAGCATACATGTCCTCTAATCAATGGACAGAACGATAGTCATATCGATAATGAACCATGGATCTAGCAAAGCACAAATCTATTCAACAAAAAAATTTATAAAACTACTCTAACCCTAACTAACCATGAGGTGCCCATATATGAAAAAGGCAAAGGGAAAAACTCAGTTTTTTTAGGAAATACCTTCACAACTGATAGGGGATCAATTTCCCTCACTTTATCCTCCCAAAACAGTGAGTTTAGGGAGGATTTGGGCTGGCGGCGGCGGGGAGCGGCGGGGGGCAGCTCGGACTTCAGAAGGAAAGGAGGAAGAAAGGAGAAGAGAAAAGAACGGCGGTGGCAGGTTAGCGTGCTTGCCTGCGCCAACCCGCCTGGCGCGGCAAGGCGGCTCCACGCCTGACAACGAGCGGTGCGCCATGCCACATCGGCGCCAGCATGACATGCCTGCCGCGCCAACGCATGCGGCGCGACAAAGTTATTTTGCCGCACTGGCACGAGTGGCGCGGCCAAAAGGGTCATCCGTGAAATTAAAGTTCGGAGGTTAATATTAAAATATTAATTAAAAATGGTTAAAAATAAAAAATTCTCCATATATAGCATACTGCCATCAAAACGCGCGCAGAGATGTAGGGTACCTGTCAACAATATTGTGCTTGTGCACATGTTGATGTTGTCCTGCGCCAATTGTTCAGTATATATAGTGCAATAATGCCTATCTGGCATTTATATTAGCAAACTGAAGAGTAACAAAGCGCAGGCTGGGATGGATATCAGCAGGCCACTAATCAGCGTCTGAGCCACCGCTGACAGTTTGTGAGAGGGATTACCATTTTCATTGTTTGTTTTGTGTAAAAATTCATGCTCGTTTGTTTGCAGACAATGTGTGCACGTGGTTATTACTATAGCTGCATCATGCAACGAAAAGTGTTCCTCTTACCGGAGTTTTTTTTTTTTTTTTTTTTTTTTTTTTGAAGGGGCAACGGGGGATGAGTATCCCCACCTGATTCATTTACCACTGATCCCGGCTTACCGGAGGTATTCACGGAGTACTCCGTATATGATATTCAGCTACTGCCGGCCGCGCGTTGGGTTCATGATTTGTGCCGTAGCGGAGCTCTGGCGATGGGTCCCTGGCAGTCGCAAATTCGCAATGGTAGCTGAAGCAGGGTCCTGCTTTTGTGGGCACGTAGACGTAGGTGACGGCGTCACCAAGCTCCTAGTAGGAATCCGAACCGGAGCCGGGCTCATCTCCGAGACTTTGTGTCTTTGCCAGCAGGGACGGCGGGAGCGGAGGTGGGGCCTGTGGCAGGGACGGCGGGAGCCGCGATCGGGCCGACGGTGAAGCAGAAGGATCTAGGGTTTCCGCGCCTATAACCGTCGAAAGCCGCGGGACCGCCGTCGCCGTCGCCTTCTTCACGGAGCTCGGGGGGGGGGGGGGGGGGGGGGGGGCGTACGGTTCCGCCGACGCCGCTCATCTGCTTCAATCTAATTGGATCGATTTTGGGGACGGACGAACTAGCAATGGGTGTTGTGTGGTGGGGAGATGAAGTGGATCTAGAGTTTCTCGTTATTCAGGAGGACAAAGAGCAATGGTGGCGAGCGCTGGCAAGTCTGAGGATAATATAATAATGACTGGTGAGGGCGGGGAGAAAAAATGATGGGCGTGGACGAGGCAAAAATTTGGATGGTAGGCGGGAGGGCGTGGCCTTGAGGCAAAGTTTTGGGCAGAAAATGTGGGGAGGCGGGAGGGATGTTGACAGGGTGGAGCCCACCATGCATAAAGTATTGCCAAGTGAAGAATCTGTCCGCATGCAGCGTGGGTCTCATGGCTGCATGCAACCAATCGGACGCCTCCGTTAAGCTGCACGGTCGATGGTGCATTCGGCTATGCATTTCAGGAAGTTTACAGTTTCAGCACAGACGAAGCTGATGTGTTTGGTGAGGACAGGAGCGATGATTAGGACTTTATGCTGTTGTTGGATATAGCTAGGGGTCGTGCACTCATATAATTAGGATTTAAATGATTTTTTAAAACTATTTTAATTTGCGATTAGAATTTATTTTACGATGTAGTCGCATATATATCACCACGTCGTTTCTGAAATTTGGATCATTTTTTATGAAGGACCCTGAAATTTGGATCATGAGTGAGTTCACATGTATCATTCACCACCGATATATCGTTTTCTGAAATTTTGATCATGAGTGAGTTTACATAGATTTTTTAACTTTTTTTAAATTTTATTTTATTATTAACCCTTTGGAACTTTTATTCCGCGAGGTGACCCTTTTGGCCGTGCCGCTTGTACTGGCGCGGCAAATAGCCGTTGTCGCGCCGTTGCATGCGGCGCGGACAGCCACTGCCTCGCTGGCGCCGATGCATGTGCATGATTTATTTAATGAAAATGGATCGAGCATAGTCTTTTTATTTCTTGTGCCCTTGTTATCATAGAATCGAGCCCTACATATCTTGGCAACGTATCTTATTAGAACCGGCTTCGTGTGAGAACTATGAGAACTCTAATCAAGATCACACGATCCCCATCCGATGGCCTGGAGTAGAGGTGGGTTATTTTAGCACTTAAACCCCCACCCATCCCACCTTAATGCATCAGTTTGCAAATAGCCCATCGCCCTAATCCCACCGTAATCCCCACGCGCCGCCGCCGTTCTGATCGTCTCCGCCACGCCGCCGCCTAACTGCCCTGCACGCCTGCCGCCCGCCGCTCTGCCCCACTGCCGCACCGCGTCCTGCGCCCTGCCGCGCCGCGCCCGGACGCCCTGCACGCACGCCGTAGCGCGCCCTGCAGCAGCCCTACCATCTGCCGCACCTGCAGCGCGCACACACGTACAGCACCTGCACAGCACCCACGCACAACACCTGCACAGCACAACACGCGCGCACAGCACACACGCACAGCACCTGCACAGCACACACGCGCGCACAACACACGCGCACAGCACCTGCACAGCACACACGCACGCACAGCACTTGCACGGCGGCGGCGCGTGGGGAATTATGGTGGGATTAGGCCTTAGGGTGAGAGTTATTTACAAACTGATGCATTAGGGTGGGATGGATGAGAGGTTTAAGTGCTAAAATAACCCACCTCTTCTTTTGACCATCGGATGAGAATCGTGTAATCTTGGTTGGAGTTCTCATAGTTCTCACACGAAGCCGGTTTTCATAGGATACATTGCCATATATCTTTTAGTGCCAGGAGAGAACCGCGCGCAGGTGCGCAGGACCCGCGCAGGCTGCTCGCCCTCACCGGCGACCTGATGGATCGGAGGCCGTGGATCATCGGAGCAGTGATTGTAGGATCATCGGAGCAGTGATCGTAGTCAAAATCCTTGCAAGCCCCACAAGAATCACGCTCATGAAAGCATACTTATGAATTATGGCCTGGATGCTAAAGTTGGTAGATCTCTGCCGGGTAGAGTCCGTTATAAAATGGCGTCATCCAAATTTCAACATTCTCAACGGTTAAAAGTACTGCTACAGAAGGCTATCTTTGGATTTTAAACAAAAATACTGTATGTACAAGTCGACGCTCTTTTCCTCAAGGTCGACGATGATAGATCAAGTGATTGTCCTAATCCTGATGATGATGGGCCTCCAAACAATTGGACACTAATGCTCAATAAAGTTCACCAAGTGCGAATTGGCTTGTAGTCCAATGGTAGGACAGTTCAGTGGGACGCTACCCACCAAGGTTCAAATCCTGGTGCTCGCACCTTTTCTTGGGATTTTCCCAGGATTTACCTGGCGTTATGCGTTAAGTGGTAAGCGGTGTTCTCGTTGGCAACGGGGCGCCAATGGTGACTTCAGGAATCTCCAGATCTGTCGGGTGCTCAGTCCTTCAAAGGTGCTCATAGGGGTAGGGTTTGCGTACGTGTGCTCATAGGGGTGAGTGTGCGTGCATGTTGTGAGCGTTTGTGTTGTACTGTGTAATTCTAAAAAACAAAGTTCATCAAGTTTTCATACTTCTACAAAGTGCCTCAGCACAGATGTATTCAAAGAGGAAAGAGGCAGAAGATCAGAACATGACTCAAAGTTTATCAAAACATAATCAAGGACGTTTTGTTACATTTTCTTGACAGATTTAAGCCTATTGCTACATTATAAAATCTCTGTCCGCAGCGAAAAATGAACACCAAATCAGCGCCCTACATGCTGACATCATAAGCAATCGAAATGTGCGCATATTCAATTGACTTGACAGGCACATGCATTCCTTCCCTATATTTCTCTATCACACCCAGCCGGCGAGACTTGTTTGTAAAAACAAAGATGAAATGATAATAATGATTACAAGTCTTTGCTGGCCTGGGACATGATGTTCCAGCATCTTTTACGTAGTCAAAAGTCAAAGGTCGTCTTCACGTTGCGTTGACTAGGAACAGCCATTTTTTTTAGTTTTTGTCAAACAAAAAACAGTGGAGCCTTTTCTAAAAAACAGTGGGATTACACATTGTTTTCCTTAATTAACCTTCAACTGGCTGTGTGTGTGTGTGTGTTTTTCTTTAGAGTTCTAGAGAAGTCCCTCCATCCGTCTGTTAGTATTGCATTCAGAACCAAATGGTTCGCAACAATACAGGCAAAGGTTCAAGACAAATTGAAATCCATTTATTCAGGACCAAATGGTTCGCAACTCTATGGCGATCCTCACGGCATGCATGGTCCATATGAAAGTGTCGCAACCGCTGCGTTTTTGACGGTTGCCAACCGACGACGGTCTGCATGACTGCATATGAAAGTGCTGCAGGAGGTTGCCGAGCAAGCAACCTTTGGGTCATGGCCGAGAGAAAGGCACGCTTACGTGTTCGAGACAAGAAAAAAGGTTCAAGACGTCATCAAGACGGTGTACTAATCTAGTACAGAGAATGACGAGAGTAGACAGCATGCATCACTATTGGCTGTGCCGCTGTGGTAACCAGCATCACTAGTTCACTACTGTCAGATCGGTTATATATATATATATATACACACTGCGACGATGTCGACTAAAACCCACTGCTCAAAGTCCAGATTCCATCAGTTCCAAGTCAATGACCCAGCAGCGCAACATGCAGCACGCCGGCGATATGGCCTGCTTCCTGCTGCTCTTTGTCCTCGTATCACAGGCCATCGTGCTGCCGGCGGCTGCCGTTTCATCCTCCCAGAGCAACGACAGTGGCACCGATCTCGACGCGCTGCTCGCGTTCAGGGCACAGCTCTCGGATCCTCTCGGCGTTCTGCGCAGCAACTGGACCCCTGGCACGTCCTTCTGCCACTGGCTGGGCGTCTCGTGCAGCCAGAACCGAGAGCGCGTCACCGCCCTGGCGCTGCCCAACACTCCCCTCCATGGGAGCATTTCTCCCCACATCGGTAACCTCTCTTTCCTCTCCGTCCTTAACCTCACTAATGCCAATCTCACGGGATCCATTCCAGCTGAGCTTGGACGGTTGGATCGTCTCAGGGTTCTTGCTCTTCCCCATAACAGCCTGTCAGGTTACATCCCTTCGACCATCGGAAACCTCACGAGGCTCGAGAGCCTTGTTCTTTACAAGAACAGACTAGCAGGGATCATCCCACCTGAGCTGCAAAACCTGCAAAATATTAGGCTCTTAGATCTGGAGATGAATTACTTGAATGGCATGATACCACAAGACTTGTTCAACAACACGCCTTACCTGAGCCATCTGAACCTTGCCAACAACAGCCTTTGGGGACCGATACCAATTGGCATTGGTAACTTGCCCATGCTTCAGCTGCTTGTCTTTGACCAGAATCAGCTCTCCGGCATAGTGCCTCCGAGCATCTTCAATAAGTCCTCCCTGCAAGTTCTGAGCCTCTGGAGAAACGATAATCTGACCGGAACCATCCCTGACAATGAAAGCTTTAGCCTTCCTATGTTGCAATATTTATCCCTCTCTGGAAACAACTTCGTGGGTAGGATTCCTATGGGACTCAGCGCGTGTCAGTTCATCCAAGTAATATCTTTGTCAGAAAATGCTTTTATGGATGTTGTGCCAACATGGTTCGACAAATTGTCGAATCTCTGGTACCTTGCCTTGGGTGGAAATAACCTTGTTGGGTCCATACCAGTTCAGTTAACAAATGTCTCTGGGCTTCAGAAACTAGATCTCTCAAACTGCAAGCTGAAAGGGCAAATTCTGCCAGAATTTGGGAAGATGAAACTGTAAGATCTCTAGGATCTTTGTAGCTCAAGAACAGAACCACCAGAACATGATTTGGTCATACCTTGGTCATTAGGGCCTCCTTTGTTCTTGTGTTTTGGACGTGGTGATGGTCCTTCCCTGTGTTGACAGTGCTTAGAATGGATTGGGCATCATGGGCAGGGGTTCTGGGAGAGCCAAAAGCCTCTCTTCTAAAGGGTTCTGCCCTTTTATTTATAGCACTGCACACAGGGGGGACAACACCATTGTAGGGGTTTCTAGGACCCTCCAATCAAGGGTCACAAGTTCAATTTGAACTTGACTTAGTACATGCTTATCTTTAGATGTCATTATCTTAATGATGACATCATCGCCGACATCACTGCCGACATGATCAACCCAACATTCTCCCCCTTGATCATAAGGCTAAACTTATAAGTCCATTTCTCAATGGAATGGCATGTCGAGATAAAAGGATTACAACGGTCAATCATGCCGAAGAACCCAGATACTACAACATGTCACCCATTTTAAAATGAACTTCTTTAAAACCTTAGGAGCTCCATGAACTTATACTTAGTTAAAACTTATGAGTCCATTTCATGCTGAAACTTGTACAGAGACAATAAATTACAACAGTCAATTAAGTACCGTTGAATCAATTGTCTACAGTACATCATTTCAACATAAAATGAGCCTGTCTTAGGCATGTGGGGAGACGGTGCCATTAAAGTCCCAGAGTGCAGTTGGTTTTCTTATTTATACATATATTCTTATAAATCTTATGTGCGCACTTCAAAAATAGAAAACCAATATATTTCCAGAATCATGACTTTGTCCCTGAATAATAGGCTGCCATTTAATTCTTATGCCGGCAACATTAGAAAGGTAGGTCTCTTAAGCTATGACGCTCAGTACTTATATCTTAGCGCTTAGAACTTAAACTTTATATACTGAGCATCAAATTAATAGCTTAACATTTATGTCTTCAGTACATCATCAAGGCCTTGAACATATGATGTTTGATTCTGGATTTAATCTTTCACAATGTCAAGGGTCTGGCAATACCCTTTGACATGTTACTCGAAAAGAAACTGCACTCTTTTCATAATGAGTTTCGGGATAAATTACTTAAAAGATTCCTTATTCTCTTTAAAATAATATGGATTAGGGACATAAATCCATATCTTAAATCATTTTTTTGGATTGAAACATGCCACAACTTAATTTGCATCAATGACGATGCCATAAGAAAATCGGGTGAAGCCACTCCACAATATGGCTCCGCCTTAAGTGTGCAACCCTTTTGTGGATATTAGTGCACCTTGTTTAAAACATTATTGTCTGAATACCCCATAACTTGGTGGTTTCCAGACTTCTTAAATGCGGGCATGTAATCCATCAGTGTTATATGTATAACACAAAATTACTTTAGTACTTATGCCAATATGGCAAAAGTGTTTATAATGGTTTCCAGGTGGTCCAACCCTGGACTTATGTTTGCCAGAAATCCCGGTTACTAAATATTAAAGGGCATTTCATAATTTTATGCTTACATTACTTATGTCTGCCATGACATAAGAAAACTTAATGCCCTTAATGAGAGTAAACATAACCTTTGGGATAAACTTAAGTACTCCCATTTCATGGACCAATCTTGGTGAATCTTAATTTCTTGAGAATCATAAGATGCTTCACCAAGAATAATCTTAATTCCCTGAAGAAAACTTAGTTCTTATATATACAGTATCCCTACTGTTTATAGTCAACAAATTGCTGACTAATTTGAATTTCTTAACTTTATTTCATTATTCAAAATACTTATGCCCTCAAAACATAATGAGCAGTAAATACCACTCTTCTTCTTTAACATTAGTATCATAATTAATTTCCTTTACATGAAAACCCTTTTCTAAAGAATATTAGATGAACCATTACATTATTTCTCTTTGAAATCATATTATACATTTACTTCATTAGAAAGAAAACTTACTTAATCAACATAATCATTAAGTGACTTGATTAAACTTTAACTAATGAAAAGAAAACAGATAGACCTTATATATCTTACTTAAGGGAACAATTACGGTGGAGCTCATCATTAACTAATGCTAATAGCATAACTAAATTTAAAGCATTAGCAATAAACTAATCATTCTTAATTATCCCTTCCTTCGGTGCTTCTTTTCAAGCAATAAACTAGTAAGGCCAGGTACTAAATGAAACAATTTCCACATATGCATAGATCCCCTTATTGTAGCATAATGTATGGTGGAAGTAAAACTCACTTAATTTCCTTATATATATATATATATTCATAATTCTTAACTTGCTTAGTGTTATATTCATAAAACATCATTTATATAAAGGAAAAAGTGAAATATATATAAAATTTATATATATATATACATAGGCGTACCTGATAACTTGATAAGGTATTTCACCTTGATGGGAAGTTCATCTCTCCCCCTCGAAATGTGGACTAAACGTTAGTATCACATTTCGATGGAACTTCATAACATATATTTCGTTATTGTGACGGAGGATATCTTAATTTTGTGCTAGTGGAAGAAAATATCCAATAGCCTAATGTTAACCTCCATTCCACATTTTGCCTTATTTATAAGTCTTTACCTTAAACGTTCTCATTCATGAGGCCATAATATCATTATACTTATAATACCTTATCTTGCTTCTTGCCAATCTTTCTTAAGAGCTCAAAATCCATTTGAACTTCAGTCATAATATTTTTCTTTTATGATTGGCAACATAATAAAATGAACTCAAATAATCCTCATAATTCTTTATATCTTAGTTTTATTATTGTGATCTTTAGGCTCCGAGAATTACTTCTCCATTATTGCCAGGTGAACCTTAACATAATTGAATCAAGGGATTTGCTCCCCCAGATCCTTAACTAGCATTTGTCATAAGAGACATTTCTTTAGGTTGCTCCCATTAGATATTGACAAGCAAGGAAAATATTAGATTGTCAATAGTACCTTAATCATTAAAACTTCTCTAGTAGGAACTTATTGCGTTTAACCACGCAATCATTATTAACGACCTCATGATCAATGTGCACTTATGCACTTATTCTGTTTCTTATTGAGGGCACTTAAAACAGCCAAACGACTCATGGCTGACTTTAAAATATCATGATGGGGATACTTAACTTATAATCTTAATAAGACTTAATGATTCTACTTTGCATCACCTTTGGGCAGAAAACAAAATAGAACTTAACATAAAATAAACACTTAATAATATTTTATCTTATTGTTATAGTCACAAAATTTCTTATGCAAATATTAATTCTCAGGGAATATCACATGAACATAATTAGTTCTGGTCTCACTTGAGATTCGGAAACTTAACTGATCTGGGAATTAAATAATGACACATGACTATAAACAACTTTAGTCATAATGCATTCATAAGTCATATGTATAATAATAAAACTTATCAAATCTCAAGAACATTTTAATCAGAGGCACTTAGTTGCGGAAGCATAAACATTAGTTGCTAATGTTCACTTATGGTTTCTCAAACCTTTCCTTTAGCATAATTTCCTAATTTTACATCAATTATTTTGTATCCTTATAAGAAAAATCCATAAGCCATTTATGCATTAAGATTTTCCCAGATCATTAACTTCTTTCATTGATCCGATCCACATCAGCTTTGGCCAGAAGTGGATAGGAACAACAAAATACTGTGAACAAGTATTTATTAATCAGTTTTGGCCAGAATAACAAATACAAGTCACACTTTAGTTGTCTTTTAGCTTCTTTTACTGATCTAGCCCACATCAGCTTTGGCCAGAAATGGACTAGAGCAGCAAAATTTTGTGGTCGAATATTCATCAATCAGCTTTGGCCAGAATGACAAGTATAAGCCACACTTAATTAAGATTACATGTCTCCATGTACTTCTTTTATTGAACTAGTCCACAACAGCTTTGGCCAGATATGGACAAGAACAATAAAATTTTGTGGACAAGTATTTATCAATCAGCTTTGGCCAGAATGATAGATACAAGCCACACTTATGTATTTGAGACATGTTTAATGAAATAAACCTTTAATATGCATGGCTTATGGACATAAAATTCTTTATCAATGGATAATTAATTATGACAATCCATGTTTGGAAAGTCAACATCAGAAGTAATGCCCAAAACTTAATTACAATTATGGTCAAGACTTCTCATCAAAACCATCTTTATCTGAGACTAATTTAAATCATAAAAGGGACACTTAATTTTCTTAGCATTAACCACTGATTAAAAAATATGTGAAGCACATTAATCCCAAAAGCATTATTCAAAGAGTATCTCATTTTGGACAACACATAATGAACTAACCACAATTTGGGCTAACTTTGCCATTAATATTCATAAGAGGATTTAAAACTTGAGAGCCCACAAACATAAACTTTATTGCCAACTAAAAGGATGTATAGGCTCACCATAATATTAATAAAACATTATAACATAATTTAGAAAACCATAACATAATATTATTATTCTTTATACAAAAGTCATTAATAGCCTAATAACTTTAATATTCATAATGAAACCTTTCCTTAAATTAAAAAAACATGCTTGATTAAGCTTAAGAAATTTTAATCACATTAAGGAATCATGTCTTAATTGAATATCATGACATTGTCAGGCTTAAAGCATAATAAATAACATTATAAGAATGAATAAAGTACTAACATAATAAGCCCAAAACAATATATTACTTTAGCTTAATGACCATGACTATTTTGATTCATTACTTTACTGTGATACATTAAAGACTAAAGGAAACTTAATAACACAATGTTTAACTGTTATTAAGATCTGGCCCATTACTTTCCTCCCAAAACTATGTGGCCCATTTATCAAATTAATGAGGAAAACACTCAAATTTTCAGCACATAACATGTCTACTCGTTATTTATTTTATTTATTTATTATTTGCTAACACATAATAACATATCTCATGACAACCATAATTATAATCCTTAGGGATAAAACAATATTTATGGTCTAAATATGAACATCATTATTTTAGCCCATCACTAATTTCAGCCCAGTACTATGCGGCCCGTTACTATGCAGCCCAGCTAATAAATAAAAGAAAAAACATTAAAGATTTCTCAATTTGGGCCGCTATCTCGAGCTGGGACGTTTCCGGCCCGGCCTGTTAACCGCCCGCCGCCTCCCCCACGGGCTCCAGGCCCAACAACCTGGGCCTGGGCCGTGAAAGCGGCGAGGCGCGCCGGCCTGCCAGGCCTGCGGGGCGGACTCCCGCCGCTGGCCGTCGGATCCGATCCGACGGCTCACGTCGCGCCGGGCCCCGTATAAAAGGCCGCGCGTCGGCCGGCCCCCCGTAACCCTAGGTCATTTCTCTCCTCCCCCCTTCTCTCCAGCCCGAGCGGCGGCCGCAGCGATTGGGACAGCGGCGGCGCCGGCAGAGCGGCGCGCGCCGGAGGAGGTGGTGGCGCCGTCCGGCTCTGCTCGCCGGAGGTGCGTGCGGCCACGGCCGGCGCGCAGCTCCGTCGAGCTCAGCACGGCGGCGCCCTAAGGTCCGCGTCGGTCGCGCCGAGATCCGCGGCGGCGAGGACGCGCGGGTCCAGATCCGGCGAGTCGCCGGCTTCCCGGCGTCGGCCGGCATGCTGTGCAGGCCGGCATGAGCCCGTGGCGGCGACGACGACCACGGCGCCCCTAAGGTCAGTGCCAGACGCCCCCCTCTTTAGTTCTTAGGGTTAGGGTTTCGTGATATTGGGGAAAACTTTAGAGTTCAGCTTGATTTCGTACTTTTCCCCTTCTTATCAGTGCTTAATTCAAAGCCATGGGGGCCGAAACACCTTAGCCATTATGGTTTGGGCATGATTTTAACTTAACAGTGACTTGGTAAACATGAACATGATGAACATGATGAATAATCAAGCAAGAACAACTAGAACAACATGCTCAACATGCTTAGAGTGCTTATGGGGTTCGGTTTTGATGCTAACCAAGCCCTGATACCATTGTAAGATCTCTAGGATCTTTGTAGCTCAAGAACAGAACCACCAGAACATGATTTGGTCATACCTTGGTCATTAGGGCCTCCTTTGTTCTTGTGTTTTGGACGTGGTGATGGTCCTTCCCTGTGTTGACAGTGCTTAGAATGGATTGGGCATCATGGGCAGGGTTCTGGGAGAGCCAAAAGCCTCTCTTCTAAAGGGTTCTGCCCTTTTATTTATAGCACTGCACACAGGGGGGACAGCACCATTGTAGGGGTTTCTAGGACCCTCCAATCAAGGGTCACAAGTTCAATTTGAACTTGACTTAGTACATGCTTATCTTTAGATGTCATTATCTTAATGATGACATCATCGCCGACATCACTGCCGACATGATCAACCCAACAGAAACGACTTTTTTATTTGCATCTTTCAGATAATGAACTGACAGGTCCGATTCCTGCTTCCATTGGTAACCTATCTGACCTATCTTTCCTAGTGTTGGATACAAATATGCTGACTGGCCCGATCCCAGTCTCACTTGGGAATCTCGGCTCATTAGTCCATCTTGGCTTCGGATGGAACAGCTTCAAGGGAGACCTTGACTTTTTGGGTACCCTTTCAAATTGTAGGCAGCTTAGTTACCTTGGCATGTCATCCAATTCTCATTCTGGAAATCTCCCAGTTTACATAGGAAACCTCTCCAAAACACTAGTGACTTTCATGCAAGTGATAACAACATAATTGGTGAACTTCCTGCAACTATATCAAATTTAACTGGTCTCCAGTTCATAGATCTCATAGGAAACAAACTGAACAAGCCAATACCAGAATCTGTTGTGACAATGGAGAATCTCCAGGTACTTGCTCTCTCCGGTAACAACATGTCTGGTCCCATCCCAACCCAAATTGGTATGCTAAGAAGCCTTCAACAATTACTTCTTGACAACAACAAGTTCTCTGGCACCATACCTGATGGCCTTGGTAATCTTAGTATGTTGCAAAATATTTCTATTTCCCATAACCAGTTGTCTTCAACCATACCACAGAGTTTATTTAATCTTCATAACCTTATCGAACTTGATATGTCAAACAACCGCTTGATCGGTACTCTCAAAGCTGATATACGAAGTATGAACGCGATAAACAAAATAGATCTCTCTACCAACCAGCTACTTGGTGACCTTCCAGATTCATTCGGGCAACTACAGATGCTGACCTACCTCAATTTATCACATAACTCGTTTCAAGATTCAATTCCAAATTCTTTTGCCAAGTTAGCAAGCATGGAAACATTGGACCTCTCCTATAATAACCTCTCTGGCAACATCCCAATGTACCTGGCCAATTTTACATACCTCACCAATTTGAACCTCTCCTTCAATAAGCTACAAGGACGTATACCAGAAGGAGGTATTTTCTCAAACATCAGTTTGCAGTCCTTGCGTGGCAACAGTGCACTTTGTGGTGCTCCACGCCTAGGTTTTTCTCCATGTATGGTCAGAGTCAGACCTCACTCAACAAATGGACGGATCATAAAATTTTTACTCCCTGCTTCCCTTGCAGCATTTGGAGCAATAGCTATTTGCTTATGTATAACAATAAGGAAAAGAAAAAATCCAAGAGTGTCGACAGGTCCCAGTGATGTTATTGATGCAATAAGCCACAGATTAATATCTTATCACGAGATTGTTCATGCCACTAATAATTTCAGTGAAGGTAATTTGTTGGGAATGGGATGTTTTGGCAAAGTTTTCAAGGGACAGCTAAACAATGGTTTGGTGGTTGCCATCAAAGTTTTAAATGTACGATTGGAAGAAGCGACAAAGAGCTTTGATGCTGAGTGCCAAGTGCTAAGCAGGGTTCGACATCGCAACTTGATAAGGATAATCAACGTTTGTTCAAACCTAGACTTCAAAGTATTGTTACTTCAATACATGCCTAATGGTAACTTGGATACACATCTGCACAATGAAGACATGCAACCCTTCAGGTTCCTTAAGAGATTGGATATCATGCTAGAGGTGTCATCGGCAGTAGACTATTTGCATTATCAACACCATGAGGTAATCTTGCACTGTGACTTGAAGCCTAGCAACGTGTTATTTGATGACGATATGAAAGCACAGTGTGGCAGATTTTGGCATAGCAAAACTCTTGCTAGGTGACAATAACTCGGTGGTTTCTGCGAGCATGCCTGGCACAATTGGATATATGGCACCAGGTTCTTCGCTAACCATGACTGAACTAATTCTTTGGTAACATGCAAACTTATTTTATTCTGTACTGACGCTTATTTGTTTTGAACATTCTGAACAGAGTATGGTTTCATGGGGAAAGCATCAAGGAAGAGCGATGTGTTTAGTTTTGGAATCATGCTGCTTGAGGTATTCACTGGCAAGAGGCCTACAGATCCCATGTTTGTCGGGGAACTGAACCTTAGGCAGTGGGTTCATCAAGCATTTCCATCAAGGATCGACCATATTATAGATGGTAATGTAGCAAATGACGACGAATTAGTTCATGGTTTTCAGCACACTGGCAACTCTTCAGAAGTCTCTCGTAGGCATAGCATCTTGCATAGCACTCTCACATCAGTGTTGGAGTTGGGTCTGCTATGCACAAGTGACTTGCCTGACGAAAGGGTGACTATGACTGATGTCGTTGTCAAGTTGAAGAAGATCAAGGACGATTTGAAGCTGGGGCCAAGTTTAGCATGAGGACTTGTTTGGAAACTAGTGGAATGAGGTGGAATGAAGGGATTGGAGTAGAACTTAGTTCATTTCCACTCCAATCCCCTTCATTCCACTTCAATTCCACCTCAATCCTCTTGCACCCAGACCAGCCCTGAGGTGGAAGCAAACATTGCAGACATTACCGTTTTATAGCATTCCTACAATGCTGTGAAAGTATAAATATATCCTTTCACGAAAGATATTTTGCCTGCATTCTTACTACTTGCGGACAAACGGTTACTAAGTGGCTAACTAGAGTTAAAAAAAAAAACCTCGACCTGCGGGGGGCAAGACAGCCCCCGAGCATTTTTTCTAAGAGAAGACCTTCTCACGCAGGCCGAGAAAACCCCCGAACCTCTGCCCCACCCTTATACAGGGGTCCGTAACCCTTTGTGAGACAACCACTGGGCTAGCGACCGCTGCAACTACCCCATGTAGAAGTGGCCCAAACCAACCACAGTTACAACCTGGGTCGGACCTACGGCCTGTACTTTGGCGTGGTGACAGACGAGGGGATTTTTTAAATCTCAGCCTGAAATTCGCTCTCATGAGGAGTCGAAGACAGGACCTGAGGAGTGCTACTCAGACCATCTATCCAATCCAGCTAGAGGCCCTTTCACACTAACTAGAGTTAACAGCACCTTGTTCTAAAAAAAATGAGTTAACAGCACCTTAACTTTCTCCAACAAATGGTACCAACTAAAATCAACAACCCAATGATCTGCGCTGAATGTTGTGGCGTATGTTGCCAAACACAGTATCCTTACTTGGATGAGCAAAATACTAATTTTAGTAGTACGCGTCGGTGCATGACATGTTAATAGAATAACTTCTTTTTTAAAAAATGCTAATAGAATTAATTGCTTGCACAAGGTTACGACTGACGAGTAGCATAATCTCCAACTAGCCGACTTGTGCCAGAGGCACCAACTGAAGTAAACGCCAACTAGCTGTGATTCCACAAGGAACATCATTTCGACTGCTACTGAATTCCACAGGAAACCATGTAATCAGAATAAAAGGAAAACGGCAATATTATATATCAGTCAAAAAGTGGTCGAGTCGGATGGGGGAGAAAACCTATCGGGTCGACGCCGCCAAACCGGCCAAAATGAGGATGCGCCCCGTCCCATCATCAGTCCATCACAACCGGCAGGTTGAAATCTACGGAGACGAACGCGGCGAGCCAATCGGCATCCCGAATCGCTTGCCACCCCGATCGATCGGTCCTCCTCGCGCGCGCCGAGGGAATGGCCGCGGTCCTGTGCAAACATTCCGGGCCGGGGCAGATCATGGCCCTTTTTAGATAGGAGGGCCCGTGTTTTATCTGTCTGGCCCAAAGAGTTTCTTTGGATCACTTTACGCTTGCGTCGTCTGCACCCGCCCGCCCCTTCCTTTTTTTCTTCTGGGAACGGACTAAAAACCTTGGCATTTCAAAACGATGGCAAGAAAATTTAAATAGAAAAACCATAATTCGGGAGAGTGGGATTTGAACCCACGCCCTTGCGGACCAGACCGTAATCTGGCGCCTTAGATCACTCGGCCATCTCCCACTTTTCTATTTACAGAAATTTGCTTAGCATATTTGTGTATAAACTAAGAAACAGACTAGAATTCAAGAAGATATTGCTTGCTACAACGCTTAATACTACTTTTATCTGGAAAGTAACTATATAAATACTCTATAAAGCACCATATACTACTACTATACATAAGCATGTGTTATCATGCTTCGGTGCGTGCTAATAATTATCATCATCCATCATTAGTGTTTTTATATACTTATATCATCCGTCATTAGTGTTGAACCGAGTAAGTTACAAGTATAAGACGGCTAAAGATGGAACGTGAAAATCGTATGCACCGTGTGAGAAAAAAAATGAAGAACCGACCTAGGAGGAACCAGACAAATTTTAATGAAAAAAGTCAATTTTACTCCCTTCACATCTATTCACTTTGTTTGCTTTACCCACTAAGCAAAATTTAGGCTTGATTTACTCTCATAAACTATTTTAGTTTATCCAATATACCCCTAATGTATTTTTATTTCTCCATGTACGAGTTGAATTTTAAGTTTAAATTTTGTGAGCAGGTGCATAACATGATATCTTATGTTAAAAAATATTCTAAAAACCTTACAAGGTTATTTTCATAGGTTAAGACATTTAATATGAAATTGATCTTAGATATATAAAATAGTATGAAAAGTAATCTAAAAAATTTCTAACATATTTTTCTAACATAGGGCATCAGGTTATAAGTCATATAATAAATTTGAAATTATAACTCAACTTGTACATTAAAAAATAAAAAAATTAGGGGGTAGATTGGAGTAACTGAAATAGTTCGGTGGAGCAAAGTGAGGCTAAATTTTGTCAGAGGGTTAAGGCAAACAAAGCGAATAGATGATAGGAGTAAAATTGACTTTTTTTGTTTTTAATTAAAAAGAAAAATATGCACTTAAATTTGGAGCTAGAGAAGGCTCGAGCCTGATGGTTATGGTGCATTATCACACCTCTCACCTCAGTTGAGCTAGAGTCACCTCCTCGTGTGTGCCGTGTGAGAAATGTGTACAAAATGCCTTAAAATGGGGCAGTAGGTGTAACTTTCAGGTAACACAAGTGACATATCCTTCACTTTTCTGTCTTTCTTTCTTTTTTTTGCTCGACCAACGTTTCAACTCACGTTGGAGCCTGCAGTCAGAAATCGCCTTTGCTTGCTACTCTGTTCTTGGCACGGAGTGTTTCGGAGGTGAACACTTGCAGCTCGATCGCTCGCTCCCAAAATCCTATCTTCTCTGGTCTGAGGCTATCTGAGCGTGTGTCGAACGCCTGGCAGTGTACGTGGAGGATGAGTTATAGGGAATTTACTCAAAAAAAATATATCGAGATTAAAGAACTGGAACAAATCTGGTTGTGATGCCTTCACACAACTCGGCCATCTTTGCTTCTCCAAGAGCATAGTAAACCAATAAACCTCATACTTGCATGCTGTGCTACGGGTCGTTTCTGATTGGTTTGGAGCATAGCGTGAAAAAACCTTTTTGGCATGTAAAACAGATGTAGAAAATAAACTAGCTTGCATGCATGTTGGCAGATTGCAAATGCCATTATGTATCTGCAAAATTATTTGTGCACAGTGCAGTGTCCAGTAATGTGCAGAACACTTTGCCTGCACCACATAAACTGATCTTCCTATGCGTTCCAATCATCGAAGGAATTTCATGATATGTACTCTGATGCCTAGCTGCTAGTATCCCATCTACCTTCTATTGTTGCGCGGTCAATTCGTCAGTACTAGTCCCTTCCATTCAACCTTACACAATGCGCAAACTACAACAACAATATCACTAGAAGCTAAGGTTCATCCAACTGCGACATCTCCTAATGAACATATCACAAGCATCATCAATATCATCTTCCATGTTCAATTCTAGACCTTCAGCCTCCCGGCTGCTCCTGATGATCTCGATAACCGAGGGTTCATCGACAAACGCATCAACATCAATATCATCGTCCTGCTCCTCCTCGTCCTGGACATCCTCCTCATCATTGTAACAATTGTCATCGTCGAAGAGGGAGTTGGTCCATTCAGGGTAGCCATGGTAACCCTCATACATTTCCACTTCAAACATACCAGCTGGCTCTTTGCTCGTCGATGTCGCCTTGTGCGGAGCGAGAGCCTTGCTGTTGTGCTCCAACATGCCCTGCTTCTCCCGACCGCCACCCGATGCGACGAGTGTGTGGATCTGGCAAGAGGCTGAACAGGCCATCGCCATCCTGCGGTGCAGCGAGGCTAGGATGATGAGCTTCGCCCTTAGAGCATTCCCCTTGCTCTTGAACGATGTCGCAACCTTCTTCACGAGGTTGGGGCGCTCTTGCTGTTCTTCATCATCTTTGATGTGGGGAGCTGGTGAAGCCGCTTGTCAAGCAGATTTACTAAGGAGTTGTTGTGCCTCATACTAGGCATGACTGTTTAGTGGTATGTTTGTGAGCTTGAGAGAAGATGAGGTAGCTAGTAGGTTTGAGAGGCATGGGCCTTGTCCAGAAGCCCCATGAGGGTACTTATAGCCAGGAACCACCAGGAGCACTAAACTGTTCAAATCACAATTTTGCTCGTGTCAATATCAAGCTTTTTCTTTCCCATATGGTAGCTTTAGTTAGAAAACTGTGAGTGTCTTTCCGTCTTTGGTTTTCTCAAGGCTTGAGAGGGACATTCGAAGAAAAACAGTAGGCTTATTGGCATGTGGAGCAGGCAAAGCACTAATTAAGAATAGAGTAATGTTGAGAATGGAAGCATACTGATTGCCCCAATGCAAGAAAAGGAGGCAGCAAAGGGGCCGAGAAGAAAGTTGATATATTTGAAAGAAATGCAATAGGTAGAAACTAAAGGAGGTGAAGGTTGCCTCCTGCGGTTGGGGATGGCCTTAGTAGCCGTGATATAGCATGGCTGCTTGACTGCTTCCACCATCAACCAAAGAGATGTCTCTCCTGCTGCACAAAACGCACAAAGGCGGGCAGTGGAGGACGCTTCTATTTCTTGACCGTTTCCTAGCGATCCATGCCCAATGGGGCAGGGCTGGGAGCTTGAAAGTGTTTCCAGCACACCGGATCGTGCGTTCCCACGGCTCGCAATGCCGTCCTCGGCTTTAATTAATTTTCTATATGCTTTAGGCCAGTCTCAGTGGAGAACTGTCATCATACGGTTGCCAAGACTAGAAAAGTAAGAACTGTGCTGAGTGTCATCACCATGACATCCTCTCTCATTCCATGATACTCCTCTTTTCTCTCCTTATAAATAACTCACGCTCTCCTTTTCTCTCCTCATAAATAACTTAGCCATGTTAACGAATTTAATGATATGACATATATTTAATGCTCATAACACTCTTCATCTAGACTGGCCCTGATGCCCTTTGTAGCGCTTCTACTCTGTGTTCCAGCGCTTCTACTGTGTTCCATGGCGCTTGCTGCTCGTCAACAGGAAAATTAAAAGCCGTCGGCGATCGCGTGATCTCGTCGTCCTTCCGTGGCGCGGAGCTAGGTGGTCACCCACGTACGCCGACCCCAGTCGCTTGCTTCATGCCCTTGCACTCTCGCTACTCTGGCATGAGGGGGACGGTTTGGGATCCGCCGCGCCATTCCGCCAAGAATCGCACGTGCGCCTGCTGTGGGCGGCAACTGACGACAACACGGCCTGGCTTTCAAAGTTGCTATTCCCCCTCCGTGATCAATCATGCTCCGTGCCTCGACACGAATAAACGAAAGTATAATCTCTCGTGGAGAGAACTCCATTATTGGACGGGGGCAAAAGGAAAAAAAAAAGGCAGGCGGCCGTCACACGCGCGCGAACTGATCGATGGGAGGGCGTGAAAACGAGTTTCACGGGGCTACGGAGAAGTCACGATCGGGATGATGCGTGTGCACAAACACGCTAGCTTGTAATGACGGGGACGGGGGAGGGGGCTCTCGAGTGGGAGCAACTGTCCACCGCAGATGCAGCCGACGCCGCACACACCTCCCGCGCGGCCCTTCTTCCTCCTCCCTCTGCCATCTCTCCCGCGCGCCGCCGCCTCCCCCAGCTCCGGCGGCCGGGGGCCGCCTCCGCCGCCGCCGCTCCTCCTCCTCCCTCAGATCCGCCGCTCCTAACCCTAACCCGGCCGGCGTTGCTCCCCCGCCGACGGCCACCACCCGCCGCCGGCGCTACCCGCGCCTCCTCCGCCGCCGTCCACCCACGGCCAACACTAACCCCTCCCGTGGAGCTCGCCGTCGTCGTCGCAGGAGCTCCTCCACCGCCAACCCCTCCCGGAGCTCGCTGTCGTCGTCCCCAGGAGCTCCCCCGCCGCCGACCCCGCCCAACCGAGGGTCCTCCGCCGCCCGCCGCCCGGCTCCGGCGCTCCTGCGCCTCCGCCGACCGGCCTCACCGCCGTCCCGACCACCACCGCCGCCGGGCCGGCCACCTCCCCACCGTCCTCCTCTGTAGCCGGGGAACAAGGACACCCCCCAGCAACCCCCAACCCTAACCCCGAAACCCTAACTCGAAGGCCGGCGGCCGCGGCGCGAGGTTGAAGACGACGGCGACGAGCGGCGGCGGCCGCTGCCTCGTGGGGAGGAGGAGTTGCGGTGACGAGGTTCCTGACGCATATGCGTCATATAGCAAATCCGCTCTCGAGTAGCTTTCTGGTGACACGAGTAGCACGCACTGCTGTGTTTTTGATCGGGTCGAACTTTGCTTTGAGCCTGGCGTTCGGTTCTTCATCGTATCCTATCTTCGAGATGACACTCGTCGGAGGACCTTGTTGAACGGGCGAACGGCGGTGGGACGGCGACTCGCGGACGAAACCGCGATCGAGGAAGTTCGAGGCGGAGGACGAACGACGTGTGTGTGAAGGTCAGCTGGGCCGCAGCTAAAGATTGGGCCAAGAGCCTTTTTGGGCCACTTTATGCTCGCGTCATCATCTCCGCCCGCCGCCCTTTCTTTCTTTTTTTTTTCTCTCTTGGGCACAGACTAAAATGCTTAGGATTTCAAAACGATGGAAACAAAAATTTAAATTCAAAAAAGGAACTTGCGGGGGAGTGGGATTCGAATCCACGCCCTTACGGACCAGATCATTAACATGGCGCCTTAGACCTCTCAGCTATGCATGCCCCCGTTTTTGATGTATTGAACTTTGGTTCTTTTATTAACTTAAAAGGCAAAGAAACATACACGAATTTATTAGATATTCTCTATCTACACGCTTATACTACCTTCATCTGGAAAATTAACTATCTAAATACTTCGGTGCGCGCTAATAATTATCATCATCCATCATTAGTGTTTTTATACTTACCATCCGCCATTCCTGTTGATCGAGTTTTTTTTTGAAAAAGGAAAAAAAATTAGAAATATAAGACGGCTAAAGATGGAGCATGAAATGTTCTAAACTAAATGCGTATGCACCAGGTGAAAAAAAATATATCAGCAATTTTGTTGATATGGTAAGTTCATTATAAAAAGAGAGAAGGTATAAGAAACTCAACAAGTACTGTTACCAAATCTCATAAAACATAACGAAATTTGCATTAACGATGTTTTATGGTTTCATCATCCCATCCGACTGTGTCAGCCACTGCTTTGTTTCAAGCAAAAAATGTTCAGATGTTTTAGTCTGATTGTTGTGCCAAAAAAAAACATGTGTGCATGTGTGCTTTGCACATGATAATTGATTGTTTGCAAAATGTTCCTTGATGCAATTTGAATCCAGCAGGCATAGCATTTTCATTGTTAATTTTTTTTAAAAAAAATCATGCCCGTCGTTTTGCAGATAATATGAAAAAAATAAAAAAAATCTAAATTACTCCCCTCAAGTATAAGAAAAGTCCTAAAATATGTTTTGGTTCAATTTACCCCATAAACTATAACATTCGGTTCAAATTACCCCCTAATATGATTTGTCTTTTTTGTTTCTCCATACATGAGTGGAATCTTGAGTTCAAATTTTATAGGGTCGTAGTTGACATCATAATGTAAATTATAAAAATATATTATAATTTTTTGTCATTATTGTTCACATAACTTTGTATCTTGATGATTAATTTATTATAAAATATCCTACCGTATGAAAATAATGATAAATAAATTATGATGTATTTTTTTAACATGTGTTATGATGTTTGTTATCAACTCACAAGATTTGAACTCAAAATTTCACTTGTACATAGAGAAACAAAAAAGAGAAATTGTATTAAGGGGTAAGTTGAACCAAATGTCATAGTTTAGGGGGTAAATTGAACCAAAACATACTTTAGGAGGTTATCCGGACTTTGCTTATACTTAAGGGGAGTAATTTAAACTTTTTCAAAAAAAAAAACTTGGTTACTAACGGTATGGCTTGCAGTGGTAGCTGCAAGGTCCCTGCTTTCGTGGACACGTAGGTAGCGTCACGCCGTCACCAAACGCCTAGCACGAGTCCGAACCGGATCCGGACTCATCTCCAAGACTCTGGTTAAAAAGTCGTGCGTGTTCCGAGTCAAGTTTGGTTACCCGATAGACTGGAGTCCGTGTCGTCGTCGTACACGTACGTGGTTCGAATATGCAGGGCCCTGACCACTATAAACACGCAGCCGTGTCGTCCTCTGCGAACACACGTCGACGCACTAGGTGTTGCAAGCAACGACAAGAACGACATCGTCATGGAGGGAGACGCGCGCGCCGGCGACGCCATGAGCGGAGAGAACACGGCGGCGCCGCCGCTCTCGGCGGATCAGATCAACCAGCTCCTCCACGACGTGGCTCAGGACGTCTACGCCCGGGCCGACGCGCTGGCGAAGCAGATCGACGAGCTGGACGGAGACTTTGAGGCGCCGGCCGCAGCCGGCGACGCCTCCTCCCTGCGGGCGCGGCTCGCCGAGCTGTCGCGGATGGAGGACGAGCTCTTCGTGGAGTTCGAGGCGAGGCTGATGGAGCTCGACGCCATGGTGAAGCGCCGGCTCGCGACGCTCCGGGCAGAGAAAGACGATGATGCGGTGGCGGCGAGCGGGGCTGAAGTTTACAGTTTCAGCGCTGACGAAGCTGATGTGTTTGGTGAAGAAAGGAACGATTAAGGACTTTGCTGTGGTTGGACAGCTAGGGCGTCGTCGCATGTAATTAGGATTTATAGATGATTTTTTATACTGTATTTTTTGCAATTAGAATTAATTTTCCGAAGTAATCGCATACTGTATATCAACACGTCGTTGTCTGAAATTTGGATCATGAGTGAGTTCACATGTATCATTGGCCGCCGATCTAAGGTTTTGATAGACATGGAGCACCTGGACATTTATTCAGTTAATAATAAAAGTTGGGTTATTACAATGTTTCTCCATACAGTATGTCCAGGTGAACGCGCGTGGGCAAAAACATGCGCACTGGGCACTCTTTGGATGGGAGCGACTAGTCACCACACATGCTGGGGTCCAGCCCAGCACCGCACACCCTGTGTCCCCTTCCCACGCGATTTATTCCATGTGTGGGCTCTACAAAGAACAAACACAAAAACAATTTATATCTCATGAATCGAGTGTCCAAATCAAATTTCGATTGCACCATTATATTTTTACGATAACATCTTTAAAACTAGACACACTTGCATATGTTTAGATTAAAAAAATATGAAACATTTTTTAAAAAGAAGGAACAATTCATCCGATTTTAACGAGAACAAATCACGTGACCGTACGGAACAACAAAATCGTACAAGAGGAACATAAATTTTTAACACGTGGAACGAATCATTTAAACTAATGAAACAGAAGTAACAAAATATTATACAGAAGTAACAAAAATATCATATAGATGGAACATAAATATTAATATGTAGAATAAATCATCTAAACTAATGAAATATAAGTAACAAAATAGGGGAACAAAAGATCATATAGATGGAACATAAATATTAATCGTGAAACAAATCATTTAAACTAATGAAACAGAAGTAACAAAATATTATACAGAAGGAACAAAAATATCATATAGATGAGACATAAATTTTAACATGTGCAACAAATCATACAAAAGGACGTAGATATTAATTCGGATGCAGTATCAATAAATAGAATAAACAGAGAAAAAGCATCAAACAAGCTAACATGCATGCGCGAGGCCACGTGTAAAAAAACAGTGGAGAAAATATATATAAGAGAAAGTAGACCGATCCAAACATAAAAGAGCATGTGCTATCACGCCGGGCTAGCCATACCTGCTGCGCGGGCGTGCTGCATGAGCTTCCTACGCTGGCGCGGCGCTGCACGAGGACTGTGCGGCACGTCGTTTTGCGCCGCATACGCGGCGCATAGCATCCGCGCTCTTTGGATTGGTAGTTTAACGAGCGGATCATTGCCTTTCTGGGCATCACAATATACTCGCAATTAAGTCATTTTCTGGGCTAAATATTTAAAATTTGAAAAAAACGTGCTGATTGCCCATTGCCTTTCTTGCTAATCGACCTGGACTGGATTAACCTCCAACAAATTCAAGTTCATGTGCATAGCGCAATACTCCATGTCCATTCCATTTAGTCATCCATCCATAACATAAAGATCACAAACAAACATGCGACTGTCACTGCGATTACCCCAAGCGCACGTGTCCCCCACCACCTGGTTGCGCGAAGGCTGTTCGTCGTGGTCGTGGTTGTTGCACGTTCGATTTCCACGTCAGCGGCGGCCACCGCGGCCACGGCCGTGTCAGCGGCAGATTCGCCGGCAGCTCCGCCGTCTTCTCCCTCCTCCTCGGCGGCCGCTAGGCACAACCGAGCCTTTTCAGCTTTGAACACGGCAAGCCGCGCGGCGAAGCCTTGCAGCTGCCGCAGTATCTCCTCCGCCCCAGCCGGGGTGTCCTCGGGCCATTCACCGGCCGGGAACTTGCGCAGCAGCTCGCGACGACGGCCATGCCCTCGCGCATCTCTGCGCTCAGCTCGACGAGACGCCGCCGCCGCGTCTCGGCCAGCGCCTCGATCCTGCTCTGATCGGCCGTGTGTTCCGGCGGGTCCATGCTCTAGTCACCGGGAACGCAGAACGACGCCGCGTTCCGCGTCCCGGGAACGCCGTTCCGGGGACGGGAACGCGGGAACGTTCGCGTCCCGGCCCTGCAAAATTCAACAAAAAGCGGCGATCTTCGTTCCTCGATCCCGTTCCGTGACCCCTTCGTTCCGGGAACTCCATGCTCCTCTTACGCGTCCGTTGCATTGCGTACGACTCCTGGCGATGGATCAATGGCATGCAATGGCAACAGATGAGCAGATAATGCGCTGGTTTTCGTACACACGGAGGGGGAGTCCGATTCCGATCCGGGCCCGGGCTGCTACATGATCGTGGTGAAGTTGCAGGAGATGGAGAAGTACTCGATCAGGATTCAGATGGCCGATCGAGTCCTTTTCGTGCACGGATTGGGCTCTGCGTGCATATAATTTTTATAAGTCTTTTTTATTAATGTCATATTATTTATTTTATTATATGAAGTAATCACAGGTATTAACACGTCTTCGTTGTTTGAAAGTTGGAGCATGACCGAGTTCACTACTAATGATATATGATATGGAGCAAGGGCGACACATTGACTAATTAAATTGATCATTTTATCCATTTTCTGTTCACAGTCCGGCAAACATTTATCATATGAATTACCTATATTTTTTTAAGGAAAACAGATTCATTGGCAATAAAAGCATTTCATTTTGCGATATTATATATTTTCGGAATCATCTATAGTTTATTTAGGCATTTAGCCAATTTGCAATAATCCTTCCAAGAATATAGGAAGGGTATGTGATTCTTCTGACCCAACACGGCAGTATCGATAGGCGTGGGTATTCATTGACACTGAATTTATGTTTGTAGAGAAAATGAATGGCCAGAGTCCACAAGTGCTAGTTCTTTTACAAACCATTTAAACAAAAAGCGCGCGCGCAAAACAAGTGCTCTGGTCCTGGCAGCTGCAAAGGATGGCGCTCTTGTGGACTGCACTCCAACACTTACCCACAATCAGTACTTGAAATCTCAAAAAAAAAAAGAAAGAAAAAAGATTGCTCATTGCCTTCTTGATGATCGGCATGGGACTGAATCAACAACGAACCACCACGATCATGTTCCTTTATCTCGCCCGATCAACAAATAAATTAAAAAAAGTTCAAACTACTCCAGCCAAAGTCGAATAGCCCCATAAACTACTGTTTGGTTCAGTTTACATTGTTATAAAATTCCCTTTTTTATTTCTACGTGCATAGGTGAAATTTTAACCCGCCGAAGATCTCTGCGTCGTCGCCTTGAAAGCAGAGCTCTCTGAAGCCTTCAAGTCGTTGACCGCAAAGACGGAGCGGCTCGAAGCTGTGGAGGAGTCGGCTCGCCGGAACAGAGATGAGTTCAAGGCCGTCAAAGACCACTTCTACAGTCTGCTCCTCGACCTGGGGGCGACTGGGGGCCGCACGTGCGGCGCACCCCCCAATGACGCACAGCCCCCACCGGGCTTCCCATACGCGGGCCCCACGAAGAATAACTTTCAAAAACAATTCGTATCGAATGCATCGAACGTCCAAATCGAAATCTGATTGCACCACTATATTTTTTTGACGAAATCTTTAAAACTAGACGACACTTGCCTATGTTTGGATTAAAAAAATATGGAACATTTTTTTTAAAGGAGGAACAATTCATCTGATTTTAACAACCAGAACAACTCATCTAACCTTGCGGAACAAAAAATTCATATAGAAGGAACAAAAATATTAATATGTAGAACAAATCATATAATAAAAAAATATTATCATATAGAAGTAAGTTTAAGTGGAACATATTACCAAAACTTGTCGAACAAAAATATCGTATAGAAAGAACATAAATTTTAATATGTGAAATAAATCATCCAAATAAGTTATAGTAGAACAAAATATTATAAACAAACTAAAAAATCAAAGGAAGAAATATAAACAATAGAAAAAAAAGCAACTCACCAACGGACATACGAGATGGCCGACAGCCTAAATGCATGTGCAGGACCACCAGCGAGGCCATGTATGTGCACAGCACACGACTGTAGGGACCGGCTGAAATAGCCTTTGCATGCATGCGGTACTCACAAGGCCTACAGCTGAGATCATCGCTGCATGCGGGCTGCAGGGTGTGCGGCGGTCGCTTTTTCCCCGCATGTGCGGGGAATAGCAAACCCGTTCGACCTGTCCACCAACATGGAGCAGCTTGCCGAGGACCCGTCCGCCGCCGACCACTCCGTCCTCGACGAGTACCTGCGGGACGGCCAGGAGGCCACGGCTCGGCTGCGCGAGCTCGTCCGCGAACATCAGGCCCTGGATAGGGAAATCGCGGCCTTGATGTACGAGAAGCGGCTGGTGAGCGGGCGCATAACGGCGAACGGGCATTTGGGGGAACTCGCAAAGGTGCTGCTGGATAAGGATGGAGACGGATGTCTGGACATCCGAAACATCCGTATTCGTATTCGATAAAAATGTAAATATAGATATCCGTATTCGTATTCGATTTTAATATGGATGTCAAATCGATGTATCCGAATTCGATTTCTAACAATTTTCTCTGTCCGATTCCACATTCGTATTGGAGAAAAATCCGAAACATTCGGCATTCGACATTCGTATTCGAAAAAAATCCGAAACATTCGACATAAATTAACTTCTCTTTTTAACTAACTACTCCCTCCATACTCGTATTAGATGATGTTTAGGACAAGGTTTTAGTCAAACATTGGGAATATAAATCACGAATAACTTTTAAGTCGTTGAGTTTGAAAATGTGAAAACCATATGAATAGATTTGTCTTGATAAGTATTTTTAGAAAAGTATACATATATTATTTTTAATAAATATTTTTGTAAAAATAAGAAGTCAAAGTTACATTTTGGTGACCGTGTCGTTGTCCTAAACATCATCTAATACGAGTATGGAGGGAGTATTAATTATAAATGATATAAACTGTTTAATCAATTTAAAAATTATCTACATGATAATTACTAATTATACTGATTATAATATTAATAATAGTATATAAAATAAATTTTAATTGACTTTAAGATGGACAATCATATCAATTTTAACTAGTTTAATTTATTTATCTAATTAATAAAATATATTTATAATGTACTATTTTCTTATTGAAATATTTTATATATTATGAAAATTATTTATATTTATATTTGGATATTTAATTATTCAAATATATATAGCATACATGAGATATATACACATAATTTACTCTTAAAACAATCCATAAAGTGAATTAACACACACTAAGACATTTTCTCTCAAAATCAACTAAACATCCGAATGCGAATCCGAATTCAAACTATTCGTTTTGTATTCGTATTCGATAAGATTCGTATTCGTATCCGAATTCGAATTAAAATGTGGTAAATAGTGGTATCCGAATTCGAATCCATTCGTATTCGATCCGAATCCATCCTTACCTCTGGAGTTCGAGGAGCTGAAAGGTGAGGCGGAGGCCGCGATTAGGGCGGCGGCGGCGGATACTGATGCTTCGTCGTCGGGAGACGTCCAGAGAGCAGCAGCAATGGAACACGATGAGGCGGATTGGACAGTTACGCTGATGCATAAACACTAGTACTACGTTATCAAATATTGGTTTAAATATAAGGATGCAAAGATTTTAGAGTTGTTTGTTGGATCAATCCCTAATGTATTAACACTTATTTATTTTGTATTATATTCTTTTTGGCATTTATCCATGGATAACACAATGTAAGCTCATAACCAATTTTTAAACAATATAATGTGATACTAGGTTGCTACACTTGGTATAATGCATTAGGACCACGCTAACGCGCGACCGGTCACGCCCAAGCAAAGCGCGCGACCTTGTCCCGTATATATAGGCGTAGCTTTTTGCCATCCATGCATGCATTTAACCACTCAGGTGCTGTCACCTTTCCCAAAAATAGCCAGAGTATAACGTTCTGCACAAACAACAAAATCTACAAAATAAGATCCATGTTTAATATGTTTTGAGGTCGTTTTACGTAACTGACAACTTATATTGACTGTATAGTAGCAACTTATGTACAAACTGTGTGATAACTTATACATATCAAACTTATGTATAGATTACGAGCCAACTTTATAGATATAGTGCACTACTTTATGTAGAAGTAATGTACTGAACTTTCATAGAGATTATATATTAATACAAGTTGCTATGACATAAAAAATATTTTAAAATATATGCATCATGGATCTTGTTACGTAGATTTCGTCATAAGAAATGCAGTGGTGTAAACACGACTAAAATGAATACTCCATAAGAAAGTTATCACACCTTTTAGAGTTAAAACAAAAAAAGAAAGTGTGGGCCACCATAGCCCAGCGCCCTCCTATTGGGCCACAGAAGGTTGCATGTAGTCGCGCGCTCAAGCGCTTGCACGATCCGTCGTCATTCAGACTTTTCCAATGCATTAGTATACGAATCATTAATTCTTACCAATTTTATTAGTAGGCCACAAATATGTTTGTTTCTTGGGTCTATGTCGCCGGCTCAGTCGCGTTGCATCTGCGTCAGTCAACATCCCCAACCTGTGGCTTCCTCCTCCCCTGCCCGACCGCCGCCGCCATCGACCTCCACCCCTCTCCATCAACCCGCGCGGTGTCTTCCTCTCCAGCCGACCGCCGCCACCCACGGCTCCGACAGCGTCCGCCGCCTTCCCCCACCGCTGCTGACGCTAACCAGTCCACCACCTTCTCCCCCGCCGGTCGCCGCCACACACAACTCCAGCGACCTCCGCCGCCTTCGTCATCGCCCCTCGCCACCGTCGACGCTAACCATTCCACCTCCTCCTCCCCCGCCGGCTGCCGCCACCCTATTTTTTGGATGAAACCGTCCTATTTCGTGTTTGGTACAAGGGACGAATATATAATGGGATAGATGGTAATTTACATTTAAGTGGGTCCCACCTGCCATTATATGGAACTTTTTTAATATATAATTTTTTCCCTTTCCTTCTCCCCTGGCCTTCTTCCTCCCTAGCCGGACGATGGCGTAGCCTCCCCTCCTTGGCCACCTTCCCCTCCCCTGTCTGCCCCCTCCACCGCGGCCGGCCAGCCAAGCTCGCACCGCTCGCTGTCGGACTCTAGGACCGGCAATCCACTAGGAGGGTACCCAAGTGGTAGATTTATTGGCAAGGGTGATCGCAAGGCTAGGGAGCTCGAGGTAACACAGGAGACGCAAGGTTTATACAGGTTCAGGCGGCCAGAAGGCACAAACCCTACGTCCTGTGTTCGGTAGGTGTATTGTATTGATGATCTCGTCAAAGCTCTTGAGCAACGGCGAGTCAGTGGGTGGTTACAATGGGAAAGAAAGGACCAGATAACCTCAAGGGGTTGACCTAGGCCGCCTTATATAGGTTGACGGCCTAGGGTTATAAGTCGGTTGAGATCTAATCCAACCGGTTTACCGTTAGGAAAGCAATCCAAGTCGGCTACAACATAATCTTCAAGATATCCGGGCGCGATCTGCTGGGTCGCGCGTATCTCGCATGATCCGGGTGTCACGCCGCACGCCTTGCGGGCTAAGTCTTCGTAGTCTTGTCCGGCAAGTTCGGGCTGTCCTGTGGGCCCGGCCATGAGTCGGCCCATATGGCTGTCAGACGTGGGCCCAGGCCGAGTGTTATCTTGGTCGGTGAGGGGCCCCCAGGTACCAATATCCCACATTCGCGGCCTCGACTGTCATGCATGAGGAGCCTACATCCTTATAACTGTACGAATTGTTATTCCCATGCATGAAACTCACAATCTTTTTCTTGTTTAGTCCACAGATTAAGAATTTTGTATGGGATGCAATACCATTTTTATTATTCTGTTGCACAGACCCGCTTCCCGCGCAACGCCGCTTTATATATTTTCACGAAGATATCGCACAAACCAATCTCGCCTTCGATCTAATCATGGGGTTGACCTTCGACCAACCTGCCACCGAAGATCCCTGCGCCGTCGACGCCTTGTCAGCAGCCAAGAAGGAGCTTGCCGAAGCCCACGCGTGGTTGATCGCCCAGATGGAGCGGCTCGAAGCTGTGGAGGCATCGGCTCGCCGGAACAGAGAGGAGTTCAATGCAGTCAAAGGCCGCCTCGACAGGGTGCTCCTCGGCATGAGGCAGCTCGCCGAGGACCCATCCGCCGCCGACCACTCCGTCCTCGACGACCACCTGCGGGACGGCCAGGAGGCCACGGCCCGGCTGCGCGAGCTCGTTCGCTCCTATCAGGCCGTGGACAGGGAGATCGCGGCCTTGAAGTACGAGCAGCAGCTGGCGCACGGGCGCGTGACGGCGGCGAGGCAACTGCTGGAGCTGGAGCTGGCGTTCGAGGAGCTGGAGTGTGAGGCGGCCACGCTTAGGGTGGCGGCGGACGATACTGATGCTTCGTCGGGAGATCACGACGAGAGAGAAACAGCAATGGACCACGATTAAGCGGATTACTGGACAGATACGCATAAACACAGTAGTACTACATGATCAAATATTGGTTCAAATATAAGGATGCAAAAAATTTCAGAGGTGTTTGTGGTTAGGAAATTTCTGTCGATATCATGGGTTGATGCAATAGTTAGCATAGCATTGTTCTCTCTGAATTCTATACTGTCCCATGGGGGCATCCATAATGTCACTTATTTGTTGTGTCATGTTCTTATTCGCATTTATCCATGGATAGAATAATGTACTCAAGCCTATGCCACAACTAATTTTTGAACAATATAATGTGATACTAGATTGTTACACTTGGTATAATAATGCATTAATATACGAACCACTAATTCTTACGAATTATATTAATAGGCCACAAATATGTTTATTTCTTAAGCAATTGTGTGCAAGAATATATTGGTTGCGAGTGGTTACATAATATATATCATTTATTGTCGATAAGCATATCAATATAGGATATAGAAGTATTTCTAGATATCTATTTTAGGAGTTTATTAAATCGCTAGATTTATTTCTTACACGGATCTAACACGTCATCTATATAACATATATAGATGATCCCACTAACTATTTCTCTTAACATGCAATCTATGCACTTCATTTAAAAATTCACTACATTTGACGCCACGTCACCATCCACTAGAATCATCTATTTATATTTTCCATCGATTTCCTGTGACTAATAACATCTATACGTGCAACTTATTAGTCTTTGTGAGTATCACGCTATAAAATTCACACAGTAGACATACACGGAGTTTCAATCATTTAAGAGTCGTTATCTCTCAACATATGAACATGTTTTCATGTATAATGTCATTTGCAAAAGAATGTTGTCGTGCAATCATCTTAGTATTTCTACTTTCAAATTAACTTAAAATTTGTTTAAAAACTCCCGTAGCAACGCGCGGGGTATCACCTAGTTTTAGGAATAATTGAGCCTCGTAAGGGATAAGGCTAAATGTAGGCCTAGGCTTAAAGCCTCAAAGCACTTTTCTCTTTCCCATAATATGTCTTGTCCACTATCATAACACATACTCCCTCCGTTCCAAAATAGATGTCATTCTCGCTACTCGCTTCCCGAGAAGTCAACATTTTCAAAATACCGGCAATTATATATTAAAATATATAAATATTTATGCTAAGTAATTAGTATCATTAGAAAGATCTTTAAGTCTAGTTTTTTAACAAATTTATTTGGAGATGAAAATGTTGCACGTTTTTTCTACAAATATAGTCAAAGTTGAGAAAGTTTGACCGGCACGCATCCCATAACGTCATCTATTTTGGAACGGAGGGAGTAGTGGCGAGAGCTTTTTTTTCTCTTGAAGAGCCATGACATCCGTTTTGTTGACCAATGTCCAATGATAAGTCAGGTCTCTCTAACACTTAATTAGAAGCAAAGCATTGAGCTACAGTCCATGCCGTATATTTTCAATGGAAATTTAATAACAATTCAAATTATTCGAATTCGACTAAAGTTTATGGTAGAAGTCCGAAAGAAATTCGAAGTTTGCATCGCTAATTGGCAGGCAGTATTGGAATACGAATCTAGATCGGAGTTGTACTCGCAGTCGGTTTCTAATCTCCGTTGTTGTATGTGTACGTCGTGCAGCCAACCCAGCTTTGTGACCTTGTGTACATACGCGAAACAAGAGCGCGGACCCTGTTGCCTGATTTCTTGATAGTCCGCCGAAGCCGAAAAGCCGAAAGTTTCCTGATCGGCGTATCCGATCCCCATACGGAATTTTTGTATACAAAACCCAATACCTGCTACTAGCCTACTAGTACTCATGGGCGATCAAGCCATGGAAGAGATGGAGCTCGACGTCAAGCCACCGCCGCCGCCGCCGCGGCAGGTCGCCTGCACCGACGACCAGCAGCACCAGCTCGCCGAGTTCTATCGCTTATGCGCGCTCATGGAGGCGCGGGTGGCGGCGATCTGCGGCATCTACGGCGAGATCATCGCCGCGATCGACGCCGTGGCGGCGCAGGTCCGCGAGCTCCGGCGCCTGCGCGCCGAGGGGAGGCTCGGCGCGGCGGAGCTGGCCGCGCCGGTGCGCAAGGTGGAGTGGGTTTTCGGCAGCCTCTTGGCCACGGCGCGGCAATTCGCGGCGGCTCGTGGCACCGCCGTGGAGATCGGGCGCATCGGCATTCGAGGAGGCGGCGGCGGCGCTGCCGAGGCGGCGGACGGCGCTGGCTGATGCCCTGCAGCGCATCCACATCGATCTAAGCCAGTGAACCCGGCGGTTCAGGTCTTCAGGAATCAGGCGTTGTTTTGCAGTTACTAGTTCATGGTTTAGAGTTTAGATGAGTTATCATAGATCGTGCTCAGAAACAATGCAACGTGGTCATCTTCCCAATGTGTAATTGCAAGCAGCCAGTCCTCGAAGAATTTGCCAGGGAGTAACAACTGTTAATCGTAGCCATCTATGGTGAAACATTATCCAGCCTAGCCTAATTGTTCTATCGCTGACAATGATGCAAAGAAAATATAGAATTGGTTCACAAATCACAAGAAAATGCAATATCACACATCAATAACATGGACAGTAGTAGATTATATATATACAAGGACAAGGGCATCAGCCCAAATATTTCGGTAGTGCAACAAGCCAGAGGCAGCAGTATTTAGGGACCAAGGCATTACCACTTCCCAGTGTGGGAATTTTTAGCTCAACCTACATCACAGACTTCGTTCCGGTTACTGAACTCCAATCATCAGCCGGTTGTATAGTGGTGGTGATAAACAAGAAAGAGCGGCACAGATGCATATCTAGCTTCCGCACGCCAGGCACTCTTCACGGTTGTTCAGAGAGCAGACCATTTGTGCCATCTTGGCTTCGACGTCTTCCTCTGCAGGCTTGCCATTAGCCACCTGCATATGTAAGTGGTTTCCATGGTGAGTCGTGTTTCAGTAAGCTTTTTGGGAAAGATTGCGAAAGAATGTGAATGTGTATGTGATTAAGGGACAGAACATGTACCCCGTTCTCCTTCAGGAGTGTGGTGTCGACTGTAAATTTGATGGCGTCGGCAGCTGCTCGTGTGCGTAGATAGTACATCCCAGTTTTCAGGCCCTGACATTGAACAAGGATAATTTTAGACCAAGTACTGCTTGAAAATAAACAGTTTCTTTGATGATTCAAGGCTAAATACCTTGGACCAAGCATGGAAGTGCAGCGATGTTAGCTTCCCAAAGTTGGGTTGCTCCATATGGACATTGAGGCTCTGGCTCTGGTCAATATAGCATCCACGATCAACCGCCATGTCAACCAAAGTTTTCTGCTTGATCTCCCACACAGTCCTGGTGCAGTAATTGAATATAGATTTTTAGATACTCCAACAATAATCGCATTTGGTAGAACATAATGGTATAAAGGTTTAACTACATACTTGTAGATTGCTTTAAGATCATCTGGGATTTCTGTCATCTTTTGGACAGAGCCATCTTCATATATTATCTGGTTTTTCAGAGTAGGGGTCCAAATACCCATTTCGGTCAGATCATGAAGAAGATGTTTGTTAACCACAACAAACTCCCCACTGGAAGAAAAACGGAAACATCAATCATATGCACATGTAGATGATTGATCAAGCACTCAAAGGACTATATTTCCAGACCTTAGAACCCGTCGACTGTAGATGTTGGAGGTGTAGGGTTCGAAGCACTCATTATTGCCAAGAATTTGACTAGTGGAAGCAGTAGGCATTGGAGCAACGAGAAGAGAGTTTCTGATCCCAACTTTAGAAATAGTGTCCCTTAGAGATGGCCAGTCCCATCTATTAGATGGGACTACATTCCACATGTCAGGTTGGAGAATACCCTACCAAGGGAGAGGGGTAGACAATACATTATTAATATTTAAGGCCAAAGCATAGAAAGAAGATAAGTAAGTATTGTGAAACATTGCAATATCAGTAATTGAAACAGGGAACTTTGAGAAGAAAACCTTGCTGACAGGGCTGCCTTCATATGTTTCGTAAGGACCTTCTTTAGCAGAAAGTTCAGCAGAAGCTTTCAGAGAATGATAGTAAATTGTTTCAAAAATATCTTTATTCAACTGCTGAGCCTGAAAAAGGTATTATTTGTTACATACCAGCTAAGTATGGAGAGATAAAGTGTCAGTGCAGAGCTGAGGGGAAGTACCTCAAGTGAATCAAATGGCATGCCAAGTAATATGAAAGTATCTGCCAAGCCTTGAACACCTATGCCAATGGGCCTGTGACGCATATTTGACCTCTTTGCAGTCTCAACAGGATAGTAATTAATATCAATAATTTTGTTGAGATTGTAAGTAACAGTTGAGGTAACCTGGCAAAATCAACAGTGTATTAGAACAATTGTTAACATAGGTAAGGATTGGGATCTAGGCTAAATAGGATCTGAACAAACCTCAGCTAGCTTCTCAAAGTCAAAATATCTATTTTTGGAATCAGTGCTGCCCACAAGTTTAGATGGATGGGACTCCAGAGGAATACCCTGTGAATGAAGTTTATCATACAGCACATCAGAATACAACCTTCATGATTGAATTCAGCTGAAGCACTGACAAGATATACCTTTTCCCTTACGAAGCGTGGTAAAGCAATAGATGCAAGGTTGCAGACAGCAGTTTCAGTAGGGCTTGTGTACTCAATTATCTCAGTACACAAGTTGGACGATTTAATTGTACCCAGATTCTGCTGGTTACTCTTCCTATTGCACGTATCCTACAAAGAGTTAATAACCATTACAAAATGTGCTTCGAGCCTGATAGTAAAAGCTGGCAAATTTTGCCGAAAGAATCACAAGTCCAAAAGCAGGAACACCTATTGTTATAGTTGGTAATTGCCAAAAAAAAAACATACCTTGTAAAGCATATATGGCGTACCAGTTTCTATCTGTGCCTTCAAAATGTCAAACCAGAGGGTCTGTGCTGGAACAACTTTCTTTGCTTTGCCCTGAAATCACAGTAAGGTTACTAAAGTATGTTCCTGTTTCACTGTACTACATATAAAAATAGAATTTCCAGCTTACTTCTCTTTCATATTTCTTGTACAAATTCTCAAACTCATCACCCCAGCAATCAGCCAATCCTGGAGCTTCATTTGGACAAAACAGTGACCATTCTCCATTATTCTGAACCCTTTGCATAAACAGGTCAGGAACCCATAATGCATAGAAAAGATCCCTTGCACGATGTTCCTCCTATTAAATTATCATTCAGAACAGCAAGTCTTTTAGAATTGTGCAGGGGCATTCAAAATTTAGAAGGAAGCATTAAGCATTATTATATACTTAAATAGCATACAAGACATGTGCACATATTCCTTAACCACAGTTAGGAAACTAAAATAGTTTGGTATCAATATCATGCAGAAATAAAGTAGAGCACTATTAGCTTGAACAAAAAATTAAGACTTGAACAACCATATTTGAGGTTTCCTAGCACACGTAAAGAATCAACTTTAGGTGACAGAATCAATATAGAAGCATATATAAAGTCAGCTTAATGTTGGAGTTATTAAAGAGGACTATTGCAGCTTATTGTTTTCATATGCAAAAGTAGTTAAACACCAATGGTAGAGACATTACCTTCCCGTGGTTCTTTCTCAGATCAAGGAAATCAAAAATATCAGCATGCCAGGGCTCCAAGTACACAGCAAATGCACCTGAGTTTTAGAAGTGCATTAGTAATTCTTAATACAGTGATACTAGAAGTGAAAATGGCAGGACATACCCTTCCTCTTGCCGCCACCTTGATCAACATAACGAGCAGTATCGTTGAATACACGTAACATTGGAACAATTCCATTGGACGTTCCATTTGTTCCTCGAATGTAACTCCCAGTAGCACGAATATTGTGAACTGAGACACCAATTCCTCCAGCTGATTTGCTAATGACAGCACATTCCTTCAGAGTATCATAAATTCCCTCGATGCTGTCATCTTTCATGCAGATAAGGAAACAGCTGCTTAACTGCATCACAGAGAACATAACAGTTAATAAGCAATCTCACAACCCAACATTCTTTATCATCTGAAGGGAAACAAGGACGGTACTTGGGGCCTCGGTGTGCCAGCATTGAAAAGCGTCGGTGAGGCATGCGTAAACCAGCGCTGAGACATGAGATGGTATGTCTTGATGGCAGACTCAATGTCTTCCTTGTGTATCCCCACTGAAACCCTCATTAGCATGTGCTGCGGCCTTTCAACAACCTTTCCCCCAAGCTTCAAGAGGTAAGACCTCTCAAGAGTCTTGAAGCCAAAGTAGTCGTAATCAAAGTCCCTATCGTAAATTATCTCACTGTCCAAGCGAGCAGCATTCTGAAATGTGACAATATAAAGAAAGCCATCTGAGGGACAATTTACATCAAGTACAGTGCAAAGAACAAGAGATCTACTGGATAAGATAAATACCCGTGCAATAAAAAAAGGCAACGGAACAGTAAATTTAACAGACCAACACTATCTACATAGGTGTCATGTCAGAAGTGTGTCAGAGACAATCAGAATCTCACCTTCATGATGATTTCATAAATATCTTCAGCCACCAGAGGGGCCATCAGCCCAGATCTCTCGTTGAAGTGCAAGTACATGTCCTTAATCCTGCATCCACGACAGGCACAAGTCAATTCACAGCCCAATCGACGAATCCAGCCTTCCTCATGCCACTATGAATGGATCAAATCAAGACAAAATCAGACATCACTTACGTCTCCGAGAAGGACTTCTTGGTGTTCTTGTGCAGGTTCGACACAGCAATCCTCGCCGCCAGCTTCACAAACCACGAACAGAGAAAGGGGGCAACCAACCCCGCGTCAGGACGACAACGACAGACAGGAGAAAGGAAACCACGAACAGACTACAGAGGGCTCCGGGCCGTGTTCCTCACCGAGGCGTAGTCCGGGTGGGACGCGGTCATGGCCGCGGCGGTCTCGGCGGCGAGCTCATCGAGCTGGCTGGTGGTGACGCCCTTGTAGACCCCCGCGCAGACCTTCTGCGCGACGAGCACGGGGTCGCAGTGCTCCTGGCTGAGGCCGTAGCTGAGCTTCTTGAGGCGCGCCGTGATCTTGTCGAAGTGCACCGTCTCCTGCCGCCCGTCGCGCTTCACCACGTACATCTTGTCCTTTTCCCGCCGGCGAGGACTTCCGTCGAACACCTTGCGCGCACCCGCGCCGCCGCCAAAGCTCCGGATTTGAGGCGAGGGTTGGGAGGCTGGTCAGATGGATGAGGAGGGAGGGCAGGTCTGGGGGGCAGATTTAAATGCCTGCCCGGCGCGGAAGATGCGAGGAGCAATTACGCGGAGAGGGTGGAGGAATTTTTTCTTTTGTGCGGTGGAGAAGAAAATGTTTGGGTTTCGCGCGCGCGAGGCGTGGAGGGGTTTCCCGCGCGGTTTTGGCGTCGTGGAGCGCGGACGCGGTTCGGTGCCTTTGGTGGGAGCCGCTGCCGCCACGGGCACAAGCCCAAGACGCCGACCTCTGGGGCCGCAGGTAGGTTCGGACCTACGGGACCCACATGTCAACGGATGCTGCGACGGGAGCGGCGATGGCTGTGAGCTGTCGCGCGGGGACAGGCAGTGCCGGAGGGCGGGGCCACGGTGTCAGTGTGACGGCGGCGTGCGCGTGCGCGAGCGGCTGGCGGGAATCGAGGAGCGTGCTGTGCAAGCTTTTGCGGCGGGCTCCGTGGACGTTTCTGCCCGGCGCCGTATGATTGGCTGGTCCGGAGTCCGGACGCCGACTGACACGCGAGCGTGGCGCGCGTTGCATTCCGTCCAGTTCTTCCTTGCAGGAGAAGACGCTCGAGAAAATTCCTTCTATGTCATCAGAAATTTAAATCATCCCTTATGTGTCATCTAAATTTAGTTGATCCTTTCAGTGCCACTGGTATTTGTGTTTTCATCCCTTATGTGCCATTCTGTTAAATCCCACCGTTACCAGTACTGTCTGACATCATGGACCCCACGCGTCATTGAGAGGGAGTAAAAATGTCTCCTTTATCCCCTTCCGGCCTTCCCTTTCCCTCCGTCCGCCTGCCTTCCCCTTCCTCGGTCCCACCTCCCATCCCCGCGCATGGCTGCTCGGCTGCGCTCCCTAGTCCCGTCGATCTCTTTCACGGAAGATGGACGGCAAGAGGAGGGGAAAAAGCACACCACCACAAATGCATGCTCCATAGCTTATGGAAGAACTAATCGTCACGGAGATCCTAGCTTGGCTGCTCGTCAGATCCCTCATGTGCTGCTGGTCCGTATGCAAGGCATGGCGAGCCACGTCTCCAACCCTGGCTGGCATGAGAGGTAGGGCACTCCCGACTGCAGAGAGGCTGAGCCGGGCTCCGTCGCTCCTGGCTGCGGATTAGGGAGCCGGGAACCACCGTTCTGCTCCTATGCCAGCGCCGCAGATGCTCCATGGTCCGTCCCTCCGAAGCGCGGGTGGGGAGCTAGTGCCGCCGCTTTACTCACGTGCTGACGCCGCCGGCGCTCCATAGCCGTTCTCTGAGGCGCGGCTTGGGAGCCGGGTGTGGCCGCTCCGCTCCCATGGTGGATTGGTGGCGCACTGGCGCCGCTGTCGCTCCGTGGCCCTCCTCGATCGGCGCGGGTGGGCAGTCCGGTGCCACAACGCTCTCGAACCGGCAGCGGCAGCGCACGGCCCCATGGCGATGGGGTGCTGTAGGTCCACGTGAATACGCGCCAGAGGCGGTCCACGGCAGCACGGCGGCCGGGGCCTGCCCCACAACCCCGCGGCGAGCTGCGGAGGCGTCCCGTTAACGGTGTGAGGAGCAAATAAACGGCAATGGCACGAGAGGGATGAAAACACAAATTTCAGTGGCACCGAAGGGAATTAGGGATGAAAGCGGATCGGAGCGGAGCGGATAATACCTTTTCCACATCCTCATCCATATTTCGTTGTCGGATATGGAGCGGAGCGGATATCTTGCGGATGCGGTTACGGATGCGAATTGTTTCGGATGTCGGAACTGGTGCGGAGTCGGAGCGGTTTCGGAGCGAATGCGGATTAATATAGTCGGATAATACATGCTTATATGTAGTTTTTATAGTGACTAATAATTTCTAAACCAAACTATAATTTAGCAACACAACACGAAAAATACTCATCTTTATAGTTCATGAACCATGACATAATTTGTTGGTGTCTCGTTATTTGAGTTGAGCTTGTTTTATAGTGTGATGACATGGTTAGCTCGTCAGGTTACTCGGATATCCTATTATAAGTCTCGGATAATCCGCATTCAATTGTCGGATAATCCATATCCATCGGATTTCGTTTAAACCATATCCTACTCCGCATCCACACACAATCGGATTCGGATTATCCATATCCTCACGGATATCAAAAATGTTTTTCCATATCCGCAAAATTCGGATCGGATGCGGAAATTATCCTCACAATTTTCATCCCTAGAAGGGATCGATTAAATTTGGATGGCACACAAGGGATGGGTTAAATTTCGGATGGCAAAGAAGGAATTTTCTCAAGATGCTCGGTGCTCCGATCCGATGACGGGGTCCGGCGGCGATCTGACCGTTGGGGCCTGGATGCCGTCGTACGGTCTGGTTTCGAATTTGAGAGGAATCGTACGGGAGAAGAGAGAGGAGCGCGGAGAGCCTCGATGGGCCTACCTGTCTGGGGCTGGGTCGAGTTGGCGGATTTGTGGGCCTATCTGACATTCCGGTCTGTTTGAGCTTTCATCTCCAAGAGCCCAACTAACTAGGCCCATGATCAACTTTTGGTTGGGGCTCCACTTCATCACTGTGAAGCCCTTAAAATAGTTGGAACAAAGAAACTTGGTCCATGCCATAGCTCAGAATATGTTTTGCTCGGATTTGTTCAAACGAGAATATGTTCTGTAACAATGAAGAAGCAGCCTACAAAGCCAACGCCAAAGCTCAGAATATGCGCATTGTCAACAATAAAAATTCATCCACGATCAACTCAAGTAGTACAAAGTACATGTTGAGCTTGAGCTTACATAAAACAATACAAAGTGTTCACAAATCAAGCAAATCAAAATAAAACTTCAATTTGCCAAGGTAAAGGTAATGGCATGGATATCTACGATTACTCAAACCAATCCCAGCGGGTTTATTGTGACGGCAAAGCAGACGAGGAGGAGCAATAAGCTGGGCCTCTTTCCCTCTGGATCGGGCACGTGAATGGCGCCTCAAGCCACATAGACTTACACCGCACAAGACGCTGTCCAATCCGGTCCTTGTCGTTCCCACACACAAACTTGCGGCATCCCTTGGGGTGCAGAATGTCGAAACTGGCAGGGCAAAATGCACAGGTCGTCCTGTACTGGGAAAGCGGCTCCTCTACAAGCATTTGAAACCAACATTAACATCAAATCACTCCACTAACAAGCAGTCCATTTTTTTTTCTTTTAGTATAATAAGCAGTCCAGTTAAGAAGAAGAAATCAGAAGAAAGCCAGCGTTCTATTTGTATACTTACCAACGATGGTGCATGTTTCGACGATGGGAGTTAGGCCTGGGTACTTAACGGTGCTGGAGGAGGATGGCTGGTAGTGCACCTCGGCGAAGAAGCGCTTGATCTTGTTGGTGCTGCGGCTGCGAGCCCAGAAGTTGAGGTGGAACCACACCTGGCCCCTGAAACCAACGCGTTGTTGCATCAGGGGCTTCACAGCGTCGAACTCGCCACTCTGCTGCATATGCATATGTGGCATTCATGCCATCAGCGCGTGGCAGGAACTAGAGAACTAGCGACAGTCATGAAAAGGATTTTTTTTACTTGAATCAGATGAAAAGCAATTAACGCGTGGCAGGAACTAGAGAACTAGCGACAGTCGGACCCCCTCTCGTCCCCCGCGTCGCTCCCTGAGGGGCGGCTCGGGCGGAGCCCCCAGCCACCGCCCCAAGCTCCTCCTCCCCCCGTTCTCGACGGCCGCCGTCGCCGCCGGTACCCGCCGGTGGTGGCGGCGGGTCTCCCGCGGTCGCCTCCCTCTCCTCCTCCCCCTGGTCCACCCACAAAACCTAACCCTAGGTCGTTGGTCGGGTCGCCGCCGCCGCCGCTGCCGGACGCCGGGCCGGCCGGCCATCGCCGGTCCCGTCGTCACCGAGCTCGGATCCTCCGTCGAGCCCCCTCCTGCGCCGCCGTCATGACTTCCCCGCCCCCTGCGTCGCGGCCATGGCCTGCCCACGCCGCCCCCTCCACCACCAGCGGCCGATCCACGGCCTTCGGGGCGCGCCACTTCCCCGGTCGCCGGGCGCCGCTGCCTTCCCGGCTGGCGGTTCCCGCGGCCTGCTGCACCGCCGCCCCCGGTGGCCGGACCTTGGGGCGCTGTCGCCGGCGGCCAGATCCGGGGCCTGGGGGCTCCGCCGCCTCCCCGGCGCCCGGATCCGGGCCTTGGCGCCGTTCCTGGCAGCCCGCCGCCCCCTGGCCGGGTGGGGCCGCGTCGCCAGCCCTGGTGCCGGCCCATCCAGGCCCCGGGCCCAAATCCGCCCCACGGGCCCAGATCTGCACCGCCTCGTGCCTCCCGGCTTCCTTCGCTGGCCCTCCAGCGCTGGTGGCCTGCCCCATGTTGCAGGGGTGGCCATCTTCATCTGCGCTAACTACATGCTCTCCTTTCATACTTCATCGCTAGGCTTGCCGGAGCTACGACTACCTCGACGACCACGCACGGGCGGATGCTTTGCCGCCTTGTCGCGCTGCTTGTCATTTGTCGCTGACGGATGCTTTGCCGTCGTGGTGTGTATTGGTCGTTTCCGACGGATGCTTTGCCGTCGTGATCCTCCTACTTCTTGCGGATGCTTTGCCGCTTAGTTGTGTTGCTGGTTGCTTGTCTTGGACGGATGCTTAGCCGTCGTGCGGCATGGTGGTCGCCTCTGACGGATGCTTTGACGTCGCAGGCGCTACTACTTCTGGTGGATGCTTGGCCACCCTCTCGTCGCTTGGTAGTCTCAGCCTTCAGCCTCGGTGGTGTTGTTCATAGTGTAGGCTCAGATGTTGCTAAGGTCGCCGCTTTCTGTGCCTGTGGTTGCCCCTCTTCATCGTTGTCGCCATGATTCGCTCGCTGCCTTTCCCATCGTTTGGTTCTCTAGCCTCAATGGTCTGCGGTGTTGTGTTGGCTTTGGAGGCCTTTGGCGAAAGCCGTGGCCGGTGTTCGCCGGTGCCGACAACGGCTGCGTCTTTGACGTAGTTACCTTGCTGGCGTTGTTGTGGCCGCCAAAGCCATTTGGTTTCGCCAGGTGAAGACTTGGACCGCTTATTCGTGGACGGTCGGACGATGGCGGCGCCGTCGTCGCATCCTTCGTGAAGGCATCGTTTTGCAGGACCCTCGACCTCTGACCTTTGGCTCAGCGTATCAATCGGTGATGTGCGTGTGTTCATGGTGCCTATCTTCGCTACAGGCCTCGGTCGTGTTAGATCTTCGTTAGGTGGACGTCTCGGTCGTGTTAGCTCTTTGTTAGGTGGGTCGGGCCCTTCTGCTTTGTTATCTGTGTTGTTTTTACTTTCCTTGTTTGCTATGTTGTAACTACGCGCTTTAGGGGCTCTACTAAAGTTGCTTCGTTGTAATTCTCTCTTCCACTTAATGAAAAATGTGCTATGCACATCTTTTTAACTAGCGACAGTCATGAAAAGGATTTTTTTTTTACTTGAATCAGATGAAAAGCAATTAAGCGCGTGCCGCGTGGGTACCTGGTGGCTGGCGTTGTAGTGGCGGAGAACATCTTGGACATGCCTGATGAGCAAGCCGTCACGCTCTCTGCAACATGTGTATGGTAAAAAGTTGTAAGTCGTCGGTGAACAATCGGATACATGTGTGGAAATTAACGGACTGATTGCTTGCAGTTGATTACTGTTATTAACTAGGGAAGCTTGGCTAGTTATCGCGTTTCGCTGGGCTGGGGTGAGACGAATAATCTGCTGAGGTGAGCTGGTTCAATAGTATTATACGAAGAGAATCCCAAACGAAGGCGTATGTTGCGGGGAGGGAGAGTATGTTGCGTACCCTTCTGTGCGCAGCGCCATGGAGGAGGAAGGAGGCGACGGAGGTTCCTTCTTGATGCGTCCCTTGAGCTTGCGCCTATCCCGGTTGCCGAGGCCGCAGTTCTGCAGCCGTAGTTGCTCCTCGTGGGACAGCTCCGGCAGCAAATCCTTCAACGACGGCGCCGCCCACTCTGCAGATCCCCCCAGTCTCATCGCCGACGAATCCATGGATCCAATCCCCAATCGGCCGGGCCGATCCCCTTCTGGCTGGGCCCGGGAGGGGACGGTGGAGATTTATGAGAAGATGCGGAGTCGGAGTCAGGAGTACCCAACTCCGAAATCCAAACCGCAACAGGGAGTCGTCCTCCCGTGCGAAGTTTGAGAATGGTTAGTGCTGCGCGGATTGTGCTCTGAATCCCCACCAGATGCATCTTTAGATGTGCGAAAAAATTAATTTAAAATATAAATGATATTTTTTGTCATGTTCTATCACCGTGAAAATTTAAAAATAAACAAAAATTTATGCAAGAAGAAAAAAAAGAAAAATCAGTGCATGAATAGGAACAGGTGGGGTTTGGAGAGATCTGCACTATTCATGCACTGATTTTTTTTGGCACAATTTTTTATTCATCTTTAATTTTTGCGGGTAGAACATGATAAGAAGTATCCATTTATATTTTTAGAAGATTTTTTGTGCACATCTAGAAGTGCATCCGCGGATTGGCAGTACAATGAACCGTTCTCGTCCCCCCACATGACACACGGACTGGACCCCGTACGGTCCAATGAACAGAAAACCCAACACAAACACAAATCTGTGGTTGTCTTCAAAATTGGCAGGAAATAGTTTTGAATTGTGTAGTTTTGCTGCATTTACTGTGCTAATTTGGTCGTCTAATTTGTCTTGAGATATGCCCGTTCAATTTGTTGACTTATATTTGCCATGCATGATTCATAATTGAGGGAAAAAATCCAGTGTAATTGTAACCTAAATATGTTAGTGCCGAGGATACCCCATGGGCCATAAGCACACTGGTTGTTGTTAAAGGCTAGTAAGAATGATCATGTTGTTTGGGACCATGATCTATAGGACATTATGCAGTGGTTTAATTGCCAACTTGAGAGCTTCATATGTACTCTCTTAATTTCAAATTATAGGTCATTTTGATATTTTTAGGCTGATAAATTTTGATATGCATCTACATATAGTGTATATCTAGGTACATAACAAAAGTTATGAATGCAGTGCTGCTGAACAAAGCTGGTAAATTGAGGCTCCTAAATGCAGTGCTTACCTTAATGTCGATATATTTTTCACACAGTGTCTGCACTAAATAAGTAGGCAATAAAAAAAGATAGACAAGATTCGTGGGGTACTGACAGAACAATGTTGGTTTGAGACGAGGGTCTGAAAAACGTTTGCAACCAATAACCTGATTATAACAAATAGTTCATTACAAACACTGTGAAGCTCCTTAAAAAGTAGTTGAAACTTGAAACCGAGAAACCTGATCACAGCAAGAAGAAAAGAAAAGCTCCTCCTGTGAATGATAAGATCTCAGGACAGTCGCATAGAAGAAGTACAAGGCTTAACAAGAAAAACAAAGGGTATAAAACACAGAGACATTCTGGAAACTGTTGGAAGCAATAGTGCTGGAATCACCAAAAAAAGGAAAGTGGCTAGTTTAGGGGAGTTGGCTGACAAGATCAACATCCCAGCCACAGTTCAAAATGTTGATTTCCCTGGATTGGCTGACATTGATGATACTGAACCCTACCCAAAAATAAGTACTAGCCTGATTCAAGATGTTGCAGTCAATAGATGTGGCATTTCTCTTTTGGAGGTCACCACAGAGCTACTCCTAGGAAGAGAAGAAGGCCAAGTCATACAGCAAGAAGATGGGAGTGGCAACAAGAATCTCGCAGTGATCAATGAATAGACCCCGTACTTTTATCTTTTGTAATAGAGAATGCTCTACTAATCTTTTGTATCACTCTGTCAAACCTGGTCGGTGCTACTGGTGTGATCACCAGTTTAACTTTTAATGTTACAATTGCCCTTGGCCCAGGAAGATATCCTGGATGAAATGTTCTGCAGAAAACCATCCGGCTGATAATTATGTGAATCTCTTTGGACCCCTCCTAAAAATGATCTGCACAATACTATCAACTGCACTTCTCTAGCTTGTTGGTTCTTAAACAGTGATAGACAGAAAGTCCCTGCTATCCTTTGGATAAGCAGTCTGGAATTTTTTTTGATCAGTTTCAATGAACAGTACAAGTAATAGGAAATGTTGGAATGTTCTTATCTGGAATATTAAGGGTATAAATTCTGAAGAAAAGTGCAATGCCATTAGACTAAAGTTGGAGGAAAGCAATTGTGCTGTTTACTGCATCCAAGAAACCAAAATAGGGCAATTTGAACACTCATTCATCAGAAAATTTGCACCAAAAATATTTGACCAGTTTGCCCATTCTCCTTCTCAAGGCAATTCAGGAGGGATTCTCATAGGATGGAATTGTTCATTTGTTTCTGGACAGATCATTCACAGTCTAAGGTTTGCAGTCACTGTCAAATTCACTTCAAAGCCCAACAATGATACTTGGCTGCTTACCAGTGTTTATGGATCATGTCAAGGAGCAGAAAAGGATGATTTTGTCAATTGGCTAAATGGCTTAGAAATTCAAGATGATACAGATTGGATGTTTATGGGAGATTTCAACCTTTACAGGTCACTTTCAGATAGAAACAAACCAGGAGGTAACATAAATGATGTGTTCATTTTCAATGAGATCATTAGCAATTTGGGACTGCAGGAAATCCCACTAAAGGGCAGGAAATTTACATGGAGCAACATGCAAGAGGATCCCCTGTTAGAACAGATTGACTGGTGCTTCACTTCTACGAATTGGATCAGCCATTACCCAAATACTCTCTTACTCCCTACGTCGAAACCACATCTGATCATATCCCTTGCATGGTACAAATTGACACAACTATCCCTAAGGCAGATGTTTTTCAGTTCGAAAACTTCTAGGTTGATCAGCCTGATTTCTTTGATCTAGTGCAAAACACTTGGAATTCAGAAGTCAGAGCAACAAACAGTGCCACTAGGGTTACAGCTAAACTCAAACTGCTGAGAAGAACACTTAAAAAGTGGAGCAAAGGGTTATCAAAATTCAACAATCTCATTTTGCAATGCAGTGAGGTACTTTCTGTCTTGGACAAGCTTGAAGAACAAAGACAACTCTTTGTCCAAGAAATAAACTTCAGAATCATCCTCAAGAAACACATTTTATCATTGCTGAAGCTTAAGCGGGAATATTGGAAAAAGAGATATACTGTCAGATGGATAAAATTCGGGGATGAGAGTACAAAGTTTTTCCATGCAGCGGCCACAGAGAGGTACAAGCAAAATACCATCACAAGTCTAGAAACCCAGGATGGGAGGGTTATTTTTTATCATTTCGAGAAAGCAACACTTTTACTGGAAAACTTCAGAGCAAGAATGGGTTCAAAAAAAACAAAATAAATAATGTTCATTACAAACAGCTAAGACATGAGGGACTACCAGTAATGGATATGTAGTACTAATGACTAGTTCTTTTTCATTACAAACAATTAAGACACTAATCCTGAGACTTTGACCCATTTCTGTGCTCTCAGCCTGCCATTAGGAAAAAAAAAAACTCATCATAGTTTTGATCTGAGAGGCCAGCTAAGTTTTCTTTTATGAACGGCAAAAGCTTTGCCAAATTTTTATTAGACAAATGTAAGAAAACACCAACTGTACAAAGTGTGGCAACGCCAGGGATCTTACACAAAAGAGAAGCAACTTATGTTTGGATGTTTAAAACCTTTTGCAAAAAAAAAATCTAATAAACCTTCTCTAAAGAACTGCCTTTCAAGGAGATGAACCCCTTACAATTGTGTCCTGAATTAGATGATTTATCTACATCCAACCACTGGGTGGGTAAACCGGAGGTAGTGAGCGACCCAGCAGGTGGTGACTCGGTAGGGGGAGGACAAAGAGGACGTACAAGCTATCAAATTCATCAAAATCGACCACCCTGCAGGGGCCTGTGGCGCACTGGTTGTCTAGCACGCTGATGATTAGCTTGCCTGTCTTGTCATGGTCGTGTGCATAGCACACAACGGCATGCATTCCGGCGTCCGGATCTTTGTCTATCACCTCTTCCCGCTTCTCGCGTGGGCAGCCCCGGAAGACGACGGGTGACTTTTTGCTGGAGTCATCGGTGATGATGAAGGTCCGGTAGAATTCTGCGGTAGCAAATAGAGTCCTAACACAGGGTCCGTGCCTGTCCAGGAGCTGTGCTGCTATCTCAGGCGTGAGGCCATTGTTGCGGTGGTATCCCTCCCAATCAGTGAGCGGCAAGAAGAAGGGAGCCGGTGGGGGAGCATTCGTGGTCCGGGCTCCACCGAGCTGAAGCAGTTTGGTGAGCACACTTGTAAGGTGACTCCCACTCTCTGGATCCCATATGTCCTTTGAAACTTGCCAGTGGAAGGGTTCCACGCGACCTCACGAAAGCATTTCGCCCGGAGCTTGCGGGGGGCTGCAGCTCGGCAGGGGAAGGTTCCTGCTCCATGGATGGCTTCGAATTCCTTACGGTGTTGCGCCTCCAAGCACTTGGTGGGTGCAACCAGGGCACATGTACCTGTTCGCATATAATTTATGTCAGGAATCTATTTTGATAGCATCGTAGCAGTAAAGTTAAGTACAATATATGCTACTTACCAGGTACAGTCTGAGCCATTGGGTACCCCAATACAGTTTTCCAGTTGCATGACTTGGGCGTAGCCATAGGATGATCCTCCTCCCCCTCCCCCTCCTCCTCCTTCTCCACCTTCCATGAATGACACACAATGCAAAAGGATGAATGGATGACTTTCTTTTTGGAGTATACATGTCAAGATGTGCTAGCTAGTCATATGCATGTTGACAAGTATGTAACATGCTAACGTACCTGGGAATTGCTGCTTTCGGAAGCTCGTCGCCTCCGCCCCCGCCTACGCCTCCCGATTCTATCCCACTGCTGCAATGCAAAATTACAAAAGGAAGGACATGCTTATTTAGGAAACTGAGAAAAGACAACGACACTGGCAGATAGATAGATAACTAGTATGCAGTAGTCCTCATTGTCAGCGATCTGGCCAAGAACTGACACTATGATGACGAACAGTTCAAATTATCCAAATATGTGCATACATCATGAGAAGAAGTTCGATGCACGGTAATTTTCGTTAGCAGCACATGAAGACAAGAACTAATCAAGGCCATGCTTTTCAGACACAACCATGAACAAACCAATATTACTGAATGACAGGCATAAATTCTTGAACCAAAACTAAGCAGTAAGTTCTCCCTATACTAATTTCTAATCCGATCAACAGCCCTATTTAGGAGCAACAACCCAGTAACCAACATCAATCTAACAGGGAGAATTCAGTAACCAACAAATTTCTCAGCGAACGTTTCAGAATATGCGTTGCAATGAAAACGAAATGTTAAGACTAGATAAGCAGTCCTAGGTATGATCTGGCAACAAATGACCGCTATGGCGACCGACTTAACGGTTCCAGTGACAATAAGAACTCAACAGCTCACCAAAGTAATGCAGATCAAGGAATCACAGGAATGATAACAAGGTGTTCCCTAAAGCAAATCAAATGCAGAGGAGCAAGAATTAAGAACCCAGAACCACTCCTCTCTATTCTCTAGTATCGCAGCCTACAGTATTAGAACATCTGAACGAAAGAAGCAGTAATCTTGGTCCAAAACTTATAAATAATTTCATCAAGATTCAGACATTTAGTAACTAACAACCTCATTAACAAGGTGAAGAATCCAATCATCAGTAATTCTTTGCAAATTTACTATTCTGAACTGACGAGTAACTGAAAAGATTGTGATATGAAAGAACTGCAAGTGCAACAAAAACATGACATTAGATTTCTCAACCTAAATCTGCTTATCTGTATCTTGTTCCAGATTACTCCTAAGCAATCAGAGTACACATGTGGCAACCCAAATACTGTATATATTCAAAACTACAATTTGAGGCACCCGAAACACACGGCAACCCAAAACCAATGAAGAGGACACTTGATTCAGCAACTGGCCAAGTATATGTCCAACGCTACAGAAAGTCTCTGAACACTTGCAATTACAATTTACAGTTTCTAACGTCATCAGTATCACAGTATGATCTTCTAAGTTCTAACATCTGAGATGCAGCAACAAGCTCAAAGCTCGCTAAACTAATGCAGATTAAGGAATCACAACAAGGGCTGCTCCTAAAAGCGAACCAGATGCAGAGGATCAAGAATTAAGAACCCACAATCATTGCTCCCTAGAGCGCAGCCTACAGTAATTGGACATTGAAAGAAAGAAGCATCAAAGATTCAGTAACCAACAGTTACAGGAACCAAGTCTCCAAGATGCACAAAAAATTGCATCAAGATTCAGTAACTAATAGCCTCGTTAAGAAGGACAGGAACCCAATCAAGATTTGCAAATTAACTAGGCAAATCACAGATTCGACAGATTCCAAATCCAAGAACCGTGCTCCTGTGTGGGGTTCAATGCAGAGGGGACGGCGAACTCACCGGAGTTACATGTGGAATTGCTGGCGGGTCCTCTCGCGGCAGGATGTTTATCATCATCCTGCTCTGGCTGTTGTAGTTGCGCAGCGCGCCATACGTGAGGTGGCGCATGAGGACGTCGCGCTCCGGGGCGTCGTGGACGCTCTGGACGGCGCCGCGGCCGCCCTGGCCATGAATCGCTTCCAGTCTTGGGGAGACGCCCTCGATCGCCCAACTCGTCAATGCGGTCGTGTTGCCGAAGTTGCGCCGCGGGCCGTAGGCACGGCGGCGCATGAGAACGTCGCCGGACCCGTCCTCGGCTCCCATGGCGTCGTCCTGCTCGGCGGCGTGGGCGTCGTAGGCGCGCAGGACGGCGCGGCGGGCGCCCCGGCTCGGAGGTGCTTCTTCGAGTACGTGGGCGAGGTAGCGGCCGGGAGCGGCGGCGTGGAGGACGACGGAGCTCGCGCCGCCGTGCACGAGGCGGCGCTGCCGATTGGACGCCCGCACGGCGTCTAGTGACGCACGGAGCTGGCGCACGGCGTGAAGATACGCGCCGGGCTCGCGGATGCAGAGCCGCACGTGCGTCCTGCCCTGCAAGTCCATCCCCGTTCTTCTTCTGCGGGGGCGGAGGCAGACGGCGGCGAGGGCGCGTTTCTTGGTTGTTGCGAAGGGGGAGGGGAGGGGCGCCGAGGCGGGGCAGGGAATTTTAAGGCGAAGGGGGAGTCGTCGGTTGACGGTTGCTGAAAAATGCCACCTGTTAGCTGGCAGGTGGGGCCAGTCAGGGTCAACAGGATTCAGGCCTTAGAATGGAGGCTCCCTGCTGGTTGCACTGCATTTCTGGACGATATTCAGGAACCTGACAAGATGAACACGAAAGTGTCGGAGAACTTCCGGGTTAACTCAGGCCTGGGTTGACTATGCCATCAGCAGAGAGGAGACCAATGCTCAGGGGAAGAAGATGTGCATCCAGTGACCCAGACTTGGATGCCATCAGCAGAGAGGAGACCAATGCTCAGGGGAAGAAGATGTGCATGGCCGAGTTAGTACAAGGAGCTATGAGAGTTTCTGAAGAAGAACAATGCAGTCGAAAGCCATGGAAAAGGATATTGGCTCGCAGCAGCAGGCCGGCAGTGCCTTGCTCCTGGCTGTCGGTCGCGCCATCCTCTCGGCAGCGTCCTGCTCCCCCATCAGCAGCGGCGGCCGTCGGCGGCTCCGACGGACATTGGTCGAGCTTGTCTTTCTAGATCGAACAACGGACATTGCTCGATTGGAGAAAGGCATGGTGACTTTTTTTTTCCCGATTTTATGATCGGTCTGCGTGCTGACTGCTGTGAGTGGGGGGAGCATGCAGCGGAGAGGCGGCACAGCCGCACGGGCGACGATGGCCGGGTGCGGCCGTGCGGCCGCCGGCAGGTAGGAAGCAGGAACTTGGAAGAGGACAGTGGACTGGAAGGAAGCTGAGGGAATAGGGTTGGGGAGGTTTACTGGGCCTGGGCCGAATGTGTTATTGGGCTAATGTACTGTCGGTTATTTACTAGGCCTCAAATTCGTTGTGAAACTGTTTGTTTGGTTTTTGTCAGTCTCATGAAAAAAGAGAGGCTGGAATCTAGTATTTATGCAGTAACTTCTTTTCTTGAGAACGAATCACTTACACATTGCAATAGCACATACCGTAGCACCTTTCTGAGCATTTATTATCCTTTTGGGTAGCACATATAAGAGCAAGTTTAATAAGCTCGCTAGCTAGCCGGCGCATCCTGTTCCACCTCAACCCAAGTTGCTGTGCTGGCCGTGGTGGACCCCAGGAGCTTTAATACTCTTCACTGCTCTTCGCTTTTCTCCATGCGCCGAGAGCCAATGAAATTCCAGCGTCCGGCTCAGTAAATGCATGCGCCCGCTTCCCTCGGCGTCTCGCGAGACGTCTGCTCCTTTCTCTCTCTTTGTTTCTCTTCCCTCCAGCGCATCATTTTGTTGACGTGGCTGACGAGTCGTCTGCTGATGTAGACTTATAATACTTGCTCTAACTGTACTAGTGCTGTAGTACCTGAAAAAGGATTAGCAGCCGTCTATGTGTGCAGAAAATCCGTTCTCCAGTGTTGCTCTGTATTTCTCCAAAGGACTACAAAATGGCTGATAGTGATGTTGCTATCACCAGGATTTCACTTGAGAAGGTACATGTCGCCTATCACAAAGAACTGTTCCCACAATCCCAGCACGCTGCACGGGACAGGGTACAGACAATTTTCACTTCGGTGTGTGAATACCGAACATGGTGGGAGCACAATTCAGTCGGTACCTTCTAAGGTAGACCTGCTCGATGCACCATGTCACCACTCACCAGCACGAGCCGAAATTCTTATTTGACGATTTTTTTTCGAACGAAAAAAATTCTTATTTGACGCGCAATAGATGGCAGCGAGACTGAAAGAACAGTAAGCGAGCAGGCTGCCAAGTTCAGAGCTGATTTTTTTTTTTTGAAAGGGAACTTGCATATATATATATATATATATATATATATATATATATATATATATATATTGCTCAGAAGCAGGAGATGTACAAAAGGTCCACCGGACCAAGCAGAGTAGCTTGGAGCACACTGATTACACCACATGGAACACTAACATGGGTCAGAGAACAGCACGACATAGAAGGAGACCTATATGACACACTAGTTCTAGCATCCGTTGCCAGACAATGAGCTTCACCATTCATTTCTTTTGGAACTTTCACCACCTGAAAGGGTTGATTTTTTTGGAGCCTCTGGAGCTCCGAAATTTTTGGTCGTAGCCTCCAGGGAACATCCTGAATGTTCATGCTCATGTAATGAACAGCCAAAAGGCTGTCAGTTTTCCAAAGGAAAGGACCTGGAAGCAGTGCAACAGCTCCTTTCACTCCCAAAGCAATTGCTTCTAGCTCACCCATAATGACCGAAGGGACCTGCACTCTTGCTTTGATATGAACAGAACAAGCCAATGGCGTGCTTCTGAGGTCGAGAAACACACCCAGACCTGCAGTTTTAACAACACCTGCATGCCCATCTGGGGCCAACGCCGCATCTGAGAAGCCCCTCACCAGTGGAGGTCCGCCCTCCTCTCCAATTTGTCCCTGCACAGTCAAAGAGAAAGGAAGAACAACCACTGGCGACCTGGAAGGTGAGCAGGGACATGAGCCTTTTTTTTTTTTTTTTTTTTTTGGCGAGAGCTGGGAGTGGAGCAGGAACCAGCAGGAGAGGCAGACGCAGCTGCCCCTGCCCAGGATGGCCACCGTGCCCCCGCGGCTGACGGCGTCCGCCGCCGCTCCCCCGTGCAGCCGATGATACGCTAGCACTACGTACATATGATGCACGTTTCATCTCAGATGACACGATAGGACATCTGATGATAAATTAATTTTAGGATGCAAAAAGGGGATCATCTCGACCGGCCCGTTTCAGGATTGAAGAGGAGATTAACTAAACCAGCCTTTTAAGGGATCGAGTTGAAGAAGACCAACGTGTGCTGTGGATCATGCATGTCGTCCGTCTCAAATTGACAAATAAATGAAGCTAGCTAGCAACAGAAAAAGGCGTGCTTGCCTGAAAAACGAACCAAATACTTGCCGCTGCGTGCCGCCAGCTAGTACAAGACAAGAGCGTCATGATACATGCATCGACTGATCATTCATTAACCGACACACTCAGGAGATCGAGAAGCTAGTCCTCGATCTTGATGACGATAAGCACATGACTCAAGAACACCAAAGTAAAGTAATTACGACGACACAAATCTCTCGCTCATGCTGCTGCTAGCCGCGCCATGCATGCCAACTCAGGCGGCGGCGCACACACACTGACACACACATATATATGGTCTCCCTCTCGCTCTCAGATCGATCAGTCGTAGAGCGGCGGGCACTTGAAGCCCGGCGGCGCGTGCTTGCCGCAGGTGATGAGCAGCTCGAGCGCGACGGGGAGGTAGATGTTGATGTTGAGGAGGCGGGCCCGGATGGTGGTGCAGAGGCAGAGCGCCGCGTCCAGGTCCGCAACCCCTTGCACCAGCGGGCAGCACTTGGACCTGGCTTCCTGCCCGATCACCAGGTGGATCAGCCCGCTCAGCACGTCCACGCACGCGTTCAGCTTCAGCGCGTCGATCGGGCACGTCCCGCCCGCCGGCGGCGTCGGCGGTGGCACGTACGGCGGCGTCGGTGGAACGTAGGGAGGCGTCGGGGGCACGTACGGAGGCGTGTAGGGCGGAGACGGCCGTGGCGTCGGCGGCACGTACGGCGGGACGTATGGTGGTGTCGGTGGCACGTACGGCGGCGATGGCCGTGGCGTCGGCGGGGTGTACGGCGGGGTGTAGGGCGGCGATGGCCGCGGTGTCGGAGGAGGAGTGTACGGCGGCGACGGCCGGGGCGTCGGAGGAGTGTACGGCGGGACGGGCGGGTTGCAGGGCGGGCAGTTGGAGGGAGGCTTGCCGTGGTGCTTGGGGGGCTTGCCGTGGTGGGGCGGGGAGCCGTGGCCGTGGCCGCCGCCGCCTGAGCCGCCGGAGCCGGGGGAAGGCCACGTCGGGGAGCCGCCGCCAGGCGCCGGGTACCCCGGGCTGCCAGGGCCAGGGCCGTACCCGCCGCTGCCGCCACTGCCAGGCGCCGGCGGGGGGCAGTTGGTCCACGCCTGCGAGCCGGCCGGCAGGAGGACGGCGACGAGGAGGAGGAGGGCGCGAACGGAGGTGGCCATTGCGCCGGCTCGAGCTCAGCACAGTGGTGGCCGTGACGGGCTCTGCACACTGCTCACGTCCCTTTTATAGAGGAGCGTCACGGGCTCACGGCTGGAGTGGCACGAAGGTGAAGTGAAGCACACTAGTACAGTGTACACTGCAAAGTGATGAGTCAGTGACTCAGTGAGCTCGCTCTGGTGCGCGACGGAGGTGACAGGTGTCGGATCGCCGAGGCATGAGCGCGATTTGTCAACGCTAATCATGGTGGCGTCTCCGCGATCCCATCTCCGTTGCAGAGTAATTAAACCGCATGCATGCCGGACGGATGCATGCAGATGCAGGTATGGACGGTCGGGATGGGCGCCAGGTGTTGGCCACGCCGCCTGCAGGGGGGCGGCGTGGCGAGGACGCGCGCGCAAGCAGCCAACGGAGCAGGGGCTCACGGGCCGGCGGTGGCGCAGAGGAAGCAAGCGTCCGCTTCCGGCAGCCGTGGGTAGCCATCCCTGCCGCGCGTGCTTGCCCGGAACAGGCCGTTGGGGCGAGCTCGAGACTTCGCGGGGGCCAGGCCGGACGCAGGAGGGGTATCGCGCGGAGACTGACGTGGTTGTCCTCTGCGGAGCGCGCGCCCGTGACCCGCCGCTGGGGTTTGGCGCGTTCCGGCGCTGGTGGGCCGTGGGCGGGCGTCGCCGCGCGACGCGAGGTCGTCGTCGTCGTCGTCCGCCCGGGGTCTCGGGTGGTGTGAGATGAGCTTGCAGTGTTTCTATTTCCGTCTGCAGACAACAGCGACCGGTGCGTGGCGCGTCCTCGCGAGTACGGTAGCGCTGCGTGATCCCCGGGCTAAACGCTGGATGGATATGATAAGAATCATACTCCTGCGATGGATTGCGTTGATACACAGGTTGCAAAGGACTGCTCACGCGTGACAGCTGGAGGATCAGATCTCAGTTTGTTTTCTTGGAATGTTCAAAAAAAAGTTCTAGGGAAATTAGCTGCAGGTTCAGCTGAGGTTTGGTGGCTTGGCCTGACACTGGATTCAGCACTCCAATGCTGTATAGACGTATACTCTACACAAGTGAATCTTGTTATAGAGATTATGTGCACACATGAGCACTATATTCCGGCCTTGCATTGTTTTGGGGGCGCCCAGCCGCGCGCCCAGGGTGAGAAATAAGCAGATGCCGACAGTTTAAGATTGTAAAATAAGGAGCACAAAGATTGTTAGTAAGATGTAAACATGAAGCAGAGCAGCCATCCATGGACTATGGAAACGGAGAACATGTGTCATCACAATCGGATGCCCGCACTGATGCTGCACGTCCAGATAATCACATGGAAACGACACCCGCGCGTCCTCGCTAGTAGGGTAGGGCTGCGTGATCCTGGCTAAACAATGTAGGAGCCACATCATTCAAAGGACTGTTCATGCGTCACAGCTGGAGGATCAGTCCTCTGTTTATTTTTTTTCTTGGGAGATTAGGTGCAGGTTCAGCTGAGGTTTGGTTTGCTTTAGCACTGTATCCAGCGCTCTAATGTTGTATAGTATACCCAACTAAATCTTGATTCAGAGAAATGAGGCAGAGGCTGATAATCCTGATGTAAAATGTGGAGGGTAAAGTATGCTAAGATCTGAACCCGAAGCAGACATCTATGGACTATGGAAATGGAGAACTGATTCACTGATGATGTATGGACAACTGGAACATGTGCACCTTAAGTCCTGGACTTGAATTCCTTGGGAACTCCCGGGTAAAGCATAAACAGACGCCCAACATTATCATGTCAAACCAGGATGGCAAAATGTATCATCACAATGCACAATTGGAAAAATGTGGACACCTGCACAGCCTATACTTCCCACCCTGTGCCAAGCATCAAAACAATGTTAGCTGATGCAATGCCCTTGTGCCTATAGGCAGTTAGGCACCAGAGTTTGGTACGTAAACTTGTTGCATGCATGAGGAGGCAGGCTCCTGCACCCTGTGAATACACCGCATCAATCATCAGCAATACAATCTTACTTTCCCCTATCGAATCCACGTATTCTTTCACACACACAGCAACACTCATTGCAGTGGATCCAACTACATCAAGATCACTGATCTAGGTGCACACCACACCAACCATTCTACCCATGATTATTATATAATTATTACATTCTGCAATCAGATACATCGTTATCTCGCTTTGGTAATCAGCCAAACAGAGTGTGATTGAGCTGAGCGAGACATCTGGGGGTGCATGTCACATCTCCAGGTATCGGCAGTTAACATCAAAGCTAATTTTTTTGCTATACAATTAAACCAAACAAGCGTCCAGCGACCAGAAGAAACATGAATCTGCTCTTCTGTTACAACAGACCCGTCTGTCATCGATGTACCTTTCCTGTAATAAAAAAGCCAATAGCAGTTAGCTTCAGTTCTTTGTAGAATCAGTGAGCTTTGTTAGTCATCTTGGATGATGCTTCCAGAATTACACTCTGATAAACTGGTAGTGAGCGCTTTGTTCATGCGCTACTCACCACGCTGAGTTGAGCGAGGCCTTGGCGATGCTGATGCCATGTCATTTAGATCTTGTAATGGTGTGAGTTGCTTGACAACTTCATCCATCGATGGACGGGACTTGCCATCACGGCTAAGGCAGTAATGGCAGATCTGAGCAACTTTCTGCACCCCTTTCACAGAGTAGTTCAGCCCCAAGCGAGGATCTACGAGCTGATAGAGCCTTCGCCGATCATTTAGGTAAGGCCTTGCCCATGCAACCAGGTTCTGCTCCCCTGTAGGCCGCTTCTTGTCCATTGATCTTCTGCCAGTTAGCATCTCGAGTAGCACAACCCCGAAGCTATAGACATCACTCTTAGATGTCAAGTGCCCTGAACAGTATGCATGCATGACATGAGTAACAAAACTTGACATATTAACTACTTAAAGAAACAATCATAAACTGATAACTGTTGTTAATTTTTTTAGCTTCAGGTAGGGTATACAAATCCCGTGGAAAAAATACTACAGGAAGCATACAGATATATGGTCATATGCATTACAAAAAAAAAGTATTTGCAATTACTGTGATTATGGTTAGTCAAACAAATTTGGATAAATAGATTATAGTACAGATTACAGAAACAATAATGTGCAGCTTTAGATCTATTACCAAGAAGATCCGTTATTTATGTCCAGGGCCCTCAAATATCAAGAAACAGTTGAACTATAGTGGGTGGAAAACTAAAAAAAAAGGGCAGAATGACCCCCAGTTTTATGTCTTCAGAGGAAAAGATCAAGTGATTTTAGCATCCAATTTGGTGAGAAAACGGAACATCTATGAGTTCAGAGAAATATTGTAAAGTACCAACACACAGCAGGTAACAGCAAGCTACTGAAATTTTGCTACAAGTACCTACTGAAGCTATAAGTTCTCCTTGATACCTGTCATTACATACTCTGGCGCAGCATAGCCATAGGTGCCAACAACTCGAGTAGAGACATGAGTTTTATCACCCTGAGGACCAGCTTTTGCTAATCCGAAATCAGACAGTTTTGCATTGTACTCCTGTAGAAGCAAATCACCACAGTTAACGAGGTAGTAGTATTACATAAGCATCATCCAAAACAATTTAAGCAGGAACATTACCGCATCAAGCAGAATATTCGATGTCTTAAAATCTCTGTAAATAACTGGTTTGGGACCTCCATGGAGAAAGGCTAGGCCTTTTGCAGCACCTAGAGCGATCTTCATTCTGTTTGGCCAAGGTAGGGGAAGAGCCCCTTCAAGATTAAACAAAGTAAGATAACAGAATCATAAATGGGAGAAGACAGAGACATTATCATGAATCAGGAAAGTCAACAAGATTTAGGCACCGACAGTAAAAATAAACTTTTCTTGAAAAAAAGGCAAAGTGTTTTTTTTTTCAAAAAATAATGCTTACATTGGGATGACCTAAGTTAACAATGCAATGAACACCACCATTGCTAGTAGGCATTCATCCTCGGCCCATTGTTCACTACTATTGTTGATGATTGATGTTTTTTTTTGTTTTGGAAACCCACCATATATTAACTAAGATATGAATAGGTGTAATATCAAATGGCAAAAATAAATCTGGACACGCTAAATTGCTCAGGTATACACCAGCAGCCACAAGGTATAGTGTCATACACAGTCACAGATATATCTCTGATGTCACAGAGGACATAAAATAAATATCCAAGATTGCTCAGAAAAGTGTAAAATGACTTATTAGGGAAGCAAACCACAAGACAGGTCCAAGGAGGAAACTAATGTATAAAACACTAAATCTACTCGACTTAAAGAAACAACGATGTTAGGTGATTGCTTACTTCTGAATAGATGATTTTCAAGACTTCCACGTGCCATGAATTCATATACAAGTAACCTTTGATCATCCTCAATACAATACCCAATCAGCTTAACAAGGTGTTTATGATGCAACTGTCCCAGAAAGTCAATTTCTGCCTGAAAATGTGATTTCTTTTAAAAGACATAGCTACAACTAATAAATATATTTCAGATGCCATACAATACTTACCACCCATTCTCTATGACCTTGAAGAGCATCTTGCTTCAAACTTTTAACCGCCACAGTAACACCAGTGCCAGGTTTTGCAGGAGCAGTGCTGTTTGGCTCAATCCATCCCTTGAAGACATAACCAAACCCACCCTCCCCAAGAATACTGTCTGGCCTGAAGTTGATGGTGGCAGATTTCAACTCCTGAAAGGTAAACTGGAGTAGCTTGTGGGGTGTTTTCTTCTCAATTGATGCATCAACACCATTTTCACCATCATGGTTTGTCTGAAAATTAACATCAAGCTCCCGATTGCTAGCATTCAGATATCTCGTCTCTCCTGCTACAGAGAAAAGAAGTTGCTTGAGCACATCACACAGAAAAAATGAAATTTGCACAGCAGGTGCCATGATAAGATGGAACACATTTCCCAAGGCCAATAGGTATTCATTCTCAGGCTGCCCCACATCCAAAATGGTTTAGACAAGTTGATAGGCATTGACCCAAAGTACTATGTACTTGGCATAGTCATCATCAGATTTTAATACAGGACAAAACCTATCCAGTTGACTTGAAGTATCATGCATATGTTTTGTTATGATATCCAAGTTAATCATTTGTGGAATGTCATTTTCAGGCAATATGATAAGATAACAGCAGCAAGCAACAAAGTCAGATGTAATTGGCTCCAGGAACCAATGAATCAAAGACTTTTCTTCATGCTTTGACCACATCAGCTTCAATTTTTGGGTATGATTTGAAAATCTCAATTGATGACTGAAACGTGCCACAATGAATCATTGAATTGCATAAGGCTATTTGGGTTGAAACATAAGGAGCACAAACTGTTGGCAGACAGCAAGGGGATGGATTTTCATACCAACCACATTAACATAGTCTTTCTATCTCTTATTGACCAGCATACAGCATTCAAACATTTGGGCTCAAGCTCATAAATATTCAATGGCGCAAGTTGTTCAGGAAATTCATGCCAACTACTCTAGCTTAGGAGAAACAGGGGAGGTTGAACACATCACCTAATGCTGTATTAGTTTGTTCTAATCAGAGGCGATCACCATGAATGACTTGTTGACAGGTTGATCAACCATTAGAACATTGCATTAAGGATATATTCATGATCCTTCTGCAAAATATGTAAAGAACATCCTACATATGTTTGATAGAGTTCCAATTCAAAGGCTCAAGCTTTACCCTTAATTTGCCCTATGACCCTTTCACGCCAATCTAATCATTGCTATTAAGCTATGAAAGAGCAGTAAGCAAAATCATCCGATTGAACCCGTGATGAACCCACGGAATACGAGCAAGAACGGCGGGACAGAGCCACATAGAAGAAAGAAGCACTTCCTTTTTCCATAGACGATCAGCGCATCGATCAGTCAACATATATCACAACACCACGCTAATCGCCAAACCGTGCCTTTGCCACTAACGAACAAGCAAGCGGGAACAAATCTTCCGCAGAACCAAACAAACGATCGCCATCCACCAACCAACCGATCAAAAACAGAATTTGGAAAGAAAGAAAAGAGGAAAGAATAATAAGACAAGGACCAATCCACCACCTGCGTCGTGGACGTGGCTGGCCTTGGCCACGCCGCCGCCGTCGCCGTCCGCCGCCTCCGCCGCCGCCGGCCGGAAGCACGCCCCGCGGAGGCCTCGCGCGACGGCGGCCCAGCACCCGCACCCGCCCCGCTTCCGGGGAGCCATCTCTTCCCTCCCTGCTGTGTGCCCGCCCAGGCGAGGAGGTCAACGGCCTACAGCACGCCCATCCGGCACCCGCTGACGGCCCGGCCCGGCTCTCCCTCCCCGTCGTCTCCCGAGTTGCTTTTCTCGTCCCGTCCAAATCCTCCTCGAGCGGCGAGCGAGGCTTGCCGGGGAGCAGCAGAAGGCAGAAGCAGAAGCAGCAGGGAGATAAGTGCGATGCGGGGCGGAAAAGGGAAAGGGAAAGCGAAAGGTGGCGCGCGGTGGGGGTGCACAAGTCGGAGAAGCAAGCGGGGGGAGTGGAGTGTGGCCGGGTCAGTGGAGGTGGCGGTGGGCCGCCCGTCAGCGCGGGCGCAGGCACTGGCACTAGTGCTGTGCCGCCGCGGCGGCAGAGACGGGTCGCCGTCGCCGTCGTCATGATGCGGGGGATGCGGATGCAGCCGAGGGGAAAGGGGCTTTTCGGCGCTGGCCTTTTCTTATGCTGCGGCCGCCGCACACTGGCTGGCTGGCTCGATGCCCCCCTCGCTTCCTCTGCCTGCGCGGCGCTTTAGCCCTCCCGCGCGTCAGCCAAACGACGACCCGGCGGTGAAGAAAGATGAGATGAGGCGGCCGGATGTACCGCGCGGCTCGCCGGGTTGATTCGATTCCGTTTCACCGGCGTGGAGGGTAGGCGGGGGGAACGGAATGGTGGGCGGGGAAGTGGGAGCCTACGCTGGCAGCACCAACGGGCGCCGGCAGTAGAGGATCAAGCCGCATGTCCGTATGCAATTGGGGATTGACTGCGGGCTACTGTAGAGTGCTAGACTTGGATATGCATGATTTTCACAGGTGACAGTTTTTTTTTTTTTTTTTTTTTTTTTTTTTTTTTTTTTGAGACAGAGTTCACAGGTGACACAGCTCGATAAACTATTTCACTCCAAACGGAAACTGGGTGTATGATGGGCCAAATTGCCAAAAAAAAAAACTAGGTAACAGCCCAGCCCAGCATAGCGACCACAACTGAACATCAGCCCCACCAGCAGGCAGCAGTAGCATCCCTTTGGGCGGGCTGAATTGAGTTCACCAAACAAAAGATGTTCTCCCTTTGTCCAGCATTCAGGATTCAGGCTTTCAGGGACAGATGATGAAAAGAGGTGCCAAAACCTAAAGAGAAACTTTCCTCTAGAAACAAAAAAAAGCTGACAGCAATCAATTATATTTACCGTGAAGATAATACACCGTCAGTGAAGTTCAACAAAATCAGAAAACCCACTTCCCAAAGCAACACAACTATGATAATCACCATTAAAACACAGAGATGTATCTGTCAGTGACTGCTTATGATGGGGCCAAGTACTAACGCCCAGACTCCAGCAGCCCTTGCACGATCCTCTTCTCCATGCTGAAATTCCCAGAGCTAATCATCTCCAAGCTGGCCACAGGCGACTCCCCAAGCAGGCTCTCCATCTCTTCAGGATTATGTTGCGTAGGCGCCCACGGGTGCCGCATAACCTTGCTCAGCCGGTCCAGCTTCTCAGCGATATCTCTCATTGCCGGCCGCCTGTCGCCAACCATCTCCAGGCACTGCCCCGCGAGCTCCGCGACCTCCTCCAGCAACCCCACCTCGTTCTCGCTCTTGATGCGGTTGTCGATGATGTCCATGAGTCTGCCCTCCTTCACAGCACGTAAGAAGCATAGTGAAAGGCTCCTCTCATCTTCAGGCCCTTCCAGGTTGAACGCCTTCTTGCCAGTGAGCAGCTCCAAGATAACGACGCCGAAACTGTAGACATCACTTTTATCTGTCAGCTGGCACGTCTGCATATACTCAGGATCAAGGTACCCACAAGTCCCTTGCACAAGTGTGACAAACTGAGATTCATCAGTTGGTGCTAGTATCGAGGCCCCAAAGTCTGATAACTTAGCCTCGTAGTTCGCATCTAGGAGTATGTTGGATGATTTGACATCACCGTGAAGGATTGGAGGCGAAGCCCACTGAATGCAGGTAAGCTAAAGCCACAGCAGACTCGAGGGCAATGCGTAACCGAGTTGAGAATGGGATGTTGTGGCAGCCATTGTCACCATGGATGAACTGAAACAGTGTACCATTGGGGATGAACTCATAGACCAGCATTGGAACCTCTACTTCAAGGCAGCAGCCCAGTAACTTCACAATGTTCTTGTGGTTAATCTGGGAAAGGATGAGCATCTCTTTGCCGAACTCCTCCTTTTGCTGCTCACTGGTCATCGATATACACCGTTTGACCGCGATCAGAGTACCATCCTTGAGCATGCCCTTGTAGACGGTTCCATGGCCACCACGCCCAAGGATATTCTTGTTCTCAAACTTGTTCGTTGCCTCAATGAGCTCTGCTTCGGTGAAGATGGAGAAGGCAGTTCCTTGCTTTAACCTTATCTCCTGCAGCAGAAGCATCCCGCCATGCTGTCGGAAATACTTCTGCTTAATCTTGGCCAACTTTTTCCTTTCATGGAACAAGTATGTGCAGGTGATGGCTATGACCACAATTACAACTCCAATGCTTGGACCTGTGCAGTTTTCAGATAGTTACTATTATTACAAATCCTAACAATGTGCAAACATGTCTCTTAGATAAAAGGGAGAGTATGTTTACCCACAGCTAGTGCCACAACGTTCAAGGACCTTGGAGGCGGACAAGAGTAACCTCCAGGTGTATTGATGCAGCCGGCGCATGGAGGTTTGCTGGTAGCACATTCATTAATATCTGCATACAGAGTATGACACTCAGAGAGCTGAGTTATGTCCAAGGATTGTATAAGTTAGCACGTAAAATGCTTTATTATATATTCTTTTGATGGATTCCTTATTATATTTATAGGCATCAATCAAAAGGTTTGCAATACTGACCTTGGCATCCGCCAGGAAGGTAAGGATTTCCCAGGTATCCTGTAGTGCAGTTGCAGAAGTAACCTGAGCCACTGCTGGAATTAACACACCTGCTGTTAGTGCTGCGGCAAGCATATGAATCATTCTTCCTCGCAACATCACACGCCTGGTTACCCACTGCCCAGTTCAAGATCACTGGGACACGGCCAGCATGCTCATCGAAAAAAGCTGTTGTATTCAGATATCTTGTGTTGAACTGGAATGCCTTGGACTCCATAATCACAGCATAACCCCTGTACTCTGCCCTATCTGTGGTGCTTCTGTTGGTATAGTAATCCGTAGTGTTGTACAGTGGATCGAAATACACACCATCATTGGACATGTCCCCGGTGAGTGCAACCTGGCAGCAGCCGGCACCACGGCATATCCCATCTTGTGCCGTGATGTTGGTGTAGGGCAAGCACCGTGACACACACCCAACAATCACATGCTGCATAAACATAAAGATTTAACTTGTTAGCAGCCTAAAAAGTATCCAATCCATGGCAATGAAGAATTAAAACGTGCAGCTAGCCATATATAATCATAAATGAATTCTTGTTGTGCACAGAGCCTACTCACAACATTATCCGTCATGTATGCGAGAGTGTTGACACCGATAACCACAAACATGTTGGACTTCCCTGAATATGTAAATGGCGTGTTGGAGAGGTCCTGGCCCCACCTATCAAGGTTGATCTCCTTGTTCAAGCGGTTATAGGACATGGTTGAGATGTGTTTCATGATCCGAACCTGACCTTCAAGCAGCAATATATTCCGCACTGGAATTACTCCAAATAACGTCAAGATGCTGTTGCTGCAATTGAGCTCGAATCCTTCCATTGCACAGCCAGCACCAATACCAAATGGGTATACAATGTCAACATCGCCGCAACGCTTCGGGCAGCTGGAGCTTGGCAAAGCTACCGTCTTGGCTTGAAATTGCAGCACAGCTGTCAGGCTGAAGAGTAGCAGCAGAAGCATAGTTACTGTGTCAGTGGAGTTCGTGTAATGGTAGTACATAGTATCCTAGTGCTATGGTGTTTCATAGTTTCTGCTTTGCTGATAAGCACATATGACTCATTAGTCTGTATATATAGTAGGGCGGTGTTTACTTTGCCAATCAGCCAGCCTTTTTATTTTTTCTGTAAAATGAGATGTGATTATATGGTCTCCACCAAACACACACCATGGTTTTAGACCCTTTGACAGGGTCATGACCGTCTCAATTCAATCAAGCATCCTTCAATGTCAACTACCACCTCAGGAATAAATATTGAATAAGCCGTCAAGTGAATCAAATAACTAGATGCCACAACCATGGCGATGAAAAGGTCATCATGGAAACTTTCAAGTAAGGCTGATGGTTACGAACATCCCTAGTTGGTACACAGACTTAAAAAAAATTTGGACGGTGCAGATGTTTAACCTGTACCCTATATACAAACATGCCGTCTAACGTGTGAAGTCTATGGTGAAGTTAGTGGACTCATAAATTTATTTTTTTTTCGAAGTTCTGTACCAAAATTATATCAAAGATTGCCCATGTGCAATGGCCATCCATGTAGGTGAAAGTTGTCCTGATGACCCACCATCGCAGGAGTCATCCATGTAAGTGAAAGTTTTCCTGATGGCCCCTCTCATCACCATCGCTGGAGCACAATAATGTACGCAACTCGTGTTGTTAGGATGTCGCTGACCAAATCTCCACTAAAGAAAATTCTGCTGCAGTGCCAAATCTACTACTTCGTACAAGTCTACAACGCACCTACGTATTAGGTGTCTAATTCAATGCAGGACGTGGTTTGAATTGATCAGGTCTAAAAAAAATGCAGAGGTCACGCGCGCCACGCTACTTAAGTCAAGGCGACATCTAAAGGACGGGGAGTCGAGGGAATCATTCAACTCGCTACTTTACCCTTTCCTACAGTCGCAAGCATAAACCACCCGCAGTTCACTTGGTGGTCTGGGAACTGGGATTTGGGGATAGAGAATGGTTCTTCGTATGGGGAGCAACCGATAGAAGATTGGGCATACAGGGAGTAGAGCCAGCCTTACCTCGCGCTCCCCGTCGCCGCCGCCGCCCGTTATCGCACGCTGTGCTCGCCATGGCCAACCGCGCCCGGCCTGCGTCGCCTCCGAACTCGCAGCCCACCCTCCGCGCGATTTCGGAGTCTCCGTCTCCGTCCACCCGAGGGCCGAGGCCATTGTTGGATTTAATGTGGGCCAAGCCCAATATTTAATCTAATTAAATCAAATAATTCTAAGGCACATATTAAATATTGTGAGTACTACTTGATTTAGTACTACATGAAACTGATGAATGTTGGCTTTACTTTTGCATGCATGCGTGCGTGGAGGTTTTGTGTGGTCACGATAATTAACTTTGGGTTTTGACTATTAACGCTGGTGGCTTCTAATGCTGGAAGTTTCTGGAGTTACGAGAGTTAAAGCCAATGGGAGTTACGAGACTTTCTGGCTCCAAGTCTCTTCGACTGCTGGCCCGTGACTATAAAAGAAACTCAACATTCAGTGGTAAACGTGAGACAACAGTTCGCTGCAACCGAGTATTCCCGTTCCAATACTTGCGCGCACGATTATTGGAAGAGCAGACCTCCGAAACGAGTGCTATCCGTGAGTTCACATGCTCGGGTGAAGGACGGCAATCACGTTTTTGGGGAGTGTCCGCAAGCGACACGACTGCTCGCTTCGTCCTCTTCTTCCCGACGTCTCAGTGGTGATCGGCACAGCTACATCTCTGCATTGCACCAAGCGGGACGACTACATCGACAGCCACTATGTCTACTAGTGCATCCAGCTCTGCCGCTGGGTATGTATCCATTACTTTAATAAAGTTATGGATCAAAATCAAATCATGATGCTTGTTTTTCTCTATATGTTCATCATGCCTGGATCACACGTGCACATGTCTGCTGTCACATACATGTTGTTTATCTTTTTCTGGATTAAATTGTTACTGAAATTGCCTAATATTCCAACAATCCAAAAACGTGATAGGGCTTTTTCGGTAGTTGGTTTTGCTGGGCAACTCAAACCGAACACTTTTGATGGAACGAACTACAAGAGATGGGTTGTCAAACTGGAACTGTGGCTCAGGGCTATGAACGTGTGGTTCATTACCCAGGAGCGTCCTGTTGGACCGCACACTGTCGATGAGGACAGAACGTACATAGCTGCTGATAACCTATTCAGAGGTGCCGTGATCAGTGTTCTAGGAGAGAACTTGGTCGATAATTATATGCGGTATGCCTCTGGCAAATTGTTGTGGGATGCACTCCAGGCAAATTTTGGGGTATCCGATGCGGGCAGTGAGCTGTATTTGATGGAACAGTTCTATGACTACAAGATGGTCGATGACCGTTCTGTGGTAGAACAGGCCCATGAGTTACAGGCGCTTGCAAAAGACCTTGCGAATGTCAGGTGTGAACTGCCAAAAAGTTTGTGGCCGGCGGTATCATTGCCAAGCTACCATCCTCGTGGAGGAACTTTGCTACCACTCTAAAACACAAGAGGCAGGAGTTTACTGTAGCCGGTCTTATCGGCACTCTTGATGTTGAAGAGAGGGCGAGAGCAAAGGACACGCATGCGCATGGCAATGAGGGAGGTTCTAGCGCTCATGTGGTGCAGAAGAGGAACTCTCAATCCCACAAGAATAAGGGTAAAGGGAAAACTGAGTTTCAACAGAAGGTTACTCAGACTACCAACTTCAAAAAGAAGAAAACCAAGGGGAAGTGCTTTGTGTGCGGTGGTTCTGACCATTGGGCCAAGGACTGCAAGGACCGCAAGGACAAGCAGCAGCACGGGCAGAAGAAGTCTGCCAATGTTGTCATTGGCGATACTGAGATGGGAACATCCGGGTATGGTAATCATGCTACCGTTCTTTCAGTTTGTCATTTACCAAATTGGTGGGTTGACACCGGCGCTAATGTACATGTGTGTGCTGACTACTCTTTGTTTTCATCTTACCAGGTCGCGAGGACTGGATCCGTGTTGATGGGGAACGGCTCGAATGCTTCTGTTCATGGTGTTGGTACGGTCGATCTGAGGTTTACTTCGGGAAAGACCGCGCGGCTGAAGAACGTGCAGCATGTCCCCTCAATAAACAAAAATCTTGTTAGCGGATCCCTTCTTTGTAAGAATGGTTATAAGTTGGTATTTGAGTCAAACAAGTGTGTTGTTTCTAAGTTTGGATCCTTTGTTGGTAAAGGATATGATTGTGACGGTTTATTCCGTTTATCTTTATCAGACTCTTGTAATAAAGTTGTGAACCATGTGTGTAATGATGATGAGTCCAATGTTTGGCATTCACGACTTTGTCATGTTAATTTCGGTTGTATGTTGCGGCTGGCCAAGATGAGTTTAATTCCGAATTTTACTTAGTCAAAAATTCTAAGTGCCAAGTATGTGTGCAATCTAAGCAACCGCGCAAGCCTCATAAGGCTGCTGAGGCGAGAAACTTGACACCTCTAGAATTAGTTCATTCTGATTTGTGCGAGATGAACGGTGTGTTGACTAAAGAAGGAAAGAGATACTTCATGACATTGATAGATGATTCTACTAGATATTGCTACGTGTATTTGCTTAAAACTAAAGATGAGGCATTACAATTTTTCAAGATCTATAAAGCTGAAGTTGAAAATCAACTTGAGAGGAAGATTAAACGTGTTAGATCAGACCGAGGTGGGGAGTACTTTTCAAATGAGTTCAATTTGTTTTGTGAGGAGCATGGCATTATTCATGAGAGAACACCACCTTATTCTCCTCAGTCAAATGGAGTGGCTGAAAGGAAGAACCGAACTCTAACTGAGATGGTTAACGCCATGTTAGAGACAGCGGGTCTCTCCTTCGAATGGTGGGGTGAAGCCATGTTGACTGTATGTCATGCTCTTAACAGAGTTCCTATGAAAAACAAAGAGAAGACACCATTCGAGGAATGTGAGAACAAAAGATTAACACTCTGATACTTGCGTACTTGGGGCTGTTTGGCAAAGGTTAATGTGCCAATAGCTAAGAAACGCAAGCTCGGAACGAAAACAGTGGATTGTATCTTCCTAGGCTATGCTTTTCACAGCGTTGGTTATAGGTTCTTGATAATTAAATCTGGAGTTTCTGATATGTATGTCGGTACAATCATAGAGTCCAGAGATGTCACATTTTTTGAGAGCATTTTTTCTATGAAAGAAACATCTAGCAATTCTAGTCCTGAATATGTGGAATCCCCAGAACATAATGATGCAGTAGAACACAATGAACAACCACTTGAGGAGAATCATGAGAAGGATGATAATGAAGTAACTCGAAAGAGTAAAAGACGAAGGACTGCAAAGTCTTTCGGTGATGACTTCATTGTGTACCTTGTAGATGACACTCCAAGAACCATTACTGAGGCTTATAGATCTCCTGATGCTGACTATTGGAAGGAAGCAATCAAAAGTGAGATGGATTCTATAATGTCTAATGGGACTTGGGAGGTCGTTGATCGTCCTTATGGGTGCAAACACGTAGGGTGTAAGTGGGTATTCAAGAAGAAACTTAGGCCAGATGGTACTATTGAAAAGTATAAGGCAAGGCTTGTAGCCAAAGGTTATACCCAAAAAGAAGGCGAAGACTTCTTTGACACTTACTCACCAGTTGCTAGACTGACCACGATTCGAGTACTACTATCACTGGCTGCCTCACACGGTCTTATCGTTCATCAGATGGACGTTAAGACAGCTTTCCTTAACGGAGAGTTGGATGGGGAAATTTATATGGATCAGCCTGATGGATACGTAGTAGGGGGTCAGGAAGGAAAGGTGTGCAAGTTGTTGAAATCTTTGTATGGCTTGAAGCAAGCACCTAAGCAATGGCATGAGAAGTTTGACAAGACTCTCACGTCAGCCGGCTTTGTTGTGAATGAAGCTGACAAGTGTGTATACTACCGCTTTGGTGGGGGACAAGGAGTGATCCTGTGTTTGTATGTCGATGACATATTGCTCTTTGGTACTAATCTCAAAGTGATTGAGGAGGTTAAATGTTTTCTATCTCAAAGCTTTGAGATGAAAGACATGGGAGTAGCTGATGTGATCTTGAACATTAAGCTACTAAGAGAAGGCAATGGTGGGGTTACACTTTTGCAATCCCACTATGTGGAGAAGATCTTGAGTCGCTTTGGTTATAGTGACTGCAAGCCTGCTCCAACGCCTTACGATTCTAGTGTGATATTGCGAAAAAACCGAAGGATCGTAAGGGATCAGTTGAGATATTCTCAAATTATTGGCTCGCTTATGTATCTAGCTAGCGCTACCAGACCTGACATCTCTTATGCTGTGAGCAAACTGAGCAGATTTGTTTCAAATCCGGAAGATGATCATTGGAGGGCTCTTGAAAGAGTGATGCGCTATCTTGCAGGCACCATGAGCTATGGAATTCACTATGCCGGGTATCCTAAGGTACTGGAGGGCTACAGTGACTCAAACTGGATCTCTGATGCTGATGAGACAAAAGCCACAAGTGGATATGTGTTTACACTTGGAGGTGGCGCTGTTTCTTGGAAGTTTTGCAAGCAGACCATCTTAACGAGGTCAACAATGGAAGCAGAACTCACAGCATTGGATACCGCCACAGTTGAAGCTGAGTGGCTTCGTGATCTCCTGATGGATTTGCCGGTGGTTGAGAAACCAATATCAGCTATCCTAATGAACTGTGACAATCAAACAATGATTATCAAAGTGAACAGTTCTAAGGACAACATGAAGACATCAAGGCATGTGAAAAGGCGGCTAAAATCTGTCAGAAAAATGAGAAACTCCGGAGTAATTGCGTTAGACTATATCCACACGTCTAAGAATCTGGCAGATCAATTCACAAAAGGTCTTTCGCGAAATGTGATTGACGAGGCATCGAGGGAGATGGGAATGAGACCCACATGAGAGTTATGTCATAGTGGTAACCTGTTCTATTTGATCGAAGATCCCGTGAACTAGGATGGTGAAACAAGCTATTGACTAACTGAGAAGGAGAGTACATTCTGTACAGACCCAATCCGTTGAAGATGCATTCTCTCCTTTTTCTGCATGGCAGGTTGGTTAAAATCTTAACGTGATCCAAGGGGCTTATTTAAAGCAAAGATGTTAACCTGCAGAAACATCTTTGAGGATCACACCTATGTGAGTTTGACTGCTAGTCACAGTCTATGAGATTGGGGTAATCTCTAGAGACTCATGAAAGGCACAGGAGTGCGACTTATATGCTTCAACCAGAGGGGATGCTAGTAGCAGCCTAGTACCAGAAAAGAACTTTGGTGAAACTTACTTCGCACAAAACTGTCAATTCAAGACATAGTCCATTGTTCAGTTGCGAATGAGTGTATCCCTAGTTCTAGGTGGATGTTCAACTTAACAGTCTCCACCGAAACCCTGGTATATCAAAGAACTGTGAATTTGAGATGATTTAACATGTGACTTAAAATTTGGTGGGTATTGTTGGATTTAATGTGGGCCAAGCCCAATATATAATCTAATTAAATCAAATAATTCTAAGGCACATATTAAATATTGTGAGTACTACTTGATTTAGTACTACATGAAACTGATGAATGTTGGCTTTACTTTTGCATGCATGCGTGCGTGGAGGTTTTGTATGGTCACGATAATTAACTTTGGGTTTTGACTATTAACGCTGGTGGCTTCTAATGCTGGAAGTTTCTGGAGTTACGAGAGTTAAAGCCAATGGGAGTTACGAGACTTTCTGGCTCCAAGTCTCTTCGACTGCTGGCCCGTGACTATAAAAGAAACTCAACATTCAGTGGTAAACGTGAGACAACAGTTCGCTGCAACCGAGTATTCCCGTTCCAATACTTGCGCGCACGATTATTGGAAGAGCAGACCTCCGAAACGAGTGCTATCCGTGAGTTCACATGCTCGGGTGAAGGACGGCAATCACGTTTTTGGGGAGTGTCCGCAAGCGACACGACTGCTCGCTTCGTCCTCTTCTTCCCGACGTCTCAGTGGTGATCGGCACAGCTACATCTCTGCACTGCACCAAGCGGGACGACTACATCGACAGCCACTATGTCTACTAGTGCATCCAGCTCTGCCGCTGGGTATGTGTCCATTACTTTAATAAAGTTATGGATCAAAATCATGATGCTTGTTTTTCTCTATATGTTCATCATGCCTGGATCACACGTGCACATGTTTGCTGTCACATACATGTTGTTTATCTTTTTCTGGATTAAATTGTTACTGAAATTGCCTAATATTCTAACAGCCATCGCATCGAACGTAGAGGGGCTTGCCCTCGCGGGTCTTCCGCGGTCGGCGCGTTCTGTGCCCCGCCCCCGGGGCCGTCTTGAGCTCACCGTCGGGAGTGGCCGAGATAGCCTTCGCCGCCGATGGAGATGGACACTGGCGACCTCCGTCCGAGGCATGGTGGGCCTGCGGAAGCGAAAGATTGTGCCAGGCTGGGCTTTGCTTGGGCCGTCCAGTTATTTCAGGCAGGCTTATCAGCCCAGAAAAATTATCGAGGGCCGGGCCCATTTTGCTCCTTACTGTTCGTCTTCTTAGTAGTGCCGTCCAGAGAAAGGAGCTCATTTCGGCATGCCAAATTGCCAATCTTTTCGGAAAAGATTGAATGACAATTTTCGCAGAGGCTTGACAAGATTTAAAAAACAGCTAACGAAAAGAGGTGCCAAAGGAGAGTTTTCCTCTAGAAACACAAAAAGTGACAGCAATCAATTGCATTTACCGTGAAGATACAATGAAATTAGAAAATTGGAAATCTAACTTCCCAAAGCAACGGAACTACATATGAAGTATACAGTATAGCAATCATCGTTAAACACACAGATGACAGATGTATCTGTGACTGCTTATGATGGGGCCAAGTCCTAACGCCCAGACTCCAGGAGCCCTTGCACAATCCTCTTCTCCATGCTGAAATTCCCAGTGCTACCCATCTCCAAGCTGGCCACAGGCGACTCCCCAAGCAGGCTCTCCATCTCTTCAGGATTATGTTGCGCGGGCGCCCACGGGTGCTGCATAACCTTGCTCAGCCGGTCCAGCTTCTCAGCGACATCTCTCATTGCCGGCCGCCTCTCGCCAACCATCTCCAGGCAATGCCTCGCGAGCTCTGCAAACTCCTCCAGCAACCCCACGTCATTCTCACTCCTGATGTGGTTGTCAATGATGTCCATGAGTCTGCCCTCCTTCACGGCGCATAAGAAGTGTTGTGAAAGGCTCCTCTCGTTTTCAGGCCCTTCCAAGTTGAACGCCTTCTTGCCAGTGAGAAGCTCCAAGAGAACGACGCCAAAACTGTAGACGTCACTCTTATCAGTCAGCTGGCACGTCTGCATATACTCAGGGTCTAGGTACCCACAAGGTCCCTTGCACAAGTGTGACAAACTGAGATTCATCAGTTGGTGCCAGTATCGAGGCCCCAAAGTCTGATACCTTAGCCGCATAGTTCTCATCGAGGAGTATATTGGATGATTTGACATCCCCATGAAGGATTGGAGGTGAAGCCCATGAATGCAGATAAGCTAACGCAATAGCGGACTCAAGGGCAATGCGTAAGCGAGTTGAGAATGGGATGCTGTGGCAGCCATTATGACCATGGATGAACTGAAACAGTGTGCCGTTGGGGATGAACTCATAAACCAGCATTGGAACCTCTACTTCAAGGCAGCAGCCCAGTAGCTTCACGATGTTCTTGTGGTTAATCTGGGAAAGGATGAGCATCTCTTTGCCAAACTCCTCCTTCTGCTGCTCACTGGTCATCGATGTACACCGTTTGACTGCGATCAGACTACCACCCTTGAGTGTGCCCTTGTAGACGGTTCCATGGCCACCACGTCCAAGGATGTTCTTGTTGTCAAACTTGTCCGTTGCCTCAATGAGCTCTGCTTCAGTGAAGATGGAGAAGGCAGTTCCTTGCTTTGACCTTATCTCCTGCAGCAGAAGCATCCCGCCATGCTGTTGGAAATACTTCCGCTTGATATTGGACAACTTCTTCCTTTCATGGAACAAGTATGTGCAGGTGACAGCTATGACCACAATCACAACTCCGGTGCTTGAACCTGTGCGGTTTTCAGTTGACTACTATTATTACAAATTTTAATAATGTGCAAGCATGTCTGATAGATAAAAGAGAGTGTTTTTACCCACAACTAGTGCTACAACGTTCAAGGATCTTGGAGCTGGACAAGAGTAACTTCCAGGTGTGTTGATGCAGCCAGCGCATGGAGGCTTGTTGGCAGCACACTCATTAATATCTGCATACAGAGAATGATAGTTGAAGTGTTGAGTTATGCTCTGCAATGGTTGAATAAATTATCACGTAAAATGCTTTATCATATATGCTTTTGAGGAATTTATTATGCATCAATCAAAAGGTTAATTTGCAGTACTGACCTTGGCATCCATAAGGAAGGTAAGGATTACCCTGGTATCCTTCGGTGCAGTTGCAGAGGTAACCTGAGCCACTGCTGGAATTAACACACTTGCTGTAAGTGCTGAGGCAAGCATATGAATCGTTATTCTTAATCGCATCATCACACGTCTTGTTACCCACCACCCAGTTCAAGATTGCTGGGACACGCCCACCATGCTTATCTGACAAGGCTGTCGTGTTCAGATATGATGTGTTGAATTGCAATGCACTAGACTCCATAATCGTGGCATAGCCCTGGTAATCTGCCCTATCTTTGGTGCTTCTGTTGGTATAGTAATCAGTAGTATTGTACCGCGAATTGAAAAACACATAGTCGTTGTTCATGTCCCTGGTGAGTGTAACCTGGCAGCAGCCAGCACCGCTACATACACCATCTTGTGCCATGAGGTTGTTGTAGGGCGAGCACCGCGACACGCACCCAAGCACAAACTGCATAAACATGAAGAAGATGGTACTGAAGAATTAAAACATAGAGCTAGCACCATATAACATATAACCGTCAATGAATTCTTGTTGCACTGGTGAGCCTACTCACGGTGTTGTCCGTTATGTATGCGAGAGTGTTGATGCCGATGACAATGAACTTGTTGGAATCCCCTGAATATGTAAATGGTGTGTTGGAGAGGTCCTGGCCCCAGAAATCGTAGTCAACCTTCCTGCTGGAGAGGCTGTACATGGTTGAGATGTGTTTCATGATCCGAACCTGGCCATTGAGCAGCAATATATTCAAAACAGGGATTTCGCCAAAGAACATCAAGATGCTGCTGCCATCCTTAGTCTTGTTGCAACTGAGCTCAAATCCTTCCATTGCACAACCAGGGCCAATCCCAAATGGGTATAAAATTTCAACATTGCCACAACGCTTCGGGCAGCTGGAGCTTGGCAAAGCCACCGTCTTGGCTTGGAAGTGCAGCGTAATTGTGAGGCTGAAGAGTAGAAGCAGAAGAATAGGAACTGTATCAGTGGAGTTCTTGTAGTAGTACATAGTGTACTATGGTGTGTTCAATTTCTGTTTTCATTCACAAGCACATAGTCTTTATATATACTGGTCCAACGTTTACTTTGTCAATCAGCCAGTCTTTTTATTGGTTGTCAATCAACCAGTCTTCTGCTAGCCTCTTGTGTTCTTAGCCGTGGCACTTGTGCGAGTGGGGTGTGTGGGGAGAAGTTTCTGCTAGCCTCTTCCATTTCCTAATATTTTTATTTTTGTACGTTGTTTCCTTTCTTCTGAATGAAATGACACGCAGTTCTCCTGCGTCACTCGAGGACAAAATCAACCAGTCTTTTTAAGATCTCCACCAAGCACATGCTAAACTTCTGAAACTTTTTGACAGGGTCACGGCCGTGTAGATTCAGTGAAGCATCTTCCAAAGTTCCAAGTAGATACCAAAAATGTACAGCCCAATAAATTTGTGTGCAGGCACAAAAGCATTACATTTTTGTTCGCTCGCTGCCACTGCTCATATATTTGTTAACATCACTTTGCAGAGAAATTAACACGAGATAATTGTGGCGAGCACAAGTATTACCAGCTGTGCCTCGAGCACAGCTTATTGGACTGCTTGATGGTTCAGTCAAGACGCCAGATCCAACGATTCGAGTGGAGAGAGCAGATGAGGAGAGGAAGAAGTTGAGAATCCAGATTATGTCACATGGATTACTCAAAATCAGCAAGTTTTGGGATATATTCTCTCATCATTGACTAAGTCTTAGCTCAACTAGCATCCTTGGAGCATGCTGCTGAAGTGTGGAAGGCCTGGTCCAAAGGTCATGCAACACACTCAATTCAACATACGAGTTTCTTATGGGTTTCATATCCATTAGAGTGGCTGTTTTGGACGTTGGTTCGCGAGACCTAACACAACTCTTCTCCTTTACCCGGCTTGGGACCGGCTTGAGACAACTCAAGAAAGTCTTCCAGTCAACACAGGCGGAGTTACACTCAATTCAACATAGTTGAGGAATAATTTGATATAAGCTTTTCCATTAACTGAAAGGAGATTAATTTAATCCATGCTGTGAAGTTGGTGGATTGGGATTATTTGGCAAAAGTTCTGCTATTGTGAGTTGTAACCGTACTTAAAAGGAGCCTTAGGAAAAAATTCACCTGAAATCTGTTCAACCTTCACCCACAAGAATCAAACAAGCTCTACTGAAGTACATACATTGCGCAAATTGTACTAAACCGATTTTATAGCTTCTACTGCCGCTCTGCAAATTTGGCATCACTTCATATTGAAGTCAACTGAGAGGAATGGTAAGGCTAAGTCAGAAAATTATAGACGTCATGCCACACTTAATGCATCACGTGCTTGGTTTGCCAAGTTGAAATCGCAGAGGTCATGCTACACTTGATTCAACCAGGATGTGGATTGCAACAGGACTAGGTGATTAGGAATAATTCTACCCATTGTTTTTTTCCACCCCCCTGAAAGCAGAAGAATTCTATCAACTGTCCAGTTGCTGAACTTCATTTTGGGGATAGAAAAAGGATTCCGAAAGGGAGCAGATAACACAACAGTACCATAATAAAAGGAAAGTCTGGTTCTGTTTCTGTATCAATGCACCTAATTCGTGTTAGGTGTCTAATTAGACGCAGATTGCGGTTTTTGAATTGGCTGCAAAATGAGATGATCATTTGCTCACTTTTTGAAGACTCTATATACATGGTAAGGTTTTGAACCCGTCAACAGGAGAATGGCTGTTTCTACTCGGTGAATTATCTTCTTGTTCCTTCCTGACTTCCTACTCCAGGGTAAAAGGCCACACGACCAACAACTCACAACTAGCAGCAAAGTCTATAACTAGACTGAACGCAGATTGTTCCGTGGGTGGATTGAATTATTCGACAAATGCTGCTACTGTGACCCTAGTGGAAGCAAAAACTTTCACCTAAGAAAACTATGTTGCTCTCACAAGTGCCAAAACAAAAGAAACAGCCGTGACTTGCATGAATTGAGCAAAACTGCTGTGAGTTACCTGACTGTCGCTCTCCAAATTTGATGTGATACGGATTAATTTGGCTTGGCTAGGTCAAGAACTGTAGGGTTCACGCTTCACTTGATTCAACACAGAATGTGGACCAACTAGGAGATGGGGACTCGACTTTCCCAAACCAAAAGCAGTTTTATTTTCACCTAAACCGTAACTAACACAAATTATTCCTTTTGACAAATGCTTCCACTGTGACTCCAGTGAAGAAAAACTTTCACTAAAGGAAACAACCGTTGAACTTGTTCAACCTGGGATTAACACAAGCGACGTACATGAATTGAGCAAAACTGTTGTGAAAACTACACGTGCTGTCGCTCTCCAAATTTGTTGAGATGTGTATTAGCTTTGCTAGGTCAAGAGCTGTATGGGTCTGTGGACTGCTACGGGGACTAGGGGAAGAGGAACAGTTCAATTCCCCTGCTTTGCCCGGCCGAAAGCAGCTTGATCTAATCCTTGTTGGTGGAGGTGGACTGGTATTTGGGGGGTTACAGAGGCGTTCCGTACGGGAATCAAGGAATAGAATACTGCGGGATTGAGATTTGGGAGTAGAACCAGCCTGACCTGTCGCTGTCGGTCGCTGCCCCAACACTGTCGCGCTCCTTACCAGCCATGGCCGCCCGCGTCCGGCCAGCTGTCGCCTCCGGACGCCGAGCCACCCTTCAGGCTTCGATGTCGTCGCTCACCCGCAGCCATCGCACGTCGAACGGCGTGCCCTCGCGGACTTCGGCGCGTCCCGTCGTGATCCGCGGCCGTGTTTCGCTCACCGTCGGGACCATCTCGCCGCCCGTCGACGGGACACGGGGGGAGACGGCCAGATTGGGCTGAGCTCGTGTCTGGGCCTGCAAAGTTCGTGCCTGGGCTCACTGGGCTGAGCTCTAGTTGGGCAACCCGATTATTTCTGGCACAATTTATTTCGGGCCCCATTGAAAACTCTTATCGAGCGAGCTTAATGGAGCCAATCCCATTTTGCTAATTGCTCGCCACTGCAAATTGTACTAATGCTTTACAGCATCTCCAAGAGTTCTGGTATATGGATTTCTTTTGGCTAAAAAAGAAAAGGATTGAAAAACATTCATCCAACAGCTCTTCTATGTGCTTTGCTATGAATCGAGGATTGCTATCCTACCGTCCTCGCTTGCTATTTTTGCCCAACGCTGCCGTTTGTTATAGAGGCCACGTTTTAGCATGTCTCTTAGATTAAGCCATTGAATTAGAGGGATTTCTATTTTTACAAAGGGTGCAATTCTCATATTTAACAAACAAAATATAAGAGCTCTTAGACAGGGCCGGCTCTAGGGGAGGGCAGCAGGGGCGACGGCCTGAGGCCCATGGAGTCCGGGGCCCCATCATAGCATAGGTGCTTAATAGTTAGGAATAGTTAATGCTACATGTAAACTTAACCTTGGCAAATCAGCCCACTAGCAAATCAACAAATCAGCCCATGAATCGTACAGTAGAGGAAACGATAGCCCATGCCCATACGTACGTACAGGCGAGTAAACAGCCGAGTAAACGCCGTTTAGTTTCCTAATCCTGAATCCCTACGACCGGCCGACCGCCGCCAGTAGCGACGTTTGACGTTTCATCTTCCTCCTAGCTTCTCACTCGGCGATGGCGATCGGCGAAACGGAGGCAGCGAGATGACGACCGGCAAGGTATTTCAACGGGCCCTTATCTTCTAGCTTGCCCAAAGGCCCTTAAAATTCTAGAGCCGGCCCTGCTCTTAGTACAGTATACATGTATTCAAGCAAATTAAACCACTCAGATATCCTCCCAAAGCAACGTAACAAGGGAAGTACCCGGAAAAGAAAATGTAACAAGGGAAGTACATATACATACATTACCGCCCAACAGAAAATAAGTACATAGGCATAGTAAAATAAGCATAAGAATAAGATGATCGCTGCGAATCCGTGGGCTGTGGCATGACGGGGCCAACGGCCAACTCTAACGCCCAGACTTCAGGAGCCCTTGCACAACCCTCTTCTCCATGCTGAAATTCCCGGTGCTGATCATCTCCAAGCTGGCCACCGATGACTCACCGAGCAGGCTCTCCATCTCTTCAGGTTCATGTTGCGCCGGCACCCACGGGTGCTGCATGACCTTGCCCAGCCTGTCCAGCTTATCGGCAACATCTCTCATTGCCGGTCTCCTCTCACCAATCATCTCCAGGCATTGCCTCGCGAGCTCTGCAACCTCCTCGACAAACCCGGTGTCGCTTTCAATCTTGATGCGACCGTCTATGACGTCCATAAGCCTGTCCTCCTTCATGGCATTCAAGAAACGAAGTGAAAGGCTTCTCTCCTCCTCAGGACCTTCAAGGTTGAATGCCATCTTGCCGGTGAGCAGTTCGAGGAGAACAACCCCAAAGCTGTACACGTCACTTTTATCTGTCAGCAGGCATGTCTGCATGTACTCAGGGTCTAGGTACCCACAGGTCCCCTGCACCAACGTCATAAACTGGGACTTATCAGCAGGCACTAGTATTGATGCCCCGAAGTCTGAAACCTTTGCAGCATAGTTCTCATCCAGAAGTATGTTGGATGATTTGACATCGCCGTGAAGAATCGGAGGTGATGCCCATGAATGAAGGTAAGCTAAGGCCAGTGCAGACTCGAGGGCAATACGTATCCGAGTTGAGAAGGGGATGTTGTGGGAGCCATTGTCACCATGGATGAATTGAAACAATGTGCCATTGGGGATGAACTCATAGACTAACATTGGAACCTCTACTTCAAGGCAGCACCCAAGTAGCTTCACGATGTTCTTGTGGTTGATCTGGGAAAGAATGAGCATCTCTTGACCGAACTCTTTCTTCTGCTGCTCACTTGTCATTAACACACACCGTTTGACCGCGATCAAACTGCCATCCTTGAGCGTGCCCTTGTATACAGTGCCATGGCCACCACGCCCGAGAATGTTCTTGTCGTCAAACTTGTCAGTTGCATCCATGAGATCTGCTTCGGTGAAGATGGAGAAGGCAGTTCCTTGCTTTAAGCTTATCTCCTGCAGCAGAAGCATCCCACCATGCTGCTGGAAATACTTCTGCTTAATATTGGCCAACTTCCCCCTTTCACGGATCACATATGCGCATGTGGTGGCTATGACCACAAGTACAACCCCGATACTTGAACCTGTGTAGTTCTCCAATCATTATAATTTCGACTCAATCATGTATTCATGTGTCGATTAAATCTATGGGGGAAAACAGAGAGAGCGAACGATTTACCAACAACTAGAACTGCGGTGCCTGATTGCGAAAAGCCTGATGAAGGCTTTTGATTTGGGCACGAGAAATTCCCAGGCATGTTGATGCAATGCCCAGGGCATGGAGGTGGAACCTTGACTTCACACTCATTAATATCTGCATACAAGGATTGGATAGGATGACACATAAAATGCTTTATAATTTTTGCATTCATCAAATCAAGGTATACTTGCAGTACAGACCTTTGCATCCATCGGGAAGATAAGGATTACCATGGTAGCCTTCGCTGCAGTTGCACAGGTAACCTGGACCATTTTTCGAATCAATGCAGTCGCTTTTATTGCTGCGGCAAGCATATGAATCTCTTTTCTCCTTGGCCACAGTGCAGGTCTCATTGCCCACGGCCCAGTTCAATATCACAGGGACACCGCCAGCATTTTCTTCCAAGAAAATTGTAGTGTTAAGATATGTTGTGCGGAACCGGAACGCAGCATCTTCTACCAGCACAGCGTAGCCACAGTACTTTGCGTTGTCAGTTTTTGTTCTATTGGTATATAAACTCGTGGCGTTGTACCCTTCATCGAAGTTCACGTAGTAGTAGGACATGTTGCTGGTGAACGCAACCTGGCAGCAGCCCGCACCATCGCAAAACTCCATCTTGTGCGGGTGGTGCCCTATAGGTGTAGTTGTAGTCGTAGTAAACATAGGGTGAGGACTCTGACACACACCCAAACACTTGCTTCATAAACAAGAACATTTAGCTTATTATTAGCAACCTAAACATTCCCTGGTCCGTACTGAAGAATTGAAACTCATAGCTAGCAGCAAATTATCATCCGTTAGTTTTCTCTGAATGTGGAGCTCACTAGACTGTCCATCATAATAAGATGACCATTATTAGTTGAAATAACTCACAGAAGACAGAGAAGAGTCAGTCATATATGCGAGCGTGTTGATGCCGACAACTGTGAACTTGTTAAGCTGCTCTGAGAATGTGAATGTCACGTTCGATTGCGTGCTTATCGTCCAGAAGTCCCAGGACATGGAATCGGTGTAGGCAATGCCAAGCTTCCCAGTCGACCAGTTGTAGCACATGGACGAGATGCCGTTCTTCATCAGGACCTGACCATCGAGCAGCGATATATTCAGGCATTCAGCACTGGGACTTCACCATAGAACGTCATGTTGTTGCGGCCACCCGCAGTCTTGTTGCAGCTGAGCACAAATCCTTCCATAGTTCCATTGCACAGCCTGCACCGATCCCAAATGGGTATACAATGTCAACATCGCCGCAATGCTGTGGGCAGCTGGGGCCTGGCAAAGCCACCGTCTTCACTTGGAATTGCATCGTAAATATGAGGCTAAAGTGTAGCAGCAGAAGCATAGACACTATATCAGTGGAGTTCTTGCAGTAGTAGTACGTAGTGTGCTTTGGTGTGTTACAATTTCTGCTTTCGTTCACAAGCATATATGATACATTAGTCTTTATATATACTGGTCCAGCGTTTACTTTGTTAACCAACCAGCCTTTTTATTGGTTGCTGCAAAATGAGATGATTATTTGGTCTCCATCAAGTACATGCTAAAGTTCTGAAATCTTTTGACAGGGTCATGGCTGTGTAGATTCCGTGAAGCATCTTCCAATTCAAACAAGTAGATACCTACCCAATTGAATTGAGACAGCTGTTGGGTCTAGGGTTCGGTGGGTCCCCAAAAGCCCGACGTAAAAAGCTATAGACAAAACTAGGGAACAAAGGTCCTTGTATTCATCCAAAATGCCAACCCCTTTACACGCGGTGAAGGGCGCCTTTTATACCCTTACCGCTCAGTCTTGGAGGGACGGTTATGCCCCTAGTTCACATTACAGCTTCGTAGGCACGCAGGCCTATTCTCGTACATTCACTGCCGGGTTCAACTACCTCGGCAAATCCGACTTGTATTCTTACAGCGTTGCCGTGTCTGGTCAGCCCACCTAAGGCGCCTTCTCGAAAAGCCGCTCCTGATGCCGTCCGCCTCACGCTTCTGGGAGCGGCTCCGGCGGGGTGCCCGGCCTTCGCCCCGTCCGGCCGTCGCAGCCCCGCTCCGGGGGTCCCTGGCCGGTCCTCCGCGGAGCCTCCTCCCGGTGACCCACGGCCCCGGTCGCTTGCCGAGCTCCGCTGGGGCCCTGGCCGGAGCCGCGTCTCCGGGTCGCGGCCGTCCTGGGGCTTTGACATCTGAAAGAGAAGCAGGGTCATTGACCCGCGGCCCCGGTCGCTTGCCGGGCTTCGTTGGGGCCCTGGCCGGAGCCGCGCCTCCGGGCTGCGGCCGTCCCTGGGCTTCGATGCCTGAAAAGGACACAGAGTTAGTGACCCGCGGCCCCGGTCGCTTGCAGGGCTTCGCCGTGGCCCAGGTCGGAGCCATGCCTCCAGGCTACGGCCAGCCCTGGGGCTTCGATACCTGAAAAGGACACAGAGTTAGCCACCGCGGAGCCACCGTCATGGGCTCCGCGCTTCTCGTGGGGTATGCTCCCGGGGCACCACCGGGTCCTTCAGAGGGGCTCGAGGGTGGCTCCATTTTGACGGTCCCCAACAACAGCTATAATCCAGTTGGCTCTCCCGAAACACCTTCAATCATCCTCATTGAAAAATTAAAACATGTGAGCTAACCACAAAAGCTTTACATTTCATTCGCTCACTGCTCATACATTTGGTAGGACTTGACAAAAGAGATTCCAACAAGCCCCCAAAAGAGTGATTAGAGAGACATATTTTTCCCTCAACTAGGAGTTCTGTACCTAAACTACAAGGTGAATACGTCGCGCAAATTTGATAAATTCTACTAAAGTGATGGCAATGAAAGGACCATAAGGAAATCTTCAACCTAAATAAACGGCTGCTACACTATTTTCAACGTTTAGTCTATATACCTATACTGACATGTACAACTCATTACGTTGTCTATGGTGAAGTCGCGTTGCCAAACTTTCTACAGCACTGGTCATTGATACACACCGTTTGATTGCGATCAGACTTCTATCCCTAAGTGAGCCCTTGTAAATGGTGCCATGGCCACCACAGGGTTGAGGATGTTCTGGTCGTCAAACTTGTCCGTTGCCTCAACGAGCTCCGCTAGTTTGCTTAAGATTGAAAATGCAGTGCTTTGTATTAAGGTTATCTCCCACGGCAGTAGCATCCTAGCATATTGTTGGAACCCCTTGATGTTGGCCTACTTTTTCCTTTCACGGGTCAGCTATGCACAGGTGCCAGAGCCTCTTCGTACTTCTAGAGAGAAACATTATCGAATCAATCTTGGACAATTACCAGCCTCAAGCAATAGCATCAACAAGTTCTGCTTCCACTCCTCTCTTCTTCAGCCTCCCAGAAGCAGAGAAATTAACCCGGGATAATTACCTAGTGTGGCAAGCACAGGCATTACGAGCTGTGCACAGATTGCAGCTTATTGGAATTGGCAAGCACAGGCATTACGAGCTGTGCACAGATTGCAGCTTATTGGAATGCTTGATGGTTCGGTCAAGATGCCAGAACCAACAATTCAAGCAGTAGAGAAAGCTTACAAGGAGGAGGACGTTGAGAGTCCAGATTATGTCACATGGATTGCTCAAGATCAGCAAGTTTTGGGGTATATTCTCTCATCATTTACTAAAGAAATCTTAGTTCAAGTAGCATCCTTGGAGTAAATAGTAAATACTGCTGCTGTGTGGAAGCCCTGGTTCCCAAGGTCACTCAACACACTCAATTGAACTCACCCGAGTAATAACTAATAATTCGATATAAGACGAACTGAAAGGAGGTAAGTTTAATCCATGTTGTGAAGTTGGTGGATTGGGATTGTTTGGCAGAAGTTCTGCTATTGTGACTTGTAACCACACTGAAAGCTACGGAAAAAATTCACCTAAATTAACAGCAGTTACACATGTTCAATCTTCTTTCACCAAAATTAAACTAGCTCTACTGACGTACTCCCTCCGTCCCTAAAAGAGTGTCTTTCTCACTTCCCGAGAAATAACTTTGATTAATTTTATATTAAAAAATATTAATATTTATGGTACACAATTAGTATCATTAGAAAGATCTTTTAGTCTAGTTTTTTTAAAAATTTATTTGGAAATACAAATATTATACGTATTTTATACAAATCGAGTCAAACTTGTGGCACGCACACCCAAAACGACACTCTTTAAGGGACGGAGGGAGTACACACATTGCGCAAACTGTACTAGACCCGCTTTTATAGCTCCTGCAGTTGTGCTACCGCTCTCCTAGTGTGGCGGCGTCACTTCACACTGAAGTCAACCGAGAATGTGGATTGGTAAGGCCAAGTCAGAAAATTATAGACGTCATGCCACACTTGACACATCACGTGCTCGATTAGTTGATTTGCCTAAGTCGAAATCACAAAGGTCATGGTACACGTAATTCATCCAGGATGTGGACTGCAACAGGAATGGGAGACAAGGGCTATACGTGTCCATTGTTTTTTTTTTGGAAAAAGTCCATTTTACTCCCCTCACCTATTCAATTTGTCCAGTTAACCCCCAAGCAAAATTTAGGCTCAATTTGCTCCTCTAAACTATTTCGATTGGTCCAATCTACCCCTGATGTGTTTTTGCGTTTTTGTTTCTCTATGTACGAGTTAAATTTTAAGTTTAAATTTTGTGAGCATGTACATAACATAGTGCTTTATGTTAAAAAATTATTCTAAAAAATTTTCATGATTATTTTCGTATTTTAAGATATTTAAAACGAAATTAATCTTAAATACACAAAATCTATCAAAAATTATCATAAAAAATTCCTAATTTATTTTTCTAATGTAGTGAATCATGTTATCAGTCATCTAATAAAATTTGGAATTAAAACTCAACTTGTACACGAAAAAATAAAAAAGAGAAATCTGTAAATTGGACTAATTGAAATAGCTCGGGGGAGTAAAGTGAGCCTAAATTTTGTTTGGGAGGTTAAGCGGACAAATTGAATAGGTGAGGGGAGTAAAATGGACTTTTTTCTCTTTTTTTTCCTCCCGACTGAAAGCAGAACAATTCTATCATTTGTCCAGTTGCTGAACTGCAATTTGGGGATAAAGAAAGGATTTCGAAGGGGGGCAACTGGGGCAGGTAACATTACAATACTGTGGGGATCGAGAGTAGTGGCAGCCTAAGGGCAGTCCCAACCCAGACTCTACCCATAAAGTCCATATGTTAAGACTCTATTATAAGAAACCATAGCCTCCAATGCAGATTTTGTATCTTGAAGTCTATCTAGTCCCATGACCCACTTGTCTCTCTCACAGATGGTCTTGATTTGCGGGAAGACTTGGTTTCTTAGTTAGACTTGGTTTCTTCATTTTTTCTCCTCTCTCTTCAATAAATGTTCTACCATATTAGCATTTTGCTTACATGACAGCATAATTAATGACTTTAGACTCTACGATAGAGTCTACATTGGGACTGCCCTAACCTCGCGCTCCTCGTCGCTCCCGCCCGTCCTGGCGCGCCGTGGCCGCCATGGCGATCCGCATCCGGTCGGCCGCCGCCTCAACAGCCCACCCTCCGCGCGGTCTCAAGCCGTTCCGGCTTCGATGTCGCCGCCCACCCGCGGCCATCGCAGGTCGAGCGGGGGGTGCTCTCGCCGGACGTCACTCGTCGGCGCTCTATGTGGCCCCGCGGCCGTGTCGGCGTTGCGCTCGCCGTCTGGATCATCGCCGTCGACGGAAGCGTGATGGGCCTGCAAAGTTTGTGGCAGACTCAATCTCTGGTTGGGCCAAGTTAAGCGGGCCTGAAAAGTTAACCCGATACAATTTATTTCGGGCCCAGTAAAAACGCATGTCGAGTTTGCCACGCCCATTTTTGCTTCCCAATCCTTCTCCGTCCGGCTTGTTGTTCCCGAGTGTTTATTCGCATACCGATGGCAAATTCGACAAACGCTTTACAAGACAAAAAAAAAAAAAAATGCCACTCCAAAAGTGCGTGAACTCAACCGTGCCATGAGCCGTAAACTGTGCCCCTTGGCTCGGAGTCATAGCAACCAATGCAGTCGTGTGTGGTAATTTCCTTTGACAGAGGCACACAGCTCTCCCACAGGAAAAAAAATTGACAGGATTTCTATATCTTAAAGGGAAACAAGACAAAGTAAAGCAATGTGAATATGTCATATCATATATGTATTGCAATTTCGCAGTATTTGCCCAGGCCTACTATATCATACAGAACAACGGGACATGAAGTCCAGCAAAAAGCTAAGAAGATTGTACTACACATATTTTTCCAAGAAAGGGTGAAAAGACAAAACTAGAATAACCAAGAAATCGAAGCGCTCACGTTTGCCTCCCAAAACAAATGATTGCTAAGCACGGTTGCTTCGCGGCACCTCCCAAAAGAAATGGATGATCAACAAAATTTGATGGGCTCAAGTCTACCGCCCAAACTCCAGTAAACCAACGCTCTTCTCCATGGTGACAAACGTAGTGCTGACCATCTCCACGCTGGCCACCGACGGCTCTCTAACTCCGAGCAAGCTCTCCATCTCCTCTGTTTCGTGCTGCATCCACGGGTGCTGCATCACTTTCCTCAGCCTGTCGAGCCTCTCGGCGACGTCTCTCATCGCTGGCCGGTTCTCTCCAGCCATCTCCAGGCACCGCCTTGCAAGGTCCGCGACCTCCTCCAGCAGCCCGACGTTCTCTTCGCCCTTGATGTGGTCATCTATCACGTCCATGAGCCTTCCCACCTTCAAAGCGCACAAGAACCTCATGGAAAGGCTCCTCTCGCTCTCCGGGCCGTCAAGGCTGAGCGCCTTCTTGCCAGTGATCAGCTCTAGGAGAACGACGCCGAAGCTGTAGACGTCGCTCTTATCTGTCAGTTGGCATGTCTGCATGTACTCGGGGTCCAGGTACCCGCAGGTCCCTTGCACCAGAGTGACGAATTGGGACTCATCAGTTGGTGCCACTATGGACGCTCCGAAGTCTGATACCTTTGCAGAGTAATTGTCATCAAGAAGTATGTTGGAGGATTTCACATCACCGTGAAGGATTGGTGGTGATGCACATGAGTGCAGGTAATCCAATGCAAGTGCAGATTCATGGGCAATCCGTAGTCGAGTTGAGAAGGGGGTGCTATGGCAGCCATTGATGCCATGGATGAATTGAAACAGTGTGCCATTGGGGATGAACTCATAGACTAGCATCGGGACCTCTACTTCAAGGCAGCAACCAAGAAGCTTCACAATGTTCTTGTGGTTGACCTGAGATAGAATGAGCATCTCCTTACCGAACTCTTTCCTGTGCTGCTCGTCTGTCATGGATATGCACCGTTTGATCGCAACTGCAGTGCCATTCTTGAGCGTGCCTTTGTAAACAGTACCATGGCCACCACGGCCAAGGACATTCTTGTCGTCAAACTGCTCCGTGGCCTCCATGAGCTCTGCTTCTGTGAAGATTGTGAATGTAGTGCCTTGCCTTGAGCTTATCTGCTCCAGAAGCAGCAGGCCCCCGTGCTGTCGGAAGTATTTCTCCTTGATGTTGGCCAGTTTCCTCCTTTCACGGATCAAGTATGAGCAGGTGATGGCAATGACCAGTATGACAACTGTAGCGCTGAGGCCTGCATGTTTTCAGATTGTTACTTTGTTACATGCACAGTTTAGTTGTGTAAGATATAATCGATAAGGCTACTAGACAAGAATGGTTTACCAACAGATATTATCGCTGTGCTAGACTGTGAGAAGCTTCGATTCTTTGTGTTCTGGCAGAAGAAACCACCTTGTGTGTTGATGCAATACCCAGGGCATGGAGGCGGACTAAGGGCACACTCATTGATGTCTGAACAAATCACAATAGGGGTAGGACAATCTCAGAAATCAACAATTCAATTAGCTCCGCAGAGGCTGAATTATATATGAACCAGTAATGTTTGTAATACAGACCTTGACATCCACCAGCACCAGGAAGGTAAGGGTTGCCTTGGTACCCTGCAGAGCAGTTGCAGAGATAACCAGAACGAATGGTTGAATTGATGCAGTAACTGTTGCTGCTACGGCAGGCATAGGAAGATGTGTCGACCCTGGCAACATCGCAAGTCTCATTGCCAACAGCCCAGTTTAGAATTATCGGGACTTCACCTTTGTGCTCATCCCAGAAGGTTGTTGCGTTCAGATACTCTGTGTGGAACCTAAATTTGTTGGCCTCCACCACCATGGCGTATCTGCAGTGCCTTTCGTCATCCATGCTACTTGTGTTCACATCAGATGCATTAGCATCACTGAAGGAAATATTGTGGTAGGACAAGTTGCTACTGAGTGCAACCTGGCAGCAGCCAACACCGGTGCACGACCCCTCTTGTGCCGTGCTGTTTATGTAAGGTGAGGACTGAGTCAAGCACCCGATCACATACTGCATAAACAGGAAAGTAAAAATTATTTTACTGCATCACATTGAAATCTATTTTTTGGGGAACTGGTGGTAAAACTGTGTGTGTTGGAGAGAGAGAGAGAAGGGGGGGGGGGGGGGGGGGGGTGCTCACGATGGCAGATTGCCTTAAGCCCGCCATGAAAGCGAGTGCATTGGCTCCAATAACTGTGAACATGTTGTCCTTCTCTGAGACCGTGAACAGGCGTGCCACGGAAGTCCAGGAGGTTTGAGTTTGAGCCGTTGTGGCACATGGAAGCAATGTGACTCATCATCCGAACCTGGCCTTGGAGCAGAAATATGTCAGCCACCAGCAGGTCAGAGAAGTAAGTCACATTCCTCTGGCCATCCTGAGACTTGTTGCAGTGGAGCTCAAATCCTTCCATTGCACAGCCGGGGCCAATCCCAAATGGGTACACAATGTCGACGTCGCCACACTTGTCCGGGCAACCAGGGTGGGGCAACGATGAAGCACCCCTGACCACAGACTGCAATACAATTGCAAAGCTGAGGCTTCGTCGGAGTCGTCGTCTGGCTCTGGTACTCGTGGTACCTGCTGCGCCTTCTTCCCTTTCTTCCCCTGCTTCATCTTCTTGGCGGGGGCCTTAGGCTTGCTCCCCTCTGCGGGCGCTCCTTCCACGTGTTTCCCCTTTTTGTCGACGAAGTTAGCGCCCTCTGCCTCTTCGCCGGAGGCGTAGCGCGTGGCGATGTCGAACAACCCACTAACGGTAGTGGGGGGCTTTCGTCCAAGTTTGCGCACCAGGCCTCGATTCGTCGTGCCCAGGAGGAAGGCGTGAAGCACCTCCGAGTCTCCGACGTTCGGAAGGTCTGTGCAACATTTGGAGAAGCGACGAACGTAATCCCGCAGGGATTCGCCGGGCTTCTGGCTACATTGCCGAAGGTCCCAGGGGTTCCCCGGGCGTACGTACGTGCCCTGGAAGTTGCCCACGAAGGTGTTCACAAGATCGTTCCAGTCATGGATCTGGTTCGGGGGCAGCTGCTCCAGCCACGCTCGCGCCGAGTCCGCGAGATGGAGGGGCAGGTTGCGGATGATGACTTCGTCGCTGGACGCACCGCCCAGCGTGCATGCCAGGCGGTAATCGTTGAGCCAGACTCGAGGGTCGGTCTCCCCGGAGTATTTGACGATGGTGGTTGGTTGCTGGAATCGCGGAGGTATCGGTGCCGTCCGGATCTCGCGGCTGAACACCCGAGTACCAGGAGGTTCCGGCGACGGGCTCTTGTCTTCACGGCTGTCGTAGCGGCCTCCACGTCGAGCGTGGTACCCATGGCCGGTGGTGGTGTCGAGCTTCCTTTTGTTGAGGATGTGACGGGCGTCATCTTTGCCGGCCCGCGTGTCCAGCATGCGCTCCTTCACAGGAGCCTTCATCGGGCTCTTGAGAGGAGTGCGCACCGACTCCGCCCGGTCTTGCGCTCCGCCCACGACTCCCGTGCTGTCGGAGCATCTCATACGCGACGCGGAGCTCTCGGCCTGCTGTACCGCGGCCTGTTCGATCAGGACTTGCGCCTCGCGGCGCAGGTTGCGGCCCTGCGGCGTTGATGGCTCCGGCATCGCTCGTATCAGCGTAGCCGCGGCGATTAACTTCTGGCTAGTCCTTGCTAGGGCCAGGGGGTCATCCCCGTGGTCGTCGGCCATGATTCGCGCCTGCGCGGTGCGTGCCACCTCCTGCGCGAAGTTGCTGGGCCCCGGTCGCCCCGTTTCGAGGGCTGCGCGCAGCCGTCGAACCTGGCGTCGCTCTTCTTCGAGGCTGGCCTCGAGTTCTCGCACCTGGATCAGCTGGGCCTGAATCAGCGCGGCGTCCCCGGTCGTGGGAGGTGCTGGCCGTCGGGGTGCCGCGCTTCCCACGGGTTCTCGCGCGGGTTCTCGCGGCGCGACGATGCCGTTGTCCTCCGTGTCCGGCTCGATCACTGCTGCGACAAAGCACTCCCGCGTGGGGTCGTGATCCCCTGTGCTCGAGTCATCAGAGTAGTCGAAGCAGTAGTCCGTCGCGGCCTGGAACGCCACGAAAGCCTCGTAGTCGCGAAGTTCGAGGTAGTCCCACTCCGGGTCCTCCTGCGAGGCCTCGTCAGCGCTTGTGCCGAGGTATGAGTCGCCCGGCGAGGTCGCGATAAGGTTCCGGATCGAGAGCAAGTGATGTCCAGCAAGATCGTCGTAGGCGTCCATCGCCGTGCTGATGGATGACGAGTATGCCATGCCCGCTCCACGCATCCCATACGGGAAACGCGACGGCTCGGCCTCGCCCTCCTTGTTCGGACGCGTGGTCGGAGGTGCAGGCGTTGGCGTGGCCTTCGTCCCCTCGGCAATGGTGCTTTCGCTGAGGTCGACGTCGTCCAGACGACGCGCGCGCGCAGCCCGGCGCCGCTCCATGCGTGCTTGTCGTGAACGTTGCCCTGAGCGCCTCCTGCGTCTGGGCGTTGGTGGCGGCGGTGGGCTTGTCGCGGCGGTCGTGGCCGTGGCGGCCGCATCCCTTGGGAGGAGCCGCATGAGATAACCGTTGCCGGTTGCCTCAAACCCCAGGCTCCCAAACCAGATAGTGAATCCGGCCGGGAGCGGGTCGGATGAACCGTAGGAGCAGCGGTCAACGAGGCGCTCGGTACGGATCACCATCGAGAGAACTGGTGGGTCAAGAAGTTGATCACAGCGCGATCCCCCTACCTGGCGCGCCACTGTCGGTGCCGGAACCGCGCGGGGGTCCAAACACCTGCAGAAAAATGCGCTGTGTCCCGTCTCTCGATGGTTGATGCAAGGGCAATACGGTGACACGAGGTTTATCCTGGTTCCGATCTTCCGATCGTACGTCCAGCAGGGTGTGCTTGCGCACTTGTATTGCCTCGCACCGGGGGTGCTCGTAGTAGGGGGCTACAAGCTTGGCGGGAGAGGAGGATGAGCCTCCAGGTCCCTTAGCACGAGTGAGAGTTGTGTTCTTTGGTGAGCTAAATGGTGAGTGTGTGAGTGAGTGTCTCCGGTCCTCTTTTCTATGGGGCTGCCTCCTCCTTTTATAGTTCAAAGAGGGGCAGTTACAAATAGTAAAAGTACAGTACTTAGTACAGTGACGGCGTACGACGGGGCGTGACTGCGGGCGTGACCTTTGTCTTGGCTTGTGTTGTCGGATTAGGCGACTCCCCGGCGTATGGCGTTCTGGCGCAAGACGCGACGTTCCCTGTACATGACGTGCGCTCCTTGTGCTCCTGATTTTATGGGCTGGCGTGGGTCGTCATCATCAAGTACATCAGGCCACGGGCCCGTTCGAGGGCTCCCCCTGTTCGTTCGAGGGGTCCCCGTACCGGAGTTGGTAGAACAGGGGAGCGTGACAGTACAGGGCTGTCACATCGCTCGGGCTCGTGACGCCACACAGGTTCATCACGCTGTACAGCGTAGAGGATGACCGCATGGAGTCAGGTGATGACCGCACGGTGTCGGAAATGACCGCACGGTGTCAGGGGTTGGCGGAGATGACCGGGGATGGGCTGATGATTCGCTGCTTGACTTCCTTGCCCCAGGCCGTGCGGAGCCATTTAATGCTCTTGTCCATGGGTAGGTGAGCCGTCAGTGGGCCCTCGAGCGAGGGGTCTCGAGCGAGGCGGAGTTGGGCATCGAGAGCGGCCTCCGGGCCTCGAGCGAGGAGCCTCGAGCGAGGCGGAGTTCCGCCTCGCTCGAGGGGTGCAGGACACCCTCGAGCTCGACAGCGGATAAGACTTCCGCACTTGTTTTTCGCCGGGTTAATTGGTTCCAGCGGTTTAGTTGGTGATTATCGTTGTCTTAGGGCCTCTCCCAGGATTGTCACCGACAGAATTAAATATAGTAACAGGTGCAGTTTTGGCATCATAGTGCAGTGCATTCTGTATAAAGCCACCTGTATAGGTCTAATCAACAACACACTAGTGGCAGCAGGCTATCCTACAACATTCTAGCAAAATAATAAGAGAACTTCACCTCGCATTCAACATACTGTTTGTCCATTAGAGGAGCCAAAACTTTAGCAAGCTCTCGAGGCAAGTACCCAAGCATCTCCTCGCATTCAGACGCTGCATAAAGCACCTACCAATGGTATTCAGAAAGATTCACTACATGGAGGGTATTAATCTTTTTTATTTGGAAAAGATGGAAACCTTTATAGCATCAGAGTCCTTAGCATTCAGAGGGTCTCTCAGCAAAGTAATGCCTTCATCTTCTCTCAATTCAATGTTCTCATGGAACCTCCGGCCAACTATGACAGTGTCAACTGCTATAATGTTGCTAGAATCCAAATCTGTACATGCATCAATACTGCAAGAGCTTGCTAGTGTTGGAAGCATGCCAGGAGAGCAGTCTTCCACTAGAGCATTACTTACAGCATCCTTCACATTTGGTAAGACAGTATCTGAAGGCACATGGGTACTAATCGTCTTAGAAGTGCTGAGTGAGCCTGAACCATTCAGATAACCAGGTAATGAAATAGCAGCATCAGCCTTTGAACTCCCAGTGTCACTATCCAGCGAGAAGGATGCTTGGTCTCTAGATAAATCTTCGTCTATCTGTTTCACACTTTCTGTTTCAACCTCATTGATCAAATTCTTAGTAGTAGGCTCAGCGGAAACTTTTTTACTAAATCTGAAATTAAGAAGGGTGCTCTGTGTTAACTTCCGTTTTGTTCCTCTTGTAAGGCATATATCTGCACAAGTTAATACCGACACAAAAGTCAATCTTCAGAATAGTATTGATATGTATAGCATGCTCTTTATGCACCCAGAATACTAGCAAAGTAGCAATAGTGTCACAACCACTTGTGCATGTGCAGCGGTACATTTGTAAATTTCACTCAAACTTGTTCGCATACTGAACCAACAAAGAGAAGAAAGGGAAGTGCCTTAGGTGGATATATACTACAACTTTATCTAGCTTATTCTGACTGAAAAACAACTGCTGCACGAACAGTGAAACACCAGATGATGTGAGCTTGTGATTTGAGATTAGCTAATTAGAGCAAGAACCACCTCTAGGCCTTTGTTTGTTTGGTTTGAGTCGTAGCAATGTTTTTTTTTCTTTTTTTTCTTTTTTTTTTTTGGAGAATAGTCGTAGCAATGTTTCAGTCAGCGCCGATACTACTAGCATTTCGCGACAAACCCAGCCGGCACAAGTAGTCCATGCTCTACACTCTCCATCCCGGTAAATGCAAGGGAGCATTGCAGGCATTCAGGACAAGCGTGGGGTTCGTGCACGCACCGAGGTGGGTGTTGACGCAGTAATCCGAACCGCGGATGGACTCGCCGCATACAGGGCAGGCCACCCATTCCGCGCCCACACCCGCGCCGCCGTTTCCCCCGGACGACGGACCAGCCTTTCCACCCGCTGCCTCGCCCGAGCCGCCCCCGTCGTCGGCCTGGACAAAAACCAAGAGATGTCAATGGGCGGTAGTGGTACGTTTGGCGGGGTTGGGGGCGGCGGGGTTTGACTTCAACCTGAGCTGCGGAGGCAGAGGGCAAAGGGGAGGATGGGGATAGGACGGCGGCGAGCGAGGCCGGGAGAGGGGAGCGGCGGCGCCGGCCGATGAGGCGGACCAGGCTCTCCCGGCCGGTCAGCATGGCCGCCGGGGAGGCGCAGAGGTGGCGGCGCGCGACGGGGCGGGAAGGAATGGGCGCGGGCGCGCGGCTGGTGACGTGCGGCGCGAACTGGTCGGGCCGGCCCGCGGTGTGAACGCGCGGGGTGGGCTTTTGGCGTTTTCGCGCCGCGGGTAGCGCAGTGGTTTACACGGAGCAGTGGGGTGGTGGGGTGCACCGTTCAAGATAGCAAAGCCAGCTCACGTGATTCTGTTCCCCAGTTTTCACACTGTTTTTGACTCTTAGAGACGGGTCAGGGTCATACTCCTTTCCAAGTATATTACTCCGTACTACATTGACAAGTTACTATTTTGTTTGTATAACACGTTATAGCTAAGATGAATTCTTGTCTATAATTTTACTGGCATATACGCAGCTGAAAGCGACACTGATGCAGTAAAGCGTTGCTAGCTTTAGAGTGATTTATTTGTCATGCCGTCTGAAACTGACGCCTTGAGAACAAAAATTGCAATATCAAAAGAATCACAAGGAAGATTAAAAGATTTAGCAAAGCTTACCGCATTTGCACACATAGAAAAGAAGAAAGGTAGATTGCCATTCTCGCATGTCGACATATTAACTGTTTTTTTGCTTTGTACAGATGCAAGAACATTTTAACTTTGATTTGGTCAGAATTGATCTTGAGTAAATTTCATGGCCGGTCCCTAAACTATTGGGCAGTTCTCATCTAGGTCCACGAACTATAAAATTGCATTTTTGGGTCCCTAAACTATCTAAGTGGGTCATCTAGGTCCAAATCTGCTACGGGACATCCAAGAGCTGACATGACGCGCAGATTGTGATGCCTACGTGGAACCAGACATGTGGGGCCCATATGTCCTCCTCCTCCTCCTCCTCCTCCTCCTCCTCTCTCTCTCCCTTCTTCTTTCTCAACGATTCCCCACCAACCGAGCTCCAACCGTCGTCCAACTTCGGCGTCGGCGCTCCATCTCCACCCAATTCCCCACGTCACAAGCTCTCTCACCTCCCTAGCTCTGCCCTGAACCATTATTGAATAGCTTCGGTGATAGGGACCACCGAAATCACGAGGAATCATGGCTCCGCGGGCCGAGCGAGCCTTGCCGCCGGTCGAGCGAGCTCAGGTTCCACCCAGGGGAGCTCCGCCGTGGGCGGGGAGAACAATGCGAGGACGACGATGGCACAATGGCGCACGGAGGAGGGCTCCGGTGAGGAGCAGGCATGGAAAGGCGATACCGGGAGATGGCCGCTGGGCGAGCGAGGCCGAGGTTGTCGCGGGGAGAGACGGGCGAGCGCGAGGCGAGACAGCCAGCGTCGCCAGGTAGAGATGGCCTGGGGAGCGCGGGTGATGACCGACATCGCTAGGGGGAGAAGAAGGTCAGGCGAGCGGGGCTGGGGTCGCCAGGGAGAGACCACCGGGGGAGTGCGGGGAGACGGCCCACGTTGCTAGGAGGCTAACATATGGGCCCCACGTAGGCTTCACAGTCAGCACACCATGTCAGATATTGGATGTCCTCATGGTAGATTTGGACCTAGATGACCCAGTTAGATAGTTTAGGGACCTAAAAATGCAATTTTATAGTTCGTGGACCTAGATGAGAACTGCCCAATAGTTTAAGGACCGGCTATGAAATTTACTCATTGATCTTATTGAGAGATAAATGTGACAAACTGACATTTAAATTTAAATTTTTAAAAAGTGAGTATTATAATCAGATAGTTTATATGTCAACCATGATCACTCAAACATTGGATACAGAATATATAAAAAATGATTGTATCATCGATCATGTCATGGTTAGACACATTGTCGGTGTTTCGTACCACCGGCTAGTGAATTTGTCTATCTGCGCGTGGGGATCCTGATGGTTAGCGAGTCAAGCACAAGGATGTATACTGGTTCAGGCAATTTACCCTACGTCCAGTGGGGTGGTCTGCTCGCGTTGCTCGCTCTGGTGTTCGTAGTAGGGGTTACAAACGGGCGAGGGAGAGGAGTTCTCAAGCCTCTGGGGAGTACGTGAGTGTTGTGTTCGAAGTGTTTTTTTGGTCCGCCGTCCGCCCATACCGCAAGAGAAGGCGGCGGTGGACGGGGGCAGGCAGGCCCCTCTTTACCTCATGGGTAAAGAGGGGGTTTCTTAGAGGCCACCTGCTAATATCCGCTGGTCTTCTACGGGCACCCGCCGGTCTCTCGGTCTTTGGCCCCTTGACCAAGCGTCGTATATTTACGGACGGTGCCCTCGTCTCACTGCCATGCGGTCAGAAGGGCAGGCCTGTCCGTTACGTGCACATGCCTCTGTTACGGCAGGCTTATCGTGGCGGCCAAATTGACTTAGTTTCCTTGGCCTCATGGTGGCTTTGGTACAATGCGCCAGTCCTTAGCGCGCCTTTTGGTGAATCCCGGTCCGTTCCGGTCGTCCAGGGACCCACAGGTACCAGGCGAGATAAGGGTAAAAGATTCCCCTCTAGGTCGGGCGAGGCGGCCGTGGCTCTGTCCTGTCTTTATCCTCCCGACCTTAGGGTCGGGTGAGGCGGACAACCCCGACCTGGGAGCTTGCTTCCTTTCCTTTGGGGGTCGGGCGAGGCGGACGCCCTCTCTGTTCTGGGCCTTTAGTCTTTGACCAGGCTGGGCCGGCTGCGCAGTCTTGATTGGATCGTTCCTCCTTCGTGGGTCGGGCCTAACCCTCTTGTCTTAGTTTTAGCTTTATCTTTGGGTTTAATCCTTTGCTTTGGAGACCCTGGTATTGCCCCTCGACACACATGTATAAACTTTTTTATATAAAATTACAAAGTATTAATGTGTTGCTACATTAGCAAAACTAACTTTGTAGATCACAATTTCGAGATAATGACTTATGAGTGATCGGGTACGTGATATATGCAACACATGTAAAATGAAACCCACACACCCGCCCTTATCAAACCGCTCGAGGTGATAGATGCTTCCCTTATTTTTCGAGGCACCATCTATCTCACATACACCCTCAATCTTGAAGGGAGCCATGATGACGGCACAAAATGCGGCCAACTCCTTCCTCTCCCCCTCCCTTGCAATTTAAGCCCACTAGTCGGAGTTGAGGAAGAAGAATATATTAGGGTTAGGAATTACTCGTGAGTCGAAGAAGGACGATTGCATTTAGCGTTAGGGGTTCAGATTAAGAGTTGGTATCTAACCAATAAAGAGGGTGACATCCAGTCCAGCGGACAGTTATGGCCCTGGATTGTTGGTGTTGAGGTGGACCAATAAATCGCTTGACAATGAAGATAGAGATGATGATGGGAACATTTAAAAAAAACACATAACATGTCTAATAGTTTCTTTTCTTTTGGTGTTCTTAGGTAGCTAGGTTGTTGTGTCCTATTTTCAATTTCTAGACACTTAAAGCATCGGCTCACTGGATTAATTTTTCATCAATGCTCATCGCCCAGCCAACACTCACACTACTCCTTGTTACTATTTCGAAATTAATTATTAATGTCGCCAAAATTCCTTTTACCAAAAGCTTTTTCGTCTAAATATCTCGACCCCACAAGAATAACCAACACGATAACTACGCCGGCCAAACCGCCAAAGGGCAAGGCCTGCACCACCGGCGTGCCCCTTGCAAAAATATCCCCGCCCGCGTCCCCGCTGTCACGTCTTCTAGAAAACGCCGTTAACCCCAGCACACTGTGCCGTGCGTAACCTAGCTAATTATCCCCTTTCCCCCGTCGCTATCCTCACCCCATCGCGTTGCCGGATCGAGCTCGCCCTCTCTCTCTCGAACCTCGCTTCGCCGCACGGCACTAAAAAGCCCGGCCGAGCCCAAGCCCTCATCCCCTCCACACGTTTCCGCCTCCCGATCCACACCCCGCCGCCGCCGACACAGCGCCGCTCCCTTCCCTTCTCCTCCCCTCCGACCGCGAGCCTCCCAGCCCTCGCCGCAGCCGAGGCCGACCGACCGACCGACCGAGCAACCAAGCCAGCACCGCTCCTTCCCCCCCCCCCCCCCCCCTCCCCCCAGGCTGCGCGGGGCGCGGCGCGCACACCGCGAGCGAACGAGCGCGGCTATTGTTGCCCCCTCCGTGGTAAGGCGCGGACGCCAGCTCATCCTCTAATCGCGTCCCGTGAGGGCGCGAGGTTCTCTGGTGGTTACGCGCGCCCGTGTTGCGTGTTTGTGATCTGAGGTGTCCGGTTGGTGCGCGCAGGGAGGCGGTTCCGGGTGGTGCGCGGCACGGTGGATGGCGTCTAGCGCGGCAGCGGAGGCGGCCGGGCTAGCGATGGACGATGACCACGACGGATGGGCGTCGGATGGCGAGGTAGATGTGGAGATGGAGGTAGGGGGTGAGGTCCGCGGCGACGACACCGACCGGAGGGACGGCGGTGCGAACGACGACGACGAGTACTCGCTGGTGAGTGTAACCTTTGTGCCGGTGGCGGCGACCTCAGTTGCTTTCCTGCTCGCAAATCTGAGGAGGGGTCGCCGCGTTGTGGCTCTGCTTGTCCTCTGGATTGATGATTGCAAGGTTCCTGCCGTTTTTTTTATTCACCTCCCGGAAATTGAGCTCGAGATCGTTCAGTTAGGGCTTGGTGTGTACCATGTTGCGCTACATGTCGGTGCTGGATCGTTAAAATTACCCATCGACAGATCTTTGCCCGTACTAGGTTTAGTTCTTTCAGGATAGAAGTTTATATGCTATAAATTATGGTTAGTTTTGTGAAGTGGGTGTGCTGCTAACATTAGTGTGAACCGTGTGGTAAAGCACATGTGGGGAAGCAAGGACAAAGTAGAAAACGTTAACCCGCCATCAGACAAGCAAACTAGAGAATAGCAAGCAGTAATTCTACTAAATTTCAAAGCGCATGCCGAATTGCAGTGTTGAATTTTCCTCACTTAGTCCTTTGGTGCTGAATTATTTATGGGACAAGGAGACTTGATGTCAACTGGGCTTGTGGAGCAGATTTGTTCTGGCCAATCATGTAGCTCTAGACTTCTCTCTTTTTTTGCGCTTATCCTCAGCCAATAATGATTTGCCTTATTTTCCGCTCTGGCCTCTAACAGGTCGCTTTCATACAAAGCATTTGCTGCATAATTTTCTATGCCCAACATGACACGGTGTTACAGCTGCATTATTTCACTGCTGTTTGAATTGCCTTAGACCAAAGAGCATGAAACATGGATTTCAATTAGTAGATGAGACTTATGTCTTCTCTTTGTTATTGGAGCTAAGACTAATTCACCTTTTGAATAACTGCCCACTTAGTTGGGGGCATGCTTTTGGCATGAGGGCTAAGGGCCACTAGCATGGATTTGCATGAGATATGGCCACTATCTGCTTAATGTAAATTATGAATGATTAAAAAATCTTTCGATCTGTTTGTAGGATTATCTCTATATATTTTGATAACCAAATTGAGGCATGATGATTTTTTGCTTCAAGCCCTAAGATTGTTCAGACCTTCTTGTTAATTTTATGTTTATAACCTATTGATGTTGGACAATGTTTCTGCAGGTCACTAGGGTAAGTGACACATCAGCAGCTGAAGCAAGGGCAGGAAAGGATATACAAGGTATACCATGGGAGAGGCTAACCATAACCAGGCAGGACTACAGAAAAGCTAGGTTGGAACAGTATAAAAACTACGAAAACTTCCCTCAATCTGGAGAGCTCATGGATAAGGTGTCCTCGCTAACACCCATGCTCATTTATCAAAGTTCATTTTATTATTTTGATTGTTCAAATATCCTAATTATTGGGGAAAAACATTTTTCTTAGTTGTGCAAACAAGTGGAGCCGAGCAGCAAGTACTACGAGTTTCAGCACAACACTAGATCAGTGAAGCCATCAATCCTCCATTTTCAGGTAATTTTGCATTGCGACTTTCCTTTCAGTGCAGGATATGCAGTAACTATGTGTAATATATTTATATGACAACAAGTTGCTATCAACTATCTATTTTCCTTCTTTATTGTCAGCATTTATACTGTTTTATTTGCAAACATGCAATCTGCTTGTAGTATAAGAAATTCGAGGAAGAAAATTAGTGCTAGTCTTTTACATGACATTGCCAAACAATTGCATGATGGATTGATGACAGGTCTGATCTAACAATAATAACAAAAACTAATCATAAGGAGTTTTCTCAGGTAATCAATGTACCCAGGCTAACAAAGAGGATAATAAGTTAATAAAAAAGGGGCGTACCCAGTGCCGTAGGCTCCCGCACTATATGGGGTCTGGGGGTAGGTTGTTTAGCGCACAGCCATTCTTGCACATAAATGTGCAGAGCACATAAATGTGCAGAGGCTGGGGCTTGAACCCTGAAGCTCTACCACTGCACCAAAGGCCGCCCTTTTAGGATAATAAGTTAATAACAGGTATAAAAGTGAGTGAAGAACAAAGTTCTTGTTTAAAAAATATTTTGTTGGATATCAATAACATGTATAGAAGTGTAATCGGTTTATTCTCTGCTAGGAAATGGAGACTAGTTATTGTGTTTGTCTGCATAGTCTTATCATATGACTCAATGGCTGCTCAATACTAACTATTTCTTCTGTAGCTTAGGAATTTGTTATGGGCAACCTCGAAGCATGATGTCTATTTTATGTCAGAGTCCACGGTCGGACACTGGTCACCATTGTCTCACAAATTGTCTACGGTTCTCGACTTCTCAGGGCATGTTGCTCCAGCAGAGGTATTCCCCTTAAAGATTCCCGCTTGCAACCTATTGAATAAATATCATTTTTATTTTTTGATTGATGTTCTCGTCTCTAAAATTAAACAGTTCTTATTGCTAATGCAAGTCTGTTCCTCTTTTTTCTTTTCACCAGAAGCATCCTGGCAGTTTACTAGAAGGGTTCTCTGGGGTTCAAGTCAGCACACTTGCTGTGAATGAGGGTTTATTGGTAGCTGGTGGTTTTCAAGGAGAACTAATTTGCAAGGTAAGGCACCAATTTGGACTTTGTGTATTTGCCTCAGTTGTATTTATTAATGAATTCCCTTTCCCACTTAGGATGTAGCTTTTAACTGTTCATATATCATTTTTCCCTATATACACTGCATTGCACATGTTAAAGATCTAGAATGGAAGATGAAAGGATTTAATATACTCCATATGATGCAGTTCTTAGATGTATTCACTGCAAACAGTTTTTTTAACAACCTTGGTGCTTCGAGGGAAAAAATTATTGGAAGCACTACTCATTTGCTCAGCAATTTTCTTGTCTTGTTACAGGGTTTAGCAGACCGCAATGTGAAATTCTGTACAAGGACAACTTCGAGTGACAATGCTATAACGAATGCCATAGATATATACAGATCGACAAGGTAAAAAAAAACCCTCAACTTTTCACCTTCAATCTAAAGGTGTACATTGTCAAAAGTCTGAAGGTTTCGAAATTGCTTTGCAGTGGAAGCTTGTGCATTACAGTATCCAATAATGATTGCGGTGTCCGTGAATATGACATGGAAAGATTTCAGCTCTTGAACCACTTCCGTTATAACTGGCCAGTGAATGTGAGTTCTAGTTCAATAGGACCATACTATTAGCTATTTCTTGTTCTTTCATCCATATATGACTGTTCATGATTGCTTTCTTAATTAAACAGCACACATCAGTGAGCCCGGATAGAAAACTTTTGGCAGTGGTTGGAGATGATCGAGACGCGCTTCTTGTAGATTCACGGAATGGGAAGGTATAGAGCTATATTTGTTTATTCATGGCCATTGTTATTTTACTGTTGTATTGTTGCATGACTAAAGTGTGCTATATTATTCTGTCATATCTGTACAGTAGGACTTCCTCTTTTTATGGAATACTTTGTTTTGTATTTTGCCGGGGTCACAAAATTACTGTATTGATGGCAAAGATCCATTTTGTTACTGAACAGAGACAATGAGAGCTGAGTAAATGGTGTTTTGCAGGTAACCTCTACCCTCGTCGGCCATCTGGACTACTCATTCGCAACAGCATGGCATCCAAACGGGCTTACCTTCGCGACAGGAAACCAGGACAAAACCTGCCGTGTCTGGGACTTGCGCAACATGTCGACCTCCCTCGCAGTCCTTCGGGGCAACATCGGCGCGATCCGGTGCATCCGATACTCCTCAGATGGGAGGTTCCTGGTGTTCTCAGAACCTGCCGACTTTGTGCACGTGTACAGCGCCGCTGCTGACTACAAGAAGCGGCAGGAGATCGACTTCTTCGGCGAGGTGTCTGGGGTCACGCTCAGCCCTGATGATGAGTCCCTGTTCGTCGGGGTGTGCGACCGTGTCTACGCCAGCTTGATGCAATACAGGATGAAACATGCGTTCGATTATCTCGACTCCTACGTGTGAAGAGAAGAACTCAATTATCTGGTGCTGGCTGTCTGTTGCCGGATGTCGGCCACTGCTCTCGGTGGCGGTTCTGGTGTGCGGTTCAGGGAATGTATCTGCCTGTTCTTGTGCGCTAAGCCCATGGTGTACGGCGAGTTGAGGACTCGGGCGAGTCTGCCGTGTAAATAGTTTAGCAGCTAAGCATAATGTCGAGGTCAGGTACTGTCCGAACATATGAGCAGAGTAATGTATGTTTGCGCTGTTAGTTTCAGACTTGAAATTTAAATAGGTCTCGACCAAATTTTTAAGGCATGTTTTTACTGTGGTACACATGATTTAACTTCAAAATCTGTAGGAATCTCGCATGTTTACCAAGATGTTCACAAGTTCACTAGGCGTCGGCACGCACTAGCTGTTTTGAAGTAATCAATACGAGTGATTTATCTGATTCTGAATTAAGAAAGGGCTGTCAGTCTGGCAAATCTCGACCGTTGTTTCGTCATCCAACTGCTACTGGAGCCAGAGAGCCACTGCACTTCACCACGCTTGCCGCCACGACAGACGTCACGGTACTCGTGCCCCGGAATCTCATCCATTCCTCGAAACTCCTCTTCGGGTCGGCCTCACGGCGAGGGAAGACAAAAATCTCGCCCACTCGGCCGTTCAGCCGCCACCGCCAGCAAAGCTCCCTCCAATTTCAAGCTCGACAATGGCCGCGGGGCCTGTGGCCGCGCCCTCCTCCATCGCGGTTCCCTCCGCGCGCCGTCACCGGGCGCTCCCGCCGACCGCCTCCGCCGCGTCCCGCGAGCCGCCGCGCGCGTGGAGAGCGGCCGGCGCGGAGGAGAAGGCACGGCGCGGGAAGGAGGCAGAGGCGGATGAGGAGGCGGCGGAGAGGCAGCGGAAGGAGGAGGTGAACCGGAAGATCGCGTCCCGGAAGGCGCTCTCCGTCATCCTTCGGCGCGAGGCCACTAAAGCCGTCCTCGACAAGCGCAAGCCCGGCAAGGGCACCCGCCGCCTCCTCCCACGCACCGTCCTCGAGGCGCTCCACGACCGCGTCGCCGCCCTCCGCTGGGACTCCGCGCTCAAGGTCCTGATCCCTTCGACTCCTCCAAACCACCTACTCCATCGCAGTTGCAGCACACTTCTCCGGATGAAATGTTGCTTAATCATGCTGTGCCAATTGCCACGCAGGTGTTCGAGCTAATGCGGGACCAGGTGTGGTACAGGCCTCACATCGGCATATACATCAAGCTCATCACCATGCTCGGCAAGTGCAAGCAGCCGGAGAAGGCGCACGAGCTGTTCCAGGCGATGATCGACGAGGGCTGCGCCCCCAACCTCGAGTCCTACACTGCCCTGGTATCCGCGTACAGCAGGAGCGGCCGCTTCCGCGAGGCTTTCGAATTGCTTGATCGGATGAAGGACAACCCTGGTTGCTGGCCCGATGTGCAGACGTACTCGATTCTCATCAAATCCTGCTTGCACGCCTATGATTTTGAGAAGGTGAAAAGTTTGCTGGCGGATATGGCGCGCGCGGGTATCCGCCCCAACACGGTCACATACAATACACTGATTGATGCTTATGGGAAAGCAGGAAAGTAAGTGACAACAACAACCCCTGCGCTCTTCATACTAAATGTGTGATAAGCTAGTTCTTACATTTTCTAATGCATATATATGCATCCTATAAGTGCTATGAGTTATCAGATTTACCGCATAATATGCACTGGTAGGATAACCAAAACTAGAATTTGGAGAAGTTTGTCACTCACTGGCGAACCCTGTAGTCATCCAAATCTTCAGATATCCCTAGATTCAGTTCCATGAAATTTGTTCAGCTAATGCTGCTTTGTTTTTCAGGTTTGCTGAGATGGAATCAACTCTTCTGAAGATGTTATCACAAAATTGCAAGCCTGATGTTTGGACAATGAATTCTACTCTCCGAGCTTTTGGCAGCAGTGGCCAGATTGAAACTATGGAAAACTGCTACGAGAAGTTCCAGACCTCTGGTATCTCCCCAAACATTAAGACCTACAATATTTTACTTGATTCCTATGGTAAAGCTAAAATGTATGAGAAGATGGGAGCTGTAATGGAGTACATGCAAAAGTACTACTACTCCTGGACAATAGTCACATATAATGTAGTTATTGATGCATTTGGAAGGGCAGGAGACCTTGAACAGATGGAATATATATTTAGACTAATGAAATCTGAGCGCATAAAACCCAATTGTGTTACACTCTGTTCGTTGGTTAGAGCATATGGAAGGGCCGAGGAAGTTAAGAAAATAAAGACAGTATTGAGAATTATCGAGAATTCAGACATAACATTGGATATTGTGTTCTTCAACTGCTTGGTGGATGCATATGGGAGGGTGGGATGCTTGGCAGAGATGTGGGATATTCTTGATCTAATGAAGGAGCATCGCTGCAAACCAGACAAGGTAACCTGCACTACAATGATCAAATGGTTTCTCATCAAAGGGATTGATGATCATCGTGTTCAGTATCTACGTGATCTTAAAGATGGGCGAATTACAGATGATACATAGGTGTGGACACAAGCAGCTCATTGAAGATGGGCTTTTGTCTACAATTTCCAAGGAAGTGGAATCAATCTTACAGAAGCCTTGGTTTATCACCTGCTGTCAATATCATGAGTTGTTGAATGCTACTGAATGAAATATTCCTCCTGATATCATGGGTTACTGACTTGAATGCTACTGAATCAAACACTCTTACGATATGCCCCATGATGGTGATTGTTTATAAGGAGCACATGAAGATTTATTTTTGCAATTTCAGTAGCAGAGCTATCTGGGAACATCTCAGCAAAGCTACTAATGGTAATGGCCTAATGAGTAGGGCATCCCACGAATGAACAGTTTATGGATGAGAGAGAAGCAAATTTTGGTGATTGAAGAATAATGGACATATTCTATAAGTAAGAGGGACGAGCTGGTGAAACTGGTCAGATTCTTCTTTGCTGTTGTGACTTGATGTATCGATGCAGCTGTATATGACTTTGTAATGTTGACTAGTGCAAAGACGTTTTAGTGTTTCATCTTTCAATTCTAGGAAATTACATTAGTCTAGGTGATTCTTTGGTGTCACCTAACATTGTTGCTATCATTGTCATGCATATAAAGAATATAGATGGTCCAAGTAATTCTTCCGAAAGGGGATTCTCCTTGACCCTGTTACAACAATGGCTCCAAAGGCTATGTAATTGGAGATGCTTTCTGGATCAACTTTTTTTTGTTTGAATAAGTGCTCAATTATTTGATGTTTAAAATAAATCATCCGTTTTTAATGGTTATATTCCCAATTAGTAACTGTTCTATTAGTAAATATCTAGCATGGAAAAAATATCTTGGTATTACAGAGTTTTTAGTATCATACATCCTAATGCTCGATCCAGCCGGAGTTATTCATAGCTTCTATCATACTGGGATTTTAAAATTTCACAGATGTGATTGTGTGATGTTTTCGTGGCGAGCTGTTTGTAATGAAATTATGTTCCTTGATTTCATTCATTTTTTTAACTAGTAGTTATGGGAAATCCTGGATATCGCTACAGATGTACACATGATGTTCAAATCCAACTGCAAGTAAAAAGTGGGTGGTCAATTGCATCTGTAGTGATTGCGACAGCGTTGTGGTTACTCATGAATTGACTGCAGGCTCTGCTTGTTTTGAAGCTTATACTAACTGAACCGAACACTTGTTTCTAGAAAGAAGAAACCCACTGAAACTGTGAAGCAAAGCTGTCATACATTGTGATTTGCTGTGGCTTAATTTCATGATGTTTGTTCATATTTCTTTTTGCAGCATATATTTAGAACCTAATCACGAATCATGTTTATGATCCATTCTTCCGCCAGAATTACGCCGATCCAAGATATTATCTCGATATTGAGGTCTTGTGGTGTTGTATGCTAATTATTTATCAGGGACGATCTGATCTTGGATCTGTGCATGTGAGCTATCAAAAAGCAAAGCTATGGATCATCATGGTTCTTGTATCTGGCACTCTTACTTGTACTTATCTGATTATCTTTCAAATTTTGTGTCCATGTTTGGTTGTAGCTATAGAAGTGAATCATTTCTGCTTTCTGATTTTTCCTAATGCAGGTTGCTCCTTGCCATTTTCAGGGGTTTGCTTTATTCCAGTTCCAGAAGCGGATAGATGTTGGCAGTTCGGCACTGAACTGAGGTAGGCGAGTAGCTTGTTTTCAAGGCCACTTTCTTATGGTACTAGCTGGGACCTAGTGCTTTCACAAAAGTTTCCAGTTTCAACTATTGCTCTATGGGAAGTTGAGAAAATAGGCACTGTTGAAAATTCTCAAGGATTCAGACATAATAACTGCATACTGTGTTCTTCAACCTTTTTAAAAACTTGACCATGGGGAGGATACATCCTTTGGTGGACGCATATGGTGGGGTGCGGTGCTCGTCAGAAATGTGGGATGTTCCTCACTAGATGTAGGAACACATACGCAAACTAACCAAGGTGACATGCGCTACGATGATCAAATGGTCACTAAAGGAATTGACAATCATCGTGTTGCTGTTCAGTACCTACGTGAGCTCAAACATCAGCAATGTACACGTGATCCGTAGCTGCGAACACAAGCATCCCATGAACTGACTTCTTTCTGCTATTCATCCCAAGGAGTCAAGGATATGCTTCACCATGGTTGTGAACGCAAAAGCATCCAATATCTATGAACACAGAGGCATCCCATGAGCACAAAGTTCTAGATACAGTGATAAAAATACCAGCAGTATTATGGAGTTCCCTTGATTGTACATCTGCTCCTAATGGCTTTGTTTGCATATAAACCAGCCAATGCAACAGAAAGAGTTGTTCATTTCTTCTATACCAGGAATTTTTTAGATTCATATATGTTACACCGAAAAGTTTTGTACAGCAAGCTGTTTCTGATGAAACCTGTTCCAGGCTTTCACCTATCGTGCAGTGACAACAGCAGCTAAAATCTACCAAAGTAGATTCGAAACGAACTATATCACCAGTAGATTTGTCGCAAAATATATTAGCATCCAATCATGATCCACGAACCATTGTTATTAAGTTTCAAGTTGTACCAATTTCACCTGATCATCTGGTGTTATATGAGCAATTGAGCATTCAGTACCCAGTGCCGTTCAAGTGTTCATCTTCTGACGGAAAAACAAACCAGCAGAAAAATAAGGACGAATTTGATGAGGAAGCGGGGTGCGTGCCTCGAGGGCGTCGAGTTCGACAATGGCGAGTGGGGAATGGGGCGTGGGGCTCGCCGGAGACGACGCGGCCGTACGAATGATGAGGCCGGTGGGGAGGAGGAAGGGGGGAGACGAAGAGGGAAGCTGCGGAGGCGGCTCCGGCGAAGAGGCAAGGGGTTGTAGGGGAGCACGCGCGTCAAGGTACAGTGCACGGAGAACTTCGTCGGCGTCGCCTCCGCCATCGTCGACGGCGACGGGGAGGAAGACGAACGCGAGGCTATGAAGGGGGGTTTTCTGAACAAATGTTGTCCCATTCAGGGGGTTTATCACAAAATATCGGATCGCGATTATTAATCGCGATCCTATTTAGGGGGTTTTTGTGTAAAATATCGGATCGCGATTATAATTAGGGGGTTTTATGTAGAATATCGGATCGCGATTATTTATCGCGATCCGAATTAGGGGGTTTTCTGTAAAATATTGGATCGCGATTATTATCCGCGACCCGGTTTAGGGGGTTTTGTGTAAGATGTTGTTGAACGGCAAGGAGCTCCGGCCGGCGGCCGCGACCGCGCCATGGCGGCTCCGGTCACCGACCAACCCCGGTTCGATTGGACTGGCAGAAACACTCCACTTCACGCCTGCGCCGCCAGCCGGAGGCCTCCCGTTCCCTCCCCTTTCTACGCGGTGATCCCGTCGGCGGAGGCCGTCGGCAACGAGCCGACGACGCCCCGAATCGCCGGGCACGTGCTCGATCCACTCCGCCGTCCCTGCTTGCGTATGGTACGGTACGGATCTCCAGCCCTTGGCCGCCTAGCCGGCCTTGACGGAGCCATGGAGGCGGCGGAGGCCGTCCTCTGCCGCCCTGGATCGACAGTTCAGCCAAGGCCCCGCCGCGAGGGGCCTGGATGTTAATCGTTCTGATCGCGTGCTGTATGCGGTGAAACAGGCAATTATAGTAACCACTATCCAGAAAGCAAAATAATTTTGCGAATTGCTGATCCTCTTGGCCTGTATGTATACTGCAAAACACATATATTAGCATCAAATCATCGTTAAGCTCATGTACCAATTGCAAATTGCACCTGTGTGTCCAAAATCTCATCTGGATTCTCAGATCATGTGGCGCGGATGTATGTGTGTTCGTCCATTATTCAGTGCTGTTCTGGTCTCAGCATCTGTGCATGTGAGCTACCCAAATCAAAGCCAGTTCCACTGAGCGGCCTCATCACCATATTTCTAGTTCTGCAACACTATTTTGTCCAAATTTTGTGTAGCCTCATCTCGGTAGCTAGCTGTCTCATGAACTCCTGTTGTTTCTGATGGATTTTGATACATGCTGTCATGAGTATCTGTCGAAAGAAACTGCGGTATCTGATTTCTTGTTTTTTCTATTGTATATAGTTATATATTATATGGGTTTGCTTCGTTCCAAAAAAGCAGTCATCGCTCATCGGATGTTGGCAGATTGGCACTGAGCTGCGAGCAGCTCGTTTTCAACGTCACTTGTTGGTTGTTCTTTCTGCTACTATCTTGGGACCCACTGCTGTATGAGCCCCCAGAAGGCCAGGATCATCAACTTTCACCAGGGATCATCAGAGGCACTGCACATATCCTGCCTAGAGTTATCATGCAAGGCTCTGAGTTGTCGTGGTGGTACTGGTACAGAGCACCGAGTGCAACCGTACCGGGCCAGACACAGCTAAAATGCACGGGAAATGACATGACCACATACAAAACCTTAATGCTTGGCACAGTGGAGGCCTGGACTGGAGGGATTTCAAAATTCTAATGCTAATGTAGTACTGTGCCATGAGACCGTGCGTGCACAGATCATATATTCATATGTACAAGATCTGCAGTTGAGGACAATTCAACTCCTTGAAAGTTCTCCAAAACAACTACTTGCAAGATCCCTGACAGAACGCAGCCCATGCATGTAGCGATCCATCCAGAGTAGCAAAAGGAGAAAGGAGCTTTTCAAGTAGAATGTGACATATCCTGATTTTCTGATGCCTTTGGTTCAGTCAGTAGATGAAAGCATGCGGATGTAGCACAATATTTGCGTGCTGCCAATCACCTTTTATTTCAGGTATCCAGATTGGTTTCTTTCTTCTTGATGGAAAAAAAGATTGCTTACTTTCTTGCAATAAACTTTCGAAACACATGGTCTTAGCAACACGCGGTATATAAAAAGTTGCGGCCGAGATTGGCCCGTCGATATCCAAATCAGCATCCATCTGGAGTCAAAGGGGAGTAGAGTACTCCAGACTGCACAGTGGAATACCTCTTTGTGGACGAAATGGATGGGATGTTCCAGTAATCTGTGGAGGAAACCCTAACTATGACTTGGACTGGACCATATGCCAATGATCAACTGGTGGCTCGGAGCCGAAGACCTCCATTTGGACGCAGCGGGCGAACGCTCTGCGCCGAATATTTCCTTCTTCCCGGAGTTCGCCGATGAGCATGATGAGCCAATCAGCCAAGCCAGCCAGTCAGTGCACTGCGTTTGTCCTTTTCCATCATCCGTGACTTCCCGGAGAAGATGGGGCCGTGGTCCCGTGGAGACCCGGCGGCTGTTGCTGGAAGCAAACGCAAAGGCGGCCGAGGCCATATATTCTCGGAGCGAGCATCTGATCTGATCCACCCTAGCTTGTTTCCCTCTATGGCTAGTATGGGCGTGTTTAGATCGAAAAGGGGATGAAAAGTACGGAAATGTATTATTTTTATAGAAGCGTGTATAGAGATAGAAATAAAATGACACGATTTTATAAATGGATAACTTTTCATGAAAAGAGTACACTTTATCTAAATCTAAACAGGGCCTAAGCAAGAGAGATTCTGGCAAGACAGCTCGCCGACTTGTCCTAGCGCCGTTGGTTGCAGGCTGTTTTTCTTTTCCTTCCTTTTTTTTGGCGATTTTGGTCTAGCTCACTTTAATTTAATCTCATGCGATTCCTAATTAGATTTGGCAGATCTTTTTTTTGTATGAGCAGTTTACTGCATTTCTTTTGACGGGAGTTTACTGCATTTCTTGCTTAGTGGAATGAACACCAACACGGTGTGGATTACTTTTGCATAAGAAATTGCTTATTTTGACATATATCCAGAAACTTAGCTGAAAAGGCCAGGTTATTTAAGTTTTCAATTCAGTATGAGCGAATAAGTCATGTCCCACTATTGGCAGTGGCAGCACCTGCCTTTTCAGTGACTTTTAGTGAGCTTGGTCATTATTTTAGTTCAACTGCCTTAGATTAGTTAGGCTAAAAGGACCCTTTAATGGTTATCAAATTGACAAATTTTATATTATTACTACGTGATGCTCACAGGCATTGTTAATTAAGGGCAGTTGGTTCAGCTATTGCTCCCAAATAAGGCCAACTACAACAATAATTTTGGATATCACATGTTGCAGTGTTGGCAACACAGGGCTCCAACTTTTCCTTATAAGAAGCAACAAAAGCAGTAGTTGAAAAACATAAGGAGCGTCATTTTAGTATTTTTTTAACCCCCTAGAAAAAAGCAGGAAAAGGAAAGGAAATAAAAGCAGTCACAAGACTCGCTATCCCCTGCCTGCCCTGACAGGGAGGCAACTACAGTAACCACAGGCGTAAAAAAGAAAAAAAATCGAGTGCAAGAATGTTAACGACCATCATCACGTTCATCACACACCTCCCCACCTGCTCGACGGTCGATGTCTGAATCTTACGTTATTTACTATTCAAGAACGGAGACGGGACGAACTGGTCAGGAAACAAAATTCAGGCCACTGACTGACGAACTACCAACCTGCTCCTACTCTGCACGACTCGTTCGTCCCAACACACCGTTGTGATTTGTCAATGTCAAAGCCCCCTTCCTGTGGTTAAGCTTAAGCTAGGTCACCTCCCAAAAAAATAAAAAATTTACTATTCAGAGACGGAGACGAACTGGTCATGGAAATAAAATGAGCATGATGCCACTGACTGAGGAGGAACTGCCTACCTGCTCCTACTCAGCAGTCAGCACGACTCGTTCTTTCCCGTGCATCCCAGCACACCGTTGTCATTGTCAAAGGCCCTTTTCTGTGGTTATGCTTATGCCTAGGTAGGTCTCCCCCCAAAAGATCGGAAAACCGCATTGCATAGAGCGGCTTCGAGGGATATCACAGTTGAGGAGGGATATCACAACTGAGGAATGGTGGAACCAGTCACTCCAAGGTATACAAAAAGAAGACAGGCGAAGAGCATCGGCGATCCTTCTATATACCGCCTGGAATTTGTGGAAGGAACGGAACAGAAGGATTTTTGATGGGATCACAGCACCACCAACAAGGATCTTCCATCTAATAAAAGAAGAAATGAAGCTCCGAGAGATGGCGTGCACGCGCGGAGAGCCTATTCCAATTTAATTATGTTAGGTCTTTTAAGAGAAATAGAGTCATTGGATTTATGTAATATCGACATTGTAACAATTCGCATGCTTCTCCTTCTTAAATGAATCGGCAGTGCTCCTGCCCACTTTAAAAAAAAAAAAAAAGAGCGGCTTCGAGTCCGAGAAATGGTCGGAGAACATGAATGCAGGAGGCGCGCGGCGCCTGCACGGCCGCAGGGGTCACTGTGAAGGTGTTGCTGTCCGGCGTTCGGACAAACGGCCAGACGCGCCTATCGCTGGAGGGCGTTCAGACAAGCCGAAGCCGCCCGTATATTCTAAGTACAGGAGCTGCTGATTTGTCTGTCCTTTTGTGCTTCGAGGTTGCATTTTGTGCTTGTGTGCGACGACTAGGGAGCGTCAAAACCTCAAGGCTCGTGGTTCTTGTTTTTTTTTTTCTTTTTCGAAAGACCTCAAGGCTCGTCGTTAGTCAAGTTGTTCGATCCGTTGGCCAGAACTAGAATCCACACGACTGGTCTAGGTGCGTGCAATATTTATGGTCCTCCTGATTGGTAGTAAAGTAAGAGTGTGTTTGGCACAACTCCACTCCAACTTTTTAAGTCCTGCTCCAATTTTTTCATGCCAAACGTGTCTAACTCAAGAAACTTCAGATCCGAAAAAATCCTAGAGTTGGAGGCCAACTCCATGTTTTTCCTAGAGCTCCTTAAGAGGTGCTCCAAAAACCAATGTTACAAACATAAACATAGAGTTGAGGAATAATTACCCACCAATGTCATCCATTACACAGATACCCCTTCGCGAAAAAAGAAACCTTCGACTTCCCCTCCTCCTGTTCGCTCTTTTTTTTGCCGGAAAAAATCCTCCGACTCCCTTTTCCCGTTGTATTTTGCTTGGATAAAGCTGGCTGCTACAGTACCGTACTGTAGCACTCGTAAAAAGGGGCAAAAAAAGTCATTTCACATCTAAATTGTCCATTTCTATAGTTGTATACACGGATTTGCCAAACATGTATAAGAAATCATGTAGTTAGTGATCCAGGAGTTGAAATCTTAGATTTGCTGATCCTAGAGTTGTTTTTCTGGAGTTGGAGTGCTCCCAAACACGCTCTAAACGTCAGCGGAATCCATCGAGTGGCCATCTTGGCTCGTCCAAGCTTTGGTTCTTCCCATTCCCGTGGTTTATGGCCCAAGCTTACTATCTCCGGCCGGTTTTGACTGACATTTCTGGACATACAAATGGAATTGCATACACGCCAAAACAAAAAAAAAATCAGCGTGAAAAACGTCAACGAGAACCTGCCGGCCGGAAAGAGTAACAGTTTTCACACAAATGTCGTGACAGTTTCATGGTTGGAACCAGCGAAACCCCCTCGTGCACGTACCATCATTTGCATTCCTTTAGACCCCAAAAAAAAAAAGTTAGCTCGTGTGCTCTCACGGCCTCGCCGTCCCGTGGCACCGACCATCTCCACACAAACTGGAGCGGGGCCGAACGAACGAGCCGGCCCGCACGCCCTGCCCCCGCGGCGCGGCCTGAGCGTGTTCGCTTTCGCTCTTCAGTCGCCGTGCTGTTCGGGCGCGCCGCGCGCGACGGGACGCACGGGGACACACGACACGAGCCGTTGCCGTGGGTTGCCCGCGCGCCCAGCCGTTAGTTGCCGCCCGCGCTTTGAAACTGCCGGCCTGGGACGCTGGCCGAGCGTTTGCGTGCCTGCGCTGCAGGCCCCGTGCACCTGCACAGCGCTGCCGCGGCCTGCAGCCCGTCGGCGCCTCCTCGCACGGACGCCGTGCGCCCGTGCCATTGGCGCTGGTGCCTGCGGCCTGCCCCGCGCCCAGCCGTTAGTTGCCGCCCGCGTTTAAAGAAAAAAAAACGGCCTGCGCCGCAGGCAGGGCCCGTGCAGGGGCCCCGTCCACCCGTCCGGCATGTACTACGAGTACTTTGTTTCACGCGGTTTTCGGTGGCACCCGACGCGCTTCCACCACATCATCACCATCGCCATCACTCGCCTCTTTTTTAATATGATCATCATGCTCATGCAGTCAGTGAGAGGCCGTTTGCGCACAGGCCCATGGAGATCCCCGAAGTGATATCCATGCCCTTGTTTGTCACACCATTCTCCATTCATGCCTTCTGTCTTCAACCAACTGCAATCCTCAAAAGGTCCATTTGCAATACGGGCTATACTCAGTGGCACGAGTGCAAACTTGTATATTTTTTAAAAGGAAAATGGATCTTAACCACCCACGATCTACCAGGTCATCGCACGATCGCGGGCAGCGCAACTGCCTCCTCTCCCCTCTGCCCTCTCGCCGCAGGCCTCGCCACCAGTCCACCACCTCCACGCTCCCTCCGTCGGCCGTCGCCTCCTGCTCTCCCTCCTCATATATACTCCGGCAACCACCCCCTCCGTCTTTCTCCAGTCCAGATCCCCCCTCCCATTCACACACACTCACACCACCACGCGCAGCACGAGACCCCCAACCGCAGGCGCAAGCGCCAAGCAAGGCATCCACCCTTCCTCCTAACCATGGCGCCTCTGCTCCTGCTCTTCCTCCTCGGCGGCCTCTGCGCCCTCTTCTCCCTCACCACCTCCTCCCGTTCAACCGCCGCCAACAAGTGCGTCGACGGCAACAAGTGCGGAGGAGACGCCGGCAAGGACAAGGAGTCGTCGAAGGGGAGTTCCGGCAGCGAGCGAGAGGAGGAGAAGACAACGGCGAGGAAGCAGACGGCGCGGGCCGACCCGGAGGCGGACCTGGGGATCGTGTTCTCGACGTTCGACCACGACGGCGACGGCTTCATCACGGCGGTGGAGCTGGAGGAGTCGCTCCGCCGCCTCGGCATCGCCGTGGTGTCCGCCGACGAGGCCGCCGCCATGGTGGCCCGCGTCGACGCCAACTGCGACGGCCTCATCGACATCCACGAGTTCCGCGAGCTCTACGACTCCATACCCAAGAAGCGCAAGCACCAGCACTCCACCGCTGTCGAGGCGAGGGAGGTGCCCGTGGAGGGCGCTGAAGAAGAAGATGAGGCCGAGGAGGAAGAAGAGGAGGAGAGGGACCTGCGCGAGGCGTTCGACGTGTTCGACGGCAACAAGGACGGGCTCATCTCCGCCGAGGAGCTCGGCACCGTGCTGGGATCCCTCGGCCTCCGCCGCGGCGGCTCCGGCGCCGGCGCCGGAAGGCCCGCCGTCGCAGAGTGCCGCGACATGATACGCCTCGTCGACAGCGACGGCGACGGCATGGTCAGCTTCGAGGAGTTCAAGCGCATGATGACCGTCGTCAAGGCCTAAAAGCTCCTCTTCCCCTTCTCATCATCACAGATCAAACAGGGAAACTTGGAGCGGCGGATTTGCAAAGGCAAGTAACGTTATTTTGTTCTTGGATTCGGAAGAGGCGCGATCATTAACACCAGGAAGGAGCTGGAATTTGTTTATGGGGAGTTGAAAAGCTGAATTAGCTTCCTTGCTCTGTGTTTCTTTCTCCCCTGTTCTTGGATCTTGATCACTTCCCCCTCTCCTCTTGCAGTCTAATTATTCATACTTCTTTTTTAGTTCTTGTTACCGTTTTGACTGACAGGCATCAGACATGTATGTAAATATTAGTTCTTGCTCGCTGTCAGGTTAATGAACAATCGGATGAATGGAAACCTCAACGAACATGACTTTGTTCATTTGGTGTTTGTGTTTGGGATATCTTTTTGGAGCAAATTTTATTTGCCAAATTACTAACTTGCAGTTGAACGATTCTTGTATGCCATGCTTTCTGCGACCAAACTTTGACAGTTCAACTCTGTGTCTAGTTAATTGGTATCGTAAGGTTGCCTGTTCATGAAGTGAAACCGAGAGAAAAGGTCTCGCCGTTGTGGACAAGACAAGGTACGTCTTTTTTACGCCGTTCCTGAAGACCCAGAGACTGAAGAGATCGTGTGGTTTTTCGTGGCATGCGTTCATACGTGTTCCAGTTCGTTCTTGGATGTTCTCGTCTTGACAAATTCAGCGGACACAGATTTGATGTTGTCTTTGACGTGCTACTTTTACCTGGTCAGAGGAGACCTGAATTTCCAAGCAGTAACTTTCAAATGACAGTAAAGAAATTCATGTGGAGCGAAAAATTCCTTTGTTTTTCCACTGCAATTAATCTTGTCTCGATCAAAATTGGAAGAAAGGGGCATGCTCACTAAGCCCTTGTTTAGTTCCCACCCGAAATTTTTTCACCCATCACATCAAAGAAGAATCTTAGATGCATGAAGTATTAACTGTAGACGAAAAAGGTGAAAAGTTATATGGATGGGCTGTAGATCGCGAGACGAATCTAATGAGCCTACTTAATCCATGATTTGCAATAGTAATGCTACAGTAACCATCCGCTAATTATGGATTAATTACCCTCTAATTACCATCGTTAGATTCGTCTCGAGATTTCCAACCTATCCATATAACTTTCCACCTTTTTCGTCCACATTTACTACTCCTAAATTGGTAAAATCAATACCCGAAATCTTTTCACCAAAAACTTTTCATCAACTAAACACGGGCTAAAAAAACTTTGTTTTACTGTCTGTCCAGTGTCTAGTTGCACGGTTGGTATTGATGTTGCTCTGAATATCATGCAGCAGTTTCAGACACTACAATTTTCAGAAACCTAAGTTTTGTCTCGTTCTGATCTCAGACCAGTTAAACTGCGCCAGGTCAATGAAGATGGCATTTTGTAACGGCACTGAAAATTGTTTTACTTCCTTCTTCAGATCTCCGCACAGTTTAAGAATGCCATTCTTGGATCGGGGCCATGCGATCACTCGCTGATACGGAGTGGAGTAATACATAAGTACAAACCGTCCATGTCTGAAGATGACAAGCTCATGACACTAATCGGAACCGCTGATTACTGCTTTGGTGTCCATGTGGCGTCATTTGCCGAGGCTTTTGTCCTATGCGCGCCGTGGATAATGCAAGTGGAGGCATAATAATGTTCCATTCTTTGTAACTAACCGGTGCCTACATGGCTATATGGTTGACAAATGGATCAGTGATACGGTAGAAATTGCTGGGTTTTCCACGCTACTGCTTAGTTAAATTCACCAGCGTATGACGTTCGGACAGCTACTGATATTAGGCTATGTTCAGCTGATCTGACTTTCTCCCAAACATTGTACAGTACTCCTAAGCCTGAGTAATTACCACCCAAGATTTGGCTGATTAGGTCACTGCCACAGCATTTTTCTGAGACTGAAACAGCCGACATGGCAAAAACAATCATGCAAGAACAGCGAGATTCGCGACGGGCGTGCGACACAGGAGAAGCATCGGGCATGTGCTCGGCACCGATCGCGAAATGGGCGCATCAGAATGGTATAGCTCGGGGACAGAGGAGCGCATCTCCGTCGCACGCGATGCTGGATTCCAAGGCAAGTGGAGGGGGCATGGTTCGATCCCATCCTGCAGCTTCAATCAAGAAAAGAAAAGGGGGCATAATCTTTTTAGGAGCAACCTTTGGTCAGTGGGACAGGGATTGTTTGGACATGAATTGGAGAGGAGAGGAGATGGAGGGTTGAGATGTTGTCAGGTGACATCTGCTTGTTATGCTTTCCTGGGACAAGCTGTTTGGACATGAATCGCTAGTTTCTGTCTGTCAGTGCCTGATGAGACTGTGTGCAGTGAACATCGACATGGCTTCTGAAATTGTGAATGAGGAACTCCATCTTGGCGAATCAGCTGCGCTGATGGCTGGTGCCATGATTGTCTGTACCATGCTAGCTCTACCGTGCTTCCCCTCGTTGGAAGCTGACGATTTGTTGGGGAATAGCGTCTGGCGACGCGCGACGCGTTCCTGGATCTTGCCAGCCTGCCAGTACCAGCCAGGTGCTTCATGTTTGCGTTGACGAGAAGGGGAGAATGTGCAAGCTCCAGACTGTGACTAGTCAGTGCTACGTGACCCAGTGACCCACTCTGAAATCTGATGCCTCAGACAGGGTGCAGACATTTTTGCAGATTTACTACTGGGTCATGTCTATGGGATACTTCATCTGAAAGAGAAAAGAACATCATCCGCCCTTGCACTCGCATTCCTGTCCGCGGAGGCGCCGCGGCAAGGGCGGATGATGCCGGCGCGCCGGCGCCGCGAGGGGCGTACGGCGCGCCCGGGAGCTGCACGCAGCGAAGCAGCACGGCGGTGGATGCTGAAAGCATGACAGCGTCTACAACCAGAACTCGTTCTGTCATCATCAGCAAGGTCTGCTCCTGCATTGGCAAGCGATTAGCTCGATCTGTTCTCCATTTCAGCTTCTGAAAGGCCGCAGCAATGCTATGAGAGCTCGATGCTCATGCTTCTCTGAGTAATGGTTCTGTGAGCCAGGTCCTCCTCAGCCAGTCAGCCTAGTCCAGAACTCAACTCTGACGCAGTAGCTCAGAGAGAACGGCACAGGCAAAACCAACGCTCTTTGAGCAGAGTTTCAACCGACAGTTTATTGCAGCCAAGAGCATAGCAATCGCGCAATTCAGTTGACGATCGGTGATGATTCGATGTGGCTAAACTTGAATGTTGCGTGTTTAGACTTCAGACGTACTGTAATTTTTGAATGTTCAGGATCATCTCGCTGGCCAGTGACTAGTGCCTGGATGCCGGTAAACTCTGCAGCTCGACACACTCGAGTCCATAAGTAGGCCGAATGCAGTAGGCCCATACGACTAAAATAACATAGCCCACTGAAACGAGGCCCTACTAATAAGACAGAAACTTTAAGGCCCAACGTTTCCTTACTGTTCTGGTTCGGTCCACTACGCCGAGACCAGAGAGCTAAGGCCCATTTATCTCCTCATGGCCCACCCGTAAGCTCCTCTCGCCCGCACGCGAAAGTCCTCACGCCTATAAATGCCAAACCCTCACCTAGGGTTTCCTCTTCCTCCCTACAGCCGCCGCATCTCCCAGCCACAGCGCCCGAGCCTCCGTCGCCGCCGCCGCGCCACCGCTTCCGCAGCCATGGGTAACCACCTCCTCCTCTTTCCTTCTCTCCTCTCCCGTCTTCTCCGATTGCTGCTTCCTCGCGTACTGACGCGCTGATCTGGGTTTTCGTGTGGCTGCTCGCAGGTAAGGTGCACGGATCGTTGGCCCGTGCCGGGAAGGTCCGCGGCCAGACGCCCAAGGTGGCGAAGCAGGACAAGAAGAAGAAGCCCCGCGGCCGCGCGCACAAGAGGATGCAGTACAACCGCCGCTTCGTCACCGCCGTGGTCGGCTTCGGCAAGAAGCGCGGGCCCAACTCCTCCGAGAAGTAGGCGCCCCGCGGCCGCCGGTTCGCCCCGCCCGCCTCGGTTCCACCTTTTCGTTCTCAGTATGCTTATGCTCCTGTCGGTAGTAGTTTCGTTGTGCAAGCAAAGGAAGAACCTTTTTGTAGTTTCAGTTTCGTTGTTCTTGTGATGAGATGGGAACTTGAGATGGTATCTGTACCTCGTTATGGTTTTGAGATATGATGATATGTGCCCATGACTTTATTGTGCTTATCATGGTTGCGCGTTTTGTTATGTTGATGTTCTGCAACAAGTTCCTTTTCAGGGTTTTGTGTGCAATCATCAGTTCAGGGCTATCTGGCTAGCCTTTTAGATGTTTTTGTCATTCTTCTCTTTTATTTAGAAAACTGCCATTTGATTTAGTAGAAATCAAGCATGCTGATCCTAGTTGCAGTTTCCACATAGTCCTGTATTAGGTTTCTAGGTCCAGGTGATTGTGAGACCAAGCCTGCATTGTTCTAAAGAAGTCTTGTTCTAGAGTGTAAAAACCACATGTAACATCCAATTGATGTTAAATGTAATTGGAAATGTAAGGCTTGTAAAATCGTAGTGCGATCTGTATGAGTCATCATTTCTGTCTAGGTTGTTACTTGTGCATCCCATCCTTCTCTCTGCTGCATGAGTGGAATATGCCCCAACTTCACTGTTTTCGTTTGAAATGGAGCACCATAGCTTTTTTTGGATGAGTCCTGTATGGTCTGTATAACTGGATCATTGTGAACAATCTGTTTTGACTCGGAAATGGTTTCTGTATGAACACCATTTTGCACTATGTGGCTATTGTATATCCGAATAAATAGGTCTGAGATGTAGCTCTTATGTTCTAGTACTCCACTCTTTTTTAAGAAAATGGCCATTTGTTGAAGTACCTTTGCAAACATTCCGGTCCGAGTTTTAAGTTACCACAGTACAACCAAGCCCTGAACCAGATTTTGTTAATCATGAAGCATGTTTGCTATTTAATTGGATTTGCAAGACTAAAAAACTTATGCTTAGCAGCTATTTAGTTGTAGACACTGGTGGGTTGCCTGGCAGCTAAACAGTGATATTTAATTGGAACAATAGAGCTAGTAATATGGTGGATTGGGTTCTGGCGTAGAGGCTTGTCACTACATGTTTTTCCTGTAATCCTTGTCTAAACTTGGGTGTCTGTCTATGTACTCAATGCACTTGGTTCTTCAGTTAGCAGCATAATGAATTAGCAGGTTTTTAATTCTGCTGGATGAAATCAAGCACGGTAGTTTATTTCTGAATCCTGTTTGTTTTATGTACTGCACGCTTGCAGTCTATGGTAGCGAAGGCAAGCGTTGAATTGTTGAAAGCTTGTCACTTCCTAGTCCTAGCAACCGGAAGCAGCTGAGTTATTTTAGATCGGTGCCTCGGTGGTCCTGTTTAATTGTCATGATGCTGTGTTGTAAGTTCTGGTCTAACTTGCCTGTGGATGCGCTGTTATGTTTTCACTCTGAATTCAGCTTTACAACACTCAACTGACGGTACCGTTAACGGCTTCTTCAATTGCCGTATAGCGAGTGTGAATTTCTGCACCGTATTTTCTTGGAGTTACCATACACCTAAATAAAATCCACGGGCATGAAATATTTTGGTGAATGCACTAAAAGCCTCGTAGTTTATTGGAGTCACCATACATCTAACTTCTAGTCGTTGGGCATAAATTTGTGGTAAAGTTTCTTGTTTGGATAAAATAATCGGTTAGTGCCCTTCCGGTGTGCACAAACAATTTGATGTGCATATCTCAATATCTGTTGTCTTTGCCTCCGACCTGTTGCAGTTTATGCAGTGCTTATTATTGGTCTAGTTCATCTTAGTTTTATATGGCCCTGTTTAGATGAGACGTGAAAATTTTTTCGAGTATGTCGGGCACACATTTGAAGTATTAAATATAGACTAATTACAGATTATGTCAGTAAATCGCAAGACGAACCTAATGAGGCTAATTAATCCGTCATTAGCACATGGTTACTGTAGCAATTTATTGTCTAATCACGACCTAACTAGGCTCATTAGATTCGTCTCGCAAAGTACACTCCATCCATTTAATGGGTTATTTTTTTCGACTACATTTAATATGCCATGCATGTGAGGGAAGATTCGAAAAAAGTTTCGCGAAACATCGCCTGTACTTCCGCGGGCTCGTGTATCCATGTGATAACATTTTCCTACTTGTTTTTGCTCCCTGGTTCGTTGCTGGCAGTGGCGCAGTGCTGCGCTGCATCGGTCGTTTTGGGCCGACGAATGGGCTCAGTTGGGTCCGCTAATGTTTATTGGGCCATTGTGCTAGCGCGCCTCTTGCGTCCCTTGGAGTATGGGCTATTAGGCCTGGCTTCGATTACCTTCTAGATCGTCACTTTGTCATGACAAGGCAACCGCCGAGAATCGAGGATTGTGTCCACGGCCCGCTGCGGACACGTTCCGGGAGCATAGCGCTGATTCCCCGCGGCGACGGTTGCCCCTTAGTAGCATGTTCCTGGAACAGGAGACGGAGAACGGGAACGTGAAACGGGAAACTGTCAATTTGAGAAACTATAGAACGAAGAGGGTATACCTCTTCTGTTACGTTCCTACAAGAGATGGAACATGTTCCGAAGCGAGTGGAACAATGTTACCTCGTTCTGAAACGAGGAACATGTTCCATATTATTTTGAGACAATACTCCGTATAACTAGAAAAAAATAACACAAGTGCATAACTAAATCCAACACAAGTTTATAACCATATTTAACACAAAGTTCTTAGTGAACTTGCAAATAGTTACATGCTCCCTTTAGCTATGAAATAGTATGTAGTTAGTTTAGAACATGGATCGACTCTTTTTTAAAATAAAACATTAGCAGTATGGAACGCGAACCATGTCCATGTTTCCAATATCACGGATCAAGGTTCCATGATCTTTGAGAACATGAACCATGTCCATGTTCTAAATATCGTGGAACGCGTTCCATAAGTTTTTGTAACGATGTTTCCGAAATCCGTTCCACGTTCCTGTATAAAGTTACGTAGGTATGTTCCCGTTCTGTGCCCCCGATCGGAGGACACCCGCCCGTGCGCGCCATGCCGGGCCGCGACGCGCTCCACTTCCGCCTCCATGGTCTCGTCTCGCGCGGTGTGGGTCTCGGCCTGCCTGCCTTGCTTGCGTGCGCGCGACCGCGCAAGCGTCCAAGATTCGTCGCACGGCCGGCGGGGCCAGCCCTGCTCCCCCACCCACCGAGATTGATCGATCGACCCCTGTTGCTGTTGCACGCGCGTGCGCTCGCCTCGCCCCCGTCCGGCCTGCTGATGACTACTCCCTCGCGTCGGACACGGACGAAACGAAGCACCTCCTTTTCGGTTGCCCAATCACATCACGCGGACTTTGTTTGCGTGGGCGCCGCACGCCGAGCCATGCCATGCCGTGGCGTGTGCTGCCGATCGAGTCCGCATGCGCCGATCGTGCTGCACAGCAGTCAGTACGTCGCGTGGAGCCGTGTACCGTGCTGCCCATCCTAGTGAACTTGATATGTGTGCGTACTTGACTACTTTGCCATCGTCTAGTTGACACGCTTCGACCCCCGCCGGAGACGATGTGTGTTTTAATTAATGATTTATGTAAGTATAAACTAGCGACGCTTCTGTAGTCTGGTATAGAAGCGCACGCTGCGTGTCAGTGGCCATGCACGCACGCACGCACGGCACGAGCGACGACGGGCTGACACTGCTACTTGCTTCCAAACAACGAAAGTTAGCTGACAGGCCACCCTGACCAACGAAGTAGCAAAAAAGTCGGCCTTGGCGCGTGAGACGAAAGACTAGTATATACTCCCTGGCCGGCCTGCTGCGGCCAGATGAGCCGCGGGCGCTCGCGCTCGCGCAGCGCGCCGGCCGGCGTCTGATCCGGGCGCGGGCGCGCAGAGCGGAGAGCGCTCTCCTCCGGCACCGGAACCCCGGTCCGCGCGCCGCCTTCGCGATCGAGGCCGCCCGCCCGATCGCCCCGCCGGCTCCGCTCTGCTCTGACACCGTGCTGCCACCGGCCTCGGAAACGGAGGTGGAATGAGGGGAAGAAGATCGAAGCGTCTACGAGAGCTCGCTCGCCGCTCTGATCGATGCCGTCGCGAGATTAGCCAAGTTTCGCGGGGGCGGGGGGCGGCGACCCCGAGCAAGCGGCAGCACGGTTTGCGCCGGTGCGACTTGGACCGATGCAGCGCGTCTGACTCTGTTCTCGGTGCTGGTCATCCAAGAGAACGCATCTCGGGGCGAAGAGAAATTACTGAACGTGTTTGGTTCGACAAATTGTAATGTAATCCGATTACGGGCCTGCTATTTTGCGCTCGCCCGCAGGGGGGACGCCGGGCGCTCGCACTAGACGACAAAACCGGCGCCCCCTTGCATGGCTGACGCACGGCTCCCGCACAGCACCACGCGTCCGTCAGGCCCCCCCCCCCCCCGCAATGCATGGCCTCCCGCGCCCCACTCCACGTGCGTCGACCCCGCACAGCTCCCGCGCCCCACTGCAAGCGCCTGTGCTCAATATTTTTTGCGAGAAAGTTGACAGAAAAATTGTTTAAAAAAATTTGGCAACACAATTTTTAACATGTGAAAAAAATTGCAGAAAAGTTTGACAACAACACAAGTTTTCCAGGAAAAGATTATCAAAAAGTTTTTCAAATAAGTTTTTGCAAAAGATTTTTAGAAAAGTTTTGCAAAAAAAATATGATAAAAGATTTTCAAAAAAGTTTTTTAGAAAAAGTTTTGCAAAAAAAGATGATAAAAGTTTTTCAAACAAGTTTTGCAGAAAAGGTTTTTATAAAAGATTTTGCAAAAAAAAGTGAAAGAAAAAAAATCACCTGCCATCTGCGGCGGCCGTGCCTCGCGCCCGGCCAGCACCGCCGCGCCTTACGTCCATCCCGGCCGCCACCGGCGCTTGGATCGCCGGGAAGGTTCGTCCAGCGGCGGCGTCCCCGAGGACGAAGACATGGCAGGCAGCGGGCGTCTTCTCTTCCGTGACATTTCGCGGAAAACAAGCTGACGAACATTCAACCCGGCCGGCCATCCGCACTCCTTGCTGCCGGAAACAAACAAGGCAAGCGAAGCCATCCAGCGAGAGCTTTCGCGCGATCCCTCGCCGGCCGGCCGGCCCAGCAGCAGCAGGATCGACCGAGGCCCCATGCAAAAATCTCGCTTTAGAATTGCCGCGCGCGCCCGTGGAAATGCTGCTGTCCAATCGACCGCGTCACTGCTCGCAGCTGAACTGTATCCCACTCTCGCCGCTGGCTGATCGACCACACCACACAAGGGAAGAAAAAGCTCCATCTTTCCACTGCTTTTGGCATCGTCCCTAACCGCAGAACAAGCATGTTTTTGCGCCTGAAAAAACCCACAAAGCTAGCCACCACTAACAGTCGTAAAAGCCCTTGAAAAACCACAAAGCATGCTGACTAGTGCATCTGCTACAAGTGTGGATTAAAGAATTTGCCCATTGTCTCCCCTGCCATGAGCAAAGCTCCTTGGATTGATCTGCCCGAAAAGTCTCCCTCCTGGGTCCACACACGCACACACAGCTTGGCTGGCTTTGGAGTAGTGTTCAGGTTCTATATTCTTCTTGGGATTGGGGTCCTTTAGCCTCTCACACCAACCAGCCAGCCAGACCCCCGGGCTGCTCTACACTCCCCTCTCTTCCTTCTCTCTCTCGCCATCTTCCTTTCTGTATAAATAGCCATTCCTCTCCCCTTCTTCTTCCTCCACCCACTCACCTCCTTGTTGCTAGTTTGCTACAAGAAGCAGTTTTGCTTCTTCTTGCGCTGGATGTCCATGGCCTTCTTTGTGATCTTCCACAGCTTTCTTGAACTGCATCTGCTGCAAGATATGTGCCTTCTCCTTGCATGATATGAGCACGTGCGGTTCAATAAAGCTGTGGGAAACTACAGAGAGAGGTCAGTTGATTGAGCAGCATGGTCGGTGGAGCAAGCACTCGCAACTTCAGTCTTTGTGTAGTAGATGCAGGGTGCCCAGAGAGAATATAGCTCTCCGTCTTGCATGGGAAGGTATATGTGCACCGATGATCTTGTCTGCCACCAATCGGTGACAAGCAAGATCTACTTTGTTTCATGTGTACTCTCCTGCCATGGCTTAGTTTCCTCCATGCTTTGGTATTTCTTCTTCGTCTTTTTTTTATGTGGAACTAAAAGTATTTCAGTTTATTCGTGTTCATTTTGTGATGTGGTTTTCCTCTAAGAATTTCTACTTTGTTAATTCATGTTCATGGCCAAATATTAATGAGAAGTATGTTCATGTTCCCATGTTTAATTTTCTCCAAGAAGTTAATATTTTTCTCTTATTGGAAGCAGTGACAGATATTTCTTTCTTGGAAACCCCTCCAACCAGTGTGAGATTTGCTTGTCATTATTTAACAGGAGGGAGATGTTTAACTGAAGCAACAAATTGAAAAAAAAAACTAAGTGTCAGCTCAATTATGAGATTCTCCAATAGGCCTTTCATGGAAAAGGCACACCTGCTTAATCAGCTCCGGTGCGAAATCACGCCACGCACTTGCTGAACCATGCAAGTAGAGATAGAGCAATGAACCATAAGGACCAACGCGCTATTAACTTTACAAATTCTTCTTGGACAACAATGCTTAAGAAAGTTCTACAAAATCTATCTGTCCGCTCACCACGTTTATTGTAAGGGTAATTGTAGATCCTCCTCCTCTTTCTCATATCGATTTCACCTTGGTAATTAATGTATGGACTGACTAGATCACTCAAGATTTCATATCGCTTGTTATTTTTTTAAGGCTTTTTGTATTTAAAAACACAGTAGTAAATTATTGACAATTTTTTAAGGCTTTTCATATTTAAAAACACAAGAGTAACATATTAGCAGTATCTTACTAATTGCTTATGTTTTCTCTTCTTACTGTATTTGTTTACTTCTAGTTTTTACATTTTTTATAGGAGAGGGGGAGAGGGAGAGCACGGCTTTCAGCTTTTGTGAAATGAAAGAAAAGAAAACTGATTGAAAAGCTGGCCTGGTGAAAGCTGCTGCTGAAGGGGTGCAATGAGTAGATCTTTTGCTGGCGACATGAAAAGGCACTGGCAAAGAGCCCTGAAGCCTCAAATCACACCGTCTCCTTTCTTCGCTGTAACACTGTCCTACCACCTCTGTGACATACCCCAGCCAAGCAAGTGCCGCCGGCCAGGCGATGGGACTTCCATTCGTGAAGCCCGGAAGGCCGGAAGCCGCATGCTCCACCCTCCACCACTGCGCTGATGGCACCTCGCGCCATCGCGGCGACCCGGCGAGGTCAAGGGCGTTTCTTTAAATAGTTGCCAACTGCATGCCGTTCCCAGTGATTGTTCTTTTCCCGGCCTGCCGCTGCTGCCACTGTCGGCCGTGCTGCGCTTCGCTTTGTGTGTGGTCTTGCGCGCCAGCTGCTGCAGCGAGCAGCAGTTGACATGGCAGGGCGCTTCGATCGGCTTACCCCTGAGGCTTTGCTGGTTCAGCGTGGGTGGATGCATCTTGTCACACCCTGAGCAGTGGAGGAGCACTGTGGCTGGAGAGGACTACTAGGGTTAGTGGAAGGTTAGGATCTGTAGAAGCATAGCATACTGTATGTTACTGGCTCTTAGCTGAATGCCTGCCTGAATGCACATATTAGGAGTGTTTATCCGGTTCAACCATTGCAGACTTGCAGTAACACATGTACTGCATGGAGATGGAGTAGGGGCTAATTGTGTGGTCAGCATGTTGATATACATGGACAGTCAGTGGTGCAATGATAAGATTTTGGTTTCTTGGAGTTGCAGTGACTACCATCAGTTCAGCCTGAACATGGTATTTTGGAGTTTGGACGCAGCTCGAACATGGCGTGCATAACTGCAGTTCACTAGTTCATTACGTTGTGCACGCGCGTTTTCAAAAGTTTATAACGCTACATCTCGTCGAGCACCCTAGGCCCCACCTTGCCTGATGGAGTGATTGCTATTCGATCTAGTGCTAAAATATTGAGACACTGGTATATCCAGATCAAAATTTTCCTGACCCCATCAATCAATCATCAGTATATATATAAATTTCGTCCGGCCCTGTTTAGACTCAGAAAAAGCGTCTACTTTTCACGAAAAGTTATCCATTTAAAGAACCGTGTCAGTTCATTTCCATCTCTATGCACGCTTCCATAGAAATAATACTTTTCCGTACTTTCCACCCCTTTTCTTCGATCTAAACACACCTGCAAGAGCGACAATTTGCCAATTCCTGAAAAAAAAGTACTCCGTCCACAAAAGAATGCAATTTTAGCATTTTGCACGTAAACCAATAAAGATATGAAATGAAATATTTGCCCCTATGTTACCATCAAATGTTACATACATGTATCACTATAAGAAGTTATTAGAAAAATCTACATAAGGTTCGTCTTCCCTCTAGAGTTGCATTCTTTTTTAGACAACTTTTAAACTCTTGCACAATAATGTTCAGAGCCTGGAAATCCTTGCGTTCCTTCTGTCCGTACCCTCCTGTCGGTGTTTTTACCACTGAATGAACCTTCTGCTCCCATCAGGCTCGCCATTGCCACAGCGCCAGCGCGCACAGTGAAAAACCATGGCGGTGAAGGGGCCGTGCACTGCAGTACTGTAAATTCTTCCAAGCAGCCAGAACCAGCAGGTAAATTCGGTACGGACCGGCCCAAACTGTCAAAACATCTGAAGAATCTCCTAGGTGAAGTTTTTTTTTTGAAAGCTTCTCCTAGGTGAAGTGAAAAGGCTGAACGCGAGCAACAAGCGTGCGTGCGTGCGACTGCGGGTCGAGGGCCCAGGTGCCAGCGGAGCGCCTCCTGAGCTGTCGTGGCGTTGGCGTCCGGGTCCTGCCTTCGTCCCCACCTCGGATGGACGGGGCGTGCGGCGTGCCGGCGTGCAATGGTGCACGGATGCATGGACAGAGGGGAGGAAAGCTTTCTGTGGAGTGGTGATTTCGTTGTGGGGAAGAAAGCTGCATTCTGTCGCTGCCTGTGGGCCTCCCCGTGGTCTTGACAGGGCATGGAAGAGACATGACCAATCACCTGCATCGCCGGTGTTTGTATCCGGAATCCGGATTCTGTTGGGTGAAGAACCTTGGGCACGCTGTAATTGGTAATTTTGCTGGTTGTCCTGTTCGTTCTTTTTGTGCCCGGCCAGATAGCTTTGGGCTTCGCTTGGAATTTGGCTCAACGGAATACGATCAGTTCGTGTCTTTTTTTTTTTTTTGCCGCGTTTAGTTCCCGAAAACTTTTCGGTGAAAAGATTTCGGGTTATGATTTTATCAATTTAGGAGTAGTAAATGTAGACGAAAAAGGTGGAAAGTTATATGGATATGTTGGAAATCTCGAGACGAATCTAACGATGGTAATTAGAGGGTAATTAATCCATAATTAGCGGATGGTTACTGTAATATTACTATTGCAAATCATGGATTAAGTAGGCTCATTAGATTCGTCTCGTGATTTACAGACTATCCATATAACTTTTCACTTTTTTATCTACATTTAATACTCCATACATCTAAGATTCTCCTTCGATGTGATGGGTGAAAAGATTTCGTTTTGGACTAAACAAGGCTTTGACAAGAAAAATACACGATCAGATGCAGTCTCATGTGCGTGCAGCGTGCACACCACTACGCCAGTGGAGACATGCTGCCATCCAATCAAAGCTATTCTGCATGAACTCAGCCAGGCCAGCGGGAGCCTGGTTCCCAGAAACGAGCCAGGCTCGACAGAGAAGAAAACCAATCAGGCCCAAGGCAACCTCGAGGGAGGGGGCATATGCCCCATTTGGTAGTTTTGGTCATGTAAATGAGTGGAAAATGAGTTTGATCCACTACAGTCATTTGTTGTAATCGCACTAATGGTTTTTCTAGTTTCACTTATTCTAGTTTCACTTAGTCTCGCACGAAATCACATTATTAATAATTGTTGCTATCTCTTTTTCTAATAATGATATAAGTTATAATATAACTAGTAACACGGCTACAAAATCCTTCATCAGTACTAGTCACTAGCCGCGGTTAGTAATTGTAGCACCCCAAATTTCAACTTTTGCAATTATTAAAATTTTCTAGAATTTAATTAGATTTAATTAAGGCGTTAAGGATTTTCTAGAGCTTTGTCGATTTAATTAAGGACAGAAAATGTTTTTATCAAATAATTAATGAACCTCGTTTGATTTGTTGCATTCATGCTGCTGCATATTTATTATGAGTTGTTTGAATTCAAGTTTGGTTGAATTCAAAGTTTGAATGGTGTCTTGTTTTTGTTTTAGCAAGTCTAGTTTTCCTCCCTTAACTTCTTGGCCTGCTCGGCTTCACTCCTCGTTGCTCAGCCCAGCTCGCCGCTAGTTTTCCCCGCGGCCCAGCTAGCGCGCAGCCCAGCCAGCCTAGCCGGCCACGACCCGTTTTCGCCCGCCCACGCCTGCTGACGTTGCCGGCGCCCCGGCCTTCTCTGTTTCCTCCGCGCGCTCGCGCCCGCTACCCTCCGAGTCTCCGACGGGTGGGGCCTACATGTCATCCCCACCCTGCGTGCCGCCGAGCCAGACTCAAGTACGAGTCCCGGCCAACGCCGCCTTATTTAGCCTGCGTTGCCGCATCGCGCCGTCCTTTTTCGCCCAAACCCTAGTGCTCTCCGAGCTCCGCTGCCGCCGCTCTCAAACCCTAGCGCTGCCGCCGCCCGTGCCGACGTCTCCGGTCACCCAAGGTCAAAACCATCGCCGCCATATGCTTCGTGGTGAGCTCCACATCATCTCGGTCCCCTCCACGCGCTCTTGCGAGCCCCGCAGCGGCCAGACCGCAGAGCCGCCGCGCGCCGGCCATGGCGCCGCTGCACGACGCCGTCCTCCGCTGCCGTCCGCTCGCCGGGGTGGTTGGTGGCTGTTGATCCATCCCGGACGCCCTAGATTAAAAGGGGCTTACCCCTTCGCCGGTCGGTCCATCAGTGGACCCGTGGACCGAGTCCATGGCGCGGTCAACGACGCCGCCCGTGCCGACGTCAGCGTGACGTCGCCCCGCTGTCATTCCGCCGTTGCCGTCTGCTCTTTTGTAGAAAAGCCCTCCAGATTTTCTTTATTTACAGATCTATCCAGCGCAGTTCAAAGTTCTTTAGTCCTTTTATTCATGTTTAGGCCCCTAGAACTTCTATTTTTTTACCAGCAAGTCTTTAATCTTGTTTATATCATGTCTTTTTCGTCTTTTATCCATTTTACGCGTTCTATATACCGTTGGAACCGTTATAATGTGTACAATCTATATGTGTGAACCCTGTTTTGGTTTCTTGTTAATGTTGTACTGTTTTCTTTTGTTTTCTTGCATGTGTGTACCGTTTAGACGACCCTCGCTTTGGTGATTTCCCGGGAGAGGAGTTCGAGCAGCCGGCAGTGTTCGCTGAAGGCAAGTCGCCTTGATCATACTTGTCATATACATTGAAAACTTAATTTCATGCATAACTCGACCTTAGCTGCATTTAATTTATATTAATACTTATGGGAATCCTATTTAAGGTCATGCCTAGCCACCCATACCCAAATATTTTGCCTTAACCATGGGTTTAATTAATTTGGTGTAGATTTTTCTTAGTTGCTCCACTGCTTAACCGAACGAAATTTAATCTTGACTTTATTATGCTATGCCTCGGTAAACAAGAACATTTGCTTAACTGGAAACATATAGCGACAACCCAGGACTTACCATACAACCGCAGTGTTAATGGGCTCTAACCTTAGCCAATTAATTAGATGCTCTAGTCTGTATAGCTTTACTCGTAAGAGGCAATAGGGGGAGACAATAATTGGTGTATAACCCGACCCCTATTTGGAAGGAAGCCTTTGCTAAGGTGTGCTCATTGGAGAGATTTACACAACACGCTGATTTTGAATCCTTAGCGAGCTATACTTACTAGTGTATTCTTTGTAAAGGCTTCGTAGTAGATTAGTTGCCATTCACCAAAGGTAGTGTCTCATGGGGCCTTGCAAACCCCGACCAAAAAGGGTGATACTTCTGCTAGGTAAATGTAACACCCTGCTTTTTAAGGCATTTAAAAATACAGGCTTTACAAATTTTTTCTCTAAATTAAACCTAATCTCCTCCCCTAACAATATTCAAAATATATTATCTAAAATAAATCATGTGTTGAATCAAACATGTGTGTTGCATTTGGATGCCTAGAAACTCTTCCATTTTCTCTAAGTAGAAATTCCTTCAAATCCCCTTTCCAATCTTTTAGATTTAATATTCAAATCCAATTTGAATATTAAGTCCTATCTCAAAACTCCCCCAAAATAATATTCATTTCAAGCCTTACATAAAAACCCTTCTCAAATTTGAATTCCTATTCAAATTTGAACCCAAATTCTTGTTCAAATAAATAGAAAACCCTTTCTTTTCTTTAATGGGCCGAACCCTGCTTCCGGCCCAGCCAACCCACGCAGCCCGTCGTCGAAGTCCACTCGTCCCCCTTCCACTCCCGGCCCGGTTCCCCCTCCTCTGGCCGGCCTACGGCCCACCCCTCCTCCCTTCCCCTCTAGCCCACTCCACTCCGCGCGGCCCACGCCCCGCCTGGGGTGACGTCACGCTGACGTCACACCCCTCTCTCCTCCCCTGCTCCCTCCTCTGCTCCGAGCACCGCCGTCGGGGTGCGCTGGCGAGCACACCGCCGGCGCTGCTCTGCCGCTCGGCCGCTGCATGGCCGCGTCCACACTGCCGCAACCCCGCCAGCGCGACCGCCTTTTACTTCCCCCCAACGCCACCACCGCCGCCGCCAAAGCCGCCGCCGGCACCGCCGTCTGCGCCCGACCGCCGCCACCACGAGCCGCCACTTCGACGAGCCGCGCAAGCTCGCGTTCCGCCACGCCACCCCTCCCTGCGCCGCGGTCTTCCCCACATCACCGCCGCTGCGCCGAGCCGCCGCCCCGCACTACCGCACGCGGCACGCGCCGCCGCACGCCGCCACCACGCCGAGCCGTCCCGACGCCGTAGGCCCCGCACCGCAGCCAGCGTGCACTGCCTGCGTGTTGCGCCACCATGCGCTACGCCGTGTCGCGCACCCCGCGCCACCACCGCACGCCCCACCGATGTCACCGCGTGCGTCATCATCCCCAAACCGCGCCCATCCCTCCATCCTGCCTCGAACACCCGCCACGCCGCCACCACTGCTCGATCCCCCTCCCATGGCCGAAATCTACTCCAGGGCACGTGCGTAACACGTGCCCTCACCCTTGCGCTCCACCGCACTAGTGGTGTGGCGCCGACCACCCCTGGCAGCCAACCTCGAGGCCACCGCTGCCGTCATCCTCTCTCCGGCCGGCGCCACACGTCGAGCCCCGCTCGGCTCTCCTCCCTCGCCCCGCGACGTGGCGAGCTTCCCCGCACCCTCCTCCCCCTATAAATAGGAGGCCAACTCCTCCTCTTTTCCTCACACCGCCACGCCGAGCCCGGGAGCTCGAGCTCTTCCTCCGCCATGGCCGCGTCACTCCCTCCCCTTCCTTTCTCTACGTTCGCCACGTGCGAGCTCCTCCACCCCCCGGCCGTGGCCTCCGCCCCAGCCCCGGCGGCCTATGGCCGCTAGGCCGCCTGCCGACCGCCCTCCTCCGATTCCCCTGCTCTGCCGGCGAGGAGAAAGGGGAAACAGAGAGAAAGGAGGAAGGGAAGAAGGCGACGACCGCTGCCTTGACGTCGTCATATCCCCCGCCTCCTCTCGCTGCCAGGAGGGCCCAGGTTGACGCCTTCCACCCGCGCCGATGCCGTCTGGCCGCACCGCCGCCGTCCCCTCCTTCCTCGTCCGCTGCCCGTGGCCCCCACGTGACGACACTGATGGCCGTCACCCGTCCCGCCTGATGGCCGTCACGCGCCCCGGCTGGTGGACGCGGTCCAGTGAACCGTAGCCCCATGGGCCGCGTGGTCCACCGGCCCGTGGGCGCGGCGCACGAAACGGTGCGCAGCCGGGCCCGTTTCGTGCGCAGCCGGGCCCCTCTGCTTGCGTCAGCCACTGCGGAAATTGCTAGGTACACCCTGAATTTGCATCCTAACTTTCATTTCGAGCACTTCCTTCACTCCAAAAATTTCCCAAATTTCTCCAAAAATATTAGGAATATTTACAAACCTACTAGAGCTATCTAAGCCATTTTCGGATATTCTTTGACCCCAAACACCAAAAGAGTAGCTCTCATCCAATGGAAAGTCCCGTTAGGTATACCCCAAATATTTCCTTTTCCATTTCGAAGCTCCATAAAATCCCCATGAATTTCCATAAATAGTAGGGATTGTTCTAAACATTTCCATATGCTTGTTGCCCTAGGATTTATGCCCTAGCTTCAAAATCCTAGTCGTACTATCTTAATGCCCCGCTGAAACCCCGTCCAAACCCCCGCGGACACTGTTTCGCCGCCTGATCAAAACCCCAGGTTTTTAATGGAACCCTAACCATTATGCTGTCCAAGTTCCATTCCATAAAATACTTGGTTATTAACTTTTCAAAACACTATTAGGAATTCCATACCATTAATTATTTAGAAACTTATTTCTAAATAATTAATATAATCATCCATTAATTATTCTAGGATTATTGCCTAGCTATCCAATAATCCCCACACCCACTACCCCAGACCTTCCTTCAGAGTCACTCTTCCGCCCAAACGCCTCTAAGCATCGTTGTCATATCCATCGAACAATTTCCAAAAAAATCGATGGGTAATTCATCCAAGTATCCAGGATATCCACACACCCTAGATACTAAATATCTAAATCTGCGATCCGGGAGTTATTCCTTAGAAATCCATATAACTCCCTGGCTGTTCGATAATCCCCGAGGAAATTGCTTATTAGTTTCCCGGAAATTCCATTCCTTTGAATCCGTTAACTATTTATCATAATTAATGGATTATTTCCCAATAACCCTAATACCCCTTTTTATCCTTTATTTCCATTCTATAGCAATTGATTGATGTATTGTTATGCTGAATGTTATTTTCTATATTTTACTGATCGATCGGTCGATGGCCTGACCAGGCCCCGATCAAGATGCCGAAGCTCCAGAAGGCCCAGAAGCCACGCCTGGTCAGCATCGAATGCACGTACACATTAGCAGACGTCCAAGTACCGTCCATGAAGGCAAGTCCTGGCAACCACCTCCTTGGTCATGCCAGTCCCAGTTCTTGTATAATAAAATCAATCAAGATAATAACATGGACTACATCTTTTATTAAATCCTAAGGAAAACTCTCTATATTTCACCTCTACCTTGATTTAGAGCCATTTCTAGCCAAATAACCTATTAATAACCCCGGTCACGATCTATCGATGACCGAGTGTTATTTAGTAGATTTCTTAGTAATTCTTCAAATACATGATTTACCTTGGAAAGCTCCTGAGAGGTGAGTGAGAATTTGGAAGTTTAATCTAAAATGAACCAACTAATAGAAACCCCGTAAGGATGGACTTGCGATTAAGGGAGGCAGCCTCGACAGAGGATCCTGTCCCAAAGGCTTACTCTGGTCGCATAAGGACCGGTTCACGGGAGAGTCTTTCTAATGCCAGTACCGCCGTACGTGCAAAAAATGTATGGCCTTCGGGAATACCTATTCATGTGAGGCCTTGATCCACACCCCGCTAGCAGATCCTAGCAATCCATCCCAAGGAGCCGCATGATTGGTACAGTGGCCGACTGAGGGAGAGGCCGAGTAGCTCTCGGTGCCTAGTTGTGCACGGTTGCCAAGTCGGGAGACGGGTATACTAGAGACAGCCCCAGACAGAGGGCTGGGACTGGGCGGCACGAGTTGACTAGAGTACAGGGTCAGAGACCTGAGGGCCTAAGACCCTAATTTATGAGCTCATACCCGGGTGGATATCCACGAGGCGGATGTTAGTAGCCCCTGCTTAGCCCCCAGTACTATCTGTGGATGGACCTAGGGAATGTTGTTTAGAGATAGACACTGGCGGGTAAGGGTCTTGTAGGTCAGCACCGCTCTCCGCGGGGGTATGGGCTGACCGAACGTATGGCATAGGGTACAAGCTCTGTAGAGTTATCAACTTATTCGGATAGCCATGGCTCACGGTCATGAACCCATCTAGTCAAAGCCCCCATTGATTAGGATGCACTTTAATAAAATACGAGATGGTGAGATGGACGGAGGCCCAGGAGAGCAAGGCATAAGCCGGCCCAGTAAGACCCTGACGGTCTCTGGGATGAAACTAAAATATGGGAACTGGCAGGATGAGAATCCCCTCCAGGGCCAAACAACTTAATATTTCCTCGACTCCTCTCCCTGTTTTAAAACATTACTTTACTTTGCATTTCCACCACCTTACACCTCACTCCCTTGCATACATCATAATTCTTTACACAGGACTTGCTGAGTACCAATCATAGGTGTACTCAGCCTTGTTTTCAATTATTACACGTACCTGGACGTATAGAGCTCTATGACTCATTCCCTCCGTGGAATGGATCATGATACGCTCTCCGCTAAGGCGAAGGTAGTTATTCTTTATTTGCTGCGCCTTTTATTGCTTCAGATTCTAAACCTGTGTAAAATCTGTATCAGCGTACTGATCCAGGGACTGATACAGGTGATTAAAGGACTTCTAAAGGAAGGTCCCCACAGTAAAGTTGTACAAACCTTGCAAGGTTAATTAAAACTATCATGATAGCTGTGCTCACGGTCACGAGCGGACTGGATCCTCACATATTTAATACTATCGAAACTCGATCTAAATCGTTTTATTTATTGTTGAGGCTCATATTTCATCTCTATGTTATTACTTTATTTATTAATTTTGGGTGGTATAAACTTATACTTATGATTGCTTAATAAAACATGGCCAACTAAAATGCTAATTGCTTAAACCCCTAGCCTATCCTTGTTTAAGACTTGCATGTCATTCATTATCTTTCGCTTGTTGAGTACGACGCATGTGCTCACGCTTGTTATTTATTTTTGCAACGACCGATCCAGATTTGTTTAGACGTGGAGGACTTTGAGGAGGTTCCTGATGACTTCCAAGAGTTCTAGGCTACGTGTCTGCCAGGCAACCACGAGGTCCTAGTGGAGTTCCATCGCATCGTTAAATAAAGACTCTATTTATTCTTTTGAGACAGATCTTGGCTTGTAATAATGTTACTTAATACTCTCTTTATATTCTTGCACGCTGTGATATTTATTTTTGTCTATTATATGCGAGTTCTCTTGATTTATTACTTGCATATGAGGTGGCTCATTTTCTTCTGAAAACGGGTGTGATAGTAATGTGGCTACCGACGGGTACTAAATGGTTTTGCATGCAAAATATTTTGAACCGTCGGGAGGCCCACACACGCCAAAATCAAGTCACGCGAGGATTTGACCCCACGACCTCCAACCGCGTTACTTACTTACCATCCCACCTATGCATCATATATGATTAAGTGAGAGATGATTTCCTTTTGAGGTAACCCACCCATTTAGTACGGGGCCGAAACACCGACTGGTACAAAATGCTACCCTTTAGTACCGGTCGGTGTCTCGGCCCACACACTGATCGGTACTAGAGGGTGAGATTTAGTACCCGTCGGTGTTATGGCCTGGTACTAAAATGGGTTTGGCCGCGTTTAGATGTTTCGCGAAAAAAATTTACAGTATGTCGGGCACACATTTGAATTATTAAATATAGACTAATTACAAAACTAATTACAGATTATGTCAGTTCATCGCAAGACGAACCTAATGAGTCTAATTAATCCGTCATTAGCACATGTTTACTGTAGCAATTTATTGTCTAATCACTACCTAACTAGGCTCATTAGATTCGTCTCGCGAAGTACACTCCATCCATATAATGGGTTATTTTTTCGACTACATTTAATATGCCATGCATGTGAGGGAACATACTCGAAAAAAATTTCACGAAACATCTAAACAGGGCCCAGGGTACTAACGTGTACGAATGAATGTGAACTTTTCCGGTCGTGTAACAAGACACGTATCGAGATTGATTCCTACGGTTTCTCCCGCTCCCTTTGAGTAACTTTCACTAGCTATGTATAACGTATACTCCGTGTAGATCAACTGTCAACGGTTATCTTCTAAGTGTCACGTGCTCAACTTACTTTTGTGACATTATGCATGATACATTTATGCATTGCAAGGTTCGTGGATGATCATTCGGGATAACTGTGAGAAATGGTAAGATTCTCATTTCTACCTCACCAAGAATGGACTTACAAGATACAAGGGCTGAAAAGTGTCACTACAAACCAAAGTATGGATATCCCAGCAAAGCTGGAGGGATAGTACATCAAAAGGATGATTTTAAAGCACCGTTGCAGGAGCTGTTTTTGTCAGATTATCAGTCTATTCGGAATTAGAATTGGAATGCCTGGTTCATCAGACAATCGTTAAACTGTGACAGAAAAGATCGTAAAGATCGCAGAAGCGTGTACCATGTATGGCTGCATGTATGCAATTGGAACAATATGTGCTCCAGATCTGGATGACTGCACCTTCTCCAACGCAAATTTGAAAAAGGTTGAAAATTTTCACACACACCTTGTTTTTTTTTAGAACTGACAGGCAGCAAAACTGCCCTGCCCCATTTGATTAACAAGGCATAACAAGGTTTACAGCATTCCAGCACACAGCAGACCACGCAAGGTTTACAGCATTCCAAGGATTGCTTCAGTTCTTTTTTTTAGAACGTGCGTAGCACGTTTTTTCATTAAGCGGAAGAGAGTTTTACAATTAGACAACTTGAGACCTCAAGCCAGACAACAAACGAAAAGAAAAACAGACAACCCAACAAAAGCTAAACATAAACTAAACAACAGGAGTGACCACAGCTAGAAGAGCTACCACCCAGCCCACACACCTAGCCCACACACATCTGCCAAACCTAAGCGAGACTAAACTTCTGAGCCTGTCAGCCAAACAACACCGAAAAGATTGCCTAAGGTCCTCCAACAAAACAGAGTGGCAAAGCATCCACCAGAGACGAAGACATGGCGGCCAAGCATCCGCCCGAGAATAGCAGAGGTGGCCAAGTATCCACCAAACGACGACAAGGAAGCAAACAACGTAGAGGGGTGACAGCCTGTCATCGGACGACGACCAAAGGCGACAAAGCATCAGCAGTGGCAAAGCATCCACTGGACAAGAAGCGACACAAGTGGCAAAGCATCCACTGAACGACGGCAAAGCAGCCGTGGGTAAGCGAAAGGTGGCAACCATCTGCCAACTGACAACGACCTAGGCAATCCTGGTGAAGTAGATGAGGCAGGGAGAAGACAGCCGCAGAGAAATCGACGATCACAGGTAGAACCTGACCAAGACCTGCAGGAGGGGGTATACACCATGGGTACACGCACATCACCGAACGACTAACAATCCAAGCCGAGAAGGTAGGGCGAGAGGGTCATGCAGGACAATGCCTTCATGAAGGGAGCGACGTTGACGCCACCATTGTCCGACTGCCTGAAGCGGAGCAGTCCAAGTCTTCACCTGGCTAGACCTAATGGGCTTGGAAGTTACAACAACGCCTCCAGCAAGGTAGCTACGTCAAGAACGCAACCGTTGTTGGCACCGGCAAGCACCGGCCATGGCTTTCGCCAAAAATCTCCAAATCCAACTCGCGCGACGAACCGCCAAGGTTTAGATGCAAGTCAGAGCGATGGAATTGCAGCGGATGACCCATGGTGGTGGTGAAAATGAAGCACATCTGCAAGAGAATAGGCGGCGACCTTGAGACAGCAGAACCGACCATGGCCTGGGGGCAGGGCAGCAGAACCGTGCTCCCCCAAGGCAGCGCCCCAGACAGGGAGGTGGCCATGTGGCCGGCAGCGCGGGCCTTCCATGCCCGGATCCGGCGGCGGCACTGGTTCCCAGGCCCCGATCTGGCGGTGGCGCGGGCTCCTGGGCCCCGATCCGGCGGAGGCGCGGGCTCCCGGGCCCAGATCTGACGGCGACGCGGCGTCCAGGACGCGGCCCAGATCCAGGCCCCGTGAGGAACGGCGGCGTGGCCCTGGCCTAGGAGGAGTGGCGCGGGACCCTGGGACCGGCGCGGATCCCGCAAGGCTGCAACCACGAGCGGTAGGCGGAGGGCGAGGGTGGCGGCCGTTGGCCCGCGCGGAGAGGAGGAACCGCCGCCGCGGGGCACGAGGCCGGCGGGACCAGATCGGCGGCGCCTGGACCGCCATGAGGGAGCCGCCGCCGCCGTCGCGCGTTGGCGCGTTCGGCAAGAGGGAGGCAGCGCATGGGGCTCGGCCCAGGCGGCGGCGGCGGAGGGGGCTCGGTGCGGCGGGGCCTGGGCCCGGCGGCGGGGGCGAGCCACGACGAGCGCAACGACCGGAGGGAGAGGCCTTGGGAGCGGCGGCGAAGCTCCAGTGGCCACGAGGAAACCGACCATGGCGACCCGACCTAGGGTTAGGGTTAGGGTTGGGTGGGGTGGGAAGCGAACGGGAGAAGGGAAGAAAAGGAAGGGAGGGAGGAGACGCAGGGGCCGGGCCGCCGCCGGCGGCGGCGGCGACGGCGGCCGCCGGAGCTCAGGGCGGAGGGGACTTGGCGCCGCGGCGCGGGTTCCGCCCGTGCTGCCCCTGCGGAGCGACGCGGGGGAGACGAGAGATGTGTCCCGCTCACCAGGTTTCGCAGTTTGATATGCTGACATGTGCAGTTTATTGCTTCAGTTCTTGGAAAGACGATCAGGGTCAGTTTGGAGGGATGAAGACATTGGATGGCTGGAGTTCGTGATAGAAATCGACTTAGTGCGGTGTCTATACGACAAGACATCATTGTGTAGCGTTTGGATGTTAGGCAAGGCGAAGGATCTCTACATCAAAAGTTTCTAAGAAGACATAAGATGTGAGAAGCTCTGTTGTTGACAAGGATAAAGACAAGTTTGAAGCAAGGGTCTAGGAGAAGTTTGAAGCTTATTCTTTCTGACTTTTTTTAGTCTCTTTCTTTCTTGTTGATTGTGTTCCTCAGTTTTGAGGCTTGGAGTCTAAGTACTCGTGTATCGTCTTTGTGGTCGTAGACATTCCTCGTGAATGTTCAAGACCGGATATTTTCCTTAATCTAAAAGCAGACCACGCAAGGCGAAACTGCCACACCGCTACCTACAGCTACAGAAACGAAGGCAACACTGCCCGCTGAACAAGACAACGCACAAAACATTTCAGGTTACAGCCATAGAACCAAGACAAAAGCACACTTGGACATAGAAAAAGCCATGATGAGCCTCTCCTTCACATATTGCGCCAGGCCGCCCCCAGTTTGAAAATCTTCATGCTTGGATTGCCAAGGGGTCCTGAGAACTTCCACCAAAAAGCTGGACCATTTCTCCATCTCCTCCTCCAAAGTTCCTTTGAACATCGGGCGCCAGGAGACAGTGCATCTCCATATGCTTCTCACCACCATCTTGATGTCCACCCAATCCTGCTTGCGAAAAACCATGTTATTCTTGGTTAGCCAAACCCCCCAGCAAACTCCTGCAGAGATGCTGTTAAACACTTCCCACTTTTTCCCTCCTAGCCATTTGCTAGCCATGTCCAAGTAGGAGCTGATATGAACATCTGAGAAAAAATAGCACATACTGTCATATACACTTAGCCACAGCACACTCAAAAAACAGGTGATGAACTGATTCACCTTCCACACACCCTGTTGTGTGAATCATCATCAACTAGGCTTCCGAGGTCGCCAACAAAACACTCTGCTCTGTCCTTGCCCCTGTACACGTGCTTTCCTGATGGCCCGTAAACAAGTAGGAATGCCATAAATCTCACTGGGATTGTTGATGCAGAGTAATGGCCAACAGATCTGATCTGTGCCTCATACTGAAATGTGAAAGGTTCAGAATAACAATTACAGAGTCAGAGACTACTCCATTCTAAGCCCAACTGTTCAGAGATTTCAGACAAGCATGATATTCTGACAGTATACTTGTATATTTCTTTCAATTGAATCAAGAATTAGGTTTGCACTGTCAAACCATACCCCACTCCATTCCCCTACAATCAACCTGCTACAGATCTGTACTCATGGGAGGAGGAGGCTCTAATTATCAGTGAACAGATCACTCATGGTGTAATGCTTGAATTTCAGATGCACTGATGCCCTGATGCTACCAGTACCACCCTACAACTCAACAACAATCTTGTGAACCCTCTCCTTGGGCATGGCCTCCAGCTGCAGCGTCACTAGACCAGAGGAAGAATCATAGGAGAACTCCAGCTCAGATGAACCCATCATGCATTTTCTCGGCCTTACTGAAGAGTAAGCTCCAAACCTTCCACAACCCCTCACTTCCATGCACACCAATCCGACAGCCTCGGAGCCAGAAGTGGAGCCATTGCCGTCGAGCAGCTTTGCTCCGTCGAGGAGGTGGTAGGTAAGGCCTTCCACGGCACCACCGCTGTTGAACATGTCGACCAACCCGATGGGGGCGAACCTGAAACCAGGTGCAAAGTCCTGCAATGACATAATCCATAGTTTTATCGTTAGGTTCACAATTGCCAAACATTTGTTCCAAAAATTTATGTCACGTTGTGCAGAACAGAGCTGGGTGGAGAATTTGAGCACAGACCTTGATCGGTGACATGGTGAGTATGTCATGCTCCAAGACCTTCAGAGAGATGGGCAATGCCGTGCCATTGGGGAGGACAACAAGGTCGCCGCTGGTATGGCGGTACATGGCACAGTCACCGTTCCACTCAGGGTCCGTGGAGGCCTCGGAAATGTGATGGACGTCACTTCCCTTGATGGCGCAGGTCAGGGCATCGGTGCCGGTATGGTGGAAGATGTTCTTCTTCTCCACGGAGCTCCACGCCGCACCCTGGCAGTTGTACACACCGAGGACGCCAGTGAACTTGTTCATGTTCCATATCTTGAGCAAGCTGCAGCAAAGACGCCACGCCATGGCTTTATCAGAACACATACTCCAAACAACATCTGCGCCTGTGAACAGACCAGAACTGCAGAAAATGGGGATTGGGTTGAGCTCACCTGACGCCGTCGCGTGCCGGGTCGGTGAACAGGCAATCCTTGGTCGGCCGGCCTGGCAGACGTGCGCGAAGAATGGAGCCATCAGGCAAGGCGATCTTCTTCAACAGCTCGAAATTGTGCTTCCCTGGGGCATCACTGACATAGACAGGGCCACCGCTGATCGCGCGGGCTGAGCCGTGGTAGTCACCGGCTGGGTGCAGCGAGTGGAACATATCCCAGTCCGGGAGCATGAACTCGCCGAGGAACACGCTGTTGTACGCCACCGAGGCGATGTGGATCGTGTGCGACACGGGGTCCCTCGGGTAGAAATCATCCGACGCCCTCACCACCGCCGTCTGCTTGGAGCTGCACAGTAGCCACATCACAAATCACAACACGATCAAATTAATCGGTCACAGTTTCAAGGTTTGGAATTGTGGAAGCGGATGAAACGGATCACGTACCAGTAGAGGGCGTCAGTGTTGTGGCTCATACAGGCAATGATGCCGTTCTCCGGGAAGTTCTTGGCAACGGAGGCGTCGAGCGCCTGGTGGTACTGCCTGGTGAGCTGCACGCGTCCTCCATGGCCGGCGCCGAGCGTCTCGAGGACGCACTGCGCGTCGACCTTGACGCCGTCGACGCCGGCGGCGGCGAGGTACGCGTGGAGCTCGTCGTAGAACCTGTACACGGCGCGCGGGTGCACGAGGCCGAGCCCCTGCAGGGTGAGCACGTCGGTCTTCATCCCGGGCTCGTTCTCCACGACGCCCGGCGACACCTTGGGGAACTGCAGGCTCGAGCGGTAGTGCTCCGTGCCGGCCTCCCCGGGCCGGACGCCGCCCCAGTAGCCGGTGATGGCGTGCCAGACGTAGACGTACTTGAGCCCGTACTTCTCCTTCGCCGCGCGCACCACCGTCTTAATGCCGGCGGCCGGGTCGTCAGCGTTCTGGAACTTGCTGTTCTCCTTAATGCCGGTGAGCCGCGACAGGCGTGGTGGCTCGTCGTCCCCGGCGGCGGGCTCGTTATCGGCGGCGACGGGATGGTCGGTACCGACGGACTGCCAGCCGTCATCGATTATGACGAACTTGGGCGGCGCGCCGCCCGCGACGAGGCTGCGGAGCCCCGCCTCGACACCCTCCTGGGTGACGTCCTGGTAGAAGGCGTCCCAGGTGCACCAGCCGAAGTAGTCGACGATGCCCGGGAGCTTCTTCTCGGCGCGGACCCGGAACGTCTTGAGCGCGGACTTGGCGGCCGCGACGGCGCCGGCGATGGCGGCGTAGGGGTCGGACTCCGCGGCGCCGACGAAGAGCGCGCGCTCGAACGACGCCGCGCGCGTGCCGGCGTCCCCGCTCTCGACGCAGAGCTCCAGCGCGTCGCCGCCGCCGCCCTGGAGGCTTGCCCGGAACGCGCCCTCCACGAGCGGCAGGAACACCACGTACGCCGCGTCGCCGCCGTCACCGCTCTCGCCGGCGCCCCTGGACTCGACGAGCAGGAACTGCGTCTCGAGCGGGACGTCGCCGCCCTTTTCCCCCATCCGCTGCGCCATCCACCAGAGCTTGAACCGGAAGCACGCCATGAACCGCACGCCCCTGCCGAATCGCCAGGATCAGACAATGCCAGTTGGCATGACGAACCAACGGATTTGGGGGGGAAAACAAATCGTTCCTTTTCTTCTTCCAATTCCAACATCGAAATCTAGGATTGGGGATCGAACGAACCTGAGGGCGCCGAGGGAGACGACGTGGCGGGCGGCCGGCTCGGGGAAGTCGGCGCCGATGAAGACCCCGTCAACCGCTCCCCCCGCCGCGGCGGAGGACGCCACCACCGCGTCGGGAACGCCGGACAGCACCGTCCGGCCGCAGATCGACAGCGTGCCGCCGGAGAGCTTGACTGTCGAGGTTATCGTCATATCCTCTTCCTGTCTCTTACTCCGCGACTGCTCGGACGGCGGCGCCGCCGGCGAGGAACTCCCTTTGGTCGCCGCGAGAGTCCTGACAAAGGAGCACCTGCATCCGCACCCAACACAAACAACACGCCAAATCTAAGATCGGATCCCAGAACAACGAAGGCGAGAGAAACGACGAGAGCCCGATTGGATCGGGGACGGATCCGCACGCACGCACCGAGGAGGGACGGCCGACGGAGGGAGATGGAGTGGACGCAGCAGAGGCGAAGCGCACGAGGAGGAGGCGAGGAGTGGCGGGCGGGGAGGGAGGGTATATATACGGCGCGGCAGGGGAGATGGTGACGGGGAGGCGACGGCCCTGGTGCAGCAGGTGGAGCTCAGCCTGCGCGCCATCGCGGACATCGGCGGCGGGCGGTTAAATCCGTTGCTGCCCGGCCAGCAGCTCACGCACGCGCACTGGATTGGGCGAGAGCGAGACGGTGGGGGAGGTCAGTGGTGGCTGTGGCTTGCAGCCTGGCACTACTCTGGTCGTGCGCGTTGGGCCGGGTTCCCTGCGAGGTTGGTGGGCGCTGCCTGCCTCCTTGGCTTGGCTCCTGTTCATAGCCGGGGGCTTGGCTTCCGTGCGGACTCCACCCACCACGGCGTCTGGTGGGGCTCGAGAGGGAATGGGAGGCGGACGGAAGAGCCCGGTGGCGCCGCGCGACTGGCACGCGGGGATGGAACCGAACCGACTCGGGTGGCGGCGGCGGAGCTGCGGGACAAGCGGGCGCGGGCGATTGGGCGAAGCGCGGGGGGCGGGCACGGCTGTGATGCGGCGCGATGGGGCCGAGGCTGCCACGGCGGATCCGCGCTGGATGGATCGGATGGCGGGCGGGATCGACCGGGTCAAACGAGGGGAGTCCCTCCCGCGCTGGCGCGCCAATCCGCCAAGCCGAGCGAGGCTCACCTGGTCAGCTCCGACCTGTCGGCCACTGCTGCCGAACCGCATCCGGGGACGCAACGCAAAGCGATGCCGATTGAGAATATGCTCCTGGCAATTCTCACGTGTTCGGGTCGCTTTGCCTGGATCGCAAGAGTATTCCACTGCGAGAAGCCAAAAGGGCAAAGAAAATGGTTGCTTGCAATTTGCATGGACACCGAAAAGACAGCGCTACAGCAGGGTGCAGTTAAATTGTTACTTCCTCCATTCCAAATTATAGTTCGTTTTGACTTTTCTAGTTTTATAGGTTTTACTATGAATCTAGATATAGCGTTTATCTAGGTGCATAACAAAGATTATGAACCTAAACAAGTCAAAACGAACTATAATTTGGAACGGAGTTAGTACCTGGCACGACTTTGGAAAGAAGGATTGCGTGATGAGATGACAGGGAGGTTTGATGCGTACATGCGTGCGCAAGCTGGATCTGTATACTCTATTAGTCTATTTCAATGATATGCCACTATTGCAAGCTCGACTGCAATCATGTTGTTCATCAATACTAATATCCTGTAACCATCTCAGTCTCTCCTGATGACTACTGTGCTCCTCAGCCCTCTCCCGAACTCCTGATGCGGCAATGCCGTCGCTCCTATCAGCGCTGGCGTGTTGCAGTAAGCCAGCCCAACCACATGAGAGTTTTTATCACTGGGACGATGACTACCTGCAGTCATTCGTGTATTCTGTATGATAGCTGGGCTGATCATATTAGCAAAACTAATCACAAGTGGTGGCCCTCTGAAAGCTACACCTACGGCCGGAACCAAAAGATCTTCAGAAAAGGCTCGCTATGATAAGAAACAAACAGCAAACTTAACATTTAACAGCCAGCTTAATTGACATGCACTCGCAGACATTCACATGCACAGTTATTGCAAGCCTGCAACTCTGCTCTCTGCATGAGATGCGCATCTCTCGCTTGGGACACTTTAGGGGAAAAAAATCTGGCGATGCCGACCTCGAGCGGAAACGGCCGAGAGAGAGGTGCAGAGACGGCCGCAGATATTTTTGAGTTGAACAAGACAAGCTTTCGCGCCCGCTCTCGCTTTTGGCGCGCATGCAGTTGGCTGCCTGTACCGCTTGTCTTTTGCGGCGTCCATGCCTGCACTTGCATGAGAGGACAAGATACGCGGGCCTGCTGCTCCAGATGGATCGTTCCTGCGATGGCGGTTGCTGACTGCTCCATGGCAATTGGTGGCGCTGCTCGTGATGGTGGGCGGCGGCGCGGCCAGATGAGTGCGGATTGGGTTATGCCAGATCGGATCGGATATTTCGCCAATGGCGGTGGCGGCAATGGATCGCGCCGGCAGATGGTGGGCGACTTTAGGGCTTATTGGTTCCACCCAGATTGAGGCAGATATAACAAAAAATTATGATAGGTGCAACAAGAGACCGGTGTTCGCTCCTCCCGCTCGCGTCGCCCCCCGCGCGGGCGACCGAGCGGGCAAACGAAACCCTAGCGCCGCCACCCCAGATCGTCGCCTCCTCCCGCCGCGCTCGCCCGAACGGGCCGCCTGAAGCCGGCGGCGGCGGGGCTCTCCCTCTCCACTCCGGCGGCTAGGGGCGGGCGCGGGCGCTTTGGCCTCCATGGTGGCTCCTTTGCGGGCGGCGACGGTGACGGGGTCGTGGATCCGGTCCCACCCCGACCGGATCTGACGGATCTGTGGTGGGGGACGTGCGGGAGGTGGTGAGGCAACGACCAGAGCACGCAGATCTGACGAGTTGGCAGCGAGGGCGGCTTCAGGGGCCTCGGCGGCGGGCTGCGACGACGGCCAGCCACGGCCGGCCATGGGCGGCCACGGCCGGCCAAGCCCGCCACGGCTGGCCAACCGGCCGGCCGCAGCCGGCCGTGGCCGGTGGTGGTCGCCACCGCCCAGCCTCGGCCGGCCACGAGCTGCCAACGGCGGCCACAGCCAGCCTCGGCCAGCCATGGCCAGCCACGATAATCCAACGGCGGCCACGACCAGCCACGGGCGGCCAATGGCGGCCACGGGCAGCCAACGGCCGGCCACGGGCGACGACCCCTTTCCTAGTCGGTGTGATGGGGAGCGAGCTGCTGGCTTGGCCAGGAGAGCGGCAAGCATGGTGCGGACTCGGGCGAAAGCCTTCACTGACGCGTCCGTCGGTGGGCATGATGGCGGCGCCCTTGGGTGTCGGTCTCCCCGCTGGGGGCATCATGGCGAGGCACCAGGCTCTATGTCGTGCAGGGCTCTCAAGGTGAAGACCTTGTCCATGTGTGGACGTGCGACGGCGGCGCCTTGGCATCGTGACCTCGTTGGAGGCGTCGTAGTTGAGTCCCGACTCGGCTTGAGGTAGCGGCGGAGGAGGTCGTCTATGGTGCTGCATGTTGTTGAGGATGCGCGCATTGTTCGTGTTGCCGGGAGGTGTAGAGGGCCTATGGGTGCTAGAGGGCTTTAGCTGCCGCGCATGATGCAGTGGTGAACTCGGTGACGGCTGAGCGGAGGTGATACTCTCAGGAGCGGCCTCATATATCTGAGTCCTTGGTAGAGAGTGAGGCGGTGGATGTGGCGAGGCCCCCACGCAGAGTGGCCAGGATCAGTGGTTTTCGTTGGTGCTGCGATGAAGTGTTCGCTGATGTTTCAAGGGAGCAGAGGGATTGGCGATCGTGTGTGGGCAGTTTGAGGATGATAGCCCTATGGTGGAGGAGCTCAGGCGGCTGTTTTGAGCTTGCAGCGGGCTGTGCCTTCGGCGTGGCACAGCGTTGGCGACGACGGCGCAGGTATCGACGACCTGCCTCAAACTCCTCTCCCAAGTGGTCGAGAGTGGTGGTGTGTCCTGCGTCGTGTGCGTTTGTTCTTGTGTTTGGAGGATTGTGTGGTGGTGTATGCTTCGGCGCGTTATATACGAATGCTTCTTCTTCTTATATGATACAGCAGTGCTCCTGCTTTAATTTCAAAAAAAAACAAGAGACCTGGGATTTATTCCCGGTCGTAAACCAATTTGCTCATGATAGGTACAACAAAAGATCTGTATTGGTTCTACACCTCTTGACTAGTGGATTCATTCCCGGTCTCTTGTTGCACCTATTACCAGCAAATTGGTTCATGATCCGAAATAAATCCCGGTCTTTTATTATACCTATCATAAATTTCTTGCTATATCTACCTTGATCCGGATGGAACGGTTCCGAAGAAACCGAATGAGCCCTTAGACGGATCACGGATGCATTCAGCAGCTCTGACGTCTGATGTAGGTAGGGTCATTCATGATATGAATATAATGACAGTAAATCTGAAGATAAGTAAAAATCATGCGAGCCAGTGGCAGCAGGGGCCAGGGGCCGCCGACACGCCGCTCCAAAGTCAGAGTTGCGGCGACGCTGCCGCCATTGCGCACTGCGCGTGTTAGAAAATAGTGCTTAACCATAATCGAACACTGAGACACGACTTAATGTGAAAAAACCCTTGCGGGAAAAAACCATGGAAGACAATCACTATTGAGAAGAGTTTACAAGCAGGGATGATGCATGGCTCATGTAAAATGTCTTACCCTGCCATCTACATAGGGCTTACATATATATGGGGTGGAATAGAACTCATGTAGGAGTAGGACTCTATCTCTAGAGTAAGGTTTCCTAATACACTAAGAATCAAATCTGGTGACACAACTGGTACAAGACTAGAACTCAGATCATACTTTAACAATCTCCGCCTTGAGCCGAATTCCCTTGTGTAGACGAATAATAAACCTTGAATGCTAATGTCCATCGGACTAATCAATGAGTAACATCACTTGAGTATTCTCCCAACACTTTATATACGAAGCAAAATTGAGCAAATAACCAATAGGTCCAAGCACACAGCTATCAACAAAGCAGACGAACAATCTGGGTCTTCAACAATTTTATAACCCCAACAAAAGTCTAAGTCTGTGCAACTGTCCTCAAATGTAAACGGCAATAACGCTCAATCCTCAAATGACATAAAGTCGCAATATCAACTGTGGCAATGAACAAATATCCAGTGAAGAACTCATCTCATGGAATCATATATGCTCCATCTAGGACACCAAACTTGGCAAAACAACGCTCTTTCAAGAGCAACTAGCACGTGTGTCCATCACGTACAATAAACTGCCAATTGTAGAAGAAATCGAATTCCATGACATGGTCAATAACTGCTCCATTCAAACACGGTTCAGATGTAGGCATAAATGTGCAATCAACGAAGTATAAAACTCTACAATAGACCCCTGCAGTCATGAGCGGACGTCTCCTCCTTGAACAATAAACGTATTGAACATCAGTACAAAACATCGTAGTATCTATGCAGCAACCTTGAACTAGACCTATCTCGACGAGCAAAGACAACAATAAACGTACTGCTCCCGCAATACAAAACACTGCAGTACCTAGTCAAACAAACCTCCTCCTTTGCACTTGGAGTACCTCGAACTCAATTCAGAGCAAAACCTTCACTTTCAATTAACCAACTCCATAACTAGACTGACATGAACGATGTTAAAACATCCAAAACCATAAGGATGAACTCAAAGTGATCCAACAACAAATCCCAATATCTCCTCAAATATTCAATATGTCTTAGCAACGGAAATCATATATCAAAATAATAGTCTCCCGAAAATAGTGATCTCTCCAAAATGACATAATGACATGATAACGGTCTACTAAATAGCACTAATAATACTTGTACCAAGGAACAATGATAAAACATACCATCAATTGAAGAAGACATCAATCTGCATGCTTGGCATAACCCTCCTTCTGAATAAGATGGATATGAAGAAATCAACCGGTACAAATTAGGAAACACAATTATGTCTTACTCAGTTGCTCGAATAAATATTGAACTCCCTGAATACAAATCTTCTAGTGCATAAGCATATCAAATTAGAAATCCATGTATCAATATTTCTGAAAAGAGAGCACCACCAACAGGAAGCCGTATTCTTGACGGCATGGTAAATAATTGATGTCAACTAATCTATTTAAGCACTAATGTGGTTTTACTACGGATATGTTTTTTTACTGTTGTGATTAAAATTTCTACGTTCCAAACACCTCTTCTTACAAAATCTTGTACTTTCCTATCCTCTGTTTTTGTGACTACACAATTATTCCATTCCTATGATTTTTTTTCTTTTCTCTGTTTTTAATTCCTTTGTTCCAAACAGAGCCTAAAAAGGAGCAGCTTTGCCCAAACAAACACATTCTTAAAACCTGACAATTTGCTGTTGGATATCGCCTCTAATATTTTACATTATGTTTAATTGTAAAGACATCGGCAATGACAGTTTTATCTACTCTTTTGATACATCATGAATCCTTCCTCCAGCCTTATCCCTTTCTCACTCCCAGTACTTAGTAGAGGTGTGCTATTACGACTCCTAGTTCTACTAGAACTTAAGTGTTGAATCCTATTAGGAGTAGGACATTTACTTGTGGTATGGGGTCTTGGAGGGGACTATATAATATAAAACAAGGGGTGGAGCCTCTAGGAAAACATTTATGACAAGGACAAATACCAAAGTCTTATCCAAGGCTTGCACGGAGCGATTAGGAGCGCTCAAGATGAATAGGCTTCACAGTTGTACATCACTAGATTCTTGTATAGGACAAGAATATGAGGGTTCTAGACGGTCAAGTCGAGTTGTGTGAGAGCGAGAATTATTTGTACTTTTTGGAATTGTGCTTAAAGAAATTGCGATCGGCTTCGCCAAGATTGTGTTCTCCTGTCGTGGTTGCTTCAACACCATCATCTTGGATTTTCTACGAGATTCATCCACTTCGTTCTTTACACTGTGCAAGCTCGTGTTATACTCACAATATTCTTTGAAGATCCGTAGGCTAATGCGCACAATGAGGGGTATCAGATTCTAACACATATCATGCATAAAGATTAAGAATTGTGTGATGTACAAAATAAAAAAGAATTAATATTGCGATGACATTTCAATCTTCATTTTGACGACTTCAAATAAATTTTATTAATAGTTGCATCATTCAAAGATTAATATTGCAGCCTCTTCCTAAATACATGTTGATAAATTTTGGGACAATATAATATTTAGTCATTGATGTGCTGTTTTGCACAGCTGTGTGGGGGTGGGCACTGCTAAAACAGCCGTGCTGCATGCCGATTGACGATATGCTGGCTGCATGCTCTCTCTGCTCTGAATCACTATGCTGAATGCTACTGGGAACTGAAGGGGCCATCCATGGCCCACGTTGGCGCCCCGCCAGTGCTCGCTCCCTCCTCCCGCAACATCGTGCGCCGCCGCCGATCTCCTCCTGCCGCCGTTCTGGCGCTCACGGCCGCCCACCAGAGGCCAGTTTCAGCTCGCAGGGGCGCACGCAGGAGGCCCGTCCGGCGCGCGGCCCCCTCCGTGCGGGGGCGGCGACGTCCACATCGATACCTCATCTCCGAGGCCGCGGCGGGACCCCGAGTGGTGGAGCCGTGTACCGCCACGCCGCGGTGCTGCCCGTGTGTCTCAAGGTCCTCGAGCAAGACATCCTCACCGTGTCGCCGACCAAGGTACCCAGTGCCAACGCCTTGAATTATCTGTGGGCCGGATCTGGGCTAGGGCGAAAAGGACGACGGCCTAGGGCCCAGCCCAGAAGGGGCCCATACACCCGATTGTATACATATACATGTGTCTTTCAATCTCAGCCCAAGACAAAGCATAGGCCCAGCTAAGTACGTATTCAGCTAGAACAGACCAATCTGCGCTGTGCAGCTCTTGATCAGCTCCATTCATGTACGACCAAGAGCTGCAGAAGAACAGACCAACCATCCGTTGTAGAAGCTGATCACAGTATAAGAATTGCTTCAATAAACACCGATTGCTGAAGAAAGAAAAATAAGTAATGGGCACAACGAATTCGAAAGCATACGAGGCGGCTTCAAATAACGTTTCCCTTTGGCACATGTATCAGAAGGCGCTTCATAGACAATCAAATTGTAACCATAGATATAACCCTAGCGTATTTCTCATCATCTCGTCCATTAAACATAATATCCGGTTGATTTCCATCCGTGCATATTGTGGAGGAAATCTCGAATATCCCCCTTCCCGCGGAAAACTCGAATATCCTCCTTCCTGCATCTATTCTTTTGACACTTTCATTAACCTGCCGGCTTGCAAATCCACACCACAGCTACACTCCGCATTACTAGCATTAAACCAAATCAGCAATAAAAAAAAATAGCGTGGTAAAATGAATAAGTTTGAACTCAAGGACAAAAGCTAACAGGCCAAAACGAGGATTATGTAAGAAAGCTACGTAGCATTCTAAAAAGATTGACAGACAGAAATTAGAAGAGAGCAGGATACTAATAATAGAATACTATTATACCAGCAACAATTAACGTACGGAGTTCGATAATCCATGGCACCATAGCACTAGCCACATGCATTGCAGGCTAGTCAAAAAACACCACACAAAACAAACGACAGCTCGAGGTTCAGAGATAGGTAACCCGAACAGCTATGCTAATTCAGACTCAGAAAGAAAACCAACTCGCAGCGCTTAGTCGACCTCCTCCATCTTGCTCTCACCAGCGTCGTCCTCCAGTGGGGGCATGTCAGTGTCAGCCTCAGGGGTCTCGTCCTCATCGATGCTCAGGCCCAGCTTGAGCATGCGGTGGATGCGGCTGCCGAAGGTGTTGGGGTCGTCGAGGCTGAAGCCAGAGGTGAGGAGAGACGTCTCGAACAGCAGCATGACAAGGTCCTTGACAGACTTGTCGTTCTTGTCAGCATCAGCACGCTTGCGGAGCTCCTCCATGATGGCGTTCTCAGGGTTGATCTCCATGGTCTTCTTGGAGGACATGTACCCTGACATGCTCGAGTCCCTCAGTGCCTGGGCCTTCATGATCCTCTCCATGTTGGCAGTCCAGCCGTACTCGCCAGTGACAAGACAGCAGGGGGAGTCCACCACACGGTCAGAGACCACCACCTTCTCAACCTTGTCGCCCAGCACCTCCTTGATCACCTTGCAGAGGCCCTCAAACTTCTCCTTGAGCTCCTCCTTCCTCTTCTTCTCATCCTCACTCTCATCGAGCTTCAGGCCCTCCTTGGTTGCAGAGACAAGCTTCTTGCCCTCAAACTCCTTAAGCTGGCCAATGGCATACTCATCAATGGCATCCACCATGTACAGAACTTCATAGCCCTTCTTCTTCAGCTTCTCAAGGAAGGGAGAGTTCTCAACAGCCTTCTTGCTCTCACCAGTGATGTAGTAGATGTCGCTCTGGCCCTCCTTCATCCTTGTCACATAGTCCTTGAGGCTGGTCAGCTCGTCACCACTCTTGGTGGAGTGGTACCTCAGCAGCTCAGCAATCTTGTTCCTGTTCTGGGAGTCCTCGTGGATGCCAAGCTTGAGGTTCTTGGAGAAAGCCTCATAGAACTTGTTGTAGTCCTCCTTGTTCTCAGCAATCTCAAAGAAGAGCTCAACACACTTCTTGACCAGGTTCTTGCGGATAACCTTGAGAATCTTGTTCTGCTGCAGCGTCTCACGAGAGATGTTAAGGGGAAGGTCCTCAGAGTCAACAATGCCCTTGACAAAGCTCAGCCACTCTGGGATCAGCTCCTCACAGTTGTCCATGATGAAGACACGACGGACATAGAGCTTGATGTTGTTCAGCTTCTTCCTGGTGTCAAAGAGGTCAAAGGGGGCCCTCTTGGGTACGAACAGGACAGCCTTGAACTCAAGCTGACCCTCAACAGAGAAGTGCTTCACTGCAAGATGCTCCTCCCAGTCGTTGGTCAAGCTCTTGTAGAAAGCAGCATATTCTTCCTTGGTGATCTCCTCAGGCTTCCTCATCCAGATAGGCTTCTGCTTGTTGACCAACTGCCACTCGTGAGAGACCTCCTTGATCTTCTTCTTTTTCTTCTCTTTCTCTTCTTTCTCCTCATCAACATCCTCAACCTTGCCTTCCTCATCCTTCTTATCTTCCTCATCTTCATCATCAGAAATCTCCTTCTCAGTGGTCTTCTCTGTCCAGAGAGAGATGGGGTAGCTGATGAACTCAGAGTGCTTCTTAATCAGATCCTTGAGGCGACGCTCCTCAAGGTACTCCAACTGCAGAAAATAAGAGCACATATTAAGTATAATATGATGGAATTGCTTTTCGATATTATAAACACCACAAACTCTTAAATGTTTAGTCAATGTTTAGTCAATACATCAATTTGTTAACATAATTCAAAAATAGTACAACAACGAACAGAGGCACGCCTACTATTCAGTTTAACTATCTTAAAGGCAGTCATCATTCCAGAAAAAAAAAAGCATGACAATGATTAAAAAGCGTACCTATGTTTAATCCTACTAATCTGGGAGATGCATATCTAACTGATATCTCAAAAAAAAAGGATGTACTACCTACATTCTCCATTATATGATGTTTGTTAGTTCAGTTATTAAAAACCAAACAAATATACTATCCAGATCTATGGAACATTAGCACAAACTACTATAGTAGCCATGTGATTTCAACAAAGCTATATCCAAAAAGCATCATGGCTATCTGAACTGTTCTACTCAGTAAACAACTTGTCTACGGCACCATCGCCAGTAATTAACACACAGGAAGCTCCAAGAAATTTCTAATATACCTGATCATCCTTGAGGTAGAGGGTCATCTTGGTACCCCTGCCAAGGGGCTCCCCAGAGGTATCACGTGTGACAGTGAAGGAGCCACCAGCCTGAGACTCCCACACGTACTGCTCATCATCGTTGTGCTTGGTGGTCACAACAACTCTCTCAGCAACAAGGTAGGCAGAATAGAAACCGACACCAAACTGACCAATCATAGACACATCAGCACCAGCAGCCAGAGCTTCCATGAACTCCTTTGTGCCTGACCGTGCAATGGTACCAAGGTTGTTCACGAGATCTGACTTGGTCATACCAACACCGCTGTCAATGATTGTCAGAGTGTTGGAGGCCTTGTCAGGAACTATGTGGATGAACAGCTCTGGCTGGGCATCCAGCTTGCTCTTGTCAGTCAAGCTCTCGAACCTGATCTTGTCCAAGGCCTGTCAAAACCACAGAAGTACAAGTTCAGGGTTGCACTCATGCATCATTCAGTGGAATAAAAAGAGCAAAAATAAATGAAAGTCGCACATCTTTAAGGTTATTCTGTCAGAATAGGGTTACCAGCTTGATTAGCAATACACTAAACAACCATCTGCTATACACACAATCAATTTAACCATGTAGTTGAAGCACGAACTACAAAGCCTTCTACCTTCCAAGCACTTATGCATCATTCAGTGGAATAAAAAGAGCTCAGAAATAAATGAAAGTTGCACATCTTTAAGGTTATTCTGTCAGAATAGGGTCACCAGCTATTAGATTAGCAATATACTTAACAACTATCTGCTATACACACAATCAACTTAACCATGTAGTTGAAGCACGAACTATACCTTCCATGCACAAACCAACCCTTCTAATCTAGCAAAGCCAGCATGAAGTTTATCAAGACGAAATCATTCTTTTATTTGTAATTTTAGATTAGGACTGAAATAAACACAGTTAACTGCTGCAGTCAATTTCACCATAGCTTTAAACTAGCCCTTCTAGTCTAGCAGACTTTATCAATACCAACCATGCTTTCACGCAGCACTAGCTAGAGTATCAGATTATTCATACACCTTGCAAGTTTTCAGATGCCACGTACACAGCAGAGATCCAGCAAAATTGTGACCTATATTTGCTGAATAGTCAACAGAAAAATATCGCAAAACCCTACATAAACCCATCCATCGCCAGATTCGAAGTGCCGATGAGGAACCCGCCGACCTATCAAACGCGGCGAGGGTCTAGCGCACAGATCTGGAACCGCAAACAGGAGAGCACGAGCGGGTCGGGGCCACGACTTACATCGGAGGAGTTGGAGATGAGCTCCCGGAGGAAGATCTCCTTGTTGGAGTAGAAGGTGTTGATGATGAGGGAGAGCAGCTGGTTGATCTCCGCCTGGAAGGCAAACGTCTCCGTCTCCGAGGCCATGGCGAGGCCCAGCGAACGCTAGGAGAGAGAGGGCGGCGGCGGCGCTGGGAGGTGGCGGCGAGGGTTTGTTGTGGAACCGAGGTAGCGTGGGAGGAGAGACGAGATGGGGAGGGCCCTGTGGGGTGGAGCGATTTTAGTCGGGGAGGGGAGACGGGGTCTGGAATGTTCTACCAGAGGCGAGAAGGTGCCTGGGGGGGGGGGGGGGGTGGAGCGGGCTGACTGGCTTCCCGTTGGGCCCGAAGTCTTCCGGGCCGGGCTTCAAGTTCACAAGGGGAATTTTTTTTCAAAAAACAAAAAACAAAAAGTTCACGAGGGGAAGCACAGTGTTACTGTTGAGATGCAACAACTGTAGCTTAGCTACATCATTTTTCCTCTCATTCTTCAGAAAGGCTGAGATTTTGTTGGTCACTCTACAATGATATTACTTCTATGGACCTATTGCAATAAATAACTATTTATCTTATTTTGTTAGAGGGTAATATCATTGCTTTAGGTAGACTAACAGTAAGTGCAGAATATGAATTATGGGACATGATGGAAGAAGATCTCTATGCTAAAGGCATTCGTCCAGCGACACATGACTGGCCCTTACGATCCAAGTATTGGTATTATGGTCATGGAGGCACTCTCAGTCCAATAGACGGATCTTTGATTTTTGGCGAGGACTTGCGAGACCTAGCTCACCACCTCCTTAAAATCATAAGGAAAGCTGAGGCCGGAGAATTCATCCCTGACAGAGAAAGAGATGAGCTAACCTATGCCTTAGGAAACAAGGAGCATCCTGGAAGAACGCGCGGAGTAGGAACTTCTGTTTCTTGGAAGTATGCTTTCAAGGAGGACAGCTCCTCCTACAGGAGCCGTAAGCGGAAGAAGACCGAAACAGAGAACAGGATGAGGGAGCTAGAGGAAATCGTAGCCGCCCAGGGCGCACGGATACAGGATATGGAGGGAGAGATGGAACAGCGAATGAAGCTAGCACTTATTCAGATGACACAATCTAGAGGAACAGAAGATCCTGCTGCTTTGGTTATCCCTCCACAACAACGTAGCAGTAACGCTTCCACAGAGATTCCGCCAGCTCAATCAGAACCGGCCCGTTACCCTGTGGATGAAATATCTCAGCGCACCGCTTGCGAGCTTCATACAACATTGAAGAACATATCAGTGGTGGTACGTATAATAACAATGACTTAAAGTTAGTTTACATATGTTGAACATATTATTGTGTTATTAACTTTTCCGAATATATTAGGTTGCATACGGCACGGCTAGACCATTGGAAGAAGGACAAACAGTACACTCCAAGGAGATTCCATATGGCTACGCACCAGTCGAGCTGGAACAAGTTGTCTCAGATTACAACGGCTTGCAGCTTGACATCCCCGGAGGTGATGGGGAAACACTTCTTGGACAGTGTTGTCACGACATCATTCTATGGAGCAAGCGTGACATCATCATACCTGGTGTGGAAGCAACAACCTCGACAGGTCTGCCAGGTCCACCGTCTCCGCATGACGATGATCCTCCGGCAAATGATCCTCCGGCAGATGATCCTCCGGCTGATGATCCTCCGACAGAAGAAGATTGGTCTCCACCGGCGAGGCCAAAAAGGAATCCGCTCAGAAAGAAAACTGCGCCAACAAGTCCTCCACCACCAAAGCGGCCAACTAAGCAAAAGAAAGTGCCGGCAAAGAAGAAATTAGCTTACGAGCTGACGCAAGAGGAACTTGACGAGGTAGTCGCCGCAGAAGTACACGCGCATTTTCACAAGAAGAAAGAGCCTGAGAAAGAGTTTGTGGTTGACCCGGTCAAGGCGGCGAGGTTCTTACAAAATTTGATCAGGGCAGAACAGAAAAAAGCCGAAATATCTGACTACGACCGCTCATTAATAAAATCTTTTCAGAAAAGGAAGAGAGCTGAGCAGGCTGAGCGGTTGGCATCGCCTAAGTCTAAAGTGAAGCCGGCATCGCCTAAGTCTAAAGTGAAACCGGTAACGCATAAGTCGAAACGTTCTACTATTCCTCAGCTCGGCGAACAACCTCAGCAAGGATTGACTCAGTTGCCAGATGCGCACGAACTGATGCTCCAACGTCAAATGGAAGAGACAGGTCTCAGTAGAGCGGTCCTCACTGGCCAAGAATCCCCGCCCAAAGCTAAAGTGACTAAGTGGCATTTTGAGCTTGGCAAGTCGTTCGTGCCGCCAGATGATGTGAAAAAGCTACAAACAAAGATGTATTTATTGCATGGATGGTACATGGTTCAAGCGTCGAAAGGACGAGACATGTTCGGGTGTCGCGTGAAGGATGAGGATTTTTTCAATGGAGAAGACACGATTTGGTTGGAGTTCAAAGATATCTACGAAATCTACCAACGAGACGCCCTGGACATGTCTTTGATTCAAACCTGGGTTCTGTAAGTGATTTCTTATAACAATTTCTTTATTGTCATTTAAAAAACTCTATGAGTGACGGCGCTACTTTGTTGCTTATTATGTAGAATGGAGATTCAAAGATGTCGGAGGGAGCGTATTTTTGACGTTGGTTTCATGGACCCATCAAAGGTAAACCAAGACATGATTTATAAAGATCCAGAGGCGACATATCAGAACTTATTCAAGTATGTGGATAAGCAAAATTTTATGGACTCCATACTATTGCCATACCACTACGGGTGAGTGCTAACACTTATATTATCTCATTTTATTTTCTTAATTTCTTTAAATTATCTCATTATGCTAAAACACTTATACATATGTATGTAGTTACCACTGGGTGCTCATAGTACTGAATCCTGATAGAGGTGTGGTTAACGTCTTCGATTCGTTGAGGAAACCACAAGAAGAGTATCAGGAAATCATTGACATATTTACAAGGTCGTATATATAAGTAAATTTCAACAATTCAAACTTTCTATATACTTACATTATTGATTTATTTTATTTGAACTCAAATTTGAGACTAACAACATGATTATGTAATTGTAGGATGTGGAACGAGATTCGTGAAAAGCACCCCGGTATTGGATATGAAAAGCTCGTATGGAATACTGAATTCCCGGTACGCATGCAATTTGTACATATACGTCTTTGCTAATCAACTTAAAAAATATCTTTAACTTTGTTTTCGCCAACAGTGTCATCAACAGGGGCCGGGCAATAATTTATGCGGATACTACGTTTGCGAGTACATGCATAGCTGGATTAAAAAATATATACTAACCATGATATTATGGTACGCAATATCTATTTACAAGTTTCTAATTCAACTTCACCATTATTATACTTTAATTTTAATTGTTTGCAATTCGTAGATGATGTCCATCTCTAGTAAAAGCCTAGAGCAGCATAAGATCGACGCAGTTGCAGAACAACTCGTTGGATTTATTTGGGACGAGATCATCAATGTGAATGGAGAATTTCATTATGATGATGCATGAGACAATACGGACACCTCAAGTCTTCGTTCCTCCATCGCTGGTCCTAGATGCTCTGCTCGTCCTAGTTCATCATCAGCTCGTCCAAGTGCAGGATCGTAATTTATGGATACTAAGTTAGAAAACTTAACTCTTTTAGCACTATGAGATGATGTAACTCTTTTGGCACTAAGATATGTAATATATGTCTTTTTTATGCTTATACGAGCCTTATACAAATACTTGTGCAGTGTAGTACGACATCCGTATTAGAACAAATACGTAGGCGAAAAACGTTGGCAAAATACGTATACAAACAAATAAATATGAAGGCTGAAAAAGGGAAAATTATATGGTCCCCCTTTAGCACCGGTTCTCGAAACCAACCGGTGCTAAAGGGGCTCGCGCAGGGGCCATGTGCGCGGCCCCTTTTAGCACCGGTTGGTTTCGAGACCCGGTGCTAAAGGGGGCCTGCTAAAGGTGTACCCCTTTAGCACCGAAAGATCCGCACCGGTTGGGAAACCGGTGCTGAAGGGGGTTTTCCAACCGGTGTGGATGCCTCGTTCTCTTCTAGTGACCGTCGGTGTGATCCTGCTCAATGGCAATAATGCTCGTGAGGCAGGGCCAGTTAGCGGCGGCAGCGCTCGCTGTGCTGTGCCTAGCTCAAGCTGCAGCACCTACACTTCTTGCCGCGGGTGATGCTGCATTGGCCCCACTTTCTGCACCCCGCACTCACATGGCACCATCCCCCACAGGTGATGCGTTAGCCCAAGAGGCTACTACAGCCCCCGTCGCCCAAGCATCTGCAGAGGTCCCTGTCCCTCCCCTCACGTACACCTCAACAACTACAGTCGAATCCTCAAAGGGAAGGTAGCACACCAGGGGAGCCTGGGTTTTTGCCGTGTGCCAAGTCCACACGGCAAAGACCCAAGTCCACACGGCAAAACCTTTGCCGTGTGTAGCTCGCGGCGAAAACCCGACGGCGAATAGACACGACGGCAAAGTGCTGTTTGCCGTGTGCCATATTTCACACACACGGCAAAGACCTTTGCCGTGTGTAAACTGAGGTACACGGCAAAAAAAAAGTACAAGACCGAGTGGGACGGCGACGGCGAGGACAGACGGCATCTTTGCCGTGTGTCTTGGCCAAAGCGCATGGCAAAGATTGGTCTCTTTGTCGTGTGTCTTGGCCAAAGCGCACGGCAAATATGGGTCTCTTTGCCGTGTTCCTGGTCGTAGCACATGGCAAAGTTTATTCCAAAATAACAGAATTGGTCTCTTTGCCGTGTGCCTGGTCGTGGCGCACGGCAAAGTGTATTGCAAAATGACAGGATTGGTCACTTTGACGTGTGTCACACACGGCAAGGTGACCATATATTTTCTATTTTTAATTAATTTCATGGTTAATATTCCCCAATCAAACACACATCAGAGCCATAATAAATATAACAATATACATAACATCACAGGCATAAACACAAGTTCAACCATCACATATTGTACCACAAGTTTACAAGTTCACAAGACAAACACACAAGTTCACAAGTTTACAAGTTCACAACACAAAACACAAGTTCACATGACAAGTCCAACAAATTCAGAGAGGTGGCGGCGGAGGTGGGAACAACTGCACTGCGGGGAAGGTCGGCGCGGCGCCCAATGACAACTCCGGCGTATTCGAAGCCGCTGATTGATTCTGCACAAAGGAAAACGTGAGACAATAATAAATTCTTTAAGTTAAAGTCTCTAAGGCTGTCAAGGTGGCTCACATGAGGAGTTGCAGGAGGAGCGGCAGCCGGAGTGAACATGATCGGTGGCACCGGTGGCAGGGGTGCCATGGGTGGAATCGCATCACCGAACTTCACAGAAAGGTTTTGAATGTAACTGAACATGTGAGCGACCTGCGCTTGAACCGCCTGGTTCTGGGCCACCACCTCGGCCTGATGTCTCGCGGCCTCGGCCTCCCGTTGCTCCCGAATCCTCCTCTCTTCCTCCAGCTGGGCCTACAATTTTTCATCTTGAAGTTACAATGCAAAGCAAATATATGCAAAAATTGAATGAATGATGAATAAATCAGAAATTACCTGAAGTGCATGCACTTGGAGCACTGCCGCAGGTTCTCGTACGCCGGGCCTGGTACGCTGTGTGGTCCTTGCTCGAACCTGGGGGAGAGTGGGGGCATTGGCCGTGTCTATAGTGCCCTCGCCTATGACGAACCAGCCATGCTTCCTGCCTTGGCCGTACGCATGACGACCTCAGGATCAATAGGCTGGGTCATCGGATCCCAGTCTGGCCCTAGAGCTGCCTTCTGACCTCTGTGTAGATGGTCATGCGGGAGTGGACGGAGGGATTGCTGTACACCGAGGGCAGGTCGTCCGGGTTGTACGTGATCTCGGACGCCTTGCTCTTGCGAGCCAAAGCCCATCCCATGAACTCGGGGCACTCAGCGCCTCCATGTGCCGCAGACTGTGAAAAAACAACAAGTTGATAAGCTAATGAAGCAGAATTGACCGTTAAAGTAGAGAAATGAAACAGCATACCCATTTAGCCCTGTACTCCTCGTTGCTCATGCTGCCTTGATGGTGCGATGGACCTCCCATCAGCAAACGGCGCTCCCGGCCCGCGTTGTGCTTTTCCAGCCAGTCTAGTGTGAACCACTTCGCCACTATGTGCTCCCAGCAAGGCACGTTGTTACGGCACCACCACGCAGGCACCTACACGCAAAGCGATCAAGTGAATGACATGTATTAAGATCAAGTGAAGCGATGTACTTAAATCGTTTTCATAAAAGTAAATTTACCTGCAAGTATTGCTCTTCGGTCAGCCTGTAATTTCTTGCAGCTTTTTTGGTGATCTTCTGGCGGAGGAAGATGGCGCTGTATTTAACCACACACTGGATTTGCGCCTCGTAATGCATGTCCTTGACCAGCTTAACGCATCGAGTGTGAATCGCAATCGATGTGATAGCTTCAGAACCGGGCTCACACGTATAGAAATCATGCATATAAACACGATGAGTATAGTCAGTACTCTAAAAAATGTCCAATGAATGCGATGAGTCAAACTGTTATCCAACGAGTTAGACTTACCCAGAGCTCGACCGCCACCCGGTCCTGCATGTTGGCGATGGGCATGTTTGCCGCATCAAAGCCACCAGGGGCGTGGGCGTAGTGCTCCCAGGTCCAGGCCGGCTCATACCTCCCTTTAAAGTGCACTTGGCCTGGGAAGTGGTCGCGGCACAAAAGACCTAGGATGTCGTTCACCTTCCGCTTGTGCTGACCTGGTGTGATTACTTTCCAACTCCTGCCAAAAATGATTAAGACAAAATATTAGTACATATTCTAATTTTCACATGGTAAAATTGAAAAGGAATAAGAAGATCAAGTTACTTACACTGGCAGAGAGGGTCGAATCACAGGGCGTCCGTGCAAAGGTATCGGCTTATCCGAGAGATGCGAGGGACCTCGCAACCAGATAATCGGAAGACCCCATGTCGTGTCCTCCACCGCCGCCGCCGCCGCCTCCTCCTCCCCCTCCTCCCCAGAGGAAGAGTCTGACGGCTCCACTCCAGGCACCCCTCCGCCCGCTGGTCCACCACCTGCTCCTCCTCCAAAGAAGACGACTATGAAGGCTGACTCGGTTGACTCTTCCTTGACATGGTGCCACCCTTCCCTCTACCCTTGCCTTTGGTGAAGCGAGATACGGAGCCACCAGCTTCATCGAAAGATGGTGGCACTCTTCTGAAACACGACGGGCAAGTACGCCGACCACCGCCCACCATCTTTATTCGGTCACCTGTAATTAAACACAGTAAACCAATCAGCCATGTTACATTTCAAAATACTGGACTCAAAGTACAATAAACAAGTAAAAATATGATTTCAGCACAACCCAACCATGATTTCAGCACAACTCAAAATACAGTAACCAAGTGAAAATACAGTAAAGAAGTAAAAAATTAAAATAGTGATTTGCCTCAGATATCTTATATTTGATTTGACCTTGAACCTGTAGTTAAAAAAAGGATTCATGCTAGGTATCGAACCATGAGACACACCCGACCTAACCATGATGTCAGCAGAACCGAGCTAAAGCTTGGGTATGGATGTGTCTCATGGTTTCATGACAACCATGAGAAGCAAATGACAGAAAGAACACGCTTCGAGTACCACTCAAGTTCAAGGTCAGCACATGTTACCCAGCAATAAAATTGGGTAAAAATTCAGGCATTGATAAAATTAATTGTTTTGATAGCAGTTCCATTAGAATCAAAGAAAAATCGCAGTGCATCAGAATAATTATGAGCCTTCGTATCGAGTTGCAAGTTACAGAGCGTGATTGGAAAGAGTAGATGCAATGATGAATTAATTGTTTCACTACCTTTTCCAATTGAGCTCTGTAATATACATAAACATAGGCCATTGCATCATCGCTTACACCTTTTCTGTTGATTTTCTAACATTTTATAGTATATTCTGACATCAATTCCTAGCATTTTCTACTATCTAAATTCCTAAATGAGAACAAAAACTATCTAAATTCTCATCGAAATCATAGCGCACACGACATTTTCTACTAATTCCTAGCATTTTTTACTAATTTCTAGCATCATCACTTGCACATTTCTAGCATCATCACTTGCACATTTGTAGCATTTTGTACTAACTGCAGGAAAGAATGAAAAAAAAACAAGGTTGAGGTGGAGGAAGCATGGCTTATCGGCCGGAGGGGAGGAAATGTGTCAGCGGGGAGGAGCGCGGGCCAAGCTCAGGGACGCCGCAGTGCAGGTTGAGCTCGGGGACGCCGGAGTGGAGGAGCTTGGGGACGTCGGAGTGGAGGAGCTCGGGGACGCCGGAGTGGAGGAGCTCGTGGAGGGGAGGAGCGCGGGCCCGTACGCCGGAGCTCACGGAGGGGAGGAGCGCGGGCCCGCCGGCCGAAGCTCACGGACGGGAGGATCGCGGGCCGGCCGGACCTCGTGGAGGAAAGGAGCGCGGGCCCGCCAGAGTGGAGGACCTCGTGGAGGGGAGGAGCGCGGGCCCGTACGCCGGAGCTCACGGAGGGGAGGAGCGCAGGCCCGCCGGCCGGAACTCACGGAGGAGAGGAGCGTGGGCCTGCCGGACCTCGTGGAGCGGAGGAGCGCGGGCCCGTCGGAGGGGAGGACCTCATGGAGGGGAGGAGTGCGGGCCCGTACGCCGGAGCTCACGGAGGGGAGGAGCGCGGGCCCGCCGGCCGGAGCTCACGGAGAGGAGGAACGCGGGCCCGTCGGATGGAGCTTACGGAGGGGAGGAGCACGGCCGAGGTCACGGAGGCGACTGGCTGTCGGGGCGCGTGCGGCGGCCAGAGCTCGGGGGGCGGCGGCGGGGCTCGGGTGCGGCGTCGGGGAGAGAGAGGAGTGGGGGCGGCGGCCGGAGCACGGGCCGAGGTCACGGAGGCGGCCGACGGCTTTGGGCGCGTGCGGCAGCCGGGGCTCGGGGTGCGGCGGCGGGGCTCGGGGTGCGGCGGCAGGGGGAGAGAGAGAGGAGGAGGAATGAGTGGGGTAGAGGGAGCGGCTATAGGGATATGGTTCAGGCGTTTGCTGTGTGGCGGATCTGGAGCACACGGCAAAAGAAGCTCTTTGCCGTGTGCCAGATCTGTAGCACACGGCAAACATAGTTCTTTTTTTTAATATTTTGTAATAGTATAATTGTTGTTAATATATTAAAATTATTAAATAGATCCAGAAAAATATAAGAATTTAACGGGATGTAATCTATGTTGTGTAGATACAAAATGTTTTGAAGTCAAATTCGAAATCGAAAGTTTATACACCTACAAACCGAACCACATCTTTCTCTTATCTCTGGATCTTCTACGGTGATTGTTCAATTTACAAACATGATATGTGAAAAAAATGTCCGAAACCTCTTCAAATTTTTACAATAGGCTCCATATATGATAGCATGAGATATTGACAAAGTTTAAGATGTTTGGAAATCAATTTGAATTTATAGAATTAAAACGCTATTAAATCCTATGTTCGCGATAATGTTTCGTAAACACGGTTTTTGAAATTTTGATTCAAAATCGGGATAAGGCTTTACTTTGGATTCATTATCATAGATATCAATTTATAACTCAATTTGCTATATTATTTTATGCACTTGTAGTTTAAATTTGACTTATATAAAAACATTTGTTTTATTGAAATTAATTTGCTAAATATAGCAAACCTATGCAGAAATGTATCAAATTGGAACACTGAGTACAGGCTAGTGGATGTGGAGTGTAGAAAAAGTTTGAGGGCTGGAATTGCATTTTTTTGGTAACTTTGCCGTGACACACGACAAAGAGCTCGTTTTGCCGTGTGCCACCAAGACACACGGTGAAGCCTAACGGCCGGCGTTAGTTCGAACGGCCGTCAGCTGAGCCGCGCACGTGATGGAATGATTGTCGTGCGCCTGATGGGGGCACACGACAAAGAGTCTAGTTGCCGTGTGCTTTCCCTTGGGCACACGGCAAAGAGTCTAGTTGTCGTGTGCTGCTGATTTGCCGTGAGCTTCTGATCTGGCGCACGACAAAGAGTCTCTTTGCCGTGCGCCTGAGATTTGGCACACGGCAAATCTCTAGACACACGGCATAGATCGGGTTTCCTGTAGTGGCAATTCCCTTCTTCCCGACCATAGCTACAAAGCTACCGTACTCTCTCAAACTTGCTAGAGGAGGAAGGCAGGAGATCCCAAAACAATGGAGAGATAGCAGTTCATAGGGATTGTCCATAACCGAGAACGTGGCTATATGTATTGTTTTAACTCTACAGAGTGTGTACACTTGGACCCATTCTGACATGTAGCGATCCGATCGAGACACAACCCACAACATAAAACCTAGCCCGCAATGGTGCCCTCGATCCTGTATCTCCCAGGCTCAGAAACATTAGCACGCAAAGTATGCTGACTCTAATCTTGAAAAAATGTATATGCTTTGCATACCATGAAGAAGGAAGGCATCAAATCGTGAAGAAGGAAGGCAAATTATTAGCACAAATAGCATTCAACCTAAAATTTAACCAGTTTTACTTCTCATAGATAATGTTGACTTTGATATTGATAAACGTATATGCTTTGCATATTGTGACCTCATACCGCGAGGTTCTACAATATAACATTAGTGGAGCTAAATATTTACCAAGTCATTAACAAGTGAACATCTTCTGAAAAACGAGTGAATAAACAAGATCAACACTCGAACTTAACAAGATGTTCATTTGTTTATTCGAGCAAAAGCGAAACAAATTTGTGGGCGAGAGCAATGAAGAATTGACTCAATTTCATCAATCAGAGTGAGCAAATTAACATGATGTAACGAAAGCAAGCAATATGAATTGGTATACAAAGTTTAAGATTACAGGTGCAGTATGTAATTCAGCAACCGGGTCACAAAGAAAAGGAAATCAACAAACCAAGCAGCACACACACTCGTATACAATTTTAATCGAGAGGATGTCCTCGCACACACAGATTCTTCAAAAAGAGCAAGAGATCAGCCGAGAGACACACATACCTTAGGGCAGTATGGAGCACCGAAGAAGACATCTAATAAGATGGTCATTTGTTTATTCGAGCAAAAGCGAAACAAATCTTTGGGCGAGAGGAATGAAGAATTGACTCAATTTTCATTAATCAGTGAGCAACTTAACATGATGCAGTATGTAATTCAGCAACCGGTCACGAAGAAAAGGAAATCAACAAACCAAGCAGCACACACACTCTTATACAATTTTAATCGAGATCGAGGAGGTCCTCGCACACACAGATTCTTCAACAAGAGCAAGAGATCAGCCAAGAGACCAAAGCCTTGTGCTCTAGAACATAGTCGTGGGTCATGGCTTGCAGGCCTCAAACTCCTTTCTGTTGAGGCACCCTATCGGCTTCTTGCCTTCCTTGATGATCGTCTTCTTCATCTCGCAAAGGCACCCATGGCTTATGAGGTCGCAGCAGTCCTTGTCCGGCCCCCGCACAGATCCTGTGACACGTGGCTTCTCGGAATCCCTGCATGGAGAAGCTGAAAGGCTACGCCCTTCGCATCCACCCAAGTCCTCCGTTGGATGATTGACATCCTTGAGCGTCGAGAACGTGCTCTTTCTTTCCCTAAAAAGATCTAGACATCTTTTTTCACGGACCCAATCGTGATAGCACGGCCCAGCTTCCGCTTCCAGGCATGCCTCGAAGAGGAGGTAATTGGGATTTGCCATGGCGCACGTGGTGGCGAGGACCTTAGGTGTAGCTGTCGACACATTACCCGTCTCAAGGCCTGTAAACGCAGCGTCCAGCACGTCATCCGTGACGAAATCAAAAGGTGAACTCATGCCGAAGAGATGAGGCACGTCGAAGAGATCATGATCCTGGATGCGCATGTGCAAATCCGAACAATTGGTGGCCAATGTTTAAGATGTTTGGAAATCATTTTGAATTTATAGAATTAAACACTATTAAATCCTATGTTTGCGATAATGTTTCGTAAACACGGTTTTTGAAATTTTGATTCAAAATCGGGATAAGGCTTTACTTTGGATTCATTATCATAGATATCAATTTATAAATCAATTTGCTATATTATTTTATGCACTTGTAGTTCAAATTTGACTTATATAAAAACAATTGTTTTATTGAAATTAATTTGCTAAATATAGCAAACCTATGCAGAAATGTATCAAATTGGAACATTGAGTATAGACCAGTGGATGTGGAGTGTAGAAAAAGTTTGAGGGCTGAAATTGCTTTTTTTGTAACTTTGCCGTGTGTCACTGGGAGACACACGACAAAGAGCTCGTTTTGCCGTGTGTCTTGGTGACACACGGGAAGCCTAACGGCCGGCGTTAGTTCGAACGGCCGTCAGCTGAGCCGCGCACGTGATGGAATGATTGTCGTGCGCCTGATGGGGGCACACGACAAAGAGTATAGTTGCCGTGTGCTTTCCCTTGGGCACACGGCAAAGAGTCTAGTTGTCGTGTGCTACTGATTTGCCGTGAGCTTCTGATCTAGCGCACGGCAAAGAGTCTCTTTGCCGTGCGCCTGAGATTTGGCACACGGCAAATCTCTAGACACACAGCATAGATCGGGTTTCCCGTAGTGGCAATTCCCTTCTTCCTGACCATACCTACAAAGCTACCGTACTCTCTCAAACTTGCTAGAGGAGGAAGGCATAAGATCCCAAAACAATGGAGAGATAGCAGTTCATAGGGATTGTCCATAACCGAGAACGTGGCTATATGTATTGTTTTAACTCTACAGAGTGTGTACACTTGGACCCATTCTGACATGTAGCGATCCGATCGAGACACAACCCACAACATAAAACCTAGCCCGCAATGGTGCCCTCGATCCTGTATCTCCCGGGCTCAGAAACATTAGCACGCAAAGTATGCTGACTCTAATCTTGGAAAAATGTATATGCTTTGCATACCATGAACTGAAGAAGGAAGGCATCAAATCGTGAAGAAGGAAGGCAAATTATTAGCACAAATAGCATTCAACCTAAAATTTAACCAGTTTTACTTCTCATAGATAATGTTGACTTTGATATTGATAAACGTATATGCTTTGCATATTGTGACCTCATACCGCGAGGTTCTACAATATAACATTAGTGGAGCTAAATATTTACCAAGTCATTAACAAGTGAACATCTTCTGAAAAACGAGTGAATAAACAAGATCAACACTCGAACTTAACAAGATGTTCATTTGTTTATTCGAGCAAAAGCGAAACAAATTTGTGGGCGAGAGCAATGAAGAATTGACTCAATTTCATCAATCAGAGTGAGCAAATTAACATGATGTAATGAAAGCAAGCAATATGAATTGGTATACAAAGTTTAAGATTACAGGTGCAGTATGTAATTCAGCAACCGGTCACAAAGAAAAGGAAATCAACAAACCAAGCAGCACACACACTCGTGTACAAGTTTAATCGAGATGATGTCCTCGCACACACAGATTCTTCAAAAAGAGCAAGAGATCAGCCGAGAGACCAAAGCTTTGTGCTCTGGCGCTCTGCAGCATAGTCGTGTGTCATGGCTTGCAGGCCTCAAACTTCATTCCGTTGAGGCACCCGATCGGCTTCTTGCCTTCCTTGATGATCGTCTTCTTCATCTCGCAGAGGCATCCGTGGCTTATGAGGTCGCAACAGTCCTTGTCTGGCCCCGGCACAGATCCTGTGACACTTGGCCTCTCGGAATCCCCGCATGAAGAAGCTGAAAGGCATCCACCCAAGTCTTCCGTTGGATGATTGACATCCTTGAGCGTCGAGAACGTGCTCTTTCCTTCCCTAAAAAGATTTAGACAACTTTTTTCACGAACCCAATCGTGATAGCACGGCCCAGCTTCCGCTTCCAGGCACGCCTCGAAGAGGAGGTAATTGGGATTTGCCATGGCGCACGTGGTGGCGAGGACCTTAGGTGTAGCTGTCGACACATTACCCGTCTCAAGACCGGTAAATGCAGCGTCTAACACGTCGTCCGTGACGAAATCAAAAGGTGTACTCATGCCGAAGAGATGAGGCATGTGGAAGAGATGAGGACCCTGGATGCTACCCATGCGCAGATCCGAACAATTGGTGGCCAATGTTTGGCACTCGTTGAGGTCTCTAACCTGCCTGCTGCGCTGCAGTTTACATGCGCGTGCCAGCACGGACTTAGAAGCTCCACGAAACGACGCAAATATGGAACCGAATCCCCCGTAGCCCGTTTCTTGGGACAACTTACACGTGGCGGCGAGGGATGCTACCTCTGCTGGGGGCTCGAGGCCTGATGACCTGCACGTCTCGTTGAGGACCCGAGGCAAATCAGCCCTCGTTAGCGCGTCGTGTGAACTGTAACACGCCGCAGAGAGGCCTCCATATTCCTTAATCAGCCCGCAGACGAGGACGTCGTCTAGATGGGGGCCGTCGGGTGATCCCGTAGTTGCCATTCCTTCCCTGGTGGCGAAGCCTGTAAAGGCTTTGCCCAACGCAGCACCCATGGTGTCTGCCGATTTTCCGGCCAAGGAAAAACACTCCCCGGATATTTTAAAATATGGAATTCCCCGATAAGCAGATGGGGTTTCTTGTTGGGTTGCGAACCTGCTGCAGGGAGAGCCGTCGTGCAGGCAGAGACGCCGATTGCTGGATTTCACTTGCACGGAGCAAAGCGAACACTCCACCTTCTGACACCTCTCGGTGACGTTGGGAGGAGATCCTGCGGCCAGCGAATGGCAGGCGGCGGCGAGGGATTGAGCTCCGGCGGACAGCTGTTGCTGGCTCGCCGTGGGGAGCAATCGAGTGAACCCTGGAACAGGAGTTCTGCTCGCTTCCGCCTTCCGGATCGATGGCAGCCGCTTGCACACGGCGGCGAGGGCTCCAGGTGCCGAGTCGGCCAGCTTCTTCTTGCGGTTCGCTCGCGCCAAATAGCACGCGTCGCGGCCGGTCTTCTTGTCGCTGAGCAGCGCGCACGCCGCTGTGGTGGCCGCCGTCTCTGGGGCCAGCAAGTCCTGCGCGAGCTGACTTTGTTTGGTGCCGCGGCCATCGTGTCACAAGCGGCGACGACCAACGAGTCGCACTTGAGCATAGTCTGGTCGGATTCTCGCGTCGTGCACACGTCGGTGACGGCCGCGACCAGCAAGTCGTCGCGCGTGGGGGCGAGGGGCGCCGCCGCCGTAGGTGCTGGGGCAGGTGTGCGAGCAGCCACGTCGCCGACGGCCGCGACGGGCGCTGCCGCCGTAGATGCTGGGGCCAGTGCTCCACCAGCCACGTCGCCGATGGCCGCGACCAGCGCGTCGCCCGTGAGGGTGACGGGTGCTGCTGCCGCCGTAGGCGTAGGGGCCAGTGCGCCACCAGCCGCGTCGGTGACGGCCGCGACCAGCGCGTTGCCCGTGTGGGAGAGGGGCGCCGCAGCAGCAGGTGCTGGGGCGAAGGCATCGTCGCCGGCCACGAGGAGTGGGGGCGCTGCAGCCATAGCGACGCACAGCGCGATGAGCGCCGCCGCGGAAGCGAACCGGCGGCCTTGCAGCCTCATGAGTGTTACTGCCATGAGCAGGATGATCCGGCGGGCGTATCCCCGAGACGAGCAAGCTAACTGTATGTGTTGATTTGGACCCGACTGCTTGTGTATACTACCTTGTATGCATGTCTGGGTTTTGTTGAGGCTTCTGATTCTTATTGAGCCCTTTTTATAGGGAGAACAGATAAAGCTAGGTCATCTGGACGTGATGGAACGTGCAGGCAATCACCTAATATAAAACTGTATTGGCTCACTCGTGCAACGCGGGCAACTTATTATCGCTGTGCACGAATATATTAGAAGCATAGTAGTTGAACATTATTAGCTAGCCTGCATATACTATTTTTCACACCTCCAATATTCTTGAGACGAGGGAATAACCTCCAAAAGTTTCATGCGACCCATGAACATAGCAAAGCCGTCAATGATTAGAGTTCGGGGTTTAGGATCCGGGGTAATTGAGGGAAATATGGATGACTTAGCATGGGCGATTTGGACAAGAGACATCCGGATGGGGAGAGAGCTCGGACGGAGGTGACGGCGGCCACAAGGTTAGCGTGTTGGGGACATGGTGGCGAAGCTAGCGTGGATGGAGGCGGGGGCGAGCTGGACGAATGAAACACAAAAACAATCGAGTCACAAGGAAGAAGATGACACATAACTACTGGATGGAAATCGGACCGATGTTATTCATCTCTTGGTGCGCGTGTATGCTCTTTGCGGATGATGTGGTGCTAGTTGATGAGATCGAGTAAGGAAAGGGTTAATAGAAAGTTAGAGCGCTATGAAGGCATACGTTAGAATCGAAAGGTTTCAGACTTAGCAGGACCAAGATCGAGTACATGATGTGCAATTTCAGCATGATTAGCCAGGAGGATGGAGACATTAGCCTTGATGGGCATATGGTGGCCAAGAAGGATACTTTTTGGTACTTAGGATCGATAATACAAAACGATGGAGACATTGATGAAGATGTTAGGCATAGAATTTCAGCCGATTGGCTGAAATGGCATCAAGCTTTAGGCATCCTCTGTGACAAGAGGGTGCCACAAAAGCTAAAAGGTAAGTTCTATAGGACTACGATTCGCCCGGCAATGTTATATGGTGCTGGAAAACGTGTCCAGAAATGAGTGTAGCAGAGATGCGTATGCTACGTTGGTTTTCTGGGCACACGATAAGGGATAGAGTCTGGAACGATGATATTTGGGATAGGGTCGGGGTGGCACCGATCGAGAAAAAAATGATGCAACATCGGTTGAGATGGTTTGGACAAGTCCAACGGAGGTCACCTTAGGCGCTAGTGCGTAGTGGAGTTCTAGAAAGGGTAGATAATGTAAAGAGAGGTAGATGCCGACCTAAACTGAGTCGGTTAAAAGGGATCTTAAAGAGTGAAATATCTCCCAGGAATTAGCTATGGATAGGAGCGAGCAATCAACGTGCATGAACTGTGATCTTTGTTTCTTTTTTTGTTTACCCCTAACCCCACCTTTGGTTTGGTACCGTTTTATGTCTCTCTTATCTTTTTTTCATTCATCTCTAATCTATCCTAACTTGTTTGGAACAAAAGGACATGTTGTTGTTAAAGACACCTATAAAATAACCTCTACCGTATCTTTCTGATAATAATAATAAGCTGGACTCAACCAGCCGACGAACGTGCGGGCTATTATTCTCTCAAATCCAAATCCTAAGCCAGCGAACTCCTCTTGGGAGCTAGCTACCATATGGCTAGAATACACCAATATCATAATTATATATCATATCCCACTAAATCATATATGTTGGATACACGAGGCCACTTAACTAAACACGCATAGATACAAGGGTTAAAAGTTTCGATAAAATTTCAGCGAAATTTCGCAAATTTCGTGTTTTTCGTTAGTGACCGAAAAACCAAAATTCGGTAAAAAAAATTCGGTAATTCTAAATTAAAAATTTATTTATATAGCTTCTATAGCCCCAGATGAACATATTCTGCCTTGTAGCCTGGTGGTGCGGACTCTCCTTTTCAACAGAAAGGTCGTGAGTTCGATTCTTGCTTTTGACGGCCTTTTCTCATTTTTTCTGGTCACTGACATACGGGGTCCACAAAGATTTGGAAATAAAATAAAAATGCTAGGGGATCGAACCTGGCACCTCCCCCGTCCTCAAAAAACGCACTCAACCACTAGTCTGAGCGCCCATTCATGAAAACTGTTTGTGTACAATCTTAATATTGGTTTAATACTTTAATAAAAATCTTGTTTGACCAAACTTTGACCGAAATTTTGAACCTAATTTCGCGAAATTACCGAATTTCAGTAATTTCGTCAGCGACCGAAAAAAATGAAAACCGAAATAAAAAACCTTGATATACAGCTAATCTACTACATGGACGCCAACTTGTCCCCTGGCTAAGATATTGTTGTTTAATTATTGATCTATATATTAACACTACCAGAAAACCTCACATTCGTTTGTGTATATCAGTACCGACCAGTCGACTAGAGCTGGTAATAAAATACGCATTTAGTACCGGCTAGAGCTACCAGCCGGTACTAAAATAGCAAAGACAGTGCCAGAGACAACAATTTAGTACAGGCTAGTGGCTCTAGCCGGTACTAAATGACACACATGACATTTAGTATTGGGCGGTGTCTCCACCCGATACTAACTAAGCATGCGAAAAAAAAATCTTCGTGCGGTGAGCAGCCAGCCAACGGTCTTCTTTATCTCTCCATTCTCTTCCTTTCTCTCCCTTAGCTCTTCTCCCTCTTTCCTTCTCCCTTCTCTTTCCTTCTCTCTTCTCTCCTCTCTAGATCTCGAGCTGGTTCCGCCGCGCAGCTGGCACAGACATCATTTAAGAAATGTAATCTGCATAATTACAGCTGGTTCTGCCGCGCAGGCATACATGCGAACTACTCCCTCAAGTCACAGTTATTCCATCGAGCTACGCATGAATCACATGGAGTTTGTTCTATGCCGTAGTTAGTCTACGTCCTATCCAATAATGTGGTATTGTTTGTTTCACGATGCAAGGATATTCCGAGAGCACCATAACTTGTTACAGTTGGCATATTAAGGCGGTCTAGAAATTCCCTTCTCAGACACACCACCTTGTGTCGGAGCTTTTGCACTAGATATGCCCCATTTTACTCATCTTTTCAACTGAAGCCTAGTAATATGAATTTCTTTCATTTCATATAATTATTTGTGTTGAATTCTTATACTGTTATCACTCTAACTGCTATTCTCTAATCCTTTAGGGTGTTCCGAAAAGTGATCCTAGTAATTTCACATATTATCATTACACATATTGTCAATGAAATCTGAGGTGCGGATCGCCTCGGTACTTGTGCTGTGTAGCCAAGGAGTAGAAGAGAACTTATTGGAATATGAATAGATATACAAAATTTAAGATTACAGGAAGTATGTAATTCAGCAACTTAACCGGTCACGAAGAAAAGCACATCGACAAAACAAGCAACACACTTGTATACAATTTAATCGAGGAGGCCCAACAAGATGGATTATTCAACAACAGTAAGGACCAGCAGAGAGACCAAAGCTTTTGTGCTCTGCAACCGATTAGGGAGCGAAAGAGAAGCGGGTGAACGTGACTTGGTGATACGGTTCGATGATGGAGTCGGACGTCATGGCTTGCAGGACTCAAGCTCCTTTCTGTTGATGAGGCACCCGGTCGGCTTCTTGCCTTCCTTGATGATGGTCCTCTTCATCTCGCAGAGGCACCCGGTGCTGATGATGCGGCAGCAGTCTTTGTCCGGCGCCGGCGCATTTTCTTGAACACGTGCCTTCTCGGAAGCCCCGCATGGAAAAGCAGAAAAAATACGTCCCCCGCATCCACCGGCATCCTCCGTAGAAACATCAACAGATTTGGACGACGGGAACTTGCTCTTACCTTGACTAAAAAGATTTAGACACTCTCTTCTGTAGACCTCATCGTCGCACGGTGGTTTGGGTGCTGGGGGCTTCAAGCCTAATGACCTGCACGTCTCGTTGAAGAGCCTAGGAAATTCAGCCCTCGTTAGGGCGTCCTGTGAATTGTAACACGCGGCAGAGAGGCCTCCATATTTCTTGATCAACCCACACACGAGGACGTCGTCCAAAAGACTTCTTTCTGCCCTAGCAGCGACGACGCCCGTAAATGCTTTGGCCAACTCAGCACCCGAGGTCTCGACAGATTTTCCGGCCAAGGAAAAACACTGGCGGGATACTTCTCCCAACCAGTAATGATAGAACTCACCTAATAATAGGCCGATCGACCTGCTGCCGCAGCGCAGGCAGCGTTGCGGATCCCATTGCAGGGCGCACATCAGCGAGCACTCCAACTTGTGGCACATCTCGTTGACGTTGGGAGGAGATCCTGCGGCCAGCGAATGGCAGGCGGCGGCGAGGGATGTAGCTCCTGCGGCCAGCTGTTGTTCGCTCACCGTGGGGAGCGGTGGGCGTACCCCCATTGCCGGAAGAACAAGGTCTCTAGTCGCTTGGAACCTCCGCATCAATGGCAGCCGGTCACACAAGGCGTTGAGGGCTCGAGGCGCCGCGTCGGGCAGTTTCTTCTTCCGTTTTGTTGGCGCCGCCTTGTCGCACGCGTCGCGTTGGGTCTTGTCGTAGGCGACCAGCGCGCACGCGGCGGTGGTGACTGCCGTCGCTGGGGCCAGCAAGCCGCGCGCGCTGAGTTTGTTGGGTGCCGCGGCTAGCGCGTCGCAAGCGCCGACGAGAAGCGACTCGCACTTGAGCATGGTGAGGTTGTTCGACGGCATCGTGCCGCACACGTCGGCGACGGCCGCGGCCAGCAAGTCGTCGTCGTCGCGCGCGGGGGCGAGCGGGGGGGGGGGGGGGGGGGGGGGGGGCGCCGACGTAGGTGCTGGGGCCAGTGCGCCACGGGCCGCGTTGGTGGAGGCCGCGACCAGTGCATCGCCCGCGGAGGAGAGCTGGGGCGGCGCCGCCGCAGGTGCTGCGGCCAAGGCATCGTCGCCAACCACGAGGAGTGGGGGCGCTCCGGCGGCCAGAGCGACGCACAGCGCGATTAGCGCCGCAAACCGCCGGCCTTGCAGCCTCATGAGCGTTACTGCCATGAGCAGGGATGATGCAGCAGGCGTATGCCCGTTGCCCGACGCGCTAACAGTGTTAGTTTGGATCGACTGTGCTTGCGTATACTAGCCTAACCGCGAAGAACCCCTATCACGCTTCGCATAAATTTTCTCACATCTAGAGTCAACCGCTCCGCCCCCGCGTCGCCGCCAAGGCGACACGGGCGGCGCCCCTCTGCCGCTCCACTGGCGTCCCTCGTCTCCACCACCGCTGGTCCCCCTCCCTTCCCGCCTCCGGCATCTCGTCGGAGGCCGAAGGGAGTGGGGATCTATCTCTCCCAATAGATTCTAGTAGATCGAGTCTAGGTTAGGGTTAGGGTTCTTCATGTCACGCTTCGTGGCATGGGAGATTTGTTTCCTCCTTCTCCTCTCCGGCAACGGCGAAGAGATAGGGTGGCTTGGGTCTCTCCATGGCGGCACCGACGAAGGAGGCGACGGCATCTACGACGTCGACAACTTTCTTAGGACGATAACATGGAGAATTAGGTTTCCGGGTGGCGACATCGAGGCGGGGATGGTGCCGTCGTCATGGAATAATTTTCTCCGGCCACTTCTCCGTTTCGTCGTGGTTAGATCCAACCACGATGAAAGGCTTGTGAGACTGGGTCTGTCCCCCGAGCTGATGTCAATCAGTCTCGGATCGGATAGATTGGGATCAGTCTCTCTTCTTCATATCGGTGGCAGAAAGAGGAAGAGAAAAGACGCAAGAAGGAAGAAAAAGATTGTGCTCGTTGCAGCCTACAGGAATGTTGGTCGTCGTTCTTTGGGCGCTTGTTCTCAGCCTGCTTGCTGGGCGTATGCCTGTGCGACCTTCTGTTTGATTGTTTACACAGGTTTGTGATCGAGATTTGGAGCTGCTTAGTGCGTGAGTACGTTGAGAGTGCTATGTGTAACTTAATGATGTACTCATCTTTGATATAATACAATTCTTCCTTGATCTAAAAAAAATACCTTGTATGCATGTCTGGGTTTTGTGGAGGCTTTTGATTCTCGGTGAGCCCTTTTATAGAGATAACAGATAGACTTAGGTCATTTGGACGTGACAGAACGTGTAGGCAAAAAATCTCCAAAGGTTCGAGGCGACCCATGACAGGAGCATAGCATACTGCCAATATAATAAAGGTCCAAGATTAGGTTCGAGGAATCTATCTATCTATTATATCTATACTATAAAGGACGAAGAAATTTTCGTTTCGTCTGTCGTCTTTTCGTTTCGTCCGTCGTCATCTATATCCTACACCATCGGATTTTATGATGATCGAACGCTCTAAATTAATCTAAATAATTCATGTTGATTACATCTCACCTTTGAGCCTACGCCGTAGGATTTTTTGATGATCGAACGCTCTAGATTAATATAAAAGTCCATGTAGACTATATCTCTAAATTAGTAATTTTTTAAAACACGTGTCTGCGGCACGTGCCCTTATACTAGTATTTTTTTTGATTCGGAAATCACTTTCCATTAACTTGAAGCTGAAATCAAATCATCAGCTACTAAAGGTATTACATCGATATGAGCCGTACCCGGCCAAAAACTCACTTGACCATCACACATATTTCCTTATGCTAGTATTAATAAAGCAGCAACAAAAGGAGTCACCATGTTCATCGAGAGGGCCTAGAAAATCCCACGTTAATCTAAAAAAGAGAAGATATACACCGTTGAATTTTATGAAGATCTAACGACCCATATTATTTACTTTAGTTAAAAAGAGATAAACATACATCGTTGTTTTTTAAAAAGAACTAATGATTCATAATATTTTAGATAATCCATATATGAAATAAAACGTCACTTTGATTCTATTGTTTTTATTTACCGTAAGGGTGTCGGACTCTAGGACCGGCAATCCACCTAGGGGGTACCCAAGTGGTAGATTTATTGGCAAGGGTGATCGCAAGGCTAGGTAGCTCGAGGTAACACAGGAGACACAAGGTTTATACAGGTTCGGGCGGCCAAACGGCACAAACCCTACGTCCTGTGCTCGGTGGTGTCTTGTATTGATGATCCCGTCAAAGCTCTTGAGTAATGGCGAGATGGGAACAATTACAATGGGGGAGAGTAGACGTGGAGCCCTATGTTGCTGTGAGGTGCCTTATCCCTCGGGGGGATGACCTAGGCCGCCTTATATAGGGTGACGGCCTAGGGTTACAAGTCGGTTAAGATCTAATCATATCGGTTTACAATCTGGAAAGTAATCCGAGTCGGTTGCCATGCAATCTCCAAGATATCCGGGCACAATCCACCAGCTGGATTACGCGTATCTCGCGGGATCCGAGTGTCGCGCCGCACACCTTGCGGGCTAGGTCTTCGTAGTCTTGTGCGCCAAGCTTGGGCTGTTCTGTGGGCCCGGCCATGAGTCGGCCCACATTGCTGTCAGACGTGGGCCCGGGCTGAGTATTATCCTGGTCGGTGGGGGGGCCCCCAGGTACCAATATCCCACAAGTCCTCGAGCAACGTGCAGGCGCGTGGAGAGCTGTCGATGAAGAGGCGAGGCCATATGAATGGTTGAAGCATCTTGATCACCAGGCCGACATAAGGGTGTGCGGTGCTGACTTAAAAATCGGGGCTGATCTTGATCAGGCCCGCGTGGCTGGGTGCCATCTGGTGGCCGAGTCGAACTCCTGAGGGTGCCGAGTCACTTCAAAAAAAATTACCCGACTTGTCGGGTCGTATGGAGGGCGACTGATAGGAGCACTCCATATGGAGTAGTCCCCGTGCATTGGTGCGATTAGTATAATTGGACCAATGGTCAAAAAAGAATAAAAGGTAATCCAAGCCTGAAATGCCGCTGGGCCGCCAAAAGGATAAGAACGCCAAGCGAGCTGGTTCGGTCAAGCCTTAAACAGAAATCCCGTGAATGTCGCAGTCATGCATGCGAAACCGGCCAAAAACGCCGCTCTGCCATAAAGGCGGTCAAGCGCATTAAGGCGCGGATTTGTCGCGATCCAAAAATCACGGACGAACAATAAACGCGGCCTGCGCATGCGCAGCCAAGGGGACTATAAAAGGGGGTATAGATCTTGAAGGAAACCATCAAAGTGCAGACGATGAAGGGTAGCCAAGCGAAAATATTCTTCGAAGGGGGGAGGAAAATCCGTCCACCAGAATGAAGGTCGAGGGTCGTCGTCCATGGTGCTAGAAGAAAGCTTGCGAACGGAGGGAGAGAAGGCCAAACAACTGGCGTGCCGGCTCCAATGTCCGGCGACGCAGGCGGCGCCGGAGCTCAGCATATGAGAGCATCACCGGTGCCGAGGGAAACCTGAATGCTACCGGCCTTCTACTTCCCTTGTGTGTGGGCGCCGAAGGGTGTCCGGATGCTACAAGAAAGCTTGTGACGAGTTCATGTGGACCAAGCTTGCTAGGCATGTAGCAGACGGCACATTGGTGTTCATAGTTAGGCACGAAGCTTTAGTGAATATCCTTGCTTGTTTGTAAGGATAAACACAAAACTAGTGCAAATATCTTTGCTTGTTTGTAAGCGGTGTTTACCGCATCTCCTTTTGTATTCTGTCCTTAGGTCTGAATAAACAAATGTTCCTTTGAACGTGCCGAGTGAAATAGGGCGGCCAGTCCCCGAGTTTACGAGGCTGCCCTAGGACCAGTACTCATCCACATGCCGAGTAGAATGAGGCGCCCAGTCCCCGAGTATGTGAGGCTGGCCTGGTCTCTTGGACGCGCCGAGTGGAATAAGGCGCCCAGTCCCCGAGTATACGAGGCTGGCCTGGTCTCTTGGATGCACCGAGTGGAATAAGGCGCCCAGTCCCCGAGTATACTGTTGGCACTCCTTAGCGTCACGTTTTAGCAACGCTCAAGAGCGCGTAGATATATGTCGTTGTATGCAAAATTAATTCTGCAAGCGCACAGAATATATCTCGTTGTAGCACTTCACCTCGGGAGTAACCCCAGGGTATCGTATTTATATTTCCGCAGGGAAGCAGATGGTTAAAGTGTATTGAAGAATGAAATGATATATCTTGCCAGAAATATCAAGCCACAAACCTAGGGGCACAAACTCTAGGTTTGGGTGGATAATGGTCAAATTAATGACCGGATAGAAGGTCTGAAAGACCAGCGACACACGGAGCACCTATTTCTAAAGAAAAGGAAAGACGTTGGGAGAGACCGGACCTAGACTCTTTCTAACTCAGAGCAAAAGGCACTCTAGCCTTAGCCTAGACCCTAGCTTAGATACCGGGAACAGAGCTCGCTTCGACGGCTAGAACGGGAGAACCTCAGAACGGGATGAGAGAGGGGGTTCTCCGGGCTCAGCACTACTGTTATGAATACACCCGAACGTGGTGGACTACGAAGGACGGACAGGGCTGTCACCACCTGCCGCCTACCACTGCAGTTCCGTGGGGTGCAACACACTTCCTAGTTAATCAACAAGCCAGACACCACGTCTGCACTCGATGATTAAGATTTCTCTTGAGGCCTGTCAAGAGAAATCCCCGTCTTCCCTAAGGCGTCTTACGGCCCGGTCAAGGCGAGCAAACCCGCGAGATAAAGCCCGGTAGAGCTAAACTAGACTCTACACTAAAACTAAAGGGGATAGGACTTTGCTCTAAAGAGAGCAAGATCTTTACTCTAAAAGAAGAGCAAGACAGAAAGACAAAAGATAAACTTAAGCTCTGAAGTAAGAAAGTAATTGTATAAATAAACTCTTCAAAAGAAGGAAAGGATACAAGAGCTTTACCAGAACTCCGAAGACTCCGAAGATCCGAGCTAAGCTCGACTCGACTCTACTCCCAACTCTAATCCTAATCTAAGAAATGAAAAAGATACAAGAGCTCCCTTCAAGTAGAGACTTGAGTGATGTAGTGTGTGTCTTGAATGGAAGAATGAGCAGCCTTTTATAGCCTCCATGGGGTGGATGTCAGCTTAATCTTCACGCCACCATCCTGCTTAGCATCCACGCTGAAGAGGGTAGCTTGAAGCCACAGCAACAGGCCGGCCGGCCTGGTGTAGGCCGATCGGCCTACACCTGGCACGTCTGGCCACCGACTTCGTCGTGGACGCTCCTGATTGCTCCCTGAGGTCGGTAACGGTTGCGTTCAGTTGAGGCTGTCCAAGAATCCGAAGTTGTGGGCCCTCTAATCCATGTATCTTGCACTCTAGGCCTTTCGGGTCCTTGGATCAAACCGACGTTGATTGCACGGTGCTTGATCATCCTGGGTGTTTTCTTGAGCTTGTGGATCAGTGACGTGGCCAGACCTGGCCAGGGGAGGCCGGTCGGCCTGGGCTAGGCCGGCCGGCCTGGCCTTGTGCCAGGTTTGGCCCCTGTTTCACCTGTTTTGTCCTGCAACCATAACTCATCCAAAACTTGTGGAATTTGTCAATAAAAATACTTTTATGCATGGAATATGGTATGATCATCCTCATTTTACCGAAATGTTGACGGTCACTACGAGGTTATAATGGCCGTCAACACGCCCCCAAGCTTAGACTCTTGCTCGTCCTCGAGCAAGGCTAAAACTCTAGGTTCGGTAGGTCAGGAGTTGCTTCAATGTGTATAACCTTAAAGTACCTTGTGCTTAAGCCAAAACTCAACGAATCACTTGAATAAGTTGGCATAAAAGAGAACTCATACCATGGTTCCACGTGGGGTTGCAGCGGTTCACGTTTTGGGCTATTGAGAGCTTGAACGGTCATCTCTGAAGTATTTCCTGCAACTTTTCAGGTTCCATCTCGGAGATATGAATTTTTTTCAAAAGATGGTTTATTCATTCCTCGATGGTACTCTCGAGTCACTCAAGGTGTTTAATCCTCACTCTTGGTCGGGATTGACCAATTTTTCCCTACACTAAGGCTGAAGTGGAGTTGTAGGTAGGGTAAGAGTGGCATACCTTGGTTACTTCTGTTGTCGAGTCGAAGAGTGGTCCGCGAGCGATGACACTCGTCAAATTCCGGTCTTTGGAATTCATGGGGTTTCAAATGGAGAGGGAGAAGGTGTGATGCTCAAAGGTCTTGGGACTCCTTATTTTCTCTCTCTCATATTTTTGAGATGTTTCTTTTCTTTCTCTCTTTTTTTTCAGATGGAGCATTTGTCTCCATTTTTTTTTCGAATACATCTCTTCTCTTACTTTGGTAACAGAGAGGAATTCAGCTTTGTATGGAGTAATTGAGGACCTTTGGGGTGAGCTTTGTGATGAGGTGAGTGTATGTCATCGACGGTGGACGTCAACCCCGGAGCGGGACTTTGACTAGTCGGACATTTTGAGGCTGAGGTGGATGGGAAGACCGGTAAATGTCAAGTGCCTTCTGCAAGCGGACTTCACCATTCGACAAGACTCAAAGCAACTCAAGATAGCATATGGTAGTTCAACAAATGTATAACTGTTTAGGCTTTGGATAGGACATTTTAAACCATCGAGGAAGATTCACCATGTAACATTTTATAAAAACTTCCGAGAGGTTCCATACTAAGCATGCAGTTATACCTCGAAACAAACCATATCAAAGCTCACAATAACTTAAACAATGAACAAGTGCTCTTACTTCCACAGTTTTATCATGGTGGATCCTTAAATGCCAACGAACTCAAATACTCAAGAGTAAAGGATTAAGCACGAGGCACTTTAGAGGACATAAACAGAGCAACTTTTCATCATTCCTGAGGTTCTCAATCATACTTCCATACATAAAGACATCTTTTGGAGCTTTTATTATTATTGTATATTATTTTATTTTATTATATTTTTTTAGCATTTAATTATTTTACTTTATCATAGCAAAGCAAGGCAAGGCAAGGCAACGGTAACGGCAGCGGCTTTCGAACATACCTGAGACTCCCCCAAGCTTCGATGAAGCTCACTGGTAATACTGGTTGGGGTCGTAGTGCATGTAGTCGAAGAAGCCGTGCATGTCGGTCTGGAGAGATGTGGTCATCCCCCAGTTCTGCTGCGTGAGATCGGTGTTGTGTGCAACTTCATCTCTGAGCTGCTGCTGTTGCAGAGTCATCGTCTCCAACCTGGTACTAAGATCAGCGATCCCCCGGGAGACCGGGTTCTCGTAGTCATACCTGGCGGAGGCGGATGGTCCGACCTGCGGGCCGTATCCTGCCGTTCCTTGATGGTAGTCGAACGCCTCCTCAAAACTCATGTTGGCAGTGGGGTTCTCCGTCGGCTGCTGGTAGTCATACTCGGGCTGCTGCTGGTAGTGGTACTCGGGCTGAGGTGCGGTAGAAGTTCCGGCTTCACTGTCATGCCTGGCTCGCCTGCCACGTGTTGCAGTGCCTGCAACACTGTGGCGAGCGGGTTCCTTCCTTCTAAGCTGCATGGTTAGACTTTTCGCTGATCTCAGCGACAAAGCCGGGCATGGAAGCTCGACTTCATCGATGAAACCAGGATAACACATGAAAAGAGTATGGCTAGGGCCCTCGCGCATCAAGTGACCCTGGATAAAATGGTCTAAACCAATGCAAGACTGATACTCTTGTGTAGCGGGAAGGAAAGTGACTTGAGCGCCCTGCAAAGCACCAACATGGGTGGCAATGCGGGTGACTAGCGAGGTTATGTCAATTGTGGCTCGGCCAGTGACTAACCTCTGCCAGTCATCAAGCATGCTCATGACCGGTGAGAAACGAATTTTCTTGACCATGGCATAAAGGCACTCTAAATCAGGCAAGAGGCAAAGACGCAAATCAGCGCGTGGGTGAACCACCATAGCGATCCACTTCGCCAGAAAACGAAGAGTGGGGTTTTGGATGGCAGTGATGCTATTTTTCCCCGAGGATGGCTCGCCTGTGATGCTATCCCACCATGCGGCACGGTTGTACCGGTGGTTAGTCACCAACAGGTTGGCATCAATGATGCATCTCTTGTTGAAACCAAGAGCCTCACTGAGTTGCTTCGGGGTCAAGGTAAAATCCTCGTTGAAAAACCGAAAGCAAATATTTGTCTCGTTGGGAAGAACTTCGATTTTCAAACTCATCAAAAACTCCATTGTGAGAAAGTGCGAACCTGTTTCCGGGACGGGGTAGAAGTTTTGCCATCCGGCGTTGTTGAAAGCCCGTTCCATGTCTCCTCCGAGACCGGTCTTGATCAGCAGCATGGGGTCGAAGTACTTGGCATGCGTGTAGTAGCGGTCCTGGAGCTTGGCCAGCACCGTTCTCTCTTCTTCGGACCGAGCAATGATGTGCTCGACCCGAGTCATGATTCGGATGCGGAGCCTGTTCCGAGGCACTTCTTCCTCCTGGGACTCTGTGTCTTGTCGAGTCGAGTCGACAGACATAGTGTCCCGGGAAACAGATGATCCCTGAGAGCGGCGGGAGCTCGAAGAGCTGAGCTTGGTCACGACTCCACGTGCCGTCTGACGTGCTCTTGTCCACATGATTTCCTGCAAAAGGTTAGTCTCACAATACCCGAAGGAAATCAGGGGTTAGACAATCAAAAGTTAGGCGTTCTTGTGGGAGATTAATCACCACAACTCGGTTAGTCGTTCTTGTGGGGTAAAAACTACCACAAACGTTCTCGTTCAACCGGCAGGGGTTTGTTCTCACAAGAATTCAAGAATGGATTTTAGCAGAATTTCCTTGTGGTTTAAACTCTAACCTCACTTAGAGATTTTCAAAATTCAAACGAGGGAGAAGGAAAACGCTCAGGATGCATGCATACCTGTGCTTGGGGCGACTTCCTGAAGTGCTGAGCGCCGGCTTTTATAGAGGTGCGGCAGGGGGAGGCCGGCTGGCCTGCGTGAGGCCGATCGGCCTGCACATGGCGCCGGTCGTGCCTATCCCGCTGTCGGTGGTCACGTTCCTGTACCTGGTGCTGCTGCTTGGTGAGGATGGGACGTCGACGGTGGAGGGAGGCCGGCCGGCCTGCCTGGGGCCGCTCGGCCTGGGGCCGCGCCCATTTTCCTCCATCCTTTTGTGTCGTGCTCGTGCACGATGCCTGCTGCTTTGCTGCTGTGATCTGGCCATAGGTGATGACAAGTGGGGCCGGCCGGCCTAGGTGGGGCCGACCGGCCTGAAATTTGGCCGAATTTTTTTTTATATGCTACTCAATGCATAAATGAAATATGAATGCAAGCTTCGAAAACTAAACGTGCTGTGCTGAATGAAAAGAGTTGAAATGAAAACCTATTCTATATGCAATGCAAGGATACGTACCTTTTACCTTATGGCGAGGGCTCGAGTTTTTCGTCCTGAGCGGAACTCTCCGAATCCTTGTTCGGGACTGCTTTTACCCGCCATTCCTTTCGGACGGGACGGGACTTGGATTCAGCCTCCTTATCGCGCTTTGATTGCTCCTCCAGTGCTTTGGTTCTCGATATCCTTCGTCGTGCATGATAGCGGTCATGCCTCTTCTTTTCTTTGGCGGCGAAGGCTTCCACCATCTTCATGAGCGTTTCTACGCTCGGCATCTTGGACTTTCGGGGCATGACTTCTTCGACCATATTGACTTGATGGGGGATCTCCTTAGGACGGAAAGAGAAACTCTCGGTTCCTCCGTTGATCCTGAGTTGAATGGTCCCACGTCCCACGTCGATGTTCGCATTCGCAGTACTTAAGAACGGTCTCCCAAGAATGAGAGAGTTCGATTGCTCCGGCCTCCATGTCTAGGACGATGAAATCCACAGGGATGAAGAAATCCCTGATCTTGACCAGAACATTCTCTGCGACTCCATGGGGGTAGCGGATCGATTGATCCGCTAGCTGCAAACACATGGGTGTAGAGACAAGCGATATGTGTTTAAGGTGGTCAAAGACTACCTTGGGCATTACGCTGACGCTCGCCCCCAAGTCACATAGGGCGTTGTCGAAGTCATGGCCTCCAATTGAGCATGATATTGTGGGGCAGCCAGGATCTTTCTTCTTGAGGTGGGGCCCGAGTATAGCAGAGCTACATTCCTCGGTCAGCTGTACCGTCTCCCTTGTGGGTAAAGTCCGCTTGTTGCTAAGTATATCCTTGATATACTTGGCATATGTCGGGACCTGCAAAGCATCAAGTAGTGGTATATTGATGTATACCTTCTTGATTACCTCGACGAGCTTGTCAAATTGTTCGTCGGCCATGGGTCTTCTCCTCCGTTCCGGGAACGGGAGGAAAGTGGGATCTCGGCTGTCGCTTGAGGCTTGTGGTGCCTCGTTCCCCTCCTTTGAGACAGGGGTGGTTTCCTCGTCGTCTTCCTCTTCGGCGGCCGGCTCGGCTTGGCTAGCTTCCTTCTGTCGGGTACCTGCATCTTGTGGATTGTGTGGATCCCGCGTGGACTTGCCAGTCCGCGTGGTCACCGCACTAACATTTTCCTTGAAAGGAACCTCCGGTTGCCCGGGCAACTTTCCCGCATTTGGGTTAGGACAAGATGCAGCCAGCTGAGCCACTTGAGTTTCAATCATTTTATTGAAGCTCAGCTGGTTCTTAACGACAGAATTAAAAGCTTCTATCTGGGAGGCCATCGACTCCATAACTTCATCATTAGCAAGAAATTTCTTGCTAATGCTATCGTTAATCTGTTTTTGGCCATACCAGATGTCCTTTAGCGACGGTTGAAAACCGTTGTTAGAGCCATTACCTTGCTGTTGGCCGAAGGGGAAATTGGGCTTGGAATTCCAACCTTGTTGAGGACGGAAGCCTAAATTGTTGTTATTCCCAATGAAGTAGGCTTCTTCTTGTGTCATCGGGCAAGTGTTGCCCGAGTGTCCTGCTTCTCCACACGTTTCACACGTGATTCTCTCCTCCATGATCTGATTCATCTCCTTGCCGGGAGATTCCATCTTCTTTAAGAGGAGGTCCATCTTAGCGGCCAGCATATCAACGGAGTCAATTTGATGTACTCCCTTGCAGGGAGCTTGTCTTTCTCCTATCCAGCTCTGGTGAGTGGATATCTTCTCGATTAGCGCCTTCGTTGCGTCTACATCCAACGAGAGGAAAGCTCCTCCTGCGGCTGCATCCAACATCTCTTGCGATCGACGACTCATGCTGTGGAAGAAGTTCTGGGTAATCAGCCAATCTTCCACACCATGGTGGGGGCAGGCTGGAATATACTCTTGCAGTCGCTCCCAAGCTTCGGGAATTGTCTCTCCGTCTAGCTGCTGAAAGCTAGTGATTTTTCCTCGGAGGGCATTGGTCTTGCCCACCGGGAAGTACTTGGCCAGAAATGCGTCTGCGCAAGTCTGCCAGCGTCCTTCGAATGATGCCTTGTTAGCGTAAAACCACTCCTTTGCTTTCCCAAGCAAGGAGAATGGGAAGAGTTGAAGGCGGATGTTGTTGATCGGTGTGCCATTGGGGTTGATGGTGCTGCACACCTCCAGAAAATTCCGAAGGTGAGCGTTCGCATCCTCAATCGCCTTTCCGCAGAAAGGGCTGGCCTGAACCATGTTTACCAGGCCAGTCCTCAGCTCAAATGCACCTTCCTGTGCGTTCGACAGTCCCGGGAAGTTGCTGCTTGACGGGGCTGAGAACTCACGGAGCGTCTTCTTTGCCTGAGCCATGATCTCTGGAGACTCTGGGGCTGAAGAAAACGACGAATCTGAATCTGATTCGGACTCGGAGTCGGATGACGACTCGAATATGTTGCTTGAGCTGAGTGAAATCTGAGGAGGTACGACTCTCTTTTGCACTACTCTTCCAATGCGTTCTGGATTTGGATCAAAGTTTGATGGCAGGTTGAAACCAGTCATGCACTACCCTGCAAACACATCAAAAAATAGACGAATGTTGCAGTGGTGAGGTAACTAAGGTTAGTGGTTTGGTAAATCTGTAAAGATAATCAAATAATTCAACAATAACTTTAGCCAATTGCTTCCCCGGCAACGGCGCCAGAAATGCTTGTTGGCACTCCTTAGCGTCACGTTTTAGCAACGCTCAAGAGCGCGTAGATATATGTCGTTGTATGCAAAATTAATTCTGCAAGCACACAGAATATATCTCGTTGTAGCACTTCACCTCGGGAGTAACCCCAGGGTATCGTATTTATATTTCCACAGGGAAGCAGATGGTTAAAGTGTATTGAAGAATGAAATGATATATCTTGCCAGAAATATCAAGCCACAAACCTAGGGGCACAAACTCTAGGTTTGGATGGATAATGGTCAAATTAATGACCGGATAGAAGGTCTGAAAGACCAGCAACACACGGAGCACCTATTTCTACAGAAAAGGAAAGACGTTGGGAGAGACCGGACCTAGACTCTTTCTAACTCAGAGCCAAAGGCACTCTAGCCTTAGCCTAGACCCTAGCTTAGATACCGGGAACAGAGCTCGCTTCGACGGCTAGAACGGGAGAACCTCAGAATGGGATGAGAGAGGGGGTTCTCCGGGCTCAGCACTACTGTTATGAATACACCCGAACGTGGTGGACTACGAAGGACGGACAGGGCTGTCACCACCTGCCGCCTACCACTACAGTTCCGTGGGGTGCAACACACTTCCTAGTTAATCAACAAGCCAGACACCACGTCTGCACTCGATGATTAAGATTTCTCTTGAGGCCTGTCAAGAGAAATCCCCGTCTTCCCTAAGGCGTCTTACGGCCCGGTCAAGGCGAGCAAACCCGCGAGATAAAGCCCGGTAGAGCTAAACTAGACTCTACACTAAAACTAAAGGGGATAGGACTTTGCTCTAAAGAGAGCAAGATCTTTACTCTAAAAGAAGAGCAAGACAGAAAGACAAAAGATAAACTTAAGCTCTGAAGTAAGAAAGTAATTGTATAAATAAACTCTTCAAAAGAAGAAAAGGATACAAGACCTTTACCAGAACTCCGAAGACTCCGAAGATCCGAGCTAAGCTCGACTCGACTCTACTCCCAACTCATATCTGAACTTGAACCCTAGGGTTTGTTCACGTTTTAGCTGAGTTATGAATTATATTGTGTTTGTCATGCTGAAAGTTGTTTTTCCACTAAAATTAGCTGAAAATAGATAAATTAGTGAAACCAATTTTGTTGGTCTTTATTCACTGTCTAGATGCTAGGAAAAATAGGCTCACTGTTTTAATAAGTCTCGAATTGGCTTGATGAATTAAACTCTTAATTCATGCTTTAAATTGATTTAATTAATGCTACGTCATAGGATAAGTTTTTATGGTGAATCCAATTCGTAAATCTCTATCTTGCAGTTCCCTGTCTCTTTGATTTTTTTGGTTTGATTTATGCATGCCTCTAGCTCTGATTTCGGCTTTATATTGCTTACTAGTACATTGCTTAACTTGAGTTGCTCTTTTATGCATTTGAAATTGTTTGGTCAATGTTGTTAACTTCATGTGAAGTCATCATTATATTCTTGGTTGTATGCATCCATTCCTACTCATGTCATGACAATTGCACTCATAGCATTATCACTAATGCATGCATGCATTTCATTCTTTTAGCGACCGAAGTGCCGGAGAGCGAGTCCGTTGAGCCAGGATCCGAAGTCATCGAGGAAGAGTTTGTCGAGTCGGAAGAAAACCAAGGCAAGCAGCTCATATGTCCTATCCTATGATTTTCTTAATTAATATTATGTCGCTATGGGTTGCATGTGGGTTTAGTTGCATTAGAATCCTATCTTTAAGCCTTCCTTGTTTTTATACCCTTCCTTGTCGCTCGTGTAGAAAAAGGGGCTCTTACTAATTTAATTTGATTAATGCTTAGATGCTTAGTTTTGGTCTAGTCAACTTGGGAGGGATGGGCTATAGGCTAATCAACTTCGTCGCCTTTACTTTGGTTAATTAATAATGAGCAATGTTTATGAGTATGTTAAAGTTGAATGCGAGACTTGAACGGGAGATAGGGTCACGAGAACGGAGTCTTGGTGACATAGCCCGTTTGAGTTGGTTAAGGCCCGTCCGATTGTGACGTTGGTTTGAGCACCATTTGTGCTACCGTTGTCCAATTATTGTTGGGTAAGCCCTTTTTCCGATTGTTGTCTCGATCATTGGGGCACGGTCCTAGATACGTGGCTTCGGGCTATGTAGAGGGGTTCTAGGGATGTCCCCGGTGGACCTAGAGCTCCCTCCGCGTAAGCTAGGCGTGCACTCCCAACGTTTGGGGCTTATTGGAAAGGGTTGACGTGAGTTCATTCTCGTGTTGAGCGGGTAAAGAGTACACCCTTGCAAGGTTAAATCAATTCGAATTGCCGCGCTCTCGGTTATGAGCAAGCTCACTCCCATGGATCTCTCGTAGAGTTACCGTTGGTTATTTTTGTACTTGTCATATGTTCATGCTCTATGTTATCACGATATAATTCTTGTTTCAACTAAAATATTGTGTGGGCTTGGGCAAGTTAAGTAAAATGAACTAGATGCTCATAGGTTGTTGTTCATCATGCTTATGGTTAAAATTAAGGATGTGTCGCTTAGCCTTTTGCTAAATTTTATTTAACCTTAAAGCCTAACCTTGATATATTCTTGCATGGTGCTAAATATTTTCCTTGCGTAAGTCTTGCGAGTACCCCACGTACTCACGTTGCTTTCAAAACTCTAAGTTGCAGGTGAACCGGAGCTTGTGTTTGGTTACTTTTCCCCCGCCGATCCAAGGGTGGGTGATGAGTGATTGAACTTGTTGTGGCGTGTGGCGATGGTGTTTTGGGCAACAACACCATTGTTTATTTTGCGTTACTATCGTTTATCCGCTGCGTTTTACTCCTATCGTCTAAGTTAGAACTTGGAAGGACATGAATTCACTTATGTTTTATATTGTTAAGTTGTGAGGTTGAACTTGTTGTTAAATGCTATCTTTTAATTCTTGTTGGAACCTATTTATGTAAGAACTTGTAATCTCAATGGTTGAACCTATGTTTGTTTAAAATTTGCTCTTTGTGGTTCATGTAATGATGTAATTTGTAACGGTTAGTGTGCTCGATCTTGGGCGCGTTGTGAAACACCTACCGGACTACCGGGTTTGTACTCGTTTGAAGTGAAATTGTAAGAGGTCGTCGATCTTCTAGATGTGGTTTAGTACTTGAATCGTCGAAAGGTGGCTAAGTACTAACTCTCATCTCGATGAAACGGCTAATCGTTCACTTGAGTCGAGTGCAAATTGGGCGGTTCTTACACGCGCCGCGCTCGTGTTCCTTGCTTCCTGCCAGGAGCGCCCAGCGCCGCCGCCTGAAAAGCATTACTTCCCGATGCCGCTGGACATGGCGGACGCGGTCGGCGTGGCGCACGTTCGCCGCGGCGAAGGTGACGCCCCGGCTCGTTCGCGCGCAAGTTCGCGCCGGACTGCCTCGACCCACAATCCTGCTGGGTCCTTGTCATCCCCGACAGAATCGGTGGCATGCCGTGAGGACGGAAGGACGCCGACGATCTCCTGCTCTTCCGGCGCGCGGCGCGGCAGGCTGCGACGGCGCCGTACAAGGTCCGGTTCACCGTATAGGCATCTACGTCCACGCCGACCCCGCCGCGGTGCCTCGCCTGTCCGCCATGCCGTGTCGTCCCGACGACGCCCGAGCCTTGGCCGCGGCGCTCTATGACGCAGCAATCGCCTACTTTGCGCATCCTCCCCTCGCCGCCGCGCGCCACCACATCACCGCAGCCGGGACCGGGTCGCGCCGTCTCTCTACATCGAGGTGCGCGGACGTCCTGCACCGTTTTGCTCTACCTCTAGACAAAAGCAGCGGCGAGGATGCCACTAGCACCAAGCAACCCGCCGACCCCCACCAGCGGGGGCTCGCCGTCCGGCTCTACTGGCCTAGGCACTCTCCGCCATAGCGCCGCGCCCGAGGACGAAAGGCTCCCGAGTCCTGACTCCAGGCAGCCCACTCACCTGCAGTCAACGATCGATCAGAGCCGCACGACCTGGTTCCAACGGTCAGATGATACCCAGGGGATGGACGGTATTTGAAATACCGTCCACCCCGGACGGTATTCCAAACACCGTCCGCCCTCTGGTTGTTTCCGGCCGCCGGGGCGCGGCTGCGTGCTCGCGTCCTGGCTGCAGACCAGGCACGGAGCCAGCGGTGGGGCGGGTGGGGCTCCAGCCCCCCTACCGCTACGGTTTCAAAGGAAACCCCTTTAATTCTCTATCCAATTTTAGAGAAAATATGTACATCAGGAGGGGCTAAAGTTTATTAGACCAGCAATTCAACAAGATAGAAACATAAAGCCTAACTATTACTTTTATTCAGCCCCTCCTAATTTTTTTCCTGGCTTCGTCCCTGCTGCAGACACGCGATGGTCATGGGCTGGCGAGCACGACTTCGACGGTCACCACGCCGTGCCGGCCAGCCCAATGAGCTGCGGTGGCGGACGACGTCGCGGTGGCAGAGCTCGTCGTCGGCAACCTCGAGGGCGCCACGCTCGTAATCCCGGTCGGGAGCGCCGCCGCTTCTGGCGCAAGCTCCAAGCCCCGTGCCTTCCGGAGCCGGCGGCGGAGCACCTGTGCTTTCCCGAAGCTGCTGGACATGGCGGATGACCCGGCCGGCGCCGCGCGGCGAACGGTAGCTAGGCATCGACTGGGCCGGCCGGCAATGTCAGGGGCCAGGGGACCCAAACGCGCACGTACGCCCCGGCTCGCCGCCGAGCTTGGCGCCTCCAGTCATGGCGCCCGCACATGTTCCAGCAGAAGAATGCCTCTGTCCGGTCCTGGCCATCGTCGCCACCGTCATGTTCAGGGTACTGAAGGGAATGAGGGATGCGCATGCGCATGCGCTGCGTCAATCGAGGAAAATAGCAACAGCCTGATCGTCCTTGCCGCTGTGTTTTTCACGCTCCCTCTTCAGAACCCTTCTAGTTAATCGATCGATCTGGGTTCAGAACTCAGAAGTCGGAACCTCCTCCCCTCGGATCTCATGGCGTCAAGATCGAGATCCTTGCATTACATCGATCTTCGTGCTGGCTTGCATCTGCTTGTCCATGTATTCGAATGGTTCAGAGTCCAGAAAACAAACCATTTTCTCATGTCCCGTCCATGGGGGTGGTTCAGCGATTTCTAATTCATCGCCCAAGACATGTAGTAGATGCGCCATCACGAAATTAACCAAGTATATAATGAGTCCAGTTGTTTTTAGTAGACTATCTTGATTGTCAAGTGATCGGTTGGGAGACTGTCAGTTTGATAGCTTGAGGCCAACGCACAAGCCGGGGCAGCGTCTCCCTGCTCTGTCTCGCCCCGTGCACCAATTCACGCTAATCGCGGTCGCTAGTGCGAGCTTGATGAGAGTGCAGGTTGCCGCTGCTGTGATTGACGCGCCTTCTTACGTCGACGCCGACTCCGCGGCGAGACGTTGCGTCTGCCCGCCGTGCCATCGTCCTTGGGCAGTTTCGCCCAAGACGACGCGGTGCGCCTAACCGAGCCTCGTCGCCGCCGCACAGACACGGCGGATGCTGGCGGCCGCAGAGCTCGACGACGCCACCGGCGGCGGCGGCGCCATCTTCCCAGGGGTACATCGAGGTGCTCGGCTCGGCGGCGTGCTGCAGATGCCGTCGGCGCGCTGCTTCCGTCGTTCTAGATGAAAGCGACGACGAGAGGGCTGCCATTTGGCCCAGCGCCCCCCACCGCCATGGCGCTGTCATCTCCAGCACCCCTGTCTGGCTAGTGAGTGGACGAAAGGCTCCTGACAGCCCTTGACCGCAGTCAACGAACGATCCTAGCCGTACGAGTTGGCTTCAATGGTCAGATGTTACCCAGGGGTGGACGGTATTTGAAATACCGTCCACACCGTCCGCCCTTGTTGTCGCCAGAGCGCCGCCGCCGCGGCACCCCGGGGCGCGGCTGCGTGCTCGCGTACTGGCGGAAGACGCGCGATGATCGTCGGCCGGAGAGGAACACGGCGACGGGCGACGCGCCGTGCCGAGACCAATGAGCCGCGGCCGGTGGCGGACGACGTCCCGGCGACAGAGCGCGTCGTGGCAACCTCCAGGGCGCCCGCCACGCCTTGCGCTCGTGGCCCAAGCCGGGAGCGCCGCCGCCGCCGCCTGTGGCGCAAGTTCTTCGTCGCCCTGTTCCTTCCGGTGACGGCGGCGGAGCACTCGTGCTTCCCGGAGGATCGAACACTTACTTCCCGACTCTGATGGACATGGCGGGACCTGGCCAGCGTGGCGCCCGCGCACGTACCCCGCGGCGGAGGTCGTGCGGCGCCCCGGCTCGCCGGCGAGTTGCACGCCTTCCAACCATGGCGCCCCGCAAACGTTCCCGCTGAGGAATCGCCGCCACAGCTATCTTCAGGGATTGAAGGGGATGCATTGCGTCGATTGAGGAGGAAGAAAGCAACAGCCTGATGCGAAGCGGCAGGTGTAGCATTGATAAGGATCACGGGAGCGTCAGACGAGACATCCATTGCATGGAGCCACCGGAGATGGCAGCTGCTGCAGTCAGCTGGATGCATCAGAACCGATTGATTTGGCAACATGGGAATTTCCTGTTCGGGTTTATTACGTTGCGAATTGTCAATTGAATAACTTTAATTTCGCTTCCAAGCAAAAGTAGCTCCATCAGTCTTTGAAGTGTTTTATGCGATCAGATATCAGATGGTGCTACTCGAGAATTATTGTCATCCAACTATCCAAGGCGACCGCATGCAGGCAAGACTCTGAGGTAGAGCATCTTCCTCTTGATGCTAATTAATGGGCTCTTACTTGCGGTAGGGTCCTGAGGCGTCGAGGGGTCATCCGGAGCTTTACGCGAACGGCATCAGGGCACTCTGCAACGCCAACACCTCAGAGGGGTTCCGTCCCGGTGTACGAGCGCGGCCACGGCGACGACGACGACGGCGACGGGTTCGACTACTACTCGCACATGCGGCGCGCGCGGTTCTGCCTGTGCCCGAGCGGGCACGAGGTGGCGAGCCCGCGCGTGGTGCACTGTGCAGGCCGTCCACGCCGGGTGTGCGTGCCGGTGCTCGTGTCGGATGGGTACGCGCCGCCGTTCGCCGACGTGCTGAGGTGGGAGGCGTTCTCGGTGGCGGTGCCGGTCGACGACATCCCGGAGCTCAGGGAGGTGCTGGAGCGGATACCGGCGGTGGAGGTGGAGAGGATGCAGCAGGGGGTGCGGCTGGTGAAGAGGCATTTCTTGCTGCACCAGCCGCCGGAGACGGACATGTTCCATATGATGTTGCATTCTGTCTGGCTCAGGAGGCTTAACGTGAGACTGGATCGCTGAGGTCTGTCTTTGAACGCAGCAAGTATGGTTCGATGATTTGTGAATTTAGTGTTTACTATCGTTTGCTCATTTGGAGTCAACATTATATGTTCGCTGTGTAGATCTGCTCATTTGGAGTCCAACACAATTGGATTTTCCATTTTATGATTTTTCTATGATTTACTATGATTTTTCAAAACTGCTTTAGGGGGTAATTTGACCAGTTTTTGAAAGTTTAGGGGGTGATATAGACCGTTTCATAGGTTGGTACATAAGGATAGCTTATGTTATCATGCACAGCATGATCCTTGAGTATAAGTACAACCAATACCGTAGTCCATATCTGCTAGAGGAGTTCTTACAGGCTACATATATGTTAAGAGACCTCATATATTAAACTATTCGAAAAAGAAAGGCACATGAGCAACTTTAAGATGATCTCGTGGAGGCTGTTTCATGGTGCACATTAGTCTGTTTAATTGCATTTTGTGTTGGCTATGTGGTGTCTTGAACATTTGCAACTAGGATTTGTCATTTCTATCTCCCAAAAAGATGAATTTAAATTCAAATCATGATGTTTGAAATTATTAATTTGGATATGGTTGGATTCTACGCTCTAAAAAAAATTGAAGGGTCAACGGAAGGGGAGAGAATCCTCCACCTGATAGTTCATTTGGCCCAGACCAGCCCGGCAAAGATAGTTAAGTTTGTTACAACCACAGGTTTCAAGTGGGTTTACATTGCGCTAACAAATATACTGCACCAAGCGTTGCTGACGCTTTTCGTAGCTCATGGCAGTCGGCATCCCCAGAGTCGTGCTTCGTCGCGGCAGGAGCGGAGTAGTTGCCGCATTGTCATGTGTTCGCCGCGGAACACCGCCTCATTTCTCCGCTTCCAGAGCTGCCAGCAGCACAGAAGGATGAATGTCGCATATTCTTCAGCCGGTATGCTTGACGGCCGTGCGAGCTGGTGAAGGTCCTGTACGTGTTGGTGCTGATCAAGTCGGAAGCCAAGTGCTTGCCAGAAGGTTCTGGCAGTTGAGCAGTGGAACACCAAGTGATCAGAGGTTTCAGAGCTCCCATTGCAGAGTTCACAAGTGTCATTGGCGATGAGTGTCTTGCGTTTCAGGTTGGCCCGGCTCTGGACTCTGTCATTGGTGAGCAGCCATGCAAAAAACCGGACACGGGGCGGCACACTGTTGCGCCATATGAAGTCAGCTGATGGGCTGCATCCCCCTTGTGACGCCTTGATCATCTTGTAGATGGCCGAAGTGTGCAGTCGGCCGTCAGGCAACATGAAGTGGCTCTGCCGTTCATCCGGGCGGTTTGACAGCCGCGTTCGTCGGAGCAAGCAGTTGACGGTTGCCAATTCAGCTTGAGCAGCCTGCGTGAGACGAGGAACCAGGTGGCATTCTAGGCCGGCACTGGCGATTGCACTGACTACCTGATCTTTGTTCTTGAAGTGGCTGTAGAGTGAGGGGAAACGACTTGCCAGGCAATCGTCGCCGTCCCAGACGTCCATCCAGAACGCAGTCATGTTTCCATTGCCCAGCTTGACAGTTGTGATAGCTTGGTATAGTGGAAGCAATTCGCGTAACGCGATCCAATGTGGGCCAAACATTTCTCCCTCCATGGTTGCTCTACAAATATTCGTGCTTGAATCACAGTGCGATGTTAAATTAGGCATAAATAAATGTGTATGATGCCTTGTATTATCATGTCATGCACGATTATAAAGATCCAAACTTATATGCATATAAATACCCTGCCAAATTTACACATAACCAAATTAAACATGTATGGTGGCATGTGGCCGGATGCGGATAAGTGGGAGAGGTATTTTTAACCGTTCATGGCTCAAAGCGCACTAGTACCACAAAAATAGCTATATTCTGGAATAAATTTTGAACACCACTAAAACTGCGGTCTGCTCTTACCATCCTTTTCAGTACACGTAAACGCTAAACAAGACTCTGCCCCTTTACAATAAGGTCCACGTATCAACCAAGAATGGTCTCATGTTAAACGTTATCAAAGGTCGTAAAATGATGTCTAGTCAGTTTTTTTTTAATATGTGACGCAAAGAGGAAAACAGGAGGTGCGAGAACAATTTTTAGCGCTAGACACAACAAAGAATCACACTGGGAAATTCAAGCGACACTAGTGTCTTTTGCCTGAGAAGAGTCAGAGGAATGCAACCCAGCGGCCAGTGAAAGGGCTTGCGTTGTGCTCGCTCACGATCATGAGTTTGTTTCGTGCGATGAGTGATGGCTACATCTTTCTGACTTTTACAAACTGCATCATTTTGAAGAATGCGACATATAGTTACTGCCGCATGCACTCGCAATCGTTGGATGGGTGCTTGGTCATTAATGCTTGTATATGCTTGCAAAGCGCCGAAGCTATTTAACAGGGACACTATACTAGCTAGATACCAAAAGGCATCCTAATCTTCTCGAGGAGGAGCACGTCGGAGTTGCTAACGACGTTGACGTACGCCGGCACACCGGTCCGGGTAGTTTCAACGTCGGAGCCGGCCGCCGGCAGCACGGTTGCACGGGAAAGCTTGTGCTCTACAAACAATTACATTGGTGCCGTCCCATAGACGGTCTTATGCATTGACATGTAATCTTAAGACGACTTAACAGATAACTCATACAATTAATTGTTGTTTTAGTTGTCTCGTAGTAATGTCGCATTCCATAATTTATGAAGGGAATAAAAGGAATCTTGTAAGTTGCATGCAACAACAGCTCGTACAATGGTGGTATGCAATGGTGGTGGAGCTAGTAGTCTCATAGTCCTAAATTTTAGCTCATGAGGTAGTTGTTTGACGAAACGACTTCTTTCTCTCATCTCGCTCTCACCCCTCCACATCAAAAAAAATCCTATGTGGCACTGCATGAGACGACCTATGAGATCGCATATGTGTAGCAATGTACTTGCCCTTAGGAGGCGCCAATGTGTTGGTTTTTTATTCCCTTTTCCCGTTTAAATGAAATAGTAAATTTCAAATACTGAAGGTTTATTTTTTGGTGTGAGTTCAATATGTGTCTATACATCTGCACTATCATCTGTATATGGCAGAGGATAATTATCAATGCATATATTTTTTTCTCTCTTTCCACTCAACGTGGTAATTTAGTGGCTCAGTGGACCGATACCATAGAGCAGCCAAACAAAATCTCTCTACGCCATTTTTAGATAAACTTAGAATAAATACCATATCTCCGGTAAGCAAACTCTATGTGCAGCAATAAGTGCTGTGTATACCGTGTATCCCAGCACGCGCATCGCTGTAAACTGGCCTGTAGGCTGTAGCCCGTAGGCACTGAACCGGAATGAGCTCGGTCACAACTCGCAAGTGCTGAAAACCAAGAGAAAGAAGCATCTCCATTTCTCAGGCATGCCGCGTCAGGCTTAAAGGTGAAGTACTGGTGCTGGAGCAGGCCACCGCCGGCCTCCCCGCGCCACCGTGCTGAGGGAGGACTGGAGGGGGCATACCGGCGGCTGAGCGGCGCCCGAACTGGCATTCCCAGTTGTGGACGTGGCAGTGCCGCGAGCTAGAGCGAAAGACAAATCGTAAGCGCGCGCAGCCGTACGTTCAGGCCACCAAGCTTCGTTCGGGCGGCGCTCGAATTCTGGGACCTCTTCGAGCTAATAAGCATGGCGCGGCCGCCGGAGCGCAGTCGCCGCGGTGCTTCCGTCCGTGCAACTCTCTTGATCCTCACGGTTGTGCTCTCCACCGTCGTCATCGCTGCTGGCAACTCCGTCGACGTATCCAGCCGGCCGATTGAGCTGCTCACTCCTTCTTCTTCGTCGCCGGTGTCTCCCACGCCTGCACAGCTGCCGTCCGTTTCTGCTGGTCTCACCACGGTATGTATCCAGAAGAAGAGTCCTGTCGGCTATCGCTATGGCTTTTTGTTCAGTTTCCTTTACCTTTAGGATGCAATCGTGTTCATCAACATCTAACTACTTCCCCGGTGAGGCAGAAGAGAAGCGGCGGAGGGGACGACACGAGGACGCCGCTGAGCTTGGAGCGGGAGCTCGACGCGGCACGGGCCCTCATACGGCGGGCGGCGCGGCGCCGCCGGCGTGATCTCGGCCACGGCGACGGCAACGTGAGCACGGCCTGACAGCTGGTTCGACGCTGGAGTTGAGACTGCTCTCCTGTCTAGCGTCTACCGCAACCCGGCCGCGTTCCACCGGTGAGTAGTCAACGCTGACGCCACTGACGCACATGATCTTGTGCAACCACTCGCCATGACCGCCATACTCTGTTTGCGAGCCGAGTGCAGGAGCTATCGAGAAATGGAGAAGAGGTTCAAGGTGTACGTGTACGAGGAAGGCGAGCCGCCGATCGTGCACTCCGGCCCGTGCAAGGACATCTACTCAATCGAGGGCCGCTTCATCGAGCAGCTGGAGCTCCTGTCCCCACCGCCGCCGCAAGGCGGCCGCGTCGCAGCCGGCGGCGGCGTCCGGACGGCGGACCCGGCGCGCGCCCACGCCTTCTTCCTGCCGTTCAGCGTCGCCCAGATGGTGCGGTACGCGTACCGGCCGGGCACCTACGACAAGACCCCGCTCCTCGCCCTCGTCGCCGACTACGTCCGCGTCGTGGCGTCCCGGCACCCATTCTGGAACCGCTCCTCCGGCGCCGACCACTTCATGCTCTCCTGCCACGACTGGGTCCGTGCACTCTGCATTGGCCACTAATTCTTTGCTTGGCAAGCATTTTGCATATTTTTTTACATGCGTTTGAATACAGGGTCCTGAAGCGTCGATGGGGCACCCGGAGCTGCACGCGAACGGCATCCGTGCACTCTGCAACGCCAACACCTCGGAGGGGTTCCGGCCGGGTCAGGACGTGAGCGTGCCGGAGGCAGCTCACGGCGGCGCCGCCGCCTGGGCTGGCGGCGCGGCCGTTCCTGGCCTTCTTCGCCGGCGGCCGGCACGGCTACGTCCGGGACCAGCTGCTCCGGCATTGGAAGGGCCGTGACATGGACGCGTTCCCGGTGTTCGAGCACGGGGAACACGACCAGGGGCGGCTAGACTACTACTCGTACATGCGGCGCGCGCGGTTCTGCCTGTGCCCGAGCGGGTACGAGGTGGCGAGCCCGCGCGTGGTGGAGGCCGTCCACGCCGGGTGCGTGCCCGTGATCGTGTCCGACGGGTACGCGCTGCCCTTCGCCGACGTGCTAAGGTGGGAGGCGTTCTCCGTGGCGGTGGCGGTCGCCGACATCCCGAGGTTGAGGGAGGTGCTGGAGGGGATACCGGAGCCGGAGGTGGAGAGGATGATGCAGGGGGTGCGGCTGGTGAAGAGGCATTTTACTGTGCATCAGCCGCCGGAGAGGTTGGATGTGTTCCATATGATACTGCATTCTGTGTGGCTTAGGAGGCTTAACTTCAGACTAGATCAGTGAACTCTTTTTACTGTAGGAATGATCAACAATGTAGTGAAAATTGAACAATTAGGCCGAGCAGAATCAAGAGATGACAACTTTATTGCCCGTACTTTCTCTTTTTTTCTTTCTTTCTTTGGTGGCCTGTTTGGGAGGTAAACAATGCGAAGCCGTATCAAATCCGTAGCCACCTACACTGTCTCGCGCTGGATCACTGAACTCTTTGAACTTAGCAAATATACGGTTTCGAACCAAGGACACCATAACAAATACCATAACTTACTTTTCATCTTTTTCATGGGCTACCGAACAGATTGCCCACGTATTGACTAAGTCCTTGCGTTTTTTTCCCCCATTATTCACCTAAGCTTGATTGAAAGGTTACCATCGCCTGAGATTGTAGGGTAAGCGATGCTCTGCAATCCGACAATCCCTATCAACAGTGTGCCGCCCTGCTTTCACCACACTGCTCTGATCTTTCATGAATTCAGTTTCCAAATCAGGTTTAGCACATCACAGATGGGCACACATCTAACAATGCCTATGTCGAAGCAAAACACGATTACACCGGGAACATTGCCAGACAAGGAGAGGTAGCGATCGGTACAATGGCCGGCGCCACTTCATCAATGGAGGTCGCAAAAAACGGAAAGACCAGCTGGACCAACTGACCAACCAACCCTTGAAAAAAAAACAAGGGAAACAGAGAGTTAATTTGCTTTATTTAACAACTTCAGTGACAAAAGATGCCCAAATGCCTCAAATAAGTTTGCAAGGCACAGATACTGTATATGCATTGAAAGATGAAAAGGAATACAACTAAAATTGACCCAACAAATGTCAAATCATCCTTGGAGGATTTGTAGAACCCATCACCAAAATTCAAACTGCTGTGATAGTCAACTTGGAGGACCTCCCGTTCAGTATCTGTGGGACAGCTTCTCCTGCTCCTTGTACCACATCGCATACCTGCATAGACACATCAAAAGGAATCAGGAAACGAGGATGTCAATTGTGTGCTCTACAACCCGCTAATCTAGTGAGGAAATTCAGTTGTTTGAAATACATTACTTTCCTGTTATAAATGGAAATTCAATTGTGCAAATTGCATTTTTATCAATTATATGAACTTTTTATCAAGGCAATCAAATAGAACAGCAAAATAGAGATATTATTTCCAGTTTTCAGATCCTGAATTTGAAAGGAAGTTCATGCATGAGCATGACTATCAGAATTGGTGCATGACTAACATCAGTGCCTTGCTAAGTAATTGTGAGTTGATGATTCAAGGACTTTTGATGTTATGTAAACAAACAAGAGACTGCACCAGCATTACCATCAGAACGGGCACTAGACGCACGAACAGGCATGAGACGCACGAACAGGCATGAGACGCACTGATACGAATCAATGCTATACCAACAGAACAGGAAAGTTTTGGTGTAAAAAAACAAAATGACTATAATCCAAAAGCACACAGATTTCTCAATCCTAGCACTTGATAACTTTATTGAGAACATCAGGAGTTACAAAAGGCACAAAAAATACTAGTGCTCAAATTTAACTCAATTGCATCAACAGTTTGCCCTAGCATTCATTGCATACCAAAAGGTTATGAACATGGAAATTATGTTGACTATGTAAGTAAATCATTAGCTGAGGATCACAAGGGCATCAGATTTGTATGATTTAGAATAGCTAAACTAGTTAGCAGATTCCAAGCTACTACACCATTTACATGCCAACTACTTATGACTTGAGTACAATCTAACAATAATTAAATTTGAATACCTGAAAGCTCGGTCCAGAAAGGATGTTAGATTTTTAAGTTTAACTAGTTTCTCAAACTACTCCAGTATAGTGTTGGCGTCACACATTTAGCAGCCCTAACCACTACCTGAAGGCCCCACACATTTAGCTTGGCAACACTAATCAATTAAATTGGCGTCATTTCATCTGACATTCCCTGTGTAAGCAATAAGAAATGGAAGTATATACAACTAAATAGCGCAGTTCAAGGCATGCTTCACCCCCACATCAAAACCTACCAATCCAGACATCAGATAGTTGATGACATGACCGAAATCAATGGAAATGATATGTACCGCATGAGCTTTGTCCTAGGTCTTTCAGTCCCAATTTCCACAGTTGAACCCAGCGCCCTAACTTAGACAGCTAATGGCACAAATCACAGACTTCGACATCCAACTCATCATACACGACGAAACCACCAAAGGAATACTAACTCCGCGTCCTGAGCCTACCGAAATCGGGGCATAACAGAGGACCAATTAAGTACAGTAAACAACCCTGCGCATCCTTCCAACATAAACGAAACTAACACACGATCAATCGACCGAAACCCTAACCGGATCTCCTGGTCAGCCGGACCGGCACCCGATCCGACCAGATCTGCGTGAAGGGGAGGAAACGCAGGAGAGCGAGCGAGCAAGCGCCGAGGGGGAGCGGGGCCCTTACTGGTAGGTGCCGACGACGGGGCCGAGGAGGAGCCCGGCGGAGATCCAGTTCTCGGTGACCTTGTGGTGGAGTTTGGTGGTGATGTCCTTCCACAGCCCCGGCATCACCTTCTGCTGGAACGGCGACAGCGAATACACCACCGCCTTCATCCTAATCGGAACCTTCCCCATCCTTCCGCCGCGTCGCCGGCCGGCCGGACTACCTCCTCGGGGACGGGATGCTCCGATCGCCTCGCGCTCGCCGATGTGTGCGGTGGGTGGGTGGCTTCCAGAACGCTCGGTCGCTGGACAGATGGGCTAGGGTTCGGTATATAGGCCAGAGGTGGGGTTGGGCTGGGCGAGTTTTTATGGGCCCGCATTTCTGTTAGCGGCCCAATAAAAAGAAAAGGACCATCAATGCCGTTCAAAAAAAAATGTGCTAAAAAAATCAATGCCGTTCAAAAACATGGTGGAAATAAATATGTGGTTAATGTACACAGTAAAACAAGTGCTCGTGTAAACCTGATAGCAAATTTCAAAATATATGACAAGGATACCAAGAAGAAACCTCATACACAGAATGTGAATGTTCACTTGTCAGTCATATCCACTCGTGTCAGTATCTGAGCATCTCAAAAACAAGTCTGAGAGAAGAATAATCCGTTGAGCTGGTTCAATAGTATCCTATGGAAAGAATAATCTGTTGGGCTGGAATGATAAGCCCAAGCGAACAGGACGCGGTAACAATACAAGCATGCCATGAAGGCGGCTACAAAGTACAAACACTGATTCCTACAGCTCAAGGATCCTCGCCGTAATTCTCTGCAACTGGTGGCGAAAGGAGCTTAAATATAAAGGTCTGACGATAATGCTGGAGCATTCCTCTTCTAATTTGATACTTCGATCAGCACCGTACAATCATATGGAGATTGTGAAACAACAAGGTGAAGTATCAAGAGAACTTCCATTCCTCACATAGGTAAATGATGATATGCTATATTTCACTTATTTTCATTGGGTCTTGGAATCGGCTTGTAGTCGTAGCTGTTTATGTCAACCTTTTGTTTCAATGCCTATAATACAGAAAGGTCATCATAAAAACTAATTAAGTAATTATGGCAAATGGGAGTCAAAACGGAAGTGGGTTTTCACATATGAATGCAGCATACCGTCAGCTCATCCTCTAGAGAGAGCTTCTTGGGCTTATAGGCCCCTTCCACTGGCCCTGTTCGGCTCAGAGCTTTTGTTGTTTCTACAACCTCCCATTCTATATCCTCCTTTTCCTTTGTCACTTCTTTACTGCAAAAATGCAAATGTGCCAACACTGTCAAATAGTGAAGCAAAGGAATCCCTGCATAAAGACTAGTTAGTAAGATTTGTGCAAGTGCAGAAAGGCTTGAATGGTTTACCTGCCCTGTATAAGATGAGCTAGCCCAACGGCACCAAACACTGTCAAGGAAATGAGTGGCAGTCCATAGCGAACAAATGAATGTTTTCGCCCCCATCTTTTGAACTGTGAGGCTTGTTTGAAAACCTTAGCAGATGGCTCCACTGGATTAGCTTTCTGGGTTGTGCTCATGATCGGCTCTGAATGGTAAGCAAGAAGGTAAATGAAAGGGAGCAACACAGAAGGGGAACATCTTGTTGCACAGTAGGTTGCGCTGTTATAGAGAAACTTCACTATTCATTCATATTTTCAGATACCTATCACATGGAAACTAGAACATCTCTTTTTAAAAAAAATGAATTCCAAATCATTGCCGATGTTGCTCAGGTACGGATATGGGTATCGTATATTGTACTTATTGGACACATGGATATGCTATTCCTGAAAGCACATTGACACGGGAAATAGCTAATACTTTAATACCATACCAAGAATTATATACTCTTCCCTGACAATATTTTGATATTGAGGTGCCAAAGTAACTGCAAGTCCAATAATTCAGACTCAATCTTCTTCTTCAGCCTCTGCAATTTCATTTTGAAGCTGCTGAAGAATTGGTGCAGTCACATTTGTGCACACTTGATTCTAGCATTAGGCAAAGAGACATGCAGTTCAGGTGATATTACTGCCATTTCCATGGGTCTTGATAGATAGTAACAACTAGGAATATCGGCGCGCTACGCTGCGCCCGCATACTGACCGCGTGAGGCATAACTGTTTACTTTTTGAAAAGAAAAGCATGACTGTTTAAGTATCTGCATATTTGCTGGCTGCCTTGCAACGTTATTTCCTGTCAGCTTGTTGTCGGCGACAGCACGGATGGCGAGAAGAAAACAGTACGGGGTGTTTGGATTTATGTGCTAAACTTTAGTATGTGTCACATTAAAATGTAAAAAAAGATGTCGGAAAAGATTTTCGATTACCAATAAAAAACAAATTACAGAATCTAGCCGTACTCCATGAGACAAATTAATTAGTCTATAATTAATTTGTCATTAGCACATGTTTACTGTAGCAACACATTGTCAAATTATAGACTAATTAGGTTTTAAAAATTCATCTCGTAAAATAATCACAAATTGTGTAATTAAATATTTTTTAATTTACATTTAATAATTCATACGTATGTACTTTGTTTTGATGTGAAAGGTGCTAAACTTTAGCACGAGGAACCAAACGGGGTTACATGGAGGGAGCAAACGGGGCGCAACAAGTAGTAGCAATTAATATTTTTCACGGCAATGATAACGTGTCAAATCAATAGCCGTGCTCCTTCTTTCACTGCATCGCGTATCGGGCCCTCACAGCTGAACATGTGCCTACATGTGGTTGTAGGCCAACAGAGAAGCGTGCAGCGCAGGTGGTTGTAGGCCAACAGAGAAGGGTGCAGCGCAGGAATGTACGGGCGGCTGGATGAACGGCCACGGTAAACACCGAAACACGCGTCAACGTAAAATCAGTAGGAGCGTTCGATTTACCGTGAGGCAAGCAAAGCTCCCCGCTATATAGGGTTACTTATAGGGGGCCCTAAAGACAGCAAGGTAAGAGATGGGATGATAGGATCTTAGTCTTAGATTCGTGACGGAGGAGAGCCACCGAGATGAAGCAGGAACTGCGGGAGAGAGCGAGGGAGGGGAATAGGGGATTCGAGTGCGTAAAACTACCTTTCTCTGGAGGGCTCGGTGGCTCGCCACTGGTCGCCGGCAGCCCGGCTCCACAGGTGCGAGGTGAGAAAAATCGGCGCGAGCGAGCGGAGAGACGGCGGCGGCGGCGCAGCTGCGACCGACGGCCGTCCGGACTCCGGGCAATGACGAAGCGGTGGGCCTGACGGGCCGTATCTAAACTGGCCCAGTCGCGTCCACTACGCATCCGTGTTCGATACCACGACACGTATCCGATACGAATACGCTACCAGGAACCATTTTTCGGGTCCGAGGAATTTGGATATTTGATATCAAATTCACATGCATCACACGATATAACTCTCAATTCTCAATTCATAAGGCTCTTCATAAAATGTAATCTCGGGGTGCAAATTCTTTTGATTCCGATGATTTATCTTCTTTTTCTCTACTTGAATTCTTTTCTCTTTTCATTTTTTATGCCTAGTAAATGGACATGGAGGAAAAGTGTGCGGCGAATGCCGCTAAGGACTTGAACACCAATTGCTCCCAAGCAACGTTCCCCGTTATTATTCCTCCGAGCAGTTCACCAATGAATAGCCAAGACATATCACACCTACTGATCTACTACCACTCTACCATGATTTCCCCCCCCCCCCCTGTAAACGGAGCTTCGGGATTTTCAGGAAGCAGCGAGATCCTGCAACCTCCTACGACCTACACCGGGCCGGTCCGGAGCGCGCGGTCTAGGTCGGCGATGAGGTCGTCGACGTCCTCGATGCCCACTGATATCCGGACGAGGTCGTCCGTCAGGCCGCGCGCCTCGCGGACGGCGGCCGGGATGGCCGCGTGCGACATGAAGCACGGCAGGCTGATCAGTGACTTCACGCTCCCTGCATTTGAGAAAGATAAAAATTGGAAGCAGTCAGCGACAGCGAACAGTTCAGTCGGCAGATGGTAAAAGCAGTAACCGTCTTGAACGGATCCAGCTCGTCTGCATGCTCACCGAAGCTGACTGTCACGTTGAAGTACTTGGTGGTTTCGACGACGTGCTTTGAGAGCGCCAGTGAGCCAGTGAGGAAACTCAGAACAGAGCCAGCTCCCTTTGCCTGACATGAGCGAGAGAGAATTCAGTAAGCACGATGATTCATGAGAGGTCCAATTTCTGTCGATCAAGCTGCGTGGAAAAAAAATGAAAGGTACCTGAGAATAGTGTAAAGACCGCCCAGGATGGTCAGGAAGCCCGGCATAGTTCACTTGTTTGACCCTTGGGTGAGATGCTAGGAACTCAGCAATCTTCTGGGCATTAGCCTAACAACCGACGAACCAGTCATTAGCCTCTTCATGGAATGAAATGGCGAAGACTCGAGAGAATAAAATGGATCGAATCGATGCCAATGACAGATCAACAAGTATATGAGTTACAGAAAATTTCACCTGTTGCTTCTCCACCCGCAAAGCCATGGTTTTGATTCCCCTCAAGCAAAGCCAGCAGTCAAAAGGTGCCAAACCAGATCCTTCAGCATTTTGCAGAAATGCTATCTCTTTGGCCAAGCTGTCAGTGATCAAAAGTATTACGCCAGCAACTCAAAACCATCCCAACTGATGAGAAACTTCTATGAAATTCGAAGAGCGTTTATAGTTGCGTTAACTTTAAAAAAAATAAAAAGGGACAGCCCATTATCTTTCGCAAATATTAACACTGCATCTCGAAATATTCATGTTATAGAGTCCATTTTCCGAGAAAAAGAAAGGTAGTCAGAATTAGTGTTTTCAAGGGCACAGTAATATGTAGGAACATGGGAGTTGTTAGTATTGTACAGCATAGAGTACTATCATTGGGACTTGGGAGCAGGGGAGGAACAGAGAACACACCTTTCACCCTTCACAGCAAGAATTCCAGCCATAAGATCACTATGTCCAGCTATAAATTTTGTAGCTGAGTGCATCACAATATCTACAGATTTGACAAAAGACGACAGTGAACGGTGAGATAAAATGACGTAGAATGCTGTGGTTTCTAGTTAAGTAAACACAATATTCCATACCTGCTCCAAGTTCTATAGGGTGGGAGAGCACTGGAGACATGATGCTGTTGTCTACCAAAACAAGAGCACCATGAGAATGCGCTATCTCTGATATTTTCTGTCAATCAAGCAAAACAGTTTATAGAATAACGTTTAATCCTAAAACAACACTTCTAGATATAACAAAAATCTAATACATTCATACTGAGCACTGCATCCAAAGAACAAGTGTCTTACCTTTATGTCAGTAATTTGTTGACGAGGATTGGTGGGACTTTCAAGCCAAACTAATTTAGTCAAGGGACCAATTGCAGAGGCCGCATCACTAATTTTGGTTGTGTCCACTCGTCTGTAAAGAAAGAATATATATACCACTTTTAAAGTCAGCAGCAAAAGGACAAAGAAGTCATCGTCATAAAGATAATGAATATCACACTAACTTTACTACTACTCCATGTCTTGGCACAACTTGTGAGAGCAGACGATCAGACCCACCATATATGTCCTCTCCAGCAACAATTTCTTGTCCTGAAATCATAAGTTTTACCCGTTAATGTCTAGATATATACAGGACAGGGTGCCCTGCATGAGAAATGGGACGCATAAAATAATGCTGAGTGCTCACCAGACTGAATGAGGTGGGTTACTGCAGCTAGTGCTGCCATTCCACTGGTGAAGCAGAATGCTTGATCTGCCTTCTCAAGCTTAGCCATAATGCTGAAAATGTGATTAAATTCATCAGTACCACTAAATAATGCATTACTTTACATAAAGAATTTGCACTAACCTCTGGAGAACATCGCGAGTAGGGTTACCACTTCTAGTATAATCATAAGGTCCATAATCTGTTGCTGAAGGCTGGAAAATAACTTTCGACAGTTAGCCACAGCAGTGCACTAGGGACTGAACAAACACTGAAGGCTGGAAAATAAATTTTGACAGTTAAGCCACGGCAGTACACTAGGGACTGACAAAAGTTGATATCATGAACCATCCAGGGGCGGAGCTATGTTGTGCTCCCCTAAAAATAGAAAAACAGTGATTATACTCAATTTTTCACCATATTTGCACCCCTCATGACTCATCTCTATGCACCCACAAGGCGAGTGCACCCCCCTCCAATTTGCTCTAGCTTCGCCAACCATCCTGACTCAATTTGTACTGTGTATACTGAGTAATAATTCTTCAAACTGAACAACACATACCCACACAACTGACCAAGACAACTAACTGCACACCAAAATAGCAGCATAGGGATCAATGAAGAGTGAATTCTTCATAGAATTGTATCTATAAAAACACAGTAACATTTAATGCAAAGTTTGCCAAAAAAAAAAAACTATACATAATGACAGTCAAGCCCATCAACATTCGATGGTTTATGAAAAAATATGTCACCATTTAACTACAACAATAAACAGTTATCGAATGTCAAGTACAGAAATGGCTCTGCCTGGAAATCTTCAGTGATCTATTTAAAACAGTAGAGAACTGTAATTAAAAAATTACAAACAAAATGCACACAGCTTATTATTTCCACGTTTACCTGAATATTCATTTTTTGCACCAACCTATAAAAAAAATCCAAACTAAAATCCTAAAATCTCTCATGATTGCAGTTGCTACAGCCACCTACTACGAAAACCCATCAAAAGTATGACGGAACGAACAATGTACTTCGGAAATGCAATCGAATTGTATTTGACAAAACATTGATGCTTTTAATTCTTCATTGTGGACATGTAATCCCAAATTCCAGATTACCTGCTTAAAGGTGGCCGTTTGATACAGAGGCGTGCTGAGAGCCCCGTACTTGTCGAACGAGTTCTCGAAACTCGTCAGGATCGTCGCCACGCTGGGCTCCTTCACCTCAAAATCTACACCGCCCATACACAACATCATCAGTTCATCACTCACAAATCCCCATTTCCAACCAAAACAGCCACAAGACCCCAATCCCGGAGGCCCCCCTGAAACGCACCTGAATCCGAGGCTACGACGGACTCCTGAGCCTCCAGGGATAACGCCGAGGCGCTCAAGTCCCGCTCGGAGTCGCCGGAGGCGCCCGCGATCGCCGCCGGCGGCCCCCTGCCATGCGGCGGGAGAGCGTGAGGCGGGGGAACGGGACGCAGAGAGCTCGGGCTTGGCCGGCGGCGGAGTTGCTAGGGCTCGGAAACGGGGTGGACTGGTGGAGGAAGAGGCGGGCGGGAGCGGTGGGGGCGGCGGCGGTGGCGGCCATTGGCGAGGAAGAGGGAGTGGGAAGCGGGAGTCGTTTGGTGGGGCGTAGCTGCGTGACAGCGACGTGTACATATAAGAGAGGATCCTAGCGGCCGACATGCGGGCCTGGGTGACGGACCCGTGTAACAGCTTGCGTCTTACTGGGGTGATTAACCTTGGAGGATTACCGATTTGCCGTGACACAGCTCAGAGCTCTCACCGTGTTGTCTAGATTCATTGAACTGTATCATAAGATAAGGCACGTTTGGAGCTGTGACTCGTCAGTGATGGATGATGACAATTATCCAGGCAAATTAGGAAATCTAAAAAAAAAACTCATAGGCCCTGTTTGGATCCACTCCAAACTAAAATTTAGCTAGCTAAAACGTAAGAGCATCTCCAAGAGCTCTTGTATTTTGTTTGCTAAATTTGATGATTATACCTACTTTGTAAAAATAGAAAACCCTCTAATTCCATGGGGTGGTCCAAGAGACTAGCAAAAAATGTGGTGGCTATATTTAAGATAGAAAGCGGACAGCGTTTGGAAAAAATGGCAAGGAGGATGGCAAGATAGCAAGCCTCGATGGATAGCCAAGCATACAGAGGAGCTGTTGGATGCAGGTTTTTTTAGCCTTTTTCTTTTTTTTTAGCCAAGGAAAGCCCATATACAAGAGCTCTTAGAGATGCTCTAATGGCATTTTTTAGCTAGCTAAACTTTAGCCAGCTAAACTTTAACTGGGATGTTTGGATCCCCTAACTAAATGCTAGTTTATTGACTATAATACCCTCCGAGTGCAAGAGGAGATGAAGATTGCGATGGTAATGGATGTAATTTTGTCGAACCATTAAGGGCATTTCGGTCTTTAAACAGCACTCAAGTGAATGATAAATATTTATCACTCTTCATGTAGTGAGGGAAACAGTACATGTAAACTCATCCAAATGAGAAAGATCACGTGAACTAAAATTTTAATCAGATTTATCAATTCGATAAGCATATATTTGCACCAAATAAGTGAACAAGAGATGACCTTGTGCTTAAAGATAGCACTAGTTCATACAGACAGACAGGCATATTAGTATATAGAGTATCATTTATGCTCCGGGTTGAAAAGGCATAATAGGAATTATGTCAAGAAATTCCCATAAGTATGTTCTGCATAGGCAAACCAGTTCATGTTTCTCAAGTATGCATCACCATCACGTCAAATTCGAAGATCTGCAATTTTCAATGCTTTATCAAGGAAAAAATACTCCAAATTCAAAGTTTTATTAAACAATAATCTGGATCCTGGTGTGTGGAGCAAGAAAAATACTGAAAATACAAGAAAAATCGCTGAAATTTGCTCAGTGTTACATTAAGTCATTTCTGATACATACTGAAAAATGGCAATAACAGTAAAAATAACCCTAGCTTTAGGATCGATCCACTCAGCCGAGATTTTTCCTTAACATAAAAGAATGGCTTTTAAACACAAATGTCTACCTCTTTCTCAATTATGAAATTTGAAAAGTTTGCAAGTTAACCTAGTATGGCATGGGGGCAGGGTTTTTTTTCAAGAACAGAAATAACAGGGGTGAGGGATGAAGCACAGGCTCTAGTTTGTTAGTTGTTACATGCAGAAGTGGGGCGCACCAGGTCTAGCAGGTGGGGAGATCAGCAGCCTGAGCGCAGCAACTGGCAAGCCCACGGCTCTGTGTGAGCCACCCGAGACGTCATCAAGGCGAAGATGGTCGAACACCATCTTGCTTTGGCCCTTTCAATCAGACGATCCAAAGAAGCAAGAGAACAGCAGTGTGGCATAACCAAGATGGCCAAGTAACAAACTCATATTCAAATGCAGCAATGAGCTCCACAAGGCATGCTGGCAGCATTGAGTGTAGGAAGTCAGGTGCCATATGCTGGCAACTGCAGGACAGGTACAGAACAAGTGATCAATGGATTCTCGTGTACCGGCACAGAAAGGGGAGTTAGGATTGTCGATGTGGTTTAAGAAAGCATGTGTCCAAAAGTTGCGATGGCGGAGGATCCAAAAAAACACCTGCCCCTTCTTGGGAGAAAGTGCTGTCCCAATTTACCTCAAAGAAAGGAACAGCTGACCTGGTTCGAGGAGGGCACTGTAATATTTTATGCAAATTTTGCTGTAAAATTTTGCTGGTGCAAGCAGTGACCCAACCTGGGAATGCCCAATGTGTCATTCTGCAGTACCAGTCCAGACCCAGAATTTGTCAATGGCTTTGACCACATGGCATACACAGCTTAGGGCAAGAGCACTGCATCAGCGTGTCAGCCGCCAGCCAACCGCTCGAAATGAGGGCAATGAGGAATGCTGAGCGCCATCCTATTGACATGCCAGGACACTGCACCAGAAGATCAAGGACCAACACCGGCAGCTTCTTATCTGGCAGAGGGAGCCCCAGGTAGTTTTGTGGGAAGGAGGAAACAAGGCAACCAAGGACCACACTAGCTCCTCGGTAATGTCTGGTTCCACACAAAGAGGTGCATATGTGTTCTTAGCGTTGATGTGTATGGCATCAGAGAAGTGCTGCAAGAGACAGTTGAGATGATGAAGCTGCACTGGGTCTGCCTCGAGGATAAGGGTGTCGTCCGCGTACTATACTATGGGACAGGTATCCAACACCCTGGGAGTCTGGGACCCCATTCACCAAGGCTGCAGTTCTTCAGGTGGCCAGCAGAGTCCTCACCCAACCTCTCCAACGATCTCCAAAGCCCCGCACGTACATAATCATGTCAAGGGCATCCCACCTTATGGAATCGAAAGCTTTCCTAAAATCCAGTTTGAGAGCAATTGTTGGCTTGTTTCTTTTGTCACAGCATTGCAGAAGTCGAGCTGCAAGAATGAAACTGTCAGATATACTTCAGCATAAGAGGCTGAGAGAAGTTTGACTGATGTAATGGCTGTCTGATAGGTTACAATTGCATTTAGTGGTTGTAAAGCATTTCAAAAGACAGACAACCTAACCACAAGATCTGCATGCTGATACTGTCAACATCATCAGTACTAGACAACATCTGGTTACAATTGCATTTAGTGGTTGTAAAGCATTTCAAAAGACAGACAACCTAACCACAAGATCTGCATGCTGATACTGTCAGGCAAAGAGTGCCCAAATATATATAGATATGTTCATGCTGATAACTGTGTGTTTCTTAACACTGCATAATTATTTATGGAGAACTAGTGGGCGCAAGCACAACCTGAAAAGGTGTTTGACACTTATTGTTCTGAAACTTCTGACGCATTAGAGGATCTCAGAAGAACAAAACAACAGAATTTTCAGCAATCAGCTCTATCACTTAATAACACCATGTTGTATATATTATCAAAAGCAATGTCGTGGAAGACTAGCAACTAGATCCACAGTAACAGACTATTAAGCTGAAAAGGTCAGCCTCCAGTTTCTCAATAAATTTCTTTTTCTAATCATAATAATTCTAGTAATTTTAGCGCCAACATTTAGACACAAATTGAACTCGCATACCTAAATTTAGCATGAGTTTGCGAAGAGGGAAGTAAGCAGCAGTGTGCCCGAAGTGTTAAAACTTGGAAATTAATGTCTGTAGTGTATCCTTCTTATATGATAATATGCATTTGCTGAACTGACATTGAAAACTAACAGATCAAGCAAAGTCATCAAATATCTAAGCAGATGATGAGATTAAACCTTTTATCGCTTCCCATTATAATACCACAAACCATCTTACAACTAGGTCCTAGGATACACTTAAAACATCTAAGCAAGCTGATCACCACAAGTCACAACCTGCACCAGCATAAGTGATACCTAATAACCAATGGATTCAGGACATATAGCATGTTGCAAGAAACCAAACATCTTCTACATCCAGAACGCTACAGGGGCAAAAGAGTAATCTTTATGCTTAGACACGAGGTAGGAGCGTGTGGACTGGAGATTTGTTGTACGCAGCTCTCCCTTGTGATTGTACTTGAGGCCAAACATGGTCATATGGAGCACACAGCCATCCTGGTCATTCAAGCTGTAGTCTTTATCCACTCCCTTGCGTATCACACTCTCAAGGAGGCAAAATTTGCTGCTGCCCATGTAGGTGAGTGAGGCCCTGATGTACCTCTCCCGGTCCTTGCGGAACAACTTAGCCTCCAACTTCTGCCAATCCAGCTGCATGAGGCCGATGCTCATCGGAGTTGCACTGCCGCTGTCGGAGGCGACTCGGCAGGCACAAACATACCCATCCTTGTGAAGCCCAACCCACACATTGAGCTCAGTGTCAAAGTGACCAGGGCCTTGGAAGGGCAGAGTCCAGGCATGCCACCTCCACACACAATGCTTGGTGTTGAATGAGTAAGTACTCTTCTGAAGTCCCGGACGATCCCGGTAGGAAGTGGTCATGAAGATAGTGTGCCCGTCCGGGTGCACAGCATAGGAGGTGATGATCTCATAGGGGTCATGTGGAGGCGGTGGCCCTGGAAGAGCTCTCCATGCCCAGACCTCCTCGTTTGGATATCGGGAATTGGCATCCAGCTGATCCAAGGCTGAGGGCGCCCACGACATCACTTGGAAGGAGCTGTCCTTGTTGAAACGGGGCGACGAAAACGCGTACAGCGCTTCGCCGGCGTCCACAACGAAGTTGAATCCACACTGAAGCTGAGCAGGGACGCGTGGGCCGATTGCCAGGCCCCCTGAGCAAGCATTGTACACGAGGGCAGGGGTCTGTCCATGGCGCTGATCGGTAACAATGAAAATCTTGCTGCTACCGAGGGCGGTAAAGAACATGTCCGTATCCGCCCCCATCGACTCCAACCTCGCGGCAGGAGGTTCGGGAAGGTGGTGCCTGGCACTGGCAGCAGCAGCAACCTTCGCCCCGCCGGTGCGGTCCCGGTAGTTGTCGGAATCTGAGCCAAAGCTGTCAGCGTCGACCTTGTATATGGTGAACCCCTTGATCCAGTCATCCAGCACGACATAGAGATGCTTCCGACCCCGCGGCCTCTTCTCGCCGCCGCACCGATGGTACCGGTTCTCCTGCCGCCGCCGCTTAGACATCTAAAAGGTTCCGATTTTGGCTTGCCGGGGTGACCTGAAAACAAACAGCTTACGGCGGCGGAGCGGCTTGCGGGCGGATCTGCCGGCGCTATGGGTCACTTGGGGACGGATTTATGGAGACCTGCAGGAATTGCACCTAGGGTGTGACTATCGAAGTCCGAAGGGACGGGAAGAGTCGGATTCCGAAGGAGATTCGCGATGCGTGAGGCCGCGTACCTGACCGATGGTTGATCGGAGACGACATCGCCGGATCCGAGTAAGTGCTCTGTGCCTGAGGAGACATCAATCGCTGCCTCGTTTCTTTTCCTACTCCGAGTCGGGCAGCCGCGGCCGCGGAAGTGGCGGACGACGAGAAGTGGGCGCCGAGCCGAGCGATGGCAAAGTGGCAAACTGCCGGTCAGGGTAGGCGGAGCAGCTGGCGTCATCGTGTCGTGTGCGGCGCGGCGTACGATTCGGTCGGACTCGATCGAAAGGGATAAGGTTGCAGGGCAAATGAATCATTTTTCACGTGCTGGTTAATGTGAAAGAAAATGAAAACGAATAAAAAGCAGAGAAAATGGCAGAGTTATCAAGGTGCTCCCAACTAATGATGTGACGACTTTACACAAACCAATGTTGAAAGTAACAATTTTGTCAAGCTAAAAGATTATACTTCAATGGCCGTTCAATGGTGATTGGGAAAAAAAACGTTCAATGGCCGGCCTTTTCAAAATCGTGGTGTCTCAACTCGCATCCATATGCGAGGGGGCTAGAACACGCTGATGGTTTGTGAACACGAAAAAAAAAAGACTCCAGCTTACGTGCGCTGCGGCCCAAAAAAAACTCCAGCATACGCGCGCCACGCACACTTTTCAATTATTTCGTGACACCGTCTAAAAAATATATTTCCCGCAAAAATATGCTTTCCATTTCTCTTCTGAGCTTTATTAATTTTTCTTATAGATTTTTCATTTAATCTTATAGTAACCTCCAATGGAGGTAGTTACCTGAGAACTCTCCAGATCATCATGACAAAGAAGACGTTCAATTGAAGAAACCATTGCAAGACTGAAGAGTCTTCAGGGCTTGCTGCACGGTATTCGACTGAACAACCTACTGCAAATCAAAAGCTTCTATGGAAGAGTGGAAAATGGTATGATCTTGTCCTCGTTTCAGTTTGTTCACGGTTGCACTGGCTCTACAACACCGGAATGCACATTTTGTTACGCTGGCTAAAGAATAGTTAGTAACTCTCAAGTGATGTTGATGGTGATTGGTAAGTCAAACTAAAAAAAAATCATTAAAAGAACAGCCGGCGAGATTGTTACACTCAAGTTCTGTTAATGTGACAATCACATACACAAGAGAAATGGTCAGTGCCGTTCATGGACGACGGAGCTTCCAGAACCTAGCTAGGACGATTCAGGCTTCCAACATGGTCCTGACTCCTGAGAGCAAATCCAGGCACAACCCTCAAATGGGATTCTATACCTATTTTACCTATTTTAGTCTCTTAAGTGAGAAAAAAACTCAAGCCGGGCCCCTAAACGGGCTACCATTCTTTGGAGGCCTCCAAATTTTGATCCAGGACCCCTAAAAATGGAGGCCCTCTATTCTCACTCAACACGTGGGCCCCACCTCTCTGCTCCTTTCTCCTCCCCCTCCCGATTCCACATCGCTCCCTTCCCGGACGGGCACGGCAGCGCCGCGCCTGCGCGGAGGACCAGGCCGCCGCTGCGCCTGGCGCCTAGCGTGGGGTGGCGGGGCGCCTGGCGCCCTCCTAGGCCGCCGCGCCCTCCCACCGACGCCGACGCCGCCCTCCCCGCGCCATGGCATCTTCAACTCAGACAGCGAGACGTGGGTGGCGCAGCGCAAGATGTTGGAGCAGACCCAGGAGGAGGCACAAGACGGGGTGGAGACCGCCGCGAGGCACTCGCCGGGGACGCCGACCATGAGCTCGACGCTGTGTTGGCGAATGCGCGGATGGTGGCCCCCGCGCTGCTTCTCGGGCTTCCGCGCGGCGAGCAGGCGCTGGAGGTCGGCGGCGCGCGTGCCGGCTGGGGGCGAGCAGGCGCCGGAGTGATGGGGCCCAGCGGCGGCGGCGCGCGTGGGCGCGGGAGGCGGCGCGGTGGCCCGGTGGCGCGGGTGGCGGCGCGGCGGACGGCGAGGTGGCCGACGATGCGGGCGCGGGGTAGGGGCGCGGCGAGGCGGCGAGGCCGGCGCGGCGGCAGGCAAGGCACGGGGGGAGGGGAGCGGGCGCGCGCGCGACGCGTCGCGGGCTAGAGGCACGGGGGCCGGCATGCGCGGCGCGACGGACGGCGAGGCGCGGGGTCGCGGCGGCCGGTGCGACGGGGAGAGGCGCGCATGTGCGGGAGGGAGAGAAATGGAGGTGTGTACGGTTGACAGGTGGAGGCCACTATTTAGGGGCTTTCATTTAGTCAGGCTGGCTGAAGTAGGAAAATAATTTCAAGCTATTAAATTTTTACAGGCCCACTAAAAATATAAAATAGAGACGCATATTTAAGGGTTGAGCCGGAGTTGCTCTCTTCTTCTAGATCGTCAGAGCTATTGCTAAGCTGGCGCCGGAAGGTTAGGTCGGGTCTTGCGATGGCCGACAAGCAAGGGCATGTACTAATAATAATAGAATAAGTTGAATAACTAATTAGTAGCCCGTGGAGGCGTGGACTCGTCTCGTCCCCGGGTCCACTGCTTTCATCTTCAGCAACCTGCACGCTGTTCAGGGAGGAATAACACGCCGCACGCACACAGTGACGACCCTTATCGCCGTCTACACAACCAGACACCGGAGAAGCTGAACGTGTTCCATATGATATGACCGTGCATTCCGTCTGACTGAGGTGGCTTAACCTTAGACTTAGCAATGATCAGGCCGAGCAGAGAGCATAACCGCGAGCGAGAGAACACGGCGCATCGGAAAGGCTATAAGCCGCATATGCGGCGTAAACACATTCACCGCAGACAAGCATTGGCACTCTCTTCTCTGCCAGCCTGAGGACGCCCCCTCTCTGCGCACAGCGCATGCGCGGAAGCCGATTTTTTTTGTTTTTTATTCGTTACATGGGACCCACGAGATAAGTTTTTAAAAAACAATTCATATTTTATAGACCGAGTATCCAAATCAAATTCCGATTGCACCACTGCATTTGTTATGACGAGATCTACAAAACTAGACCACACTTGACTATATTTTGATTTGATTTTTTTTGAACATATTTTCATGAATATGAAACAATTTCATCAACGTTTGGAACAAATTCATCGTGAGCAGGGTGCAATTGTTCCGGCTTCACAATAAAATGTTCCAATTTTAATAAAAGATGTTCCAACAAAAAAAGACATCCAAATATAGTTGAGTGTAGTCTAGTTTCGAAGATCTTGTTGTAAAAAATACAATGGTACAATTAAAAATTTATTTGAACATTTAATTTGGAAGCTATGATTTTTTCCACGGCTCTGGAGTGCATGCGCTGTCGCTGCTCGAAAGATTCTGCATGCACTGCTACTCGGAGCCCACGCCGCATGCTGCGCGCGCTGATGGCTTCCTTGGAGACGTGTGCGGGGCTGCACTGGATATGGATACCGCATCTGCGGCGTGTAGCCACACCCACGGCGCATAGCGTGATTTGTGAAAAAAAAAACACACCAAAAAAGGGCAGTGTCACGATCGTCCGTCCTAATCCAGACTTGCCCTGCTACGTTTCGATTCTCTCTCGTTACAAGCTGATCCTCGCCTTGTTGGCTTACCGGTGTGGTGCTAATTGCAAGTCTGCAAGACTGCAACTCTGCGCACCTGCTGTTTGCTCCGCAAACCAGCAGAACCAAGCCAATCAATGGGCCGGCTCTCTTTCCACGGCCCAGCTCTTCCGGCTTCCGTGCGCGCAGGGGACGGGCCAAGGGTAGAAGTGAGCTCCATCCAAATGCTGCTCTTCTTTTCTTCGTTTTCATTTTTTTGAGCTCTTTGCCCTGCACGGTTTTTCACGGCGGGCCCGGAGCGCTGCACGTGCACAAACCAAGGGGTAGTTGTCGGGTACAACCACAGTTGGGAAATACCATGAGCATGGCAAATACTCCGTACCAAAAATGCAAGCCTCCTGTAGAGTTGGAGGGGAAGCCGCCCCGGAGCAAGCGAGCTGCTCCGTTCGCATGCCCTGTTTAGTTCCTTAGATTATTTCCATCAAAATGTCACGTCAACACAATAACATAAAATATTAAATTTAGACGAAAAAATTAATCCATTACATGGATGGAATGTATGTCGCGAGATGAATCTAATGAGCTTATTTAATCCATGATTTGCTGCAAAAAATGTTACAGTAACCATCCGCTAATTATTGATTAATTACTTAATAATTACCTATCATTAAATTCGTCTCGCGATTTCCTTACTAGATCTGTAATTTATTTTATTAATAGTCTATATTTACTACTCTTAAATGATAAATTTCCTTTGATGTGACATTTCCATCGAATAGATTTAACCCATCTAAGAGCATCTCCAAGAGTCTCTCTAAAACTCACTCTCTAAATCATCATTTAAAGAGTCATTTGAATAAAAATCATTTTCTATATCCTCATATTTTTCAACAGCTTTTCTATATTTTGCATGCACTCTAGAGAGCTATTCCATTTTCTATATTTTGTTAGCGAGAAATCCGAAATAGAGAGTGATTATGTTTGAATAACAAAATAGAGAGATGGTTGGAATGTATCTTTTTAATCAAAATCTCTAAAACTAGCAATTAAGAAGGATTTAGAGAGTCTCTTAAAGTTGCTCTAAACAGACAGCCTCCAGGATTTCTGCATGTCCGGTCATTGACTGAACAACCTACTGCATCAAAAGCTTTCCATGGGATCGAGGAGAAGAAAATGATCTTGTCCTTTGGTCAGTTCGTTCACGGTTGCACTAGCTCTGCAGCACCGGATGCACATTTTTCTACGCCGTCTAAGAATAGTCAGGTCACCTTCATGGACAGCCTCGACCTCGATCTTCCAGAATCCAAGACGATCCAGGCTTCCCAACCCGAGTCGTAATCGTAATCAGGGATTCAGGGTCGTCTTCTAGATCGTCAAAGCTATGGTCATTCCCTAACTAGATGCTTTGGACGGGTCATGCAATAAGCACAGGGACATGGAATGGAATAACTACTAATGAATACCTCGTGGACTTTGTCCCTGGTGCACTGCTTTGACGGGGAATTCATCTTCGGCAACCCGCCGTCTACACATCAGTTCTGCATGCAAGCATGTGGGCTGCAAAATAAAATACACTTCCTTTTCACGTGCTTGGAAAATAGTCACGCAAAGCGCCCAGCCCAGCGCCAGGCCGGGCCTGCTGGTGGGCTCCTCCTCCTCTTTCCGACCGCGCGCGTTCCGGCCCGTGCTTGCGTTTCTACCCGGTGGCTCGTCTTCTTCTAGTTCTAGATGGTCAGAGCTACTGCTGCTACACTGCTAAGCTGGAGATGATCTGGACGGGTCATGCGATAAGCACAGGGGAGCCAAGGACATGGAATGGGATAACCCGATAACTAACTAATAACCCGTGGGACTCGTCTCGTCCCCTGGGGCACTGCTTTGACTGGGAATTCATCTTGAGCAACCTGCACGCTGTTCAGGGAGGAATAACAGCCGCACGCACACAGTGGCCGTTATCGCCGTCTTGCAGACCCGTCCTGCAAACATGTGGCTGCAAGCCTGCAAACAACCCCGATCAGACACAGGTCTTTCATCTCGCTTTCAACGTTTTTACCCGAGCGAGATGTTCAAGCTAGGAGCTGTGAATTGCCCATGCTATGAATTCCGGAGCTGTGAATGTAAAAAGTTTTCACCTAGAGAACCGTGTCAGTTTATTTCTTCTCTACGTGCACACGACCTAATCTAAAAGTTTTTCTTTCACCTTTTTCGCGAATTAAACACGGCCGACATTTTCACAGACTAGAGAGGGCGACAATCCATGGCCTGGCCATGCCCAATTGCCCATTCTTTTCTGTAACAAGAATTGTCCATGCTTCGACATGGTTCATGACCACACATGCAGAGAGAGCAGGGATCACTTTTCCTTTTCTCGTTGCCACAGCCTCACAGCTGCAAGAAAGAAGCCCAGATCATTTTGAAGCGAAAACACAGGGGGGCAGGGGGCAAGGCAAGCAACAGGAGAGACAAGCTCATCAGGAATGTCGGCGCCGCCTGCCCGCTGGATTGCTGCCGATCTAGCTAGTAGGACAGGGTAGTAGTGGTAGATGCCTTGCCCGTTTCTGACTTTTGTGCCCCCCGGACCCCATTTCCTTCCCTTTTTTCCGTCCGGTCGTCTGCAGCTTCCTCCTCCTCCTCCACATTCTACTCAACAAACCTTTCAAAATCCATGTAGGCCATGTTATGAAGCCCTTGCCTTGCCATATGGTATGGTAACGACCTTTCATTTGTTTTGTTTATTGGCTCGGCTGGGCTAATCATCTCGCCAACCCACATGCAAACTATAGGCAGCTGGAGTTAGGTAAAGATGCCCCTTTCTCGTTCTAGACCTTGCCTTTGGTTGGGGGAAATCGAAACACGGAAATAGAAAAAAAAAAGAAAAATGTACAAGGCGTAAAAAAAACAGTACTCCGTATAACCTGAACTAGTATTGATTGCTTGATGTGAACTTGTTGAGGTCGACGTGAGCTTCTTAACGTGTGTATTTCTTGATGAGGCAGAGAGGAATGCCATCATCGTTGACTCACTGAGCTCAAAGCATGGAATTTTGTGGAGGAGGAATGTAAAAAAGCTTGCAAAATTCCTTGCTTCCCACCCAAGGTAAAAGCCTCCAGCAATTATGCTAAATGCTTCTTGGCCATACAAATTTACGGAGTATGTTCAAACTGCTAAAAAGAAAACAAAAGGCCCGCATCTTGTTTTCTTTTTGTGTGCGTCAAAGCTTTGAAAATTCCACTGCCTTGTTCGGTTAATACATGTCCCGATAGTATTGAGTGGTATTGGGGTGTATTGAATGATATTTTAACTTGTTGTGGTTTTAATACGTTCCAATACCATTCAATCCATTCCAATCCAACTCCAACCAAACAAGGCCTAAATCGGAAATGAATCTCCCTCCTACAAACCGCACTCCTACAAATCTACAATTTATCCATGCAGCTGCTACTGGTAGGGGCGCTAGTGCTACCGTGCTAGGACACACAACTACATATAGTACTACAACACAAAGTGCCAATTTGCAACGTGGTCAAGAACGGTGAGACCACACAATTCTTCCTTAATCTTGAGGTGAAAGATCACACAACACTACCGAAACGTTGAAACGTGGAGCACTCGATCACAAAAAAAAAGGAAAAAAAAAAAGAAAAGGAAAGGCAAATCCACCGGTGGAAGAAAAGGCAAAGTCTGGACAAGTTAGTCCTACTCAGCAAGCACCCAACAATTTGTGCCCCAATTATTATACCACTCACTCGCTCAACTGACGGCTACGGCGGTCTGCCAATAAAGTATACGCACACATACCTGGCTGTGGCTGGTGCTAATCCGATCCCCGTCTGCGCCTCTGCCACTCCCATCTTCGTTGTCCTCGTGACGCACCGGGTTCCTCCTCCTAATCACGCGACTAAATTATCCCCCCCATGATATTTTATGGGTCGCATACGTATGTAGTACGGATAAAGCAACCTTGATTACTAATTTGTCAGCGATAACCTGTTCTGGAATTTTTCATAGAATTTTTCTTGTTTCCTCTTAATTTCGTGTGTTCCATACCGACACCATCAAGATTGTACCTTTTGATTATGAAAGAAGTACAATTCATATTTAAACACATAATTGGAGTAAGTATAATGCGTATAATACAAGGCCCTGTTGGTTTTGTTGGGCTGGAAAAGTCTAAGAAAAAAATAGCTCGTTGGACTGATTCAATAATATTATATGAGAAAAATAATCCATTGAATTATGATGATAGTCTCAAAAGCGAGATGCTTCTTTTTTTTAGAGAAGAAAAAACTTGTTAATGATATTGCAAAGGAACAATCCACCGACGGCGACGAGAGCAGCAGAACACAGACATAATGGAATTAAAATAAAATTCGCAGGACGGTGCAAAAGGAGCGGAGGAGCACGGCGTACTAATCAAATCCCTTAACGCATCGCCAGTAATCAACCTGGACGCCACTGATTGTCTGATTGTTAAGAGTACTAGTGGTAACTAAGCTGAAGCAAAGCTAGCTTGATGTGCTTGCTAAGCTGTCCGTGCCGCATTGTTTAATTGGGTGCCGCGTCTCTGTCCGGCCACCGGGTGGTGGTTCGTCTCCGGGTTGGCCGAGCCGCGAAAGCGACCGCCCCTCCTCCCCCCCTTCCTCCTCTTCTCCTCCCCTCTCCCTCTCTTCTCCTCGCCAAGAACTAACGAACTCACTCCTCTCCTATCGCCTTCGCATAGGGAAGGCTTCCCTTCCCTTCCCTCTGGCCCTCGCCTCCCCGGAGACTCCTGATTCCTCTGAGGATTATCCGTTCACTCTTTCTGCGGAGGTGAGTGCTTCCCGTTGGATAAGCTGTTTCTCTTCGGTTTACTAGTTCTCGTCCCAGCCTCGTCTCAATCCGAGCTGGTGTGTTTGTTCCACTTTGTTCGTTGCTTTGGTTTTGGTACGGGGGGCACGCGGGGTCTACGGTTCTAGATGGAGTAAAATTTTCATTCTGGGCATGTCGCGCTGCTTTTGGCGATTCTGGTCTGGCGGCGGTAAAAAGCTTTCTTTTTCTGGGGGCTCGTGACGGTGAAACGGCTATCTATTGCTCCCATCCCAGCTCAATTCGAAATCCGTTATCGGTGGACCTGTCCTTTAGTAGAGGATTCAGGATTGCCACTGTGCTGGCCTCGCCCGTCGTTCCTTGCTTGATTCGTGGCTGCGCAATTGGATCCAGACTGCTTGGCCTCTCGTGGATTTGGTGGGTGAGCTGTGCGTTGTCTGGATTGGATCCATTGCTTGGCGATAGCTCGTTGCGTGATCCATTGCTTGGATGCGAAATTTGAATTCTATTTTTGTCCTTTTTCTTGAAGTTCTGGTATTTCGGCGGTGCTCTGCCGGAGAATCCGCTCGTTATTCTTGCCTTGCTCTGCTTGCTTTATAGAATCTGTTCGCGCCTTTCTTGATCCATTTCTTTCCTCTGCCATGCCTGGTTCAGCCAGAATTTAGGCTGCTTGTGAAGACTGGAGCTTCTCGTCTTCAGTCTGAGCACTGAGCAGAGCAGCCTCTTGCAATCGCAACCGTTCTACTCGGTTTTGGCGACGCATTTGTGATTTTGCTCTGCTAGTAAGCTATCTCTTTCTTTCCGAATCTTTGTGCGATGGCCTTCAGCACATGTTTGCCAATTTAGCTCAGTTTGATCTGTTCAGACGCTCGCCAATTTAGCCCTATTCCGGAAGCTCAGTATGCCATCCTGTGATTCCTGTTTCGGTTTCTCTGGCTGCCCTGTGCCGTTGAGTGCGTCCATAGACTTTTGTCTTGTTTGTTTCGTCTACTCCAGGGATTAGCGGTGTTGTTTGTTGGTCTGTTTCCTCCCCTCCTGTTTGTAGCTCCATTGGATCCATGTGATTCTGATGAACCTCATCTTGATGCATTGTTGCACAGATCTTTGATCCATTTTTGCTTCGGTCTCTGCCAATTAGACCTCCTGTATTGTTCAGTTGTTGTGGTTACATGTGAAATAACTTGATTGCATTAAATACTTTGTTGATGATTCGGTGTATTGATTGGTTGCTGTGGTTCTTAGTTTGATGTGCAATTATAGCGTTTCCTATTGTCCTTCCATTTACTTTGCTGAAACAAAGTGGAACATTTGCGATCATCACCCAACTACAGCTAGTTATTCCATAAACTTTGTTGATGATTCCGTGCAGCACTGCAGCTAGTTATCTCTTGTACTGTAGGTCTCACCTACAGATGTAATTGAACGGATTAAGATTCAGGAGACGTTTTACCTATATTTGTCTGTGACAAACAGTATTTTCAGTTTGAGTCAAACAGACATCTCATGTGTACTGCATTTGGTTCTGTGCTCCTTGTTCAGGCCAACTAAGATATCAGATAGGAGTTGAGAATGGCAGTTGGGGGAACTCAGCCAACCCTCAGGAAGTACCTTGGTGCCCTCAAGGACACAACGACTGTGAGCTTGGCAAAAGTGAATAGTGATTATAAGGTGAAAACCATTTCATGATCCATCTGAATAATTATTGGAAGATTTCAAACTCTGAGCCTGTTGACATGTTTTCACTGCACTCGTTGCGGACTTATCATTCTTCTCTATAACAGGATTTAGACATTGCAATTGTCAAGGCCACAAACCATGTTGAGCGTCCATCGAAGGAGAAGTACATAAGAGGTAATTACATATCCCGTCCATTGGCTAAAAGCCTTAAACACTAATTCAAACTTCGAACTGCATCCTATCCTATCCTATCCTATCACTTGGTCTCCCTTTTTAAAAAAGAATCAGCATTAATGAAAACTAATTATATTGAGTGTAGAATTTTTAGCACTATGAGTTCTTCTGCTTGAAATTCATTTTGATTATGAAGTTTTTTTATTTCAAATTGTCAGTAGTTGTGCCATCATATTTATGGCTGCCACAATTCTCAATCCGCATCTTTATTTGTTTGCAGAAATTTTTCTTTCCATTTCTGCTGCAAGGCCACGCGCAGATGTAGCTTACTGCATTCATGCCCTTGCCAGACGCCTTTCGAAGACACGCAACTGGGCGGTATGGCATCTATACATTTCCATTTTTCATAGTACTAATGTCATGAATGATACTCGCTCATTTAATCAAATGTTTTTATGGGTGTTATGTAACAATTACAAAGTACTCAAGAACATTTCCCTTGACTGTTTTCCCACCAGGTTGCACTGAAGACATTGATTGTTATACATCGTGCTCTTCGAGAAGTCGATCCCACTTTTCGCGAAGAGCTTATCAATTATGGCAGATCTAGGTCTCATATGCTCAACATGGCCTACTTTAAGGATGACTCCAGTGCAGAAGGTACAATTTATTAGTAGTATGCTGGTACTGTGTCTCTTGTAATTATAAATTTTGACTTAAAATGATCTTTTTTCCTTCTATTTTTTTCATCCAGCTTGGGATTATTCTGCATGGGTGCGCATTTATGCTTTATACCTAGAGGAGAGGCTTGAATGTTTCCGAGTGCTGAAGTATGATGTAGAAACAGATCCACCGGTATGTAATCAAATGCTGCTGTTGCATTACCCTTGTTTCCTGCACTTGCAAGACATTTTAAAATCTCATTTCACATCTTTACATTCTGTTTTTATCCACATAACTATGTGTTGCATCTTACATGTCAGTGCATAATGTACTGTTGAGTGGCATCATATATGCTTCCAGCTAGAGAGAAGATAATGCCCAGTACTGTCTGGTCTCTTTTGATTGTTGGCCTGTGAGACATAATTATTACATATGCCCAAAAGTCAACCTCATTTGTTCATACCATGTGGAATTTTGTGCTACTTCTACCACACAGCAATTCAGTATCTACTCTTGGTATGAGAAATGCAACCCGTGCTTAATTAACCAAGGAACAATGTGGTTTCTACTTCTGTATTATATGGTTCTGTAAACTCAAGAATTTGTAATTTCCTTTTTTTTTCCTCCTGCAACATGTCATACATCCACCTGATTAGTAGTTTTCCTAGTTATTCGCAAAAAAAAAGGAGAGTAGTTTTCCTAGTTTTTGTCCCTTGTATGCGATTGAAGTTTTTGTCATGTGACAGCAAGTTCCAACACTATTCTTACTATATGGACAATCGTGATCTCTGCAGAGAACTCGGGATCTTGATACTGTTGCTTTGCTTGATCATCTGCCACCACTACAGCAGCTCCTTTTTCGGCTTCTTGCTTGCCAGGTAGACTTTACCAGTACTGTGTGTAAAATTTCACCAGCTCCTGCCTTCATGTGATGTCATTTACTTACTCAATTCTGTTGGCTAATTTCTGAAAAAATTAGCCACAAGGAGCGTCGTCTTACAATATTATAATCCAGCATGCGCTTTCTATGGTAAGTATAAACACCAAATTCCTTTCTTTCTTGTGTTAAGATGGTTTGTTTGTTTCCCTTTAAGCACTGTGCAGGTGGTTTTTCGGTCTTGATGTTCATTGACTTGGTTTTGTGCATTACTGGTAGGTTGCTTTAGAGAGTGTTAAGATCTACACTGCCATTAGTGACGGAACAATCAATCTGGTTGACAAGGTGAACTATCTTGTGCTCACCAGTTACCACCTTTGGATAAATTTGTAAATTCAGCTAAACAATTGCTATTTTTTCTTGTTTTTTCTCATCAAACTTACTCCCTATTGCAGTTCTTTGAGATGCAAAGAAATGATGCTATTAGAGCACTTGACATATACAAACGAGCAACTAACCAGGTAAATTTTGCATATTGATATGGAGCATTGATAAACTTAGTCTTGGCACTGATATATTGCCGAACTAAAAATCTGAGTCATTGATTCAATCCTCAGAATGTTGCTGACCAATAGCAATTATTTTTATGTTTGGGTTCAACAGGCTGAAAGACTCTCAGAATTTTACGAAGTATGTAAAACTATACACATTGGGCGTGGTGAGAAGTTCTTAAAAATTGAACAGGTATGATAAATGTTCCATGAGTTCTTTGCAAGTCTTTTTTTTTGGTCTTCAAGTTAGCAAATTCTAACATCTGTTGTTGATTTCCTACAGCCACCAGCATCATTCTTACAGACTATGGAGGACTATGTAAGAGATGCCCCCACGATGGCAAAGGAAAAGGTTTGGAAACTACTGAGAGCTGAACTCGTTTATGGATAGGATAGCTTGAACTGAAATAAGATATCTTTATTATTAACTCTTTTTTGTTGCTGCTGTTATTAATCTTTTGACCAACTGACTCAAACCTAGGTGATGGTGTATACACTAATACCTCCCACTAAATGAGCTAGACTCAGTTCCTTACCTTAAGTTAAATATCAGAGTGTTCAGAATCACAAAGATTGCGGATCTAGTTCAGAAACAATTAATTCTAGTAATATCAAGTATTTGTTGTTCATGTAATGCTGTAATCGGGGATTCTTAGTTCATTATACATTCTGCAGTTAGCTTATGTATAGTGTTTACATTTTAGTAAACTTATATGGTAATGTTTGAGAAATTCTTGTGATTATACTCCGTATATTGGAAGTGAATCTATGTACTGTCTACAGAAATATCAGGTTTAGCATGCTCACTTAGTTGAAATGTTAGATTTGAAACATCACGCTTATCATGTATGGTATATGCTACCAGCTACTGAGATTGGTATATGCTAACATGTTTCTGATCGAATTGTCCCTGAGCATATTTTGTTTGTTTCCGCTTTCCAGGCTGTGCTGGCGATAGAATACAAAAAAGAGTCAGAGGAGGAAGAAAAACCAGCTTCACCTCCTCCAGCTGCAGAGCCAGAACCAGAGCAAGAACCCGAGCCGGAACCTGAACCTGTCATAGAGGAACCACCAGCAGCTGAACCAGATTTGCTGGTAACACTCTTTGCTATAGCAAGAAGTCATTGGCCGTATGTTTTTCTTCTGCTAACAATTCTTTTGCTTGTTAGGGTCTGAATGAACCTAGCCCTGCTGCGACTGCAATAGAAGAGCAGAATGCTTTGGCACTGGCAATCGTCCCGATAGGTAACTTTTGCGTGAACGAAAATTGGTCACACCACTTGAAGTTGGTTAACTGAGAGGCATGCCGCTCACTCTGGCCTATTGTGGTTATGGCAGATGATGTTCCTAAAGCTGCTCCTACCGTTGAAAATGGAGTCACAGGCTGGGAACTGGCCCTTGTCACCGCACCAAGTTCAAATGAGACCACCGTTACCTCAACCAAAAAATTGGTAAGTTGCTGAACAGCTTTATCTCACAAAATTCAACATTTTTCAGACAAACAATTGGTTCGTTCCTCATCATTGTTTGCTCAATATTTGTTGTCACAAAAAAAATTGTATTTTTGGCTGCAGGCCGGTGGTCTGGACTTGCTGACCCTCGACAGCCTGTACGACGACGCGAACCGGAGAGCGAGCCAGCCGGCGGCGAGCTACAACCCCTGGGAGGCGGCGGCTCCCACGCCGATGCTGCAGACGATGGCACCGCCGATGCAGGACCCGTTCTACGCCTCCCGCGGGTACGCGGCGCCGCACGCGGTGCAGATGGCCGCCATTGCGCAGCAGCAGCAGGCCTTCATGCTGCAACAGCAGATGATGGCGACGATGGCGGCGCCACCGCCGGCCGCCGCCGTCCACCACCCGATGCAAATGCAGATGCAGATGCAGCAGAACCCCGCGAACCCGTTCGGCAACCCGTTCGCGGCCGCCGGCGCACACCCCTACGGCGCCGCCGGCATGCCGCTCCACGCCGGGCCCGGCAGCGCCTACACGGGGCTCATCTAGCCGTTGGATCGACTCCTTGGTCGCGTCACGCGTAGTAAGAGAGTACACCATTCTTTTTGTCCAGGTTTTTCTTGTTGCCATTGTGAGGAGGAAAATTTGTAGCATTTTCTTTGTTGCCATTGCGAGAAGGAAAATTTGTAGCACACGGACAGGCACACAGGGTGGTAGAGTCAGTGGGTCGCGGTCGTATAGCGTGGAAGAAAGGCTGGGGTGTATAGTAGAAGGTGAGTACGGAGTATATTGTATCATACGTAGTGTTTGGTCATGTGCAGTTGAGAGTCAAATTCTTGTTGCCAGGGGACACAGGAACACGTTGATCGAGGTTGGTTGATATTGGATTATTCTTGGATACAGTTGAATAACGCGACATTCTTTTTAGGAGTTGACTTTGTGCAATTGCAACAGTAGGTAGGTTGGTCGTGCTGTAAAGCTGTCTCGTACGTGCCTTTTGTTGGTGCTAGTGTGTGGTGGCGTTCTCTTTGGTCTTTCTCTTCCTCTTGGCGTTTCGCGTCACGCGTGCGCTTCTCGAGTCTGCTCGCTGCCGACGGACGCTTCGCACAACCTTGACGCAACGAGATGGGCACGTGGAGAGACGGTGAAACGGAAGTGCCGAGACGTGTGTTGGAGTACGTCCTCATCGCACAACCACCGCCGGCGGCAGCAGCATTTGGGCGACGCATACGTTGGTGGGAGACCGATCACATCAGTAATTTACGTCACATCAGCTCCTGGTGTCCGGGTCACGGCGCCGGCTCGAGCCCAGCGACGCCTCGGCACCCGCCGGCCGCCGCCACTCCTGCGCTCCGCGCGGCCAGCGCCTCCAAGTCCAAACCCGCAGCCGGTGCCGGCGCCTGCAGCGGCCGCCGCCCGGGCACGAGCCAACAGCGCAGCCCGCCGCAACCCGACGCTCCTGCCGCGCGCGATCGATCCCCACCAGAGACCCGAACGCAGAACAAACCCGTGCTCCTCCCATCTCAACAAACGGAACAACACCCCGCGCCGGGCGGGGGCGCACGCGACCCCAACTCGAAGCCGACCGAACCCGTGCGCCGCACGCCGCCGAGCGGCGGGGCGCATCGCAAGTTCGCAACCCAACAAGCGAAGCCGGCCGGAACCGGAAGCCTCTCTTCCCCTTTCTCTCGTGCACCTCCACCTCCAAGCCCGCGAGTCGCAATCATTGCCCTTCCCCACCAGCCCACCTCACCCCGCACCCCACACCGCAAGCAAAAAAAGCTAGGGGAGAGAGGGCTAGCAGCCCCGCAAAAGCAACCGCGAAAGCGGCCGTGCTCGCCGGCGGGATGGCGCGGGGGCTGCGCGGCGTCCGGGACGACCTCTCGGAGCTGGGGCGGCACCTCCTCGACATCGCCTGCTTCCTGCACCCGCTCCTCAACCCGGCCCACACCGACTCCCCGCCGCCCACTCCCACGGGCGGGCCCCGCCGCGTCGGCGCCCGCGCCGCGCGCCGCTCCCCGTCGCCGCACCCGCCGTCCCCGTCGATCCTCGCCGGAATCCTCTCCGACCTCGCCGAGATCGGCGGCTCCCTCCGCGGCGGCTTCTCCCTCGCCGCCCCCGCCCCCGCCCCCGCGCCCGACCACCACCTCGCCCCCGCCGCCGCCGAGTCCCTTCAGGGTTCCGCGTCCCCGCCGGCCTCCCCGCCTCCACCTGCTGCCGTCGCCGCTGCCGCCCTTGTTCCCGATGATGTTGTGGGAGCGGCGCGGGCCCTCGCCGCGCGCCCCGAGGCGTGGATCGACTTCCCCGTGCTTGCCCTCGACGAAAGTAATCCATCTCTTCCCAATTATTATTATACGAATTGCTAGCTCTGCAACTGCAAGTAACGCCATCTGCTTACGCAAACTGCACCTGTCATATGGTTGCTTGGAGTAGGTTTAAAGGTTGCTGGATTAATACGTAGTTGTTATTACTGGATTTTAGTGACAGAGAGGCCATGGAACTAGCTTAGAAGTTCCAGCTAGGGTCTATGGAGATAGGAGATTGCTGCTGCGTCAGCGCGTGCGCCAAGGGACAATGTTGCGCAAGTGCATAACAAGTTAATGACATTTGAGCTGTTTGGGATGACCAGAATCAGAGGGAATAAATCCATCTAGACTAGGTGTTGTTCATTGTTCTGGATTTATATTTTGGGGTTTTACAGCTACTTTCCTTTTTGCTCATAGCTTAGATTGACTGTTAAGTTGCTTGGATAAGCTGGAACCAAATGGATAAACTCTTCTGATGTGTACAATGTACTGTGCTTGGGTGTTGGGAGTTTGTCTTCTATGCTGTTGAGTACAGGTGTCCAAAAGGTCACATGAAGTCATTGTTTTATTTTTGTACTTTTGTTCCATGTGGTATTAATGATTAATCGATTATACATTGACTTCCTTTTATTAAAACGTTAGTATTAATTGAATACATTATCTAAGTTTGGTTTGTTGTTTACAGCTGTAGCAACTATATTTAGTAAATCGTTTTGTAAGTATATCTTGTTTGTCTGTGCTTTTACTGGTTGAAGCTGTAGTCCTTTTGCCTTTACTTCTCCTTGGATGAATTAAGTTTGACATGGCTGTAGTACTTTTGCCTTTACTTCTCCTTGGATGAATTAAGTTTGACATGATCGTACCAAAACCTTTGACATCTTAAGAATGCAGGCTTAGTGCTGCCAGTTGTTTTACACAACCCCCCTTTTGGGTGAATCATCTGTGACGTCTTTCAGTGCAATAACGCTGTGTTTTATACTGTTTGCAGATTCTATAATCTCTGATATTCAAAGAGATCATTTGGAATCCATTGAAAAAATTGTTCCAGAGTTAGCATCTCTTAGGACTAGGCTGTGTCCTTCTTACATGGATGAAGATGTATTCTGGAAGATATACTTTATGTTGCTTGAGTCAAACATAAATGAGCATAGTTCGGAGGTAAGTTGGGACATGCAGTTTCCATATATAGTTCTCTACCAGCATACTTCTTCAATTTCTATACACATTTTCTATACTAGTTCTAGTCATATCAATTTCTGGCTTTGAACTGAGATATAATTGCAGCATTGACTCTGAGCAAATACTTGTTTAGATTAGTTTTTGTTTCCCTTTTAGTTGGTCCAGTACTAATGTACTATACTCATGCTTCTACTATTATTATGGAAGCTATACTCCTACAGAAGTTTTAAAAATTCTATGCTCCGTCTTTTTTTTTTAATTATCACAGAAGGCCCCTATTAAGGAAGGCTAAATTGGTAGAGAATCTCGTTCAAAGTTATTGAACTAGAGATAATATCACCTAAGTCTATTTATTTGCAAACCGTGTCCCTGACTTCACAACTCACAAGTCACTATACATACAAAGATTTAGCTGCTAAGATTTTTGCATATCTTTTGAGCATGTTGGTTGTCTATATAGCTGAGCTTTTAGTTTTCCAGCAAATATTTCAGCTATAGGAGCATTGCTGGCCTGTGTTTATGTATCTGTTAGTTTGATGTATTTTGCCCAAGAGTTCATTTTTTATGTGTTCTAGGACTAACATAAATATTGTCAGTCATTAATGATGGTGTGACCTATTGTCAGCTTAGTTCAGAAAATGCATACTAGGATTCACTCTGATAAGCAAATTAAAACATTACACAATAGCAACTAGTCCATAGATCATATATTATGTACACAATGGCAGGGCTGGAGGAATAGACATGTATAATGTGCACTGAAACAATTTCATTGCTATACAGATAGGAGAATAATGTGCACAATAGCAACCGTAGATCCCATTTTTGCCTAAGCTCACACTGAAGCGCTATAAGATAGTACTATGAAATTTGGTCATATAAGAGCATGTTTTAAGCTTCTTTGGGAAAACAGCATCTCTTATGAAACCCCATTAAATAACTGAGTTATGAATTAAAAGATATGAGATTATATTGCTTACTCCCTCTGTCCTAGAATATTTTTAGGTTTGTCCTAGGTCAACCTTTTTAACTTTGACTATGAATAGCAAACACAATTATACTGTCAATGTGAAAATGTTGGTAAAAAATAGAAATGTTTGACTTAGGACAAACCTAAAAATAGCTATGTTCCAGGACAGAGGGAGTATCCATCTTACTAAAATCTATACTTGCAGGAAGACAACCGGAGTGTGCCAAACTCTGTACATCACGTCAATGAGATAGAGTCAGATTCTCCACCTGATGTCTGTGAGATAGAAAGCGTGAAAAGCAACCAACAAGGCTATCAATCGTCAGATGGCCAAGTTTTTCCCAAGATAAGATCTGAACGAAGCATTGACCAATGGGTATTTGCAAAGTCAAAATCTGAGGAAAGCATGGATCAGTGGTCTGAAATACCTTCGGACGTGGAATCTTTCAGAGAAGGTAAAAGATACCTTAGCAGTGAGGAGCTGAGTGACGTTGATAGTGCCAACGTTGTCGTCATGGACAAATACATGGACTCGCTCCTTTCGGACAGGAGGAACCTACCGTATGCTAGCTCCTCGGTGCGCCAGGATTCAGTCAGGCGAAAACCTGTTTCGTCCACTGACTACAGCCACCGGCCTCCGCAGCCAACTCCACCTGCATCGCTGTCGAAGAAGGAATCATGGGACGTCATCGAGGATTCAGAGTTTGATATACTTGACAGTTAGTAGTGGAGATCATTGTGATCTCTGGGTTGTTTGTCCTATTTTCTTCCTTGTCATCCTACACTCCGCCTGGTCTGTAAATGTTAAGACGTTCAGGTGGTGTCAGTGATCGTGGGAAATGATATTTACCAATATATCATAAGTGTGTGCATATCTCCCTTTGTATTTCAAATGCATCCTCTCAGCTCGCATGCTGTAAGCCTGTAACCTGAGAAAACTGTGATGAATCAATCTTTCTGGAATCAGTTAGTATCAAATTAGGATGGGATATTGCCCTCACAGCTGTGAAAGTATGTTTTGCACACTGCGTGGGAACCAGGATTTGAGATTTTGAATTGTTTCACTGTTGAATTTTTTGGTGAAATTTTATCAAAAAAATTAATTTAGATTTCTAGGAGTACATCCAGAAGTTAATGAACACTAATTGATGAGTATTTTGGGTCATGACGACCATGATCATGCGTCGTCTATGTAACAAGTAGTATAACTGTATAAGGTCATGAAAGAAAATGCAAGTCTGGAGTTGCATAAGCAAGCAACCAAAAGTCCAAAACACAAGGAGTCAATGACCACGCAAACACAGAATTTCAGTTTGTTTTTTCCTTTCTCGATCGAAATACTCTGTTTCGGTGAGATTTCGAATCCTGGTTGGAACTGTATTCTATTTCTGAGAACTCCTGGGCGAGTTGCTCACTTTATCTAGCTGGCTCTGCTACTGACATAACCAACCCACAAGGCCACGACAGATATCACACGTGCAAGAGCCCAAGATTTTTGTTCCTCAACTCTAAATGAAATGCAACACGAGTTCACCAACAAACGGGAGCATCTAATTTGCGCTCGCCCGCACGGTGGCCACCGTGCGGTGCGCTACAGTCCAAACGGGCGGCCCCCGTCCCACCCCGCATGCACGCGCTCCCGTGCCCCACCCACTGCACACTCCCCCGTAGCGCACGGCTTTCTCGGGCGCGTCCCACTCCACGTGCGTGGGTCTGAGAAAAAAATGTCCAAAAAATTATTAGGAAAAAATTTACTGTCTAGAAAAAATATTGTAAAAAAATTTTCATCAAAAATTTCAGCAAACTTTTGCAACAAAGTTTTGTCTTGTCCTAGAAAAAACTTTTCAGCAAACTTTTGCAACAAAAATCTTGAGCAAATTTTTGCAACAAATTTTTCTATAAAATTTTTGCAACAAATTTTTTCTATAAAATTTTTGCAACAAAAAACTTTGTCACAGAAAGGGGAAAAAAGGGAAAAAAGGTACCTGGGTGCCGGCGTCGTCCACCTCTCCGACGACGGTGCCGCCTTGTCGGCGCCGGTCGTCGGGGCTCGCCACCGTTGCACCAACCCTCGCGGGGGCTGCCGTGCCCGCAGCCCCCGCCGCCGCTCGCCGAAGTCGGCTGGGCCACCATCCCCCGGGGCTCAACGGGACTGCCCGATGCCCCACACCAGCAACGGTGAGCCCGGCTGTCGGCGCGCGGAGGTAGGGCGGCGAATCCTCGCCGGAGCCGGCCAAGGTCATCTCCCCCCGCCGCTCACCGGGTCTCGCCCGGGCCTGCAACCTCCCGCCGACGGCGCTGGCTGGATCTGGGGAGAAATGGGAAAAGGGATGAAAGAGACGACGGGATCTATGGAGAAAAGAAAATGGGAACGAGGAGACGGCGTCCCCGCCGCTTTATTTACACCGTGGGACCCACGCACGTGGGGCGAAACGACCGCACGGCGAGAAAGTTAAACGCGGGCGTAAAGTTGGGTTTCCGCCAACAAACTCATCATCTAATCAAGTGCAGTAACAGCATTCAAATTTTCAAATTCAATTGTTCACGCGAATTCTTCACTGCACAGAGCTCAACGGAGGCGCCAAATTGGTTACTTTAGTTAGCTCGCTCTGCTAGTGAGATCACGAGCCCACAAGCCACAACAGAGAACACGAGCGCAACACAACTTCACCGACGAACAGCATTCAAAATTCAACTGTTGATGAGAATTCTAAAGTGCAGATAGCACAAAGGAGGGGCCGAGCTGCTCACTTTATGCTAGCTCGCTCTGTTACTGAGATCACGAGCCCCCAACATAGAACACAAAGGCCGTGTTTAGTTCCCGAAAAGATTTCGGTGAAAAGATTTCGGGTTTTGATTTTACCGATTTAGGAGTAGTAAATGTAGACGAAAAATGTGGAAAGTTATATGGATAGGTTGGAAACCTCGAGACGAATCTAACGACGGTAATTAGAGGGTAATTACTTCATAATTAGCGAATGGTTACTGTAGCATTACTGTTGCAAATCATGGATTAAGTAGGCTCATTAGATTCGTCTCGCGATTTCCAGTCTATCTATGTAACTTTTCACCTTTTTCGCCTACATTTAATACTCCATGCATCTAAGATTCTCCTTTGATGTGATGGATGAAAAGATTTCGTTTTGCAACTAAACAAGGGCAAAGCAAAAGAGCGAAAGATTTCTGAACTCCCAACGACAACGAGATGCAGCACAGCTGCGCAGGTTCACCACCACACTCATCTAGTCAAGAGCAGTAACAGCGTGCAAAATTCAACTGCTACCGATCGAAACACTCGGTTCCAAGACCGCAGATCACCAAACCTGTGCATCCAAAAGATGGGCAATTCCTGCCGGCGAGCCCGCGACCATTCCCCACGGTCGCCTACCGGAAGCCACCTGGGGGCACGGCCAACCGAGCCGGGTTGATGTCGGGGCGGAGCCTGAGCGCGACGCGCTTCATGTCCTCCATGCCGCGCTCATAAGCTTTCAGCGCCTCCTCCGCAAGCCGGCGAGTGTGCTCCTCGGAGCCCAGGAACTCCTGCACCCCCGCCGCCTTGGCGCTCTCCACCTCCGCCACCGTCTTCTTCTTCGCCTCGGCGAGCTCCGCCTTTGCTTTCTCCAGCTCCTCCTGCAGCTTCAGCGCGTGACCCAGCGACGCCGACGCGTAGTTCGCCGCCTGCAAACGCCCACACGCCACGCCATGAGTAACGTAACCGTAACGTACGTGCACGGTGCGCACGCCCCGGCGCGACGTCGAGGAGGATCCGGTCAGACTAGAACCTGGAGCGTGGCGACGTAGCTGGAGGCGATGACGTTGAAGGGGTTGGCCACGAGGAACGCGCGCTCCCGCGCCGGCGTGACGATGCCCTGCAGGAGCTGCCGCGCCGCCTCCCAGTCGACCGTGTCGCCGTCGTGCCTGTCCGGCGCGTGCTGCACCGGCGGCTTGCGGTCCTGGCGCGGCGCCGCGGACGGGAACCCTGGAGGAGCGTTGTCCTCGGCCAGCTTCCTCTTCTTCCCAGTCGCCGCAGTCCCGTCCGGCGCGTCGCCGCCGGCAGGCTCGCTCTTCACGGACACCTTCGGCGCCGCCACGGCCTCTGCCGCCGCCTTCTCCGCCCGCATCTTCTGAATCATGGCATAGGTTGACGGATCCATCCCTAGCGCACACCCATTTGGGTCAGTGACAGTTACAACATTTTTACTCCATTTGCCCTTTGCTTTGTGAACCCGCCTGGAGTCGAGCAAGGTGTTTGACGTTTTACCTTTGGCACCAGCAGTTGTATGACGGGGAGGCGACGGTGGATGCGGTTTCGGCGCGGCAGGGATCGTCTTTGCCGCCGCGAAATTGCCCTCGCCGAGATATGTCCGGATGTCAATCGCCTCGGCGCCGCGCACGCGTAGCAGCTTCTCCACCATGCCCTTCTCCTCGCTGGTGAGCATAGGATCAGCCATGGATTTCTTGGTCGGCTCGCCCCAGAGCACGGGGAACGGCCACGGCGCCGACTTCGACTTGAGGAAGAAATAGCCCTCCTTCCACCCCTTGAACGTGATGGAATCCGGCAGGCCCGTGAAGAGCACGCCGGCGGTGCCCTTGGAGGACGAGAAGAAGTAGAGGCCCTTGACCTTGAGCGCGCGGAGCGCGAAGAAGTGGCGGAACACGGCGACCGGCGGCGGGCCGTGCACGGCTGCGGAGCGGCAGAGCGCGGCGAAGGCAGCCATGACGCGCCAGCAGTTGGGCGCGAGCTGGGTCGGAGCGAGGCCGAAGTGGGTGAGCACCTCGGCGAAGAAGGGCCGCAGCGGGACGCGCATGCCGGCCTCCAGCGCGTCCGCGTACACGCAGACGGCGCCGGGGGGAGGCGGCGAGCACGCGCGGAGGGCGCCGGCGGGGAGAGGGGCGTACTCCCTCGTGTCGACGCCGTGCTTCCTGCAGAGGGCGTCGAGCGCCTTCTGGCTCCGGAAGGACGAGGCGATGCGCCGGGCCGCGGGCCACGACGGCGCGCTCCCGCCGCCGCCGAAGGCGTCGTTGCTGTCGCTGGCGTCGGCGTCGCTGTCGCTGGTGTCGACGGCGGTGGCGTCAGGGGTGCACGCGGGGATGGGGTCGAGGATCTCGACGGAGGACGAGGAGGAGGAAGGCATAGCGGCGGCGCTGGAGCGGGTGGTGGGGCGGCGGGACGGTTCGCGTTCTCGTACGAAGGGAGAAGCACCATAGATGGAGTAGATTGGCGGTCAAGCTGCAGGAACAAATAGCAGTGGACAGTGGTACGGTTCTCTAGGCGCGACGTGACTGCGCGAGACTGGCGTGCATGCGTTGCGTCTTGCGTTGCGAGACGGGCCGCTGGGCTTCCCTGACAACGGCCGTGTTTAGTTCGCGAAAACATTTCGTGAAAAGATTTCGGGTTTTGATTTTATCAATTTAGAAGTAGTAAATGTAGACGAAAAAGGTGGAATGTTATATGGATAGGTTGGAAATCTCGAGACGAATCTAACGATGGTAATTAGAGGGTAATTAATTCATATTTAGCGGATGATTACTGTAGCACTACTGTTGCAAATCATGGATTAAGTAGACTCATTAGATTCGTCTCGCGATTTACAGTCTATTCATATAACTTTTCACCTTTTTCGTTTACATTTAATACTTCATGCATTAAAGATTCTCCTTTGATGTGATGGATGAAAATATTTCGGGTGGAAACTAAACATGGCCAACCTTTTCGAATTACTCCCTGCTGCAGCGCTGCTCAAGTGTTTGAGGAAGAAAACGATTTCAACTTTTCCACTTTTTCTGTCAACGTTTACTACTATTAATCAATTACTAAATCGATAAAATCAAAATTCAAAACCCTTTCACTGAAAAGTTTGATAAAATCAAAATCCGAAACCTTTTCACTGAAAAGTTTTGGGGAGCCTACGAACACAAATGACTACTCTCTTGACCACGAACACCAAAAACAAAACAATATACTCCGTATTTGTTACTTAATATATATATATTTCAACTTTTATTTTAATCATCAATTAAATGTGCTCAACCATACTATTGGTTGCGCTCGTAAATGTGACACTCATGAAAACACGGATATGGAATTGCCACTGAGTTTGCGCTGTTGAGGCTATTTCTCCGATATTTTTTTCATTTTAATTATTCGGGCTAATGCAAATAAAAAAATTCATGTACTTTTCTTTGGAGATTAATAGCATAACATTAGATTCTGTACACAGAAACCAACTATCTGTGAGTCATAAAATTAAATGTTATTTAGAGCCTCTGAAACCGCACAGTTAAAATTTGTGTTGGAGATATAGTTTCAAACACCGTTTTTATTTTTTATTGCTTGCATCAATGTGAAATCAACATTATAGTTAGCCTAGGAGTTGGAAATTTTTTTATCAACGGTGGTTTCGTTTAATCCATGCAGATTTCCATTCCACAATTTTGAAAAGTATTGTATCATGCAATAAGTTTGAATTGATTAATGAAACTAACTTTCTAATGTACGTTTTCATTTCATGGTTGATTGGCTAGCAGTAGCATTAAATGCGATGCATGCGTTTGGAAAAAAATTCAGATAAAATAACACCCAATAGCCTCAAATGGCCAGTTTCATAGCCTTTGAAAATCTTATATGTTTAGTTTTATTTAGATGAAACCTCTTTCACGTTTTTCTTAATTTTTGTCACGTCATAGAAAATATTAACATGACACTGTGGTAATTGTAAAGTAAAACATTTAGAGCCTATTCTACTGATGGATAAGTTCGCTGGTTATAAATAATTTTAGATATTTTAATAATATTTTGTGAGACAGACGAAGAAAAAAGTCAGAGGCCGTGTTTAGATAGGATGCGAAAATATTTTTAGGGTAATAAATGCACCTTTGACCAATAATTAGGGGTATTAATTAAATGCAGTTTACAAAACTATCTCCACAACCCTAGGTAAATTCTCGAGACGAATCTAATGAGGTCTTTGACCACACGATTAGAGGATGGTTACTGTAGAGTTACTGTACCAAATCATAAATTAATTATGCTCATTAGATTCGTCGCGCAAAGTTGCACTCATCTGTGAAAAGGTTTTACAAATAAACTTCATTTACTACTTCATGCATACAAGATTCTTTACATTTAATGCCTCCGAAAAAATTTTCGGAGCCATCTAAACACGGCCAGAACAAAGTCCCGGCCCAAAAAAACAGACAAGCAAAACAAGCCTCCTATACATGTATTTCAAACATGCTATGCAGTAGCCTTTTCAGGCTAGCAGCCCTAGCTTCGTAGACTTTACAGCGAGAAATCACATCATTCGTACCCTCAGTTTCTTTTTCTAGTCCAAACCAGAGGTTACAAATTTAGTGGACCCACATTGTATAATCCTTTACTCTGTACTGATAGCGAGAAAATGCAGTACTAAGAAATTCCTAGTCTCGGGCTTTGCAAAGACCGCGCCGAGAGAATCCCAAGAGGGGCGCACCTGAGGCAACGGATGTTTCGTGAAATTTTTTCGAGTATGTCGGGCACACATTTAAAGTATTAAATATAGACTAATTACAAAACTAATTACAGATTCTGCCAGTAAATCGCAAGACGAACCTAATGAGTCTAATTAATCCGTCATTAGCACATGTTTACTGTAGCAATTTATGGTCTAATCACGACCTAACTAGGCTCATTAGATTTGTCTCGCGAAGTACACTCCATTTATATAATAGGTTATTTTTTTAACTACAATTAATATGTCATGCATACGAGGGAACATACTCGAAAAAAATTTCACGAAAAATCTGTATATCTGTTTGGCCTGACCAGAAGTCCGCACGACGGCACGAGTACTGCCGCCCATCAGTCATCACTGCCTTTCCTTTTCTTTTGCCGCCATCAGTCATCACCGTCTTTCCTTTTCTTCTGCCGCCCGCTGCCTCCACACTCCTGCTGCTGCTGCTGTTCGGCGCACAGGTACGCGATGCCGTCTTCGTCTTCCTCCTCGTCCTCCCTCTACATCACCGGATCCTCGCCGCCCCTCCGCGTCGACCCTATCCGCGCGCGCGCCCCGGACGCCGCTCCCGACGGCGGCGACACCGACGACGACGCCGTCAGCGGCGGCGCGCTCTCGAGGACGACCGTGGCCGAGCGCTTCGCGTCCTCCTTCCTGACCCAGGATTCCCTCGACGCCCTGTGCCGCAAGTACGACGTCCCAGCGCAGTTCACGGCGATCCTCCCCGACGGCCACCACCGCCCGTGCTCGCCGCCGCCGCCGGGTGCCATCTGCGTGTACGCGCACGCGCTGGAGGCCGGGATGCGCATCCCGCTCCACGTCTTCTTCTGCGAGGCGCTCGCCCACTACGGCGTCGCGCCGAGCCAGGTCACTCCTAACGGGTGGCGCGTCATGGCCGCCTTCGTCGTCCTCTCCCACTCCGCCGGCGTGCCGCCGTCGCTCGCAGTGTTCCGGCACTTCTTCTCGCTGTGCGCGCACAAGCTCAAGGGGTGGTACTGGTTCCGGGGAAAGGACTCCGCCGGCGCGCTCTTCAAGGGATTGCCTCTTTCACTCAAGGGGTGGAAGGAGGAGTTCTTCTTCCTCAGGTCGCCGACGCCGTGGCCGTGCCCCGTGAAGTGGGGCGAGCCGTCCAAGAGCTCCACCGCCGAGCCCGTTCTCAACAGAGAGGAGAAGGGCATTGCTGCCAAGCTGCTGCGCGCTCATGGCGCGGCGGTCGATCTCAAGACGTATCTTTCCGAGAGCAATCTTGCCGCCGCAATGATCACCGGCGCGCCGTCGCCGCCGCCGCCGCCGCCGGTGGCTTTTCCTCGTGCTGCTAGTAGTGCCAAAGGTAAACCTCGAGCGCTCCATGACTCCCATGGCGTGTGTTCTGTAATAAGCAATGTGTTTAGTGCTGTCGATACGTGACAGGGATGGATCCATCCGTCTACGACATGATGAGGAGTCTGCGGGCGGCGAAGGCCGTGCAGGCGTCGGGGGACAAGGCGAAGGTGGTCGTGAAGAGCGAGCCCGGCAGCGGCAGCGACGCGACGTTGTCCGGGAAGAAGAGGAAGCTGGCGGAGGACGCCACGAAGCAGGGGCCATCTCGCCACGAGCCGAACGCGCCAGTTGACCATGCCCATGCCTCGTTCTCCGGCGCGTGTTCCCCGGCTCCTCCGGGTTTCTCCACCCAAAAGACATCAAGGAGCAGTGTCCGTGACCATGACCCAGATCCACGGCACTTTACTGACGGCTACACCGCCGGCTGGGAAGCCGCCCGGCAGACGCTTCAGAGCGTCGTGTCGCCGTCGCGGGAGCGCGCGTTCTCGGCGGCGAAGCCCTCGGAACTCGTCCAATCAAGCTACATCACAATGCTCCAGGTTCGTACTAGACAGACGCGCAAATCGTCGAGTAGAATCATGTCTCGTTCTGTGCACTGTGCTTCTTGCATTGTGAATTGTGATCGTGAGCGTCTGAGCGACGAACGCAGGCGGCGAACTGCGTGTCGTTCTCGCTGGGCTACGCGCTGGAGCTGGAGGAGAAGCTGGCGGCGAGGGAGCGCGAGGCGGACGCGCTGCGGCGGGAGCTCGCGCAGACGAAGACCGGGCTCGCCGAGGCGGAGAAGGCGAGCGCGGCGGAAGCGAGGAGCGCCAGGGAGGCGGTGGTGAAGGAGTACCTGGGATCCACGGAGCACGTGCTCCGGCTGGCCGAGCACGCGCTGGCCGGGTACGAGCGCGGCATGGACGACATGAAGCGCGCCGCGCTGCGGCGGTACCCGCACCTCGACCCGGAGCAGCTAGTCGTGCCGCCGGACGGCGGCGGGCCACGGTAGCGCTCGCGTGGCCGTCGGATCGAGTTGCCGCCGTGAAATTCAACTGATATTCTTTTGCGAGGTGCAGTACGTGTACGTGCAGGTGCTGTCAACGTGTTAGTCGTTTTTGGCGTGCCGGTCGCTAATCATGCGTGCCTGGTTAGGTTAGATGGACCTTCAACCTTTTGTGTATATCTGGGCTGTACAGTGGCATCAGAGAGGTCGGGACATATGTAATTTGGCTGATCTTAGTGGACTTCTCTCGTATAAGATGTAGTAGCATCTTTTTTCCATTAATGTACGTATTGAACGCAATGCATTTCATATCTTAGATCTTACTTGGACAAAAACTTCGGAATGATTCTATCTTTCATGTATTTGACATTTTTTAGGGCTTGATTGGTTGGATGTCAAAATATTGGCATGCACAAGTTTTGACAAGACAAAAGTTGCCATTTTTTATCGCTATTTGGTTTAGTACTAAAATGTTGTTCACATCTCATATTTATTGGCCAAAACATTAGCAATTTTTGTGCCCAACATTTGGCATGCCAAAACCATAGCACTCAACCAACCAGGCCCTTAGGCTGTCCGCAGTGGGCACTGGAAGCGGCACGGTAAATGCCACGTGGTCCTTTACCGTGCTGCTTCCCGTGCGGTGAGCTGCAGCGGGGGACGGTACCAGGAACGGTACCGCCCCGTTCGGCCGCCCAGACGCCAAACCTGGCGGGCGCAGAGAACTCGCGGTACCCGCCACGTCGGCGTGGGGGGCGCGCACTGCGCGCTCTCCCAACTGCCCGCGAGCGGCAGCCAGAGAGAGAGGGGAAGGGGAGGGAGGAGGCCGCCGTAGCCGTTCCTGCCGCCGACGAGGAGCTCGCGCGGGCGGAGGAAGCAGGAGGACGGCCGGTGGAGAGGACGGCGGAGGCGCGGGGAGGAAAGGCGAGCTCCGCCAACCGCGCCGCCTCGAGGCCTCCGCTACCGCATCTAAGCTGGAAGCGGCCACCGCGGCGGAAGGAAGAGGGAGAGGGCATGCTTGCCGCCACCGCCGTGCGAGCTCCAGTGCTCCGCCCGAAGATGAGGAGGAAAGTCGAGCAAGAGGCTGGCCCCCGACGCCGGCGGTGTAGGAGACGAGGCGGGAGAGCGGGGATGAGGGGTGCGCAGGGTCGATTCAGGAGAGGAGGAGCACGCGGGGGAGCCGGCGAGCTCCGCCACGAGCCTGCGCGCAAGCTTGATGCGCCGCCGGAGGAGATCCGCCGCGCGTGGTGGGGGGAGGAGCAGCCGACGGCGGCGAGCCCTCGATGCTCCATGGCGGCGCCGGTGGAGGAGGGGCCCCTGCTCGCGCGCGTGGAGGTGGTGGGGCACGGAGCGGCGCGCGGCGGAGGAGGTGGGGGCGGAGCGGCGCGTGCGGTGGGGAGCGGCGCGAATTTTCCGGAGAGAGGGGCCAGGCGGAGAAAAAGGAGGGGAGTGGGGGAAAGAAAAGTGGTGGGTCCCACAGCTGGTAGTTGGGATAAAGTGTGGAGATAGAGTGTCACCAGTGCGGAAGAATGTTGTTTAGAGTAGAGAATCTCGATGACCAGGACAGCCTTATTATTCCAAATAGCAGTCCTATAGCATTGTTTTTCTAAAGGTCGCTACAATAATGTTGTACAAAATAATAGGTAAAGTGGTGCTGTAGAGAGCTATGGCCTGGTTTAGTTTACCGATTTGGAAGTAGTAAATGTAAAAAGGTGAAAAGTTATATGGATAGGGTGAAAATCTCGAGACGATTCTAACGATGGTAATTAGAGGGTAATTAATCCATAATTAGCGGATGGTTACTGTAGCATTACTGTTGCAAATCCTGGATTAAGTAGGCTCATTAGATTCGTCTCGTGATTTACAGCCTATCCATATAACTTTTCACTTTTTCGTCTACATTTAATACTTTATGCATCTAAGATTCTTCTTTGATGTGATGGGTGAAAAAATTTTAGGTGGGAACTAAACACGGGCTATAGAGCTGAACAGAGGTCTCCGCTAAATGTCTTATCATGTTAGTTAGAACATCCGGCAAATGTCTTATCCTGCTATTTAGAACTTATCTCTTTATCGTTGAATGTTCCTGCTAAATATCTTATCATGTTACTTAGAACATCCGGTAAATGTCTTATCCCGCTATTTAGAACATTAGTTATTTTTAGCGTTTCTTTTATTGTTGAATGCTCATCACCGTTGGATCAAGATCAAGCATCCGCCCTTCCCCACCCCTTTCACGTGCGTACTCTTAATGCTCCTTGTCGGCATGTATATCAAGCCATGTTATCCTTGCCCTTGTAATCTACAATGCCGTCGTTCGCGACGTTGCCGCCGTGGTCTGATCTTTCTCTAAATCTGAACCTCAAATTGTCAATGGACGACAATAATACTGTCAACTAAGATATTTTTTTGAATAACTATCTAAAGTTTAGTCTCTGCCACATCGAATGTTTGGACACTAATTTGGAGTATTAAGTATACGCTAATTTCAAAACTAATTACACAAATTGAGACTAATGCGAAATGAATTTATTAAGCCTAATTAGTCAATGATTTCACAATGTGGTGTTACAATAACCATGTGCTGATGATGAATTAATTAGGCTTAATAGATTCATCTCGCGAATTAGACATGACGTCTGCAATTAACTTTATAATTAGCTCATGTTTAGAATTTTAATTAGTATCAAACATCCGATGTGACAAAGTTTAGTCAGTCAATCCAAACACCATATAACATAATTTAGAATGCATTACACAGATAGGTGGGAGGTTTTTTAATATTATGCGAGGAATATTGTTTGCACCTGACACATTTAGTAAGACTCAAGAGGAGATTGGGAAAGGAGGGGAACTCAAGCCTCCCTTGAGCACCTTTTATTCCTTGAGCATCTTTTATTTTCGAAGAGAATGGATTGAGAAGTGAGAGGAAAAAGGAAAAAAAGCAAAAAAATGACCTTTTTAAAGTAATGGATAAAGGATTCGGCTTCAAACCCCTCAAAAGAGGCATTAGACCACATTTATTACACGCGCTTAAAGTTTAGCACACACATTGTGTTTAACTTTATTGACCAATCTACAAAAATAAAGGCCATCCATGGGACGCAAAGAACTGCATAGCCCTAGACTCCAGAACTTGACATGCCTCAATTAGTTGATCTCGTTGGTCTTCAGTGTGTTGCAATAGAGCCCAGAACCGTAGCCAGTGTGTCCTCTGAAAAGAACCTGTAACAAAAAATTTTGGTCTATAATTGTTAAACACTGAATCATTTCTTGTGAGACAAATTGCCCAACAAATAGCCGCACATCATGTCAATAACAATAAATTATGCTTATGTCCCCCTTGCTTAGACCAACCATTAAAAAGATTATCTATATTTGTAGGTGGAGGTATATTAAATAAAATATGAATTGCATGTCATAGAAATTTTACATAATGACACTTAAAAAATGGTAATAAATAGTTTTTAATTTGCTACAAAAGCATCAAGTTTTACTTTGTTTCCAATTCCTTCTAGATAAGTTGTCTTTTGTCAGGATCACTCTCCTTTTAACATACCACATAAATATTTTTATTTTGAGAGTAATCTTCATATGCTAAATTTCTGGCATAAATTTAATATCATTATGACTACGTGCCTATACATTGAATTAAATGTGAAAATCCCATTCTTCTGTAGGTTTCAAAGAAACATATCTCTACCCTCATTTAAACTAACATGTATAAACCGTGCAGCCAGGCTATACCACTGGGTTAACTTGTCCCCAACTAGAGCACTTCGGAAGGAAACATTAAGTGGTTTTGAACTGAGTACCTCTACCACAGTTGCATGTTTTTTTCCATACAATATTAACTAGGTTAGGGTACTACACTTTTAGCTTCTGGATGCCTAACCATTTATATTTCCAAAATCTAGTTTGGTTGCCACGATTGGTTTAAACCGTCCTAGATTTAGGAATTGGTCTTTTAATCTTATTAAGCTAGACCAAAAATGTGAATCCCCTGCTCTTTTGCTTGCCTGAGATAAAGTTCTGTTCTTTCGACATTTGTTTCTAAGCACTGCTTGCCATAACCCTTCTTCATTACATAACTTAAACAACCACTTTCTTAGAAGGCATTTATTTTGTACGTCTAGATCTTGTATCCCTATGCTCCTCCTGTTCTTTTGGTTGGTGTAGGATATTCCATCTAACTAGTCTATATTTCTTTTATGTTGATCATTCTGCCAAAAGAATATTGACCTTAGTATTCAATTTTTTTGGACTCCCCTTAGGACCTAAAAAAGATAGCATGAACATAGATAAGCCCGAGAGAACTGAGTTTATTAAGACTAGACGACCCCCGACCGATAGAAGTTTTTCTTTCCATCCGCTTAACGTTTTCTCTATTCTATCCTATATTGCCTTCCAGTCCTTATTTGACAATTTCCTGTAATGCATTAGTATGTTCAAGTAGCGAAAGGGATAAGGACCTATTTTACAACCAAAAAGTTTTGAATATTGATATTTATAATTTCTTGCCTCCCTAAAACAAAATATTTCACCTTTGTGAAAGTTAATTTTAAGACCTGATAATTGTTCAAAAGTACAAAGAAGGAGCTTCATGTTCTTTGCCCGTTTAATATCATGGTCCAGAAAAATAATTGTATCATCTGCATATTGGAGAATCGACAAACCATCATCAATTAATGTGGTACTACCCCTTTCACTTGCCCATTCTCTTTAGCTGTACCCACTATGATTGCCAGTACATCCACAACAATGTTGAAATGTATTGGAGATAATGGATCACCATCTCTAAGTCCCTTCTTTGTTTGGAAGTAATTCATCATTCACCTTTATCCCCACATTCCCTCCTTGTACAAAGGATTTAATCCACTCACACCACTTTGGGTCAGAACCCTTGATTTTAAAGGACTGTTGCAAAAATTTCATTTACCTTGTCATAAGCTTTTTCGAAGTCTATTTTAAATATCACCCCCATTTTGTTTTTTGTGTGAAGCTCATGTATTGTTTCATGGAGAATCACTGCACCTTCCATAACGTTCCTACCAGGCAAAAAAAAAAGTTATTTGAGTAGGTTTAGTGATTCTTTGGGCAACTTTTTCAATCATGTTAGTGGCTACTTTGGTAAAATTTTTGAAGCTAACATTTGACAAACATATGGGTCTATATTGTTGAATTTGATTTGCATCACTACTATTAGATAGTAGAATAATTATTCCAAAGTTAATAGAGTGGAGAGGCAGCAACCCCCTGTAAGACACAAATCCGTTGTTCTGGACTTCACTCAAAATACGCTTGGTTTGGTTAAATGATTTTTACAATACCAGTCGAACTTTAAAAGTACATTCTACACAATATAGGTCTTGTGGGATCGACGTATGACGTGATAGGGTTTTGGGGCTATAGCTTATATAAAGCTAGTCCTAAGGTTTTCTTTTCGAGGATACCACGTTGCAATCACATATTTTATCGATGAATGAAATAGCTCATTGTTTTATATTGATGTTTCATACTCAAAGTAATTGGAAACTGTGTATATATGGTTTCATCAACATGAAACCCTATCATCTATTTTCTTATTAACTTCTTGCCAAATCATCAAAACTAATTATGTGACGACCCAATTAAATGTGCATGAAACCTCTATAAAACATACACTAGGACTCACCAGTGGGAGTTTAATGGACACGATTATCTAGTCTGGAAAGTAGTTAACCGTGGCAGTATAGTTTCATAGGGATGAAACTTCTCTGTCATCCCATGAAACTCTCTCATTTAATAACCTTGCCACATGGCATAAAAATTAATGCCTGTAATACTCTCAGGAAACCTCCATTGAGACTGGTCTAATAATTCGCATAAGGCCACCCCAACCCAAAACATTAGTCCACATCATAAAAAAACTAATACTAGACACTACCCTTCCAATGCAAACACCACTATTTCACACCTAAGCTATCCCCAACCCATAGTTTGGTAGTGTCTAAAGAAAAAAAAGTAAGAAACTGCAAGTAGACACTACCTCCCAATGCATAGTTTACATGATAAACGAAGAAAATAAATCTCCTCCAATCCTCTCTTTTCTCTTTTTTCCTCACCGTATCACTCTTCTTTTCTCCTTGGTTCTCGTGTAGACATGATGTCTTGCATGAGAAACCATGTCTGTCTTTTCCTTGTTAACTCTCTTACCATGTCACCAAATTGCTTATGTGGCAGCCTCATTATCTTACTAGGAGAGTTGGGCATGGACTAAGGGCGTCCTCAATGCTGGCGACGTAGCCAGCTAAAAGACTATTTTAATCCATAAACAGTACCAAAATCAGCTTGCTAGCTCTTCCATGCTCTCCTATCTCGCTCGTCTCCCGGTGTTTCCCCCTCTCACATGCATGGTTTTGAGCGTCTGCTGGGCCTCCGTCAGCTTTCTATCTCCTCTACGGTGCTGGCGGAGTCACCAGCACCGATGGAGCTACTCTAAATTTAATACTACTCATCTCACATGATATCTTAAATGGTGTGTAGAAACCATATATGTGGGGGATATAGTACCCGGGTACCTCACGAGCAAGCCTGGCAGCCAACCAAAAGGGGGCGGCCCAGCCCACCGTTCTGGACCTGATGACGTGCGGGACAAGTCGGCGCGCGAAGGAAGGATCTGGAAGGAGAAGTCCTAGTTGGAATAGGAATTATTGTAGAGAAGGAAAGGATTCTTAGAGATAGGATTGGATACAAACCGACTTATAACCCTGCCCTCCGATATATAAGGCGGGCAGGGACCCCCTCAAAAACAACTGAACACATCTCGACACAACTCAAGCCAACTCAACACGCAATACAACATCCCAAAACAGGACGTAGGGTATTACGTCGAGTCGACGGCCCGAACCTGTATAAACCCCTGTGTCTGTCCATCCTAACCATCCTGCTTCCGATCTTTGCGATCTTCCCTGCATTACAAATCACTTCCGTAGGCTACCCCGTGGAAGACTGCCGGAGATAATATCACCGACAGTGGCGCGCCAGGTAGGGGATATCGCCGAGATCAAACTGGTAAGCTCGATGGATCGCGTCAAGATCTTGGACAGCTGCAACCTCCCGGACGTCGACGAAGTCGAGATCCAGTTCGGGGACGTCACCACCGCCGCTTTGGATGCCCAAGCGGCAGGAGCTACGGTCGCCACGGAGGTCTCCTCTCTAGCGCCGACTTCGGCCATCACGGCCCAGTCCGGTCCGATCGCGTCTGATCGTGCCGACTCTACCCCGCTGAGTCCACCGCAGACCGCGAGGCCCAATCAGTCTGGAACAGATCTACAATCGCTCGGTTCCGATCCGGCTCCTGAGAGTCGCGTCGCCGAGTCATCGCAGAGCGTAAACGCTCAACCAGCACGCGTCCAGAGCCCTGAGGTCATTACTGTCCAGACCCCTGGCTTTTGCGCGCTTGCTCAGAAGCAGAAGATGAAGGACATCGTCCAGGCGGATGATTACTTCTCTGGGAGCGACTCCTACGGGTTAGATCTACTGGGACCCTCAATCCTGGACGATCTGCCGGAAGGATACACAGTGTCCGATGCCTCTACAGAGCCGGAACTACTAGGATCACTTGGAGAACTGACTCCGAGTAGTTTGGAGCGTTATACGCCCACATCCGACTTCTCCGAGTCCGAGGAAGACTACCTCGCGCAAGAGGGAGTCGGATCATATTGCTACATGGTGGCGCCAGCAACGCCAACCAATCCTGTCTCAGAAGATGAGGTCACTCCAGCTGAGGAGACGACTGAAGCCAGGAACCAGCGTCGAGGACGCAACGCCAGTCGGGCGACTCGCAGAGCCGCACGACCGCACGGAACCACCGCGTCAGGATCTGGCACTGCTCGACTCCAGGAGCCCTACTCTGAAGATCATCACCGCCAACGGGATCGACACGACCGGAGGAGCACCCGGAACTTGATGCGCGACGGCATGTTCGAGTTCAATGGATACGACGTCTACGAGACGCCGGTCCAGAACCTCGTTACCATCAACGAGGAAATCAATCGGCTGCCACCTAGCACTCCGGGCCTGGAAAAGGTAAGGGCTCTCGTGCAGGCCGCCTCCGTCCAGGTTCACCAGATGCAGGGCAGAACGACCACGGACGCTCCTGAGCCCGGTCCGTCTCGACACCGGGCCAGCGGCGGATCGGGTCGTGATGAAGACCTCCGCACCACGATCAACAGAGATCGAGATGCGAGGGACGTCATCCGCAGCAGCACCGAAGAGCGCCACCGTGAGGAAATCCGACCGCGCGAAGAGTACGATCGGGATCATGGAGATCCCCGTCGTAACTCCAACAGGAGCGGCTACTCGACGGAGTCAGACTACTCTGACCCCTCCGGTAGTCCAAGGCGCGGCAACAACGGCGGTCGCACTCCGCCACGAGGACGAGCGCTTCCACCACCCAGGCGACCGACTCCGCCAAGGGAGCGAACTCCACCGCGCAGCAGGACCTACCGACGGGACCGAACTCCACCCAGGACTCGGAACTATCGGAGGACCCGTTCCCCGCCCAGGGACCGGGATCGCAGGAGGGATAGCACTCCCCCAAGGACAACAGACGGATCGGGTCCGAGCGGTTCCCGCCCTAGAGGTCGGATCGGCGGATTCCAGTCGTTCACCGAGCGCTTGAGAAGCGTAACATGGCCAGAGGCTTCAAGCTGTCGGACATCGACAAGTACGACGGGAAATCTGATCCATCTCAATGGCTTCAGATCTACTACACCGCCGTACAAGCGGCCAGCGGCGACGAGGACGTGATGGCGAATTACCTTCCCATCATGCTCACCAAGGACTGCCGCAACTGGCTGGCAGGACTCCCGCAGGACACCATCGACAACTGGGAACAGCTTACCGAACTCTTTGTCGGTAACTATCTAGGTACCTGGGAAAGGCCCGGGAGCAAGCGGCTCCTCGGTCAGATCAGGCAGCGCAAGAACGAGACCCTGCATGACTTCGTGCGCAGGTTCTCGGAGAAGCGCAACTCCATTACGGACGTGACGGATCAGGAGGTGATGACCGCCTTCCAGAACGGCATCTCCGACGGAAGACTGATCCACAAGTGGACTCGGAAGCCGCCCGCGACTGTCAATGACATGTTCCGGGTCGCTAGCACGTGGGCGGACGTGGAGATCGCGGAGAAGGAACAACTCAGCGAGCTCAAGAATCGCTGGGAGGAGGAAAACAAGACGACCCACAAGAGCGACCGCCGCGAGGACGAAGATCGACACGACGACCATCGTCGCAGCGACAATCACCCTCGCAAAAAGAAGAGCGAGGGTGATATGGTCGCCACTCTGGACCGGCCCAGAGGCCGGATAACTCCAGAAGATTTCCAGCGCATGCTCGATAAGCAATGAGGCTGACCGAGTGGTCCGTATGATCTACGGAGGACCGGAAGGTTTCGAGACGAAGCGCCAGCAGAAGCTCACCAACCAACGACTCGGTTAAGTTATGTATTAATCTCTTATCTCTTCAAGATATTTTTTAATAATCCTCGCCGAGTGGTTTCTATGGATAATCATCCCCAGTTTCGACTCGGCAGATTCATAAATATCATTTAAGTTGTCAACAAAGTTGATTTCATCTCCTATCTACATTATATCTACTACTCGAATTTCCTCTTTCGCGTCACGCACATAAAGTATAAGTGGAACAAACTTTAAATCGTGGGGGAAAGTACTCGCCAAGTCAAAGCTCTACACGCACGACAAAGACTCTGCGGCATGAGACTAAGACCAACGAGGCTAATCTACTCCGTAACAGGTCAACCACTCAGAAATTAAGGCCAGCGCAGAAAGAAAGGGAGTAGTAGTCACATAAAAACTTATATACAAGCACAAAAGATTAAACATTGTTCAAAGTACTTCTATTACCAATACTAGAGATAATCTACAAAAATTAATTTGCAGGATCGCCACCACCAGAAGGGCCAGCCTCGTCAGTCTCAACGACGACGGGATTGATACATAAGCAGCTCGACCCTGCATATCAAAGGCGAGGATTGCGGCGGGGATGGCTTATAATGGAATGAACCGTTCCTCCCGCGTGCGGCGCAATGCTTGTCTCGGGAACTCAACCGACGCTAGCACGTCCCGTCGCTTTGAATTCAAAGATGCGGTATGGAGTCGTGATATCTCGCGATATTCTGGCTTCAATAAGGCAACCGTTAGTTTCTCTAGGAAACTATGTGCTTTAAAGGATTGATGGGCCTAAATGGGCTGAAGTATGGCACGACCTTTCGGTTCTGTCAAATTAACAAATTTGTGGGTTCCTGCGCTAGTGTTCAGGGGCAGAAGCCACTCGGTCGTGAGGCTAAAATTAGTCGACGGCCAGACTTATTTTTGCAATTAATATTGCAACCTTGCAATTGATTTTTACGTAAGGCATGCGATACTATCGCTAGATTCGCTCAGAAGTCTGAGTCAAGTGCTGACAAGTATAAATCTTGCGAGAAGGTGGCTTACCATATGGTCAAGCTGGGTCGTGGGACACGACTCGGGAGTCATGCCGAGTTCAAAAGAACTTGAGAACAGAATCCTTAGAAAGGGGAAACAAAAAAGCCCCAGAAGGAGAAAATTATCTGAAATCCATGCCCAGAGGCATGGAGGCTGAAAAATTCAGTCAGGATCCACGGCTTCCAGAGTCTTGACACGATCGTGCCGAGTCGTATCAAGACTCGGGGGCTACACCCAATGGGTGCACCTGGAGGTGCACACCATTGATAGATTAAGTTCAAAAAGAGATTCATAATATTTTATTTTTGACCCTCGACCAGAATATTCTATTCTGCTCAAGGCTCGGGGGCTACACCCAATGGGTGCACCTGGAGGTGCACACCATTGAAGAACAAGATACAGATGGATAAAAGTTGAAGACCTTTGACCAATTTCATACTAAAATTGCCCAAAGCCCGGGGGCTAAGTGTATTCACTTCGCTGTCGCGTCGTGAAAAAGAGCACTCCTTCCCCTCACTATGGCAATAATTGAAGAATTGTTTTTAGGAGCGTCTGATCATGAATTCAGATCTTCCTCGAAACCACTCAGATTTTTCTCATAATCACTCGGATCTTCTTCGAAACCACTCGGATGAGGTCCTAGACAACTTGGTGCACTCGGATCATGCAAGAAAAAGATAGATCAATTATAGCCAACGATCGGCCAAGAAGTGCTCGGGGGCTACTGTGGGGGATATAGTACCCGGGTACCTCACGAGCAAGCCTGGCAGCCCACCAAAAGGGGGCGGCCCAGCCCACCGTTCTGGACCTGATGACGTGCGGGACAAGTCGGCGCGCGAAGGAAGGATCTGGAAGGAGAAGTCCTAGTTGGAATAGGAATTATTGTAGAGAAGGAAAGGATTCTTAGAGATAGGATTGGATACAAACCGACTTGTAACCCTACCCCCCGATATATAAGGCGGGCAGGGACCCCCTCAAAAACAACTGAACACATCTCGACACAACTCAAGCCAACTCAACACGCAATACAACATCCCAAAACAGGACGTAGGGTATTACGTCGAGTCGACGGCCCGAACCTGTATAAACCCCTGTGTCTGTCCATCCTAACCATCCTGCTTCCGATCTTTGCGATCTTCCCTGCATTACAAATCACTTCCGTAGGCTACCCCGTGGAAGACTGCCGGAGATAATATCACCGACAATATATCATGCAAGACTCAATTTCTTCTGTTTTTTAATTTACTCCCTTGCCATATCATTTTCTGTCCAATATGACATCTCATTTAATATTATGGGCACCATCTTAGGCCCTGTTTAGTTCGCGGAAAAGCGTCCCTTTTCATGAAAAGTTATCCACATCGAGAACCGTGTCAGTTCATTTCTATCTTTATGCACGCTTCCAGAAAACAGTACTTTTCCGTACTTTTCATCCCTTTTTATACATCTAAACACAGCCTTAGTCATTGGATTGGGGATGCCGTACGAATCTATTAAGTCTAATTAATTTGTCATTAGCACATATTTATTGTAGCTTTACTGTTGCAATTTATTATTTAGTGATGAATTAATTAGGCTCAAAAGAAGTGATTTGTGAAATGTAATGTTTTTTTACTTTATTTAATATGTCACGCATGTGCGCAACCATTTGCCCTATTGATGTATTAAGGGCGTGACCAACGGGGCCGATAAGACCTGCGCTAGCACATCCACGTCGGAGAGAGAATGAAAGGAAAGAGAAAAACGTCGACTAACCTGACGACATGCGCTAACACCGATTGCTGCGCAAATGGCCCCACCTGCGCAAATCTCTCCACCTACACTGCTTCCCGTGCCAGGCTGAAGGTGGGAAGAGTTGAATGAGCGAGGCAGAGTTACAGTAGACCCAAAACTAATTTGTAGCAGCCTGTTGTAGCTATCTATAGTGACGTTCGTGATAATATGGCAGCTTATAGCAAGCGATCCACTGCGGGTGGCCTAAGAACATGTACAACCCATAGACGGCGAGTCGTCTTCAGAACCTCGAATTTACCATGCAGACAGATATAAAGACAAGACACAGCTCTGTCTCTAAACTGTTTAATGCTTTGCATGTAGCTACGATCAACTACAAATGCATTTGTGCATACCATTGTGTGGCATAGTGATTATTCCATGAAATAATCAGAGTACAGTCAAAGGTACAATTTTTTCTCCTCTTTAACTTTGATATGCAACAGTAGTGGAGCACACATTCACATAGCAATAACAAATTCACATTGACATCACGAGATGCACTAGTGGAGCATTACAGCATGAAATTCAGAATGTGATGTCCTAAAAAATATATAACCACTGCGATGAGCAAGCAAACACCTCTAGTCATCTACATGGTTCATTGTCCCACAAGTAGTCTTCAAATTTGCTTCAGGTCACAACACCGAGTCTTCAGGAATTTGCTTCGAGATCACAGGATATGATCAACATGGCCAGTTACTGTCAAGCCAATGCTTACAAGAAATAGCAAAGAATAGAATCAGAAAGTATCAGCACACAGGCTCTGTTCACATTCAAAAAATAGCAACAGATTTCTAACACACAGGAACTGAAAGCTTATACTTTTCAGATTCAGATTGCAAACACAAAGGAACTGAAAGCCTATAGTTCCATCATCAGCAAACACCTTGAAAAGGAGATGATAGCTTGGAATGAAAGGCATACTAGCAATCACCGGGTATACTGAAAAAGCTCAAATTTGACCTTTGGTCTGATGCATATGCATTGCCACCCCACATTCCCTGCAAACAAAGCTCAGATCGCAGAATTCATGGCTGTCTGAATGTGAGAGTGTGAGACAATTACTTGCAAAATTCAGGGCTGCAAACAAAACTCAGATCAGTATCAGATCGCAGAATACATATGCTGAGAACAACAAACGTCTGTAATCGGGAGATGACGTGGTGCGTAATAACACTACTAACAAATCTAAAGTTTTTTTTTTCTGTTTTACAGACACTCACGGGACCAGGAAAGAATGGAGCTTCCTTGTGGCGGCTGTCGATTTGGACCTCTTTCATGAAGAATTTGCACCTGCTCTCGCAAATCAAGCAAATCAGCTGCCGTAGGACTCCAGCCACGCCAGATGAAGAGAAGAAGCAAGAAGGTAAAGAGGGATGAGAAGGAGGGGAAGGGATGAATTCGGAGGTGGAGTTACGTTGCACCGATACGGCGATACGGATACGGCGATACGGCGATACAGAGTTTTGGCAAAAACCAGGATACGCCGATACGGCATATATATAAAATATATATTTATATATAATTATATTTGAAAAATCATGCTGACCAACTCAACATATAGATAATTAGAGATGAATAGCTAAGATAGAATAGTACTTAACGAGGTTCCAAGTTCCAGTGCATAAGAAAGATTAAGTTCCAACAGTGCAATAATATAAAAGGATACAAGCCACATGGCCAAATTTTCAGCTACAGATAAGATTTGAAGTGATTTGTTATGGGCTGCCTAGTATCGAGGAGGTATCGATAAGAATCGAAAAAGTATCGGGATTAATTTTATTTATTTTTTTTACTGCAGTCACCGATACTCGGCCGATACCGTATCGACGTCGTATCGGGGGGTATCGGTATCGGATACGTATCCGATACCGGTACGTCACTTTGGTGAAGTATCGGTGTAACGTAAAAGAAGGGCTGGAGGAGGTGACGAGGAACACCTGGATTCATGGACGACGTCGTGTGGGAGCGGCGGCGGCCGGACGCCGCCGGCGACAAAGTTGCCTTCCTTCCATGAGCACAACGACCCGAGATCACTGGAAGGCGCGGAAAATGTACTGGATCTCGCCGTCGACCTGCTCGAGGTCGGGGCTCATGGGCACGTCGCTCGCCATGTCTCCACGCCTTCGCCTCACGGGATCCACCCACCCAGAGCAGAGCAGCAGCGGCAGTTGCGTCGGTGGGGCCTCCTCGTGCTCCTCTCGGCGGCGGGCTCCGACGAGTGGGAGGACGACGAAGAGGAGGGACCGGAGGCGCAGGCAACGGCGACGGACTGGAGCTTAGAAGCCATGTTCCCGGAACATTGGGAACGTGGAACTGGTACGTGGGACGTGGAACATCATTTTGTAAAACTATGGTACGAAAGGGGTATACCTATTCCGTATGTTCCTAATAGAGATGGAACACGTTCCAAGTGCGACCGGAACGATGTTCCCGGAACGTTGTTTCGGAACGAGTAACGTGTCATGCATTTAGTGAGCTTTTCCTGGAGCCGTAAGCTGCTAGGTTTAATGTTGATGTGAATGTGACTCTTCGATGATCAAGGTGCTTATTAACAGCAAGTGCCCAGCCTAACATGACGCGTGTAATTTCCACGAACCTGGTTTGGACCTTGATCTTTTTTGAACCGTCTCTATGTCCCTAGCAGCGTCGGAACACGTTTCATAGGGTTTGGGGACGACGTTCCCGGCCGTCCCCGTTCCTCGTTCCGGAACGAAGTTCCCGGAACGTGGAACACGCCCACGTTCCACGTTCCAGGCTTCTAAGGACTGGAGGCGCAAGCGATGAGATTTGGAGAGGGGAGGCGCGAGGGGCTGAGAGATTGGGGGAAGGCGCGAGGCGGGGAGAGGATTTGGCGCGCGAGAGTTGCCGCGGAGGTGGCCACCCGCGCGGGATCTGCCCACGACGTCGCCTCTTGCCGACGGCGCCGTACCGCGGATGCTCGGTCGTCTCCTCCGCATGGGACAACGGGACGAGCGCGTCGTCTCACCAGGCGATGTGCCGCTCGTCTCTCCACCGACGCGGGGGGTTTTCTGCAAAAGTACCATCACGGAGACGGGGATAAAGACGCCGTTGTACAGTACGTGCCCTAATAAGGCTGTCTGCACATGCATGCCGTTCCAGCTTACAGTTTTTTGTGCCGCGGTGGGCTACGGAATGACAAACGGGACCGTCCAGTTTTAGCTCCGACGCGGTAAATCGAGCGGGTTGCAGAGCGGAGCGCTACGCTCCACGTCGACGCGGGGCCCGCGGGACCAACGCTTCGCGCGCGCCTGCGGAAGGTCGCGGCCTGCAGAGGAGAGGAGGGGAGAGAGCAGAGGAGCTCCGCCGGCCGCGGGCGAGCTCCGGGCGGACGCGCAACATCCGGTCGCGGGCGAAGAGAAGAGGATGGGGGGCTCGATCCCGTGCAACCTCGCCTTGTGCCGCCGTCGGAGATCCCGACCCGGCCATGGATGCGCCCGTCGCCGGGCCGAGCGGAGCTCCGCTGGCCACCGTGGCCGGGCTCCGCCGCTGACGCCCGCGCGCTCCGCCGCCCGGGCGCTGGAGAACGAGCTCCGCAGCCGACGGAGATCGAGAAGAGGACCCCGAGCCCGCCGGGCCCGCGCGGAAGCAGAGGAGGCGCGACGGAGTGGCCGGACCGTGGAGTAGGTGGGCGGTGGCGTGGCCAGAGCTAGGTGGGCGGCGGGAGAGGAAGAGGGAGAGAGGGGGTGGGGGCGTGCGGAGCTCCGCCGGTGCCGGAGAAGGAGAGGCTGGGGAACTCCTCTAGGGATCGAGATGGATCCAGCGAGAGGGGAGCGACGCGGAGGAGGTGGGGCGCGGCCGACATCGGGGAAGGGGCCGGTGGGGGAGCTACGGCCGGCGTCGGCGCGCAAGCGGAGGGGAGGAGGCCGGAGTGGCGCGCGGCGAAGGAGGTAGAGGCAGAAGGAGCGGCGCGCGACGGAGGTGGGGGCGAAGCGGCGTGTGGGGTAGGAAAGCTTCTGGAGAGGAGGCAGGTGGAGAAAAAGGAGGCATGTGGGCCCATCAGCTGGTGGTTGGTATAGAGAGTGAACATAGAGTATGAACGGATGCGAAAAAAGTGATATAGAGGAATGAATCTTGATGACCACGACAGAATATTCTTTTTTAAAGTATAGAGTTTAGAACATATGAACAACCTAAGAGTTATGGGAAGAGAACACCCCTAAATTTATTGGTAATGACTTCTTTACAGCCGGCCGTATTTTTGTTGGTCGGAACGGCAGGCTCCATCCACCATCGGTCTAGCATCCAACATCCAGCGACATTTCGAAAGCAACAACCCGACGCACCAACCCTGTGTGGGGCCCGCTAATTAGAGAGAAGGTGAGATTTCTAGAGAGACTGCGCACTGTCTAGTTCGTCTGCTTCTCCATTTCACATTTCACTTTCTCTCTCTAGGGTTTCCCTCTCTCTTCCTCTCCCATTTTGCTGCCGATTTCGCCACCCTCCCCTCCAATCCGCTTTGTTCAGTCAATTTCGCGAGTTTGGAGTTGCAGATCGAAGAGGATTAGAGATGGAGCACGCACCGAGGTGAGTTGTTCGTATATCGGCGTCGATTTTTCTCCACGCAATGTGATTTTTTTATGTATTCTCTTCTCTAACGGATTTTCTATAGATGGCGGAGGTGTGACCACGGTAGTAGAGGTAGATTGGAGCACCCATGAAGGTGATATATCCACATTTTTGCTGGGCCGGTGCTTCATGGGGATTAAAATCTGTCTTAACCATGATTTTCCTCCTTTTTTTTTTGGCTCAGTTCTTCACATGGACCCCCGGCCGGTGCGGTGGCAACGAAAGTGTTGATCCAGAGACAGGGGCTGAGGTCCATTGGTGAGCTCTCACAGGTGATCCCATTAAAATTTTCATCCACTTTTTTCTCGGTTTGCTGCTTACAACTAACTGGCCTTTTTGTATGAAAGTTTTGTTGCGCTGAGGCTTACATTCTGGATGCAGAGGAGCAGCCCATGACAAGGTGAGACAAGCTACACACCCCTTCTTTTGTTTGCGCGCATGCACATTTTTTTTTCCAAGGACGATTAAATTCGGGGTGATGTCTATGAGATTTTGAATTTTTAAGAGGAAGATGCTAGATCTTGTGGAAGAGGAGCCTAGAGTCCATTGAAATGTGAGCCGTCATCCCATTATTTTTGTGTCTGAGATTTTCAAGTTCATTAACATTTGTCTCCATAAATCTGAATTTGCAGAGTAGTTATAGTAATGATTTCATCCACAACATTTTATTTTTAGAGTAGTTCTAGTTCCATTTTTCTGTATCATCTCGCTGTCACGGTAGTTTAAGTACCATTCGGACTAGTTTTCGGAGTATCTCCAGCAACACATATATAGTATAGCAGTTCAATGAGACCCTACTTTTTTATGTCATAGTAGATACATTCAGGCTAATTTTTAGAGTAACTCCTCTCCATTCACTGCACAGCCAGTTGTTATAGCGACTCTTTTTTTATATACATTCTGTTGCTCACACAAATTTCTAGGAACATTCAAATGTGTTGTCTGATTTTTATTATAGCAACATGAGATAGTATCAGTTGACATCAGAATACAATGTGCCTGATTTGCAGTAGCCTTTTGATTAAATCAAGCTGATGAGATATGTATATGTAGGAGAATTTTATTGAAATCGTAGACATTTTAGGAGTAAAGTACTAGTAGTTTATATAACTAGTTATCTCAAATATTAGAGTCGTTTTTTTAAAAAAAATTATGGACTGAACATTTTGCTTTCAAAGTAGTATGATTTTCCATTCATACGATAGTCATGTTCTTTAACATGACCACCTCTTACATATACCTCTTACATATATGTATCTCAATACTTCTACAACCTTTTTCTTACAACTTTTTTCTTAATAGCTCTGCAGTAGATAGCTTGGCTAATTTGCTATTCATTTTAGATTAGGCACAGTAGGCATGTAGCTTAACTAGATCTAATGTTTTTCCAGTTTTGTACAAGTATATTTATTTAAGTCACTACCCCTTTCACTTATATTTTAAATTGCGTACGTGATTATCATAAGTTCCGTATGAGACTATCATAAATCGCGTACTAGATTATCATATATTGCTTATCACCTTGCATGTACGGATTTTTCTTCCAAACTGATCCCAGTAGGAATATTCAAATGGACTCTATGTACAGCCATAGCAGACACCTAGATGAACTTTCCTCTCTTTTTTTCCTCAAAATTTTTAGTGTTACCAATAGCAACATCATGTGGACTAATGTTTTTTTTTTGGGTTTTATACAAGTAGTTTGACAGTAGATAGCTTGACTAATTTTGTCTATTCATTTTAAATTGGGTAAAATAGGCATATTACTTGACTAGAACTAATATTTTTTTGAGTTTTGTACAAGCATATTTCTTTTCTTTTCAGTCACTACCCTTAATGTAATCACTGTCCTTCCGATTATATTCTAAAACTGCGTATGCGGCTATCATAAGTTGCGTATGAGACTATCATAAATTCGTATACTAGATTATCATATATTGCTTATCACTTTCCAACTATAGAATTTTCTTCCAAACTGATCCATTATGAATATTTAAATGTGCTCTATTTACAACCATAGAAGACATCTGGATGAACTTTCCTTTTTTTTCCTTAAAATTTTCAGTGTTAATAGCAACACCATGTGCCTAGTAGCTAGCAGCATCAGCACTAGCAATCTGGGTGTCACCAGTAGCAGCTATGGCATGAGGTAACAGCAATCGGAGCAAGCACCAATAGGAACACTAGCAATCTGGTGGCTCCCAATCTGCTGATCCCCTCTAGACCTATTATATTCAATTGCTGGTTGAGTGCAATCAGAGGGATTTGCATTCACAATATTTGAACTATCGAAATCAAATTCTTGGGGCAACTGATTCAAATCTATAAAAATTGTCTATACTTTACAAACCTGCACACACTAACAGTAGGGAATCATCAGTTTACATGAGAAATGGATTAAACAAACATGTTATTCACTTAAAAGCAATTTATGTCCTGAGATCATAGCATAATAATGTGTTTATGTAAGCAATTTTCCCATCAATTTAAGCAATTATCTAACCAAGCTTTTCTCTATGTACATTTTGTAGATGTCCAAAGTAGAAAAGTCAATCAGCAATGCAGGAGCAGGAGAAGACTCACAATTGTCAAGTAGAAAAGTAGATCAAGCGAATAAGTAGGCAACGTGAAGCAGATGTTCATGAATTGAGAAAACAAATCACAACAAGGTGAACTGAATCACGATTTTGTTTCTTTCATCATTCAGGTTGCGTTGGTCTGTGAGAAACCTTCAAGCTTCCTCCCCAACCGAATCACGATTTTTTTAGGGCAACCACTTCTATAGGAGTCCAGGAGGCATTTTATGTTCTGAATTTTGCGAAGTACAAAGAACAATTCCCCTTTAGTGTTCCATTCTGAATTTTGCAGTAGTGGAAGCAGTTTCAGAGATTGAATGCTTACGGTAGTCATGATCTATTAGTAGAGGTAGAGATTTGTTCCTTTCTCTTAGTATGCACCACATGGACGTTCTTTGATTACTTCCTTTCTTTTTTGTAACTACACTGCAGATGATCTTAGCATCCAACAAGAAATGCAGATTGAAGGGCGGTGTGTCCAACTGGTAAGCAAAAATATGATGTATAGCCTGTGCAAGAAAAGCAATCAAATATGACATGAAGAATGACGATTAGAAATTTTGCTTTCTATCTTTCTATGAAAGAGTGAGGAGGCCCTATCCACAACCCCTAATTTTTGTTTTATCAGCCTATTCAATCTAATTCTCGACAGAATCAGTAGCCTTTACTTTAGTGTATGTAGGTAGCATTAATGATTAGTTTGTTATTTTCTCGATCCAGACTTGCATGTGGGGGATGAAATGGAACTTTGTATTTTTTAAGGCGGATGAGTTCCTGATGTATCGATATGTCATTTTGATTTAAAATTTCAGACTTCGAAACTTGGTTTTATTACTTTGATTCTGGTTTTGGCGGGAATTTATCCCCGCATGTGCGTGTGGTTCTGGTCCCTCGGGTGTCGCACGGACCATATATAAGCTGCAGCAGCAGTTTTTCCAAAAGAAGAAAGCGGATAAAAACTAACGTTACTATTTGCCAAAAAAGGACAGCCGTAAGACTTATCTAAGTTCTGGCCGGCCGTAAGTTAGCCAGGTCCAAATTTATTAGACCTGATTCATAGTACTCGCATGGATTAAAGTTTGCATTGGGACTCCACGCAAGGCACGCACGGTAGTCTCGCGCAGTCCGCCGCGCCTAGAACCGTGCCACACTGTCCAGTGTCCACCGCTCTTGACCATTCCACCGCTTTTCCGGCCAATCTACCCCATCGATGGTCGCCGCCCGCCGCCCCACCACCCGCTCCAGCGCCGCCGCTATGCCTTCCTCCTCCACCCCCGCCGACTCCTCCTCGTCCTCCGTCCAGATCCTCGACCCCATCCCGCGCGCCCCTGACGCCACCACCGTCGATACCAGCGACAGCGACGACGACACTAGCGACTGCGACGATGCCGTCGTCAGCGGCCGAGGCGGGAGCGCGCCGTCGTGGCCCGCGGCCGAGCGCCTCGCCTCGTCCCTCCGGAGCCAGAAGGCTCTCGACGCCCTCTGCAAGAAGCACGGCGTCGACACGAGGGAGTTCGCGCCGCTCCCCGCCGGCGACCGCCGCGCGTGCTCGCCGCCTCCCCCCGGCGCCGTCTGCGTCTACGCCGACGCGCTGGAGGCCGGGATGCGCGTCCCGCTGCGCCCCTTCTTCGCCGAGTTTCTCTCCTACTTCGGCCTCGCGCCGAGCCAGCTCGCGCCCAACTGCTGGCGCGTCATGGCGGCCTTCGCGGCGCTCTGCCGCTCCGCCGGCGTGCACCCGCCGCCGATCGCCGTATTCCGGCACCTCTTCGGTCTCCGAGCGCTGAAGAATGTCAAGGGCATCTACTGTTTCGTGGGGAAGGACATCGGCGTCGCGCTCTTCACGGGCTTGCCGGATTCCATCAAGGGGTGGAAGGAGCGGTTCTTCTTCCTCAAGTCGTCGTCGTCGGCGCCGTGGCCGTGCGCCGTGCTCTGGGGCGAGCCGACCAAGAAATCCATGGCCGATCCGATGCTCACCAGCGAGGAGAAGGGCGTGTTGGAGAAGCTGCTGCGCGTGCGCGGCGCCGCCGCGATCGATGTCCGGACAGCCGCACCGAAACCGAATCCACCATCGCCTCCCCGTCCTACTACTGCTGATGCTAAAGGTAAAACGTCGAACACCTTGCTCGACTCCCGGCGGTTTCACAAAGCAAGAGGCAAATGGGTGAAATGGCGTAAAAAAAATGTCGTGTCCATGTCACTGACTCAAATGTGTGTGTGCAAGGGATGGATCCGTCAACCTATGCCATGATCCAGAAGATGCGGGCAGAGAAGGCGGCCGCGGAGGCCGCTGTGGCGCCGAAGGTGGCCGTGAGACTGAAGAGCGAGCTCGGCGAAGGCAGCGGCGACCCACCGGACTGGACGCCATCGACCGGGAAGAAGAGGAAGCTGGCTGAGGACAAGCCGCAGCACGCGCCGGACAGGCACGACGGCGACACGGTGGACTGGGAGGCAGCGCGACAGCTCCTGCAGGGCATAGTCACGCCGGCGCGGGAGCGCGCGTTCCTCGTGGCCAACCCCTTCAACGTAATCGCGTCCAGCTACGTCGCCACGCTCCAGGTTAGTTTAGTCTGATCGTCGACGTCGCGCCGCGGCGTGCGCACCGTGCACGTACGTTACGGTTACTCATGGCGTGCAATGTGTGCGTTATGCAATTGCAGGCGGCAAACTACGCGACGGCCTCGCTGGGGCACGCGCTGAAGCTGCAGGAGGAGCTGGAGAAGGCGAAGGCGGAGGTAGCCGAGGTGAAGAATGCGGCGGCAGCGGAGGTGGAGAGCGCCAAGGCGGCGGCAGTGCAGGAGTTCCTGGGTTCCGATGAGCACGCTCGCCGGCTGGCGGAGGAGGCGCTGAAAGCTTATGAGCGCGGCATGGAGGACATGAAGCGCGTCGCGATCAGGCTCCGCCCCGACATCGACCCGGCTCGGCTGGCCGTGCCCCCAGGTGGCTTCCAGTAGGGGGCCATGGCCGTCCATGGGGAATGGTCCCCGGGCTCGACGGCAGGAATTGCTGCCCCTCTTTTGGATGCACGGTGATCTGCGGTTTTGGAACCCCGTTTCGATCGGTAGCAGTTGAGCTTTGCACGCTGTTGTTGCTTTTGGCTAGATGATGAGTTTGGTGGTGAACAAGTAACCAATTCGGCGCCTCCGTACAGCTCTCTGCACTGAAGAATTCTCGTGAACAATTCAATTTGAATGATGTTACTGTACTTGATTAGATGATGAGTTTGTGGTGAACTCGCGTTGCAGAGCCAGCTATCTAAAGTGATATCTGTTGTGGCCTTGTGGGTTCGTTATGTCAGTGGCAGAGCCAGCTATCTAAAGTGAGCAATTCGCCCAGGAGTTCCAGCCAGGATTCGAAATATCATCGAAATAGAGTATTTCGATCGAGAAAGGTAAAAACAAACTGAAATTCTGTGTTTGCGTGGTCATTGACTCCTTGTGTTTTGGACTTCTGGTTGCTTATCCAACTTCAGACTTGCATAGATAGACGACGCATGATCATGCCCGTCAAGATCCAAAATACTCAACAATTAGTGTTCATTGACTTCTGGTTGTACTCCTAGAAATCTAAATAAAAATTTTGATGAAATTTCACCAAAAAATCCACTTATTTCACTGTTCTTTCTCATGAACAGTGAAACAATTCGAAATCTCAAATCCTGGTTCCCACGCAGCGTGCAGAACATACTTTCACAGCTGTGAGGGCAATCTCCCATCCATACTCTCACGCGCGCGCTACCGTGGCCTGCCGCCGTCCGGCGGCACGACGAGCTGCTCCGGGTCGAGGTGCGGGTACCGCCGCAGCGCGGCGCGCTTCATGTCCTCCATGGCGCGCTTCATGTGCTCCGTGGATCCCAGGTACTCCTTCACCACCGCCTCCCTGGCGCTCCTCGCTTCCCCCGCGCTCGCCTTCTCCGCCTCGGCCAGCCCGGTCTTCGCCTGCGCGAGCTCCCTCCGCAGCGCGTCCGCCTCGCGCTCGCTCGCCGTCAGCTTCTCCTCCAGCTCCAGCGCGTAGCCCAGCGAGAACGACACGCAGTTCGCCGCCTGCGTTCGTCGCTCACGATCACAATTCACAATGCAAGGAGCACAGTGCACAGAACGAGACATGTTTCTACCAGACGAGTTGCGCGTCTGTCTAGTACGAACCTGGAGCATTGTGATGTAGCTTGATCGGACGAGTTCCGAGGGCTTCGCCGCCGAGAACGCCCGCTCCCGCGACGGCGACACGACGCCCTGCAGCATCTGCCGCGCGGCCTCCCAGCCGGCGGTGTCGACGTCAGGCACGTGCCGTGGCTCTGGGCCATGGTCACGGGCACTGTTCCTTGATGTCTTCTGGGTGGAGAAGCCCGGCGGCGCCAGGGGACACGCGCCGGACACCGAGCCGAGAGCATGATCAAGTGGCCTGTTCGGCTCGTGGCGAGATGGCCCCTGATTCGTGGCGTCCTCCGCCAGCTTCCTCTTCTTCCCGGACAACGTCGCGTCACTGCCGGGCTCGCTCTTCACGACCACCTTCGCCTTCTCCCCCGACGCCTGCGCGGCCTTCGCCGCCCGCATACTCTTCATCATGTCGTAGACGGATGGATCCATCCCTGTCACGTATTGTCGGCAACCACTAAGGCCGTGTTTAGTTGCCGAAAAGATTTCGGTGAAAAGATTTCGGGTTTTGATTTTACCGATTTAGGAGTAGTAAATGTAGACGAAAAAAGTGAAAAGTTATATGGATAGGTTGGAAATCTCGAGACGAATCTAACGACGGTAATTAGAGGGTAATTAATTCATAATTAGTGGATGGTACTGTAGCATTACTGTTGCAAATCATGGATTAAATAGGCTCATTAGATTCGTCTCGCGATTTCCAGTCTATCTATATAACTTTTCACCTTTTTCGTCTACATTTAATACTCCATGCATCTAAGATTCTCCTTTGATGTGATGGGTGAAAAGATTTCGTTTTGCAACTAAACAAGGGCTAAGCACATTGCTTGTCACATAACACACGTCACGGGAGTCAGGGAATGCTGGAGTTTTACCTTTGGAACTAGTAGCAGTACGTGGAGAAGGCGCCGCCGCCGGCGGCTGCGACAGCGCACCGGTGATCGTTGCGGCGGCAAGATTGCTCTCGGAAAGATACGTCTTGAGATCGACCGCGGCGCCATGAGCGCGCAGCAGCTTAGCAGCCACGCTCTTCTCCTCTCCGGTGAGCATGGGCTCGGCGGTGGAGCCCTTGGACGGGTCGCCCCACGTCACGGGGCACGGCCACGGCATCGGCGACCTGAGGAAGAAGAACTCCTCCTTCCACCCCTTGAGAGAATGCGGCAACCACTTGAAGAGCGCGCCGGCGGGGCCCTTGCCCCGGAAGCAGTACCATCCCTTGAGTTTGGACTGACACAGCGAGAAGAAATGCCGGAACACGGCGAGGGACGGCGGCGTGCCGGCGGAATGCGAGAGGACGACGAAGGCGGCCATGACGCGCCACCCGTTGGGGGCGACCTGGCTAGGCGCGAGGCCGAAGTGGGCGAGGGCCTCGCAGAAGAAGACGTGGAGCGGGAGGCGCATCCCGGCCTTGAGCGCGTGAGCGTACACGCAGACGGATCCCGGCGGCGGCGGCGAGCACGCGCGGTGGTGGCCGGCGGGGAGAATCGGCCGGAACTGGTCCGGGACGCCGTACTTCCGGCACAGGGCGTCGAGGGAGTCCTGGGTCCGGAACGAGGACGCGAAGCGCTCGGCCACGTACTCGAGAGCGCGCCGCCGACGCCGCCGCTGACGGCGTCGTCGTCGGTGTCGGCGCCGTCGGGACCGGCGTCCGGGGCGCGCGCGCGGATGCGGTCGACGTGGAGGGTCGAGGAGGAGGCTCCGATGATGTAGAGGGAGGACGAGGAGGAGGAGGACGAAGGCATCGCGTGCCTGTGTCTTGGTGTGGCGCAGAACAGCAGCAGCAGGACTGAGGCAGCGGGCGGCAGAAGAGAAGACGGTGGGTGACTGATGCGTTGAAGACGGCGGGAGGCAGGAGTACTCGTGCGGACTTCCTGATCCAGTTGCCTCTTGGCCTCTTGGGAGAGCGCGCGTTCTTTGCGAGGCCCGAGACTAAAATCAAATAAATGATTTTTACAAGCGGATCTGGTAGATTTGTTACCTTATTATTTTGGTACCAGGAAAGAAAATGAAGGTACGAGTGGTGTTTTTTCTCACTGTACTCACGGTCCCACCAACCGTCAGCGTGGAGAAGTCGCGCGGGGGGTGGGGGAGCGAGCGTACGGCCCAGCCGGTGCGCTCGCCCCCAGATTTGGGATTGCGGCAGGGAAGCCCGGCGGCCCGTTGCATTGGGACTGCACGCAACGCATGCACGGCACTCTCGTCGCTCAGTAGCGTCGCGGCCTAGCTAGAGAACCGTGCCACTGTCCAATGCTCTTCCTTCCTGCAGCTTGACCGCCAACTCCAACGATGGTGCTTCTCCCTTCGTACGAGAACGCGAACCGTCCTGCCGCCCGCCGCCCCACCACCCGCTCCAGCGCCGCTACCGCTATGCCTTCGTCCTCCTCCTCGTCCGTCCAGATCCTCGACCCCACCCCCGCGCGCACGCCTGACGCCACCACCATCGACACCAGCGACAGCGACGATGGCTCCGGCGGCGGCGGCGGCGGCAGGAGCGCGCCGACGTGGCCCGCGGCGGAGCGCAAAGCCTCGTCCCTCCGGAGCCAGAAGGCCCTCGACGCCATCTGCAGGAGGCACGGCGTCGACACGAGGGAGTTCGCGCCGCTCCCCGCCGGCGACCGCCGCGCGTGCTCGCCGCCGCCCCCCGGCGCCATCTGCGTGTACGCCGACGCGCTGGAGGCCGGGATGCGCGTCCCGTTGCGGCCCTTCTTCGCCGAGGTGCTCACCCACTTCGGCCTCGCGCCCAGCCAGCTCATGCCCAACTGCTGGCGCGTCATGGCGGCCTTCGCCGCGCTCTGCCGCTCCGCCGGCGTGCACCCGCCGCCGGTCGCCGTGTTCCGGCACTTCTTCGCGCTGCGCTCGCTGATGAAGTCCAAGGGCCAGTACTTCTTCGCGTCCAAGGACACCGAGGTCTCGCTCTTCACGGGCCTGCCGGATTCCATCAAGGGGTGGAAGGAGGGGTTCTTCTTCCTCATGTCGTCGTCATCGGCGCCGTGGCCGTGCCCCGTGCTCTGGGGCGAGCCGACCAAGAAATCCATGGCTGATCCGATGCTCACCAGCGAGGAGAAGGGCATGGTGGAGAAGCTGCTGCGCGTGCGCGGCGGCGCCGCGATCGATGTCCGGACATATGTCAGCGAGGACAATTTCGCCGCTGCAACGACGATCCCTGCTGCCGCACCGAAACCACCTCCACCGTCGCCTCCCCGTCCTACTACTACTGCTGGTGCCAAAGGTATAACGTCGAACACCTTGCTCAACTCCCAGCGGATTTGCAAAGCAAACGGCTTACTGTCGTGTACTCGTGTCAATGTGTGTTTTAGGGATGGATATGGATCCATCAACCTATGCCACGACACAGAAGATGCGGGCGGAGAAGGCGGCAGCGGCGGCGCCGAAGGTGGCCGTGAAGAGCGAGCCCGGCGGCGGCGACGAGCCAGACTGGGCGCCGTCGACCGGGAAGAAGAGGAAGCTGGCTGAGGGCGACGCTTCTCCAGGGTTCCCGCCCGGCGCTGGGCGCCAGGACCGCAAGCCGCTGGTGCAGCACGCGCCGGACAGGCACGACGGCGACACGGTGGACTGGGAGGCGGCGCGGCAGCTGCTGCAGGGCATCGTCACGCCGGCGCGGGAGCGCGCGTTCCTCGTAGCCAACCCCTTCAACGTCATCGCGTCCAGCTACGTCGCCACGCTCCAGGTCTAGTCTGATCGGATCCTCCTCGACGGCGCGCGTGTGCACGCATGCTACGTTACTCATGGCGTGGCGTGGGCGTTATGGAATGCAGGCTGCGAACTACGCGTCGGCGTCGCTGGGGCACGCGCTGAAGCTGCAGGAGGAGCTGGAGAAAGCGAGGGCGGAGCTTGCCGAGGCGAAGAAGGCGGCGGAGGAGGAGGTGGAGAGCGCCAAGGCGGCTGCGGTGCAGGAGTTCCTGGGCTCCGAGGAGCACGAGCGCCGGCTGGTGGAGGAGGCGCTCAAGGGGTACGAGCGTGGCATGGAGGATATGAAGCGCGTCGCCCTCCGGCTCCGCCCTGACATCGACCCGGCTCGTCTGGCTGTTCCCCCGTGTGGCTTCCGGTAGGCGACGACGGGGGAATGTTCGCCGGCTCGACGGCAGGAATTGCTGCCCCTCCTTTTGGAATTTGGATGCACTGTTGGCATGGTGATCTATCTGCAGGTTTTGGAACCAAATGTTTTGATCGGTATAGCAGTTGGATTTTGCACGCTGTTACAGCTTTTGACTAGAAGAGTTTGGTGGTGATCTTGTGCTGCATCTAGTTGAGACTTCAGAAAAACGGAGATCTTTCGCTCTTTATCGTGTGTTCTCTGTTGTGGGCTCGTGATCTGTGTAGCAATAGCAGAGCGAGCAGCAACTCGGCCCCTCGTTTATGCTCTCTGCACTGAAGACTTCTGAAAAACATTTGAATTTTGAATGCTGTTACTGCATTTGACGAGGGGCCGGGTACGAGCGCGGCATGGAGGAACATGGAGCGCGTCGCGCTGCGGTGGTACTACCCGCACCTCGACCCGGAGCAGCTCGCCGTGCCGCCGGACGGCGGCGGACCACGGTAGCGCGCGCGTGGCGTCGGATCGAGCCGCCGGCGTGAAACTTTACGACTGTTCTTTAGGTGGTGTCAGTCAACGAAGATTTATTTGTTGGGCGGTTTTGGCGTGACGGTCGCTGATGATCCGACCCGCGATCATGCGCGCTTGGTTAGTAGATGGATGTTCAACCTTTTTGTGTATCTGGGGTTGAACATTGGCACATTGCATCAGAGGTTAGACCATATAATTTGGCTGATACTAGTGGACTTCTCTCTCGTATAAGACAACTCTTGCTTCTCGAGAAATCAAACAACTTCAAATTTATCAATTTTTTTAAAAAAATACTAACACTTATGCCTTTAAATTGATTTAATATAAAAATACATTTCATAACAAATATAATATACTTATTTTGTATAATAAATGTAAATATTAGTGTTGTTTTGTATAAATTTAGTAAAACTTGAAATTGCTCGATTTCTCAAATAGTGAGAATTGTATTTTTTAGAGGGAGCATATTTGTTTTTTTGAGACCAGAGGGGGATATTTGTTGAAGCTAACTAAATCAGCAAACTGTCAGTTCTATCGCTTTAATTCAAGGACGTGTCCGGATTTTGGAACTGGAAGCAAACGGGCCAACAACGGCCGCCCCGCGTCATCACCGAGCCAGCCCAACCGGCCAACCAACCAACCCACTCAGCCGCGCCCGCGCCGCGCCGTCGGCCGTCGCGCCGAAACACAACAGCTCACCTGTACACGCACGCGCCGGCCTGGCCCCACCGCCAATTAAACAACGGATCCCGTCCCGATCCCACCCAATAGGCAGCCACCCAGCCAGCTCGGCGTGTCGTCCGTCTCCATCTCGGCCCAGCCGAGCCCAACCTGTCCGTGCCCCCCCCCCCCCCCCTCCCCCCCTTTTCCTCCTCCTCCTCTGCCCCCGAGCCGAGTCCACACGGCAGAGGAGGCGGCCACCTGACCCGGGGGAGGAGAGGGGGGACACCAAAGCTCGGGCGCGGAGATGGCGATCCTGTACGCGCTGGTGGCCCGCGGCACGGTGGTGCTGGCGGAGCACAGCGCGGCGGCCACCAACGCCGGCGCCGTCGCGCGCCAGGTCCTCGAACGCCTCCCCGACGGCGGCGCCGACAGCCACGTCTCCTACACGCAGGACCGCTACGTCTTCCACGCCAAGCGCACCGACGGCATCACCGCGCTCTGCATGGCCGACGACGCCGCCGGGAGTAAGCCGCCTTGTCTCTCTCGTAGCATCGATCGCGCGCGAGGCTGTTTCGAAATTCGAACTCGATTGGGATTCGCCTGCGGGCTGGCTGTGGAGGGCACGTGGTCGAGTGCCATAGGCGGGCGGGGTAGCGGAGATCTGGGGCGGAGTAATTCAGGATTTTGTCGTCACGCGTGTCCATCTGGTGTGTTCACTAGCAGTAGCAAGGGTGACCTCAGGGGATTGGTAGATCGGGACAAACTGACGAGTTGCGATTGGACTCAGTTCAGCTATTGCCAGCCAAATGGCGTCTGAGAATGGATGGGCTGGGGGCACAGTTTCAGCTCTTTTTGGGGAGTTCTTTGGGTTGGCTGCTCCAGTTTTGCTTTGTACCTGTTGACTTTTGGGGATCAGACTCATTCGTCGTTGCAGAAAGTGCTAGTTAGTACTACTAGTAGTTCTAATTATAGCTGGGTCTTGGCTCTGAATACATTTAAACCGCACTGTTGTTTTTGTTGGTTAAATTAAGAGCGATCTGGTCTAGTCGTTATGTTTGAATGCCATCTTACACCATCGACTCTACGCCTTGCAATATGACGTTCAATGTCTGATTTGTACTACTAGCCGCATCTTTTGCATCAGCTGTCCACATGAATTTTGTCTCTGTTGCGAAATGCTTAACGATGGCTTATTAATGTTTTTTTCCTTCTGCCACAGGACGGATTCCCTTTGCATTTTTGGAAGATATTCATGGGAGATTTGTAAAGACATATGGCCGTGCTGCTCTGACAGCGCTTGCATACGCGATGAACGATGAATTCTCAAGGGTCCTTAGCCAACAAATGGAGTACTATTCAAATGACCCTAATGCCGATAGAATAAATCGCATGAGAGGTGAAATCAATCAGGTAATGTGCCCTTTTTTTCAGTTGTTTTGTTTATGAACTTATGATGACTGTCATATATTGAAGAAAACATATTCTGAAGACTAAGATGAATGTGTGTCGTGATGCTGTTATTATAAACTAGAAGTGAAATGCTGGTTCATAAAGTGCTTGAGCTACCACCTTTGTGAAACTGCTTGTTGTTTCCAGATACTTGTTTTAAATCAAACCATAAAAAGATTTCCTGTTTATCAACATGTTGCCAAGAAAGGCTCTAACAGTTCACAAAGTGTATTTACTGCTCATTATTTTTTTTCAGGTCCGTAGTGTTATGATTGATAACATTGACAAGGTCCTTGAAAGGGGTGACCGGTTGGAGCTGCTGGTTGACAAGACCGCAAATATGCAAGGAAATACCGTTCGATTCAAAAGACAAGCTCGGCGCTTCAGAAACACTGTTTGGTGGAGAAATGTCAAACTTACGTATGTGATATTCTGACTAATTACAAATACTACGCTATCATAATCTTGCATGCTGATTTTTCCTTTCTTTTTTGCCTCATGAATGCCATATGTGGTTCTGATTCATGAGCTTCCCACTAAAATTTTGCACCTTCCATGGACTAGTTTATCGTGCTTCTTAGTGTCTACTCAGCCGTAATTCTGTTAAAAGATAATCCACTAAGCAGTTCCCAGTAAGATCTATAATGCAGTAGATTTGACTGCAGGATAGCGGCATTATATTGTGTTGTGTTCAACAAATAGTAACCACATTTAAGGCATTACTTTGTGTTTTCATTTGTTTTCAAATGGTCGCATCCATTGTTCGATCTGTCCATAGTTGTATGAGCAACAGAGATTCACACATAAGATACTTCTGGCTCAAAGCAAACAGAAGAAATTACATCAATGGTGTTGATAAAAGGTAGAATAAAAGAAAGTTGTTTTCTCTAATTGATAAGATGCTGCATGATTAAAAAAGTGGATACACTAGTTGCATGAAAATTTAACTTGCACTTTGGGGCCTGTTGTTGGTCGTATGCTTTAATCAATTCTTAACTCTTAGTGTGGGATGCATGTAGCCATGTACTTGATGACATTCAACCCTTTTTTGTTGTGGCAAGCAACACTCTGCATAACCTTCCACTTTTGAACAATGATTATATGTGAAAGTGTTAGACTCATGATGCTGTGATGTTTCCTTGACTGGCTGTTTGAGCTTTTCCCCTGCAATAAACGTGTTCTGTCTCTGTTCCTGCAGGGCTGCGTTGATACTTCTCCTTCTGGTAATAATATACGTCGTGCTTGTCTTCGTGTGCCATGGTTTCACCCTACCAACTTGTATACGGTAGGGGTCCTGTGGCGTGCCAGTTTGTGTGATCATGTCTGCATTCCTCAGCTATTGTTGCGATTGGTTTTGGTGTAGAGAAAAGCTACAGATTATGCTGTAATTGTGATGCCGTTGATTGTGAAAAACTCAAATTAAAGATGTAAACTTCGCATAAGGCTGCATCTTGCCGGGGTCTTGCTGCGGCGTAGTTTGCGTGCTTGGGTTGTGTTTCTTTGAGGCTATTCTTGTGTCTGTACATGAATTCAACTACAGTACGTACTTGTGTCTATAATATGACTATGCTAAAAATCTAATGTAAGATACTTGAATTGGACAAGATGGAGCTTTCATGAATTTTTTTCTGGTAGTGGTAGTAGTCCCAGATCAGTGTGCCATGTCGTATAATTATTTTACCTCGCATGTAGAATTGTAGACTAGAAGTCTAGAACGCTGGATGAAAGGAAGCTTGCCATCTTTGGTCATGGTCACTCGTTATGTGGCACGATCTGAAGGTTCTCGTTATGCTGACAAGGAGTGTCAACCTCAATCTGTCAAATCTGTTGGATACGCCATACGCGTGCCACTTGTACAGTTAAACGTAGCTGTCAAACCTTTGGTCAACAGGGCGCAAATGGCCCAGCGAAGCGGAGACAGCCGATGCCTTGAACAACCACCGCGTGTTCCAGAGTCTCAAACAGCCGCGCGAGCCCTTCCGGCGCGCAGCCCCCCGGCTGCCTTGCCGCTCGTCCCCTTTTCAGAGTGAACTGCTGATCCCCAGCCCCACCCCAGACCCCACGTTGCCACGGCGCGGCGCACATGCCGTGGCATGGCCGGCAAGAGCTCCCAGCCAAACTCATCAACCGGCAGCCGGCACTACTATAAGCCGGCTCCTTTGCTCTGACCAGGCGCCCGCAGGCACGAGTCGACCGGCAGCCCGAGGACCAGGCACGAGTCGACCGGCAGCCCGAGTATGGACATTGGAGCATCATGGGCTGCCAATCGACAACAGGACCCAGACAAGGAGACCACTGATGGCACCATCCTTCCCATCAGGCATCAGCATGGTCTATTCCAAGTCCAAACATAGCAATAGGGGCAATCAAGCAGCAGCAGAGAGTCATTTCCACATTTCACACACATACACATAACACATCTACGAGATAGCTCGGTTTTCACCGCCTGCAGTACAAACATAGGTCCGGAAACACACAGCTCAGGTTCACGACACTACTTGGTTCTTACAACTTCCCGTGGTTCGAATTTACGCTCTGCTAAGGATAATAACAGAGAGAAAGGGCCTAGTAACAACATTCTAACAACAGAGGGCAGTTCAATTCTTGATTCCAATGCTCCTGGTGGATAAACTCCTCTCGAGCCGTGCATGCAGAGCGACAGTCACAGCTGTTCCATGGCTTCCCCAGGATCATGCTGAAGTATGGGCGGCTCCACGTACGACTCCAATCCGTTGGTGTTGTGGTCTGCATTTTCAGTACTGAACGCAGAGGTGCTGAGAGTCTCGGCAGATCCATTCGAAGAGTCATTGATGAAACCTGTCCTGGACTCCGAGTTAATTCCCAGAAGATCAGCAACCAGATGGCCAGGTGGTCTACCAACTGACACCCCACTCTTGCTTTCACAGCCTTCGGATAAGACCGTAAAGGAGTCCAAGGAGTTTGAGTTGCCTTGGAAGTTTTGGTATTGCTCTTCTTTTAGCAGCATGGCTTTGCTGCATTCCTGGTCATCAGTAGGTGCGCACCTGCAACTGCCGTCGGATGAGGAAGCATAAGCAGTGTTTGTATGATCTTTAGAATCGGTCACCAAATGAGTCTCATCATCTTTATGACCGAAAGATTTCTTGTCTTCACTATCTTGATCCCCGGCACTTGTGTCCACAGTGGAATATTCCAGAATGGATGAAGTATCACCACAACAGCTGCGGAGATGTTCGACCTGAGGGAGCATAACGGTATCTTGACGACCAGTAGACAGATGCTCCGAAGTTTCATCCAATAAGATAGTCCTTTTTGCATTGTCTCCATGGAACACTGGGAAGTTACTAAGAGGCCCACAGCCTTCAAGAACTGGTGCAGCATCACTAGGGACTACTTCATGACAGCTTTTAACAAGATGGCATACCTCTTCCATATAACCAGAACCCAAACTTGTAACCTTGTTTCCACAGTCCGCATGGAACTTGGGAAACATCACTTTAGATATTTCTGGAACCAACGAATCATCATGAACTACCTCAGAACAGCTCTGAATATCTGCAGTTTGTTTCTGCAGCATGGGCATTTCAGTTTCCAGATGACACGAGGTAACAAGCCTATCACTCCCATCAGAAGCCAAACTCCTCTTGTTTTCACAATCTTCATCGTGGTTGGGCAAGATATCCATGGTTTCAAAGTTTCCCAGGACCAGTATTTTATCACCATTAACCACTCTGTGGGAGCTCCTAGTGCTTTGGGTTTCTTTCTGTTGGAGGGATGTTTCGGCTCCCAAATGATCAGCAGCCACATGGCTCTCTGTTTCGTCTTTCAGCAAAGTCTTCCTATCCCCAAAACTGTGCTTGCCCAACATGGTTTTAGAACTTTCAAGAATCAGTGATGAATCACATGCGGTTTCTTGAACGTATTCAAAGGAGCCTTGAAAGCTTTGTTGTTGGTCATCTTGCAGGAGCACCTTGGTTTCAAGTAACTGAGCATGTGCATCCTTACATGACAAAACAATGCTCTTCTCTTTAAAGTTTTCATCAGATATTGCAAGCATATCCAAAGTTTCAGTGCCTTTAGGAACCAATGCAGTGTCACTTGGACATTCTTGAAGGAAGGATGCTGTTGCTTGCCTCTTCTTCCGTCCTGTTGCATCAACATCCTCACTGTAAAAATCCTGATCCCCTCCTTCAACATATGAATCATTAGCACGCTGCTTAAAATTCATGTAAGAGGTTCTCATGTCTTCTTTGCTGTCATGTTCTCCAGCAAACACTGCAGGCATGTTTAGTTCATTGTCACATGAATCAATCAACTTTGAGCAAGCTTTAGGAACACATGACTTTTTGTAACTGTCATATCTGGCAGGTTGTTTGTTTGATACATCCCATTTATTTCCATCCTCACAAAGAAACGGCTCTAGGCACGTCTGAATTTCACTCTGCTTCCCCCAAGAATACTTGGTGGATCTTCTCCAGACAAATGAGTGATTAGATGCTGGAACTCTGGTCAGCTTATTACCTGAAGGCATATCCAGCATTCCACCATTATGACATGGTGGCTTGCTACGCTGTGCTTTCCTCTGTTTTTTCTTCTGAGGAAGGGGATTGAAAGACTGAGCACTCCTTGGTGGAAATGCTTCGGTCTTGGACCTTTTTCCTTTGCTATAAGCTTTATGTGTTTTAACTAACCGAGAAAACACACTTGTTCGCCCTTCACTGTCAGAGCGGAGCTTTGAATTTAAAACAGGCGGATAGCATCCTTCTTTCTTCCTAACACAAACTTGGTGGAAAGTAGTATGGTCTTCACAGTCACTGCTACCTTCAGATTCAGAAGAGTGGCTCTCATCTTTTAGCAATCCAAATAGATCATCAACACCTTCTAAATTATCTTCCTCCTGCGGAAGTGGTATATAGTCATCAGTAGATTGGTCATGCATTGCTTCTTGGTTGCTAGGCATGGTGAAAGTAGCTATATCTGCTCCAGTGTGCCGGGGAGATTGTGAGCTCTTGGACTTGGTCACATCAGATATGTCTGATTGCAGTCCTCTGTGCACTAATGACACAGAGTCAATCAATTTGTCACCCAGAGTGGAGGAGGAACATGTTTGACAGTGGCTTCTGAATGAACCACACGAACTGCTGTTTGAACTGGACTGCACATCAGTTACTTTAACCAGAGAAGTTTCAGGCTCCCTAGGGCGATCATCTTTCAATCTTGGATTCTGACAAAGCTGCAACCTGTTCCGTGAAGAAAACAAGTGAAGAAGCTTTGCAACCTGTATAACATTAGAACCTCGAGGTCAGTAGCTAAGCATATTGACAGAACATGAGAAGACTGTGGAGCAGACCTGTTGATGTGACAAAGCATAACTAAACTTGTTTCTTATGGAATAATTCCGGACAACATCTCGAAATTCACCTTCCATCAAAGGCTTGCAAAACCAAATCCTCTTGAAACGTATCTGGATTCAGTGAAAAACAAGAATAGAATTGTTATGACTCATATAATATCTCAGAAAGAGCAGTATGAGATTTAGTGGGAATATTGTTCCATGAGAAAGCTATGAAATTAGTTTGAAAACATAAAATAGAGGGAAACATGTGTTTCGTGAGGGCTATTATAACTCCATTGAAAAATTACATGGAAGCACTGGAGTAGATGACATAAAACAATAATTAGCAAGTCTCAAAAGTATTCATGCCTGAGAAGGATACCGCCTTCCTGATGAGACATATGCATCAGGAATAATGTCCACAGCTCCATCTGAAGTTGCTTGAAAAACCCCATGAAGCTTACACTGCTCAATATTATATAAGAATAAAGTTGTGCCAGCTTTAACTTTCTCTACGAAATCAGCACAGTGAGGAGCGAGGCCAAATATTTTCTTGTCAAAGCTCTCCTTCCTGGTCATAAGGCTGCACAGAAAAATTGCACCACCAAAGGCGGAACATTCCTTACTCTGCGCCTTCACCATTCCAAAATTCACTGGATCCTTGGTAACATGTAGATTGGCAATGAAAAGGGTAAGCAAATCAACAACTAAAACTGAAAAACAAGATGAAAACAGAACACATGCTTCCTTGGCCGCTGCAGGTATTTCATGGAAAGATTCACAATCAATACATAAACAACAAAGGGGTGATACAAAGTCAATCATGTTCTGGAGTTCTTTTGTCTGCTTCTTAAGCAAGCAGCACGGCGTAAGCACAACGTACATTTCATATACGAAATGATTTAGAGATCCTGGTAAAGTCTCTGTGTACTACATTCACAACAATTAATTCAAACATATAACTCCAGTTGAAGATAAGACAATTTCCCAGTTAAAAGTAGCTATGCGCTGTTGTATATATGAATGAGGATATGTATATCAAGAAATACCCAGCACAAACAAGACAAAGGAGAACGTTCAATTAACGATTGCATAGATCCGCTTTCCATTTTTTACTTAGGGCCCGTTTGTTTGGTGGGAATTTGAAGGAATTGGAATCGAGTAATAAATTGTACTGTATAGCTTGGAATTTGACATTCCACAACTTTCCTAAGCTCACAAATAAACCTATCCCAAATTCATAGGGTGTGAGATGGAAATGAATTCCATAGGGTGGGAGATAAAAAGATAGGCTTACTCATTAGGTGAGAGATATATACACATATGAATACCAATTCTTCCAAATTCCCACCAAACAAACGGGGCCTTAGAGATTTTAAAACAGAAAAACTGCACGAAAAAACTAAAAAAACCCCATAAATATGCACAAAATTGGGCTTTCCTTTGCTGTTTGGGTCCATAGTTTTACACAAGGGGAGCAACTCGACCTACATTCAAAGGAATCGCAATTCCTAGAGAACTGCTAACAGTCCAAATGGAGCTGTGATTAACAAGGGGCGGGTTTTAGCGGTAGTAAACGAGGGTTTAGTTGAATCCCCAACATTTCCGCAGAAAAAAACTTTACCCGCACCAAGGGTTCCCAGTCCTCTGACTGGAATCGGGACCGATCGATCCCGCGCGCGCTGATGAAGCAGAAAAGCCTATCGAACCGGACCAGAACCATGGATAGATGGATGGACGATCAGAGCAGCCACCCCATCATGCAGCGAAATATTCGGCTACTAACTGATTGATTGTCGAAAGCTTCGGGTTTCGCCTCTCCGCGCAGCAAAAATAACTCACAGAAAAAAGGAACTTCCCCCAAAATTCATCCGAGCAGGTTAGGGTTCCTTACCGCAAAGTACCAACGGAAGGAATCGATCAATGTGGTTGCCGGATGTGTCCGCCGTTCCCGCGCCAACCCAGTACAGCAGAGGGCGCGGGAGGAGGCGGACGACGACAACTACTGCGAGCGCAGGGTCGCCCGAGCCCCGAGGTGGCCGGCTTGCTTCGGCGGCGTGGGGGCGGGTTCGGCGGCGGAGTAGGGGAACTGGGGCAGAAGCAAAAGCAGAAGAGAGGACACTGTGGCGTGGCCGTTGGGGCGTGAGCGAGTGTCTCGAGGTCTTGTGCTGGGCCGGCTATACCTTTTTCTCCCCCGGTGTCCGGCCCATCAATAATTATGCCTGAACAAATGTTTTTTTCCTAGTTTGTAAATCATCGGCAATGTTTTTTTAGATAATGGAACAAAAGGTCCTGGCCTCTACACCATCAAGGATGGTGTACGCAGCGGTAATCATCGGCAATGTAAAAGTTCATATTAATCGGAGGCCTTTTTCTCAAAGAAGTAGCTTGTAAATAAATACTCCCTCTGTCCTAGAAAGCTTTCTTGTTTGGGGTGCGTGCCCATGAAAGTAGTTCATGTTTGACCAAATTTCTAGTGAATTGTATTAATATTTATGACTCTAAATAAATTTGTTAAAAAACTACATTTAAAAATGAATCTAATGATATGTATTTCATATCATAAATATTTATAATTTTTTATTTATAATTGGTCAAACTTAAGATTCTGGAATTTTTGAGGAAACGAGAAATGCATTCTTTCTGGGACGGAGGGAGTACTACCTTTCATTATTTCTCCGGTGCTAGTGTACAGAGGGATCTTTGTTGAAATAACTATGGCACTGTCAGTAAGTTCTGCCACAGATTATCTTGCATGGAGGCAACGTCAATATGTTCTCCACTAACTAGTGGATGTACACCACATCTCAACACGAAAAGTCGAAAACGTTAATATCTGAGCATCACAAGCCTGCCATACATCACATCGATATCCATGTCTGGATGTCAACACAAGAACAAAGGAGAGTAAAGCAACAATCAATTTCACTGAAAAGAATATTCCAGGAAACAATATGAAAATAAAATTCATGTAGGAAATAGCATCTTATCAGGAGAGTGACCATAAAATCTTAGCCAACCATTAGTTAGAAGCATACTAAGATCTCCTTACAGAATTATAACTCCCAGCACCAAATTCAGGCCCTGAATTCAATCAACTGAAAGATAACAATGCGATAGCTGATATAGTCTATTTACAGCAGCTCGAGCATTGCGAGGCAAAAGCGCATTGGATCCTAAGATATACTACTCAGGGTTATCTCCAGAATACTACTCATAGGGTTACATCCAAAAATTCCACCGAGGCAAAAAGCGTCAGTACAGCATAAACTGTTGTCATCAGCTCCTATTATCGCTACCTGGTCATTGTTGGACTACAAAGTGCCGTCACTTCTACCCTCATTCCTCATCTGTGACAAGTGTGGATGTCAACTTGATACCTGATTGAGTCACCTGCAAATCGCTATTCTTGGCGCGGCTCTGGGCATGCTGATTCCTAAGTCGTTCTGCAAAGGACGGTCTCATCATCTTACTCATCTTTGTGGAAGCATCTCTCTCCTTGTTCTGAATGTCTCGGGGCGAAAAGCCAATATGTTCTTTCCTTTCTTTCAGAACTGCTTCTCTGTTATGTTGTAGTTCAGCAAGTGCAGGCTTGCGAGATGCTTTATCAGAAGTAACAGAAATCCCATTGCCACCAAAGCTAAATGATACTTTTTTTGCCATACTGCAAGCTCTCATTGGGGATAATACATCTGAGCGTTCACCAAGCTGGACGATTGCCTTTCGTTTGCACTCCTTGGCCTGCAACTTTGATTTGCTCTCTTTCATAATGTGTGCAAATACACTGTTCTGACCAGTTTCACTTTCAGAAATGAACTTTTGGTTCAACACAGGTGAACAGCACCTGTCATCCTCATTGTGTTTTCCATTAAATGATTTGGGAACTTCATTTCCATAGCTGATGTTACTCTCCATGGTTGAATGGAAGCTTACAGTCCCCATCAAAGTTGACTGATTTGCATCACTGTCAGAGTTACAATCATCTAGCTCGAGTGGTATATAATCAGCATCATCTGTCTTGCTTTTTTCTAAGATATCTGGTGTCTTGAAGACCACAGGCTTATGCCAAGAGTGTAGAGGAGACTCATGTTTACGAGCATGATGCTTGCCATTGTGTTTGGCATACAAGAAGGGTCTATGTGGTAAAGAGATCCGGTTGTTGCAGAACATGGAAGATGAATGATTAAAGGAGGCATTGCTATCAGTGTGCAAACCAAATTGTCGACCAGTACGAGCCAGAGAGATTTTGTAATCCCGTAAAACTCTTGATTTTGGTTTTTGGTAGGGCTGAAGCCTGATCATTCTTGAAGAAAATAAGTCCACAAGATCCAAAACCTGTACACAAGAAAATCCACAAATCAGTAGCAACTAGCAAGGAGGTTCCAGTTAAGGACAACAGCTGAATCATATCACAAATTAGAAACAGCAGACCTGCAGGTATGATATACCAAAGAAAGACATTTGAGGGTGGAGACAATTTCCTTTGATGGCATCAGAAAATTCTGCTTCAGTTAGGGGCTTACAAAACCACACTCTTCTGAAAAGAACCTGAATTTCATAGAGCAGGTATGAAAAATAGAAGAACCTTTATCAGCATGTTCGCCGATGATAAAACAAAACAAAGCACCACAAAAGATAATGAAATCACAGAAAAGATTCATAGGAAGCAATGAACAATTGGACTTGCCAATGAACATGGATTAGTAGACTGGTAAAACCATGAGAAGAAACCAAAAGCAAAAGCATACTTACCTGAGCTGGTCGAAACTTGCACAATGAAGCACATGAATCTGGAAGAATATTCAGTGCTCCATCTGACGTTGCCTCAAACACTCCATAGAGTTTTCTCTCCTCATGCTCAAATAGAAAGAGAAGCATACCAGCTCTGATCTTGTTTATAAAAGTTGCAGCATAACCAGGAAGGGCAAAATGTTTCTGTTCGAAGAACTGCCGCTTAGTCTCATGATTGCAGATGATAATTGCACCACCATATACTTCAGGTTTGTTAGAGATCTCCAATTTGCGGTGCTGCGGGTTCCTTGAAAACGAAATAAAAGACAATAACAGTTCATAAACACACATTCAGAGATGAAGCGCGTTTGACAAACGCATCCACATGCTAATAATGGGACTGCTGTATATTACAGATTTGTCGAAGGTATTTGATTTCTGTGTTGCAGATTCCACTAAAACGGCAGAAAAGATAATGGTATCCAAAGAATACATGCTATAGCTAACTTTTGAAGACTTTGCAGCAACAAAACTCACATTTATTCTAGAATTTTCAATCAGGCTAACAATGATCAAGATCTAAACCCAACAGCGACAGATCTAAACCCAACAGCGACAAACTAACAACAGAAAAGCACAAGGTTGCTGAAACCAAAAATTGGTTAGCTTTCTCCTATTGCTAGACACATACAAGTAACTCAACAGTGCTAACAGAGCAAGCATAGACTAGTAATTTTCTAAGAAAGAAATCATGAACACTGAACAGCAAACATGAATCTATGAGAGCAATGGGAAACCTGCTATATTATACCTCCTGTAGCAGTAGAGCTGGAACTAAACATCCAGATCAAGAATTATGAATTCCCGATAACAACATCAAAATATTCTACATGTAGTATTATCCTGGTAACAACAGCAAAATTATACAAAATCAAACATGCACCTAAAACAAGTTTGTTTTTTCAGAACTTGTAACATCTCTAGCCTCTACGGCGAGTACATGCATTTCCATCCTACAGCCCATTGGCACAGTTCGCAAAAACGCATACCAATCCACCATAGGACAATGTACATAAACAATCGTCATAAACTGATAAACCGCAACAGGACGAATTAAGAAACAGTAAACCAAGAACAGACACAACTACACGAATCGCCGAGAAACCTAACTAAGCACGCGCAAGAACGCGTCAGATCGACGCAAAAAACCGAAGAGAAGGCGGGGGCGAGGCAAATACAGGGCTCCTTACCAAGGGCGGCTATGAAACTGAAACCCTCCTCTCCCACCCCTACCTCCCCTCCCGCTCACGCCTCCGCCTCTCGGCCTCCAGAACGGGCGATGCCCCGCTGCGACGGGCTGCCTCTGGTGCCCCTGCATCCTCCCCTTCCGACCGATCTCTCCTCCATCCTCCCAATTGTACCCTTCTCCCCGGCCCCCGTCCGCCACCTCCGCCTCCTCCACTAGCGCGCCTCCCCTCCAGACTTTCCCCTTGTCTCTGGCCTCCTCCACCTCCATCTTCCGGATGCGCCCAGCCGCATCCCGCTCCTTCCGCCGCCACTCCTCCGCCGCCGCCGAATCCGACTCCATCGCCGTCTCCTCCGGCACGTGTTGCATTTGGCCGGGTGCGCGCGTGTTAAAGCAAAGCGAGCCGCTTTGCGGAGTGGTGATTTCGGGAAGAGAGTGCGCGTCTTCGGCAAGAAGAATGATTAGTTAACTGGGCCGATTTAATGATAACGAGCTTACATTACGGCCCACTAAACTGGGCCGAAACATCTTCATTTTATAGGCCAAGTGCCCATGGACAGCTATCGCTCTTTTTTTTTCTTGACTCTTCTGTTTTGAATTTCTATAAATGTTCCTATACAAGAAACTGATTCTCAAAAAAAAAAAAAAAACTTAAAAAGATGGAACGCTCATTCATACTTGCATGGGTACTCAAAAAAAAAAAAAAAATCACACTTGCATGATAAACGACACGACATTTAACACAGAATCTCCATTTTCCTTCTTGGAACTGATAAATTTAGCTCCAGGTTGGAACGCAATGATTTTCTGAGTGGCTGGTGCTCATCCTGTCATCCAACATCCATCCAACCTCACACTGCATTCAGTTACTCATCCAGCAGAATGTTGTAGGCTGTTGAGTTCAGTAGTATTCATCAATCTGTATGGGTAACATTTACAGGTATGGAGGATTACAGATGATGGAAAAAGAACAGAAGTCTTCTTCTTCTTCTTTTAAAAAAAGAAGGAACAGAACAGAAGTCTTGATTTAGCTCTAGATATACAGAGAACTTTCTAGCTGATTTAGTCATCAATAACATCCAACTCATCGCATATGGTGCCTGAAAGAGCGGGATAAAGTTCAGTGCATCAAGTAATTTGAGTATGCTCCAAGCTGGAAAGGATGGTCTCACCTCAGTGTTTCTTTTGTCCCTCGACGAACTTTACAGCGGATGGTTGGGAGACCAAGGCGCTGGTGTGCCTCGTAGCGGTGGCATCCAGAAAAGCCTGAAGATCATACAGGAGCATATTCAGCACAAGGGAAATGTATATAGATCTTGAAGTGATGAGAGGGGGAGTGACCAATCGGGTCTAGAGTCTGGACTACGTACCATAGTAGACCCCATCAACCTCTAGCACATCAATCTGCAGTAGTCAAGAAATTGAGCCAAGTAAGAATCATAGCGAAGCAAACCAACAACATCGGAAATCCAATGCTTGCAGTGCACGAGAAAGTGTCCTCTGGCACATATAGATGATCAGGAAGCCCTTTGGAACGTAACATGATCCCATAAGTGAAATAAAATTCTGAGTAAACTATGTGCTCTTAGGCTGGCCGAAGAAAAAGCTAGGAAGACAGTGTATATATATCCCTGCTTGATTTATCAGCTTGAATAAGCAAGCATGGATACAGCTGTTAAGCAAATTAGACTCACCAAGAAAGAAAAAAAAACTGAAAATGAAGCTCCAAATCAGTCAAATGAAATTCTTACTCATATATGTTTAGCAATCAGCATTTTATTAAACAACACTCAACACTTTGTTAAATGTAGATTCTGTGCGTTTGTGAATCCTCATAAAGTCATCACTCATCAGTACTACTGCTGTGAAATTTAACTCTTAGATAGTTAGGTTAGGCATGATCCAATTGAACTTTTACTAGTTCAAAGAGCATCATAGGTAGACTAACATCTAATGTACCCCTGCTAGAAAATACAGCAACATGCTCCAGTATGTGGATCAACTGCAGGACACATATGTCTACTGATCCTAGTAAAGCTCAATATAATCAAACTGACATTTTTCTGCTCTTTGTGAGTTTAACAGAAGTTTTAATAAGATCAGAGCATAAATTTTCATCATCAATAATGCACTCTTTTTACCATGTCTGCCTTTTCTTCAGATAACTGTGACGAAAAATAAACGGACACAGCTCTGATTGGATCATGAGGAACAAATTGCCATACTTCTCAGATGTTCTATCTAAAGTTGTAAACAAAACAAGATAACATTTTTGAAAGAAAAAAAATACTTCCACACATATTCAAGAGAACAGCAACAACTTTGGGATAAAACTTCTGCTTTGCTTTGAATATCAGTAAGGTGGAACAGGTATATGCATTAGCTCAGAGTTGAGTTATCATTGATTAATATGCACTGAGTTTCCAATAAGAGTGATGGTGATTGAATCTTATAGAATCCTATCTAAAAAGATCACGACTCATCAATAACTGTACTTGTGGATGAAGTAATATGAAAGAAAAATAGACATCGATACCCACAGGTACTTGGAGGCCGATGACACGGATACTGTCCATGAGCTCTTGCACCTTGACTGGATCATTGGCACGTGTTCGCATCAGTGGCCTTCGGATCTTGTCCAGTGGAATATCCATGATCACAGGGCCCTTCTTCTCTGAGTCATTTGTCAGGGATGGAACTGCTGCACCTGCATTGCAGTTGATTTATACATTCAGCCACATGAACTCACCAGTAATCATTTCCCACACAAGAAAAGATGCTGATTTGGAGATTTACACACCACAGGTCAACGAATGTTGGCATGCTGAAACTGACAGTTTCCGAGATACCTGTTCAGCTTCATAATCTCAAATTCTACATATTCATGAAAGGATGAGACTCATCCCCAAATGTGGATATCTAAATTTCTTTATAGCTACTTCAGTATCAGGTAGTATGAATTTTCTGGCAATACTAAACTGAACTTCTACCCGAAAAAAAACTGAACTTCCAGTGATTTGGAATTGGAGTATGAAGTCAAGAACCCAATAATTTATTTTCTTGAAACAACAAACTTGGGCACGACTGCACACCCTAGAGACTACATCGGGTTCAGTAACACTGGGATCAACCCTCACATACAGTGTTTGACCAAGACTCAACTCTCCGCATCAGTTCTTCAGCTCAAGAGAGACCAACTTCTTGGGCTCTCAAGCCAGACACCAGAACTCAAAATTACGAACCTATTGCAATACGAGGAGGGAGGGATCGAAGGAGGGGGTCAGGTCAGGTACCGTTGGAGGCGGAGGCGGAAACGGAGAGTGCCAGATTCCTGCTCCTCCTCCAGCTCGCGCCCCGTCCCCTTCCCCGGATGAAGGAGGCGTGTGGGAGCGCGCGGCGGTGGAGGAGGACGCCGGGGGCCATCGCCAAATCCAGGCTCGAACTCGACGCCATGGCTTGCGCAGTTGCGCTGCGGTTTCTTGCCGGCCTCCCGAGAGACCGTGTAACGTGTTGGAGTGTCGCGTCGAATGTGTGCCACAAGTGTTCCTGGGCCAGGTGTTGGGCAAATCGGGCCGACCAGCGAAGGCCTCTTTAATTCAGACTATTATCAAAGGCCCATTTTCTTTTTAGAAAAGGAAAAAGTCTGCTCCATAACCCTCATCTATCGACGTAGTCCGAGTTTCAACCCCCAACCGCAAAACCAGGTGTTCGACGTCCGCGAACTATTCAAACCGTCCATATTACAACCCTCGGTGGTTTCAATACCTGTTTTCGCATACGTGACGCCAGTCAGCTAGTCCGACGTGGAGTCAGGGTCCAAACCAGCGAGTCAATTAAAGAGGACTGGACCTGTCTCCTCCATTCTCCATTCCGTCGTCTCCCCCAACGGGATCCTCTTCTCCTCTTCCCTTTGCGAAACCCTAGCCCTCTATGGCGAGCTCGAGTACGTCGAGAGGTTCGTGGAGCGACGAGTACGGGAGTCAGAGATCTCCTATCCCGTACAGGATTGGGCCCAACCACCCGTCTTAGTGCCATTGCGGGCGGAAGGCAGCACTATGGATCTCATGGAGTGATGACCACCCAGGCCGTCGGTACCTGAAGTGCTATCGTGCTCGGGTGAGTGAAATTTGGTGTTTGGTGACGGGGATTTGTTGATTTGCTGTTGGATTTATGCAATGGGGCTTGATTTCCGGTTGGTTTTTGAACTGCAGGAGGGGGGTTGCCGTCTACTCCGTTGGTATGATGGCCCGTGTGACCCTTTTGTGCGGACCCTTCTGGTTGATTTGCGTGATGTTGTCTGGGCCTTGAAGAGTGAAAGGACGCAGTTGAGGAGTGCTCTTGCCGATGCAGTGATGAAGCTCGAGCAACAGAAGAAAGAAACTGCAGATGCCTTGATGCAGCTTGAGCAGAACAACAGGGAGGCACTTGCGCTTCAGGTGGAGAAGGTTCAGAAGCCAGAGAAGGGCATGCGTCTACTACAAGTCATAAATAATTCCTAAAGCTAACTGCTACAACATTGGATCAAGATCTTCATTCGATCCAAGAAAAAAAAAACGCATCAGATCAAAGGAACAGCTTGCCGATTGCTCTAACCTTGCTGCAGATCCGTCGTGCTGCTAGCTCTTGGGCTCGCCCCCGTCGGGGGAAACGAACGGGAACAGAGGTCCGCCGGTCCGTCGCCGTCGAGGCCTCGAGGGAGACGACGGAATGGAGAGAGGCAGCTGGGTTTGGTCCGGTCCTCTTTAATTGACTCGCTGACTTGGACCCGACTCCATGTCGGACGAGCTAACTGGTGCCACGTATGCAAAAACAGGTATCGAAACCACCGAGGGTTGTAATATGGACGGTTTGAATAGTTCGCGGGCGTCGAACACCTGGTTTTGCGGTTGGGGGTTGAAACTCGGACTACGTCGATAGATGAGGGTTATGGAGCAGACTTTTTCAGTCTGCTATGGTCACGTACTCCTGTAGATAACCTTCGTGCTATGTGTCACCAATACTTTCCTACCAAGTGTCATTCTTGTTCTTTCATGCCTGGCAAACAAAAATTCCAGTCACGTGGTCAATACCTTTTCTACAGATATAAGAGTAGTTTTTTGATGAGGGACATATGATCCTATCTGGTTGATAAAATGAGAAATGTGTGATTATTTAATTAGAATTTCACTCATAGTTTTTCTTAGTGATGGCTTATTACGGGCAATGTGGAACTTACATGATCTCATGTTTTACTTATTGTGTTACGGCTGAGAATCTTGTTATCCATTTGAATGTGTCTTTTAGGTTGTGTATCGAAACCTAGGTTTTTATCTTGGACGTTAGGTACATTCCCCCCTCTCTTATTTGCATGATTGAGAAAAAAAATGTATATTGCACACGTCACCTTGCATTTCTAATGTTTGCATATATGTCTCGTACATCACTTTGCATTACTCATGAACTTGTCATGTTTGAACATGCATGTATGTGGCTAGCATGTAGCTAGTCCACTATAATGTAAATATCTCTACTATAAATTCTTCCATATTTAAAAAAAAAGGAGAACCCAAACTTACTACCACCTTTTAAGCTAAATTACCGAACAAAGATGCATTATAATCTACTTGGTAATGGCTTTGATGACATATTACCCCTATGAGGTAAGTGGTCTAATCTTTTAATCCTAGCATGTGGATGGTGCAGGATAGATGTATATTGATTCAGGAATGCCTTAAAATATCCTAAGAATGTACATCAAGAAAAAATGTACATATTTAGTGCCATGTAAATCATGAGAAAAGATATGCTAAGTTCATGATCATGTATGTGATACAATGATAGTATGAACGAAGACAATCAATTATGTTACAGAGAGGTACCAAAAGATATATTTCATGTGAGAGTCACGTATAGTAAATCACTAAAAGTCATGAACTTCCTAAAGATGAAGGGCATGTTCCATTTTAGCCCTACGTACCCTCCCCCCCCCCCCCCCCCCACCCCAAACTATGGGCGCGCCAATATGTCGGCGGTCGATTCCGCTTCAATCGATTTGGCAACGCGCAGGCGCAAAATAACAACAGCTTTATTGTTGCAGGTGTCAGAGTGTCGGCGCGCCTACGCATGGACGTTGATCCAAGCAGTAGCCAAAATCGCATTAGCGTGCCAACGACTAAGAGGGTGTCCTTTGGCACCAAACTAAACATCCCAAAAGTCAACTAATAGTAGACAAAAAAAACATCAGTATCATGCATGCTATCCCGCGTGCTTGAGTGACAATGCCTGCACATAGTTAAAAGAATACCGGTATCATGAACTTGAATGCTATTTATATTTGTATTATTCTTTCACCTAAAATATATAGTATACTTAACATATTTTTTTAAAAAAATATGATTAGGTATGACTTGGTATCTTTGACCTTACTATTAAGCTATCACTATTTGACTTGATATCAAAGTCGGTTTTCCAATTAATTGAAACCGGGATGAAAAGATCCGCCACGGGGCCTATAAATACTCGCAATTGTGCTTGTCATTCTTCCCATCCCAAGAGCCCTCTTTATAGTTTATACTAGCCAGTCGCCACTGTTGTATTGCTCAACACTCACCCCATGGACTCCACCAAGTCCAACGTAGAGTGGAGTACCTCTGAGATCAACATGGCGAAATCAATCATTGCTAGGTACCACGCCAACAACGGCTACACTAATGACATGAACAAGAAGCATAGCCACATTGTTGACGAGATCATGGCAATGTTTCCGATGAAGGAGAAGGATCAAGCAATTGGCTTGTATATTGATCTTGTGGTGGAGATGATGCAAAGTGGCACAAGTGGTGGTTCTATCCACTTTGATGCAGCGAGCGGGGACCTTATGAACAATAACTTTGAAATTCCCGTGGAAGATCCAACAATGGATATGGGGGCCTCACGAGTGGCACATGAGGTGCCACGTAGGCAGTCTGCTCCTCGGATGGAGAGGTCGCGCACGAGGTTTTGGACTAAGGAAGAGCACAGGTTATTGAATTTCTAGATATCCTTATATCCTCTTATATACACAAGTTATGATCTTTTTATTTATTTGGTATTTTTGGAAATGATTGGCACACATTTATTTTGAATTAATACATAAATTAGTGTGGGATACACTTCTTAAATTTGATGCCTGAAAAACATAGCAAGTCTAATTTGATTGGGCTATAGATGTTTGAGATGAGAGTTTAGGGAAGTGAGGGTTTTTGTTTCTAGAATTGATGTTATTGGGCTTATGAAGAGGGTTTGCATAGAGTGTGAGCATGAAGCATGGTACAACAGACCACAATCACTAGAGAACACCAATGGACACATTGGCGATAGGTCATCTTGAAGACTGGTAGGTTAGTGAGGTAAGGGTAGAGGGAGAGAACCCGATGGAAATAGAAGTATGGTATGGGGAAGTGTTAGTGGAAGCAAGAGGATGACTGCTCAAAGCAAGAAAGGGAAGAAAAAAGAAGACATTCCAATAAAAGCATAACTTAGTGGAGTATTGATTGTCATGAAGTATAGATATCTAATATTGGTTTTGACTTTTGAGTATTTAAATAAAATCTAAACTCCTATCCTTTTGGTTCATCTTGAACCCTATCTCAATGCAGGTTGTTCCTTTGTGGTCTGGAAGTGTACGGTCGTGGCAACTGGAAGAGCATCTCTAAGTACTTCGTCACCACCAAGACACCAATACAAGTCTCCAGCCATGCCCAGAAGTACTTTCGAAGGCTGGAGAATAACGCCCTTATGCAACGCTATAGTATCAATGATGTTGGCCCCTATAATGTTGAGCCCTTGGCGCAAAACAACACTTCTAGCTGGGAGGGGCTCGCCTTTATCGAAGGTGCTTACAACCCAAGCCACTATGGTGCTAGTAACCAAACTCAAGTTCAGTCTCCCATCCTTTACCATGACAGCCAGGCCAGCACCATCAACCATACGGCCGCATGGATTGGTGACCAGCATATGGGGGCTACTAGTTCTAATGCGGCTCCAGTGATGGAAGGGGACGGAGGCTCGCAAGAGGCTTGGACTGGTGATCAACTGGAAGATTTGTTTGATGATCTAGTGATGAATAAGAACATGTTTTAGGTTTCACATATGGTTTAATATCCTAATAAGATGCATGTCAACTAAAAGATTATTGTTGAAGACAATATGTTTGCATTTAAGTGTAATATTACTCCTACTTGTAATTGGGAGTGAATAGTAGTTTCATAGTGATAAACTTGGCAAATTGTATCGATGTGTTACCATTATATTTACTTGTTCGTGTGTTTATTATTGTGATACTTGGAGTTGATTGTTTAATATATCAAGTATGTTTATATCAAAATTACCATGAGCCTACACTTAGTATATACTTATGTCACTGTTAACTAGGACATCTTCAACCTCACGATGCCTCTCTTTGCCGCCACCCTACACCCATCTCTTGGTCCGCTTGAACAAATGTACCTCTTGCTAATAATTTTATTTTAAGACTCCTCCACCATGGACAATGCCCAACAACCGTCCTCTAACAATCCGTGGCCAATGCCCCTTACCTCTATCCCTAAACTATTGTGGTGTTTGAAAATGACAAATCTCACTATTTTAGAGAGAGAGAGGGGGGGGGGGGTCCATCCTACCTTACAGAAAAAAAAGTAATCGATTAAGGTGATTTTTTTAATTAGATTGAGCTACTTTGAAATCAGATGGTGTTTTTCATAGCAGACCAAGGGGTCGGTTCACTTTTGTACATGCTAACTTTTCTTTGCTCTTCTTTCTTCTTTTACGGACACATTTGGCATGTCACTCGAACCTTGTTCTAAGATGTGTTTGCTAGTATTGATTCAGACTTGGATGTTCAAGTGAAATTTGGAACATTCCAAAAAGTTGAGATCCAACTATAATGAGGCAGGAAACCTAATCTCACATTGTTATACGATCATTCACCTGTCTTTGGAAGCACTGCTGCGGTTTGAACCCCGGGCAGCCAGCTTTCTTGGAGTACTTGCCAACTGCACCACCAACCGCCCTACTCAATTCCCTAAGGGCAGTCCCAACCCAGACTCTACCCATAGAGTCCATATGTTCAAGACTCTATTATAAGAAACTATAGCCTCCAATGCAGATTTTGTATCTTGAAGTCTATCCAATTCCATGACCCACTTGTCTCTCTCACATATGTTCTTGATTTGCGTGAAGACTTGGTTTCTTCATTTTTTTCCACTCTCTCTTCAATAAATGCTTTGCCACATCAGCATTTTGCTTACATGGCAGCATAATTAAAGACTTTAGACTCTATGGTGGAGTCTGCATTGGGACAGCCCTAAGTCTCGCTATTCGGAAATGTGAAAGCGCGATGTCGTGAAAGATTTTCGCCGGCTTTTAGGCAGATGGAATGGAGGTGTAAGGAAATTAAGACCGTGTTTGGATGGTCGGTGAAAAGATTTTAAAATGGAATATTTTCACATTTAAAGTATTAAGCATAGACTAATTAAGAAACTAATTGCAGATTACGTCCGGAATTCGCGAGACGAACTTAGAACCTAATTAATCTGTCATCAGCACATGTTTATTGTAGCGTTACCGTAGCAATTTAGTGTCTAATCATGGCCTAAATTAGACTCATTAAATTCGTCTCGTGATTTTCGAACCATCTATGTAATGCGATTTGTTTTTGAACTACATTTAGTATGCCATACACGTGTCCAAACATTCATTTTGGATTTTGGAACTAAACAAGGCCTAAATTAGCCATACATATTTCGACACGGTATCATGTGTGTTTCTATATGCCTTGCAAAAAAAAAAAAAAAAAAAAAAGTGTTCCTATATGGGCTGTCAACCCAATGGGCTGGCAAACGTATGCTTTTCTTCCGATTTCCATTATATTGTGGTAAATTGTAAATTTGTAACCGATAAATCATTCTAAAAAAACGAAAAATCAGTAAACAAAAGAAAAAAAAGGTATGTTGCACTTCCATCAATAGACAAAGAAATTAGCCCGGAGCTCTGTAGGCATGCATGCAACCAGTGTTCCTCTGCCTACTGTGCCGGAGCTCTGTAGGCATGCATGCACCTGTGTTCCTCCGCCTACAGGCTACAGTGCCGGAGCTATGTAGGCATGCATACAACCTGTGTTCCTCCGCCTACAGTGGCATTTCTTCAGGCACGCATATGCAAGCGCCAGCCACACCCACCCAAGCTGGAACAAGGCCGCGGGGTTTCAGCTCAATTTGAGCGCAAAAGTTTCAAACAATCTCCCCCTTCCACTATATATCATGGAATCTGAGGAAAACTGCTGCATTTTAGCAAGGCCCAAAAGCTGCACTTTTCTAGCACATCAGAGCCGATGCAGGGATATGATGGTGTTAAAAACTTGCATCTCGAAGCAAACGCAAAAACATATCTTGGATCATCCATACAGTACAGTTACAAGGAACTTATGGTCCACAGAATTTTAGCATACAATTTCTTAAGCATAGTAGTTCAAGCTCGACTTCTTCTTGGCCTGGACCTGTACAATTCCTTCATTGAAGTCCTCGTGAGTCACCTGCACAAGCAGAGACCAGTCTCAGAAACTACAGCAAACGACTCCAAAAAGAAAACAAGAAAAAATGAACTATGATCAACCTATAGTATAATGTCATCCTTCACTTTGATGAATTTATCATTATTGTTGTGCTTTCGCATTCATAACAAGCAAGTATAGTAACAGAATTATACAAATGAAGGAAAGTCACCTCTGTAGCATCCCGCCTTAAGGCAAGCATGCCAGCTTCCACACAAACTGCCTTCAGCTGCGCACCGTTGAAGTCATCTGTTGAGCGAGCCAACTCTTCAAAGTTGACATCAGGATTTACATTCATCTTTCTCGAATGGATCTGCAGAGAACCACACAAAGTTGAAGCATGATGTAGAAAAGCCATAGACAAAACTTGAGCAAATTAGGCACAACAAGTTGTGGAGACCTACTTGCAAGATTCTAGCTCTTGCTTCTTCAGATGGGTGAGGGAACTCAATCTTTCGGTCCAAACGGCCTGATCGCATCAGAGCAGGATCAAGGATGTCAGCACGGTTTGTTGCAGCTATGACTTTTATTCTCTCATCGCTGCTGAACCCATCTAGTTGATTCAGCAGTTCCAACATAGTCCGCTGAACTTCTCTGTCACCGCTAACTTCACTGCAGTGACACACGACAAAATTATAGTTATCCTATAGAAGATAATTCTTTTTTGTAATAAGAATGTTTCATATGGACAGTGACAAAAGAATGTAGTTTCTGTGATCTTATGCACGCGAATAATGTATATGGTACATAACAAAGGGTAATGCAAAACAATATAACACAAACTGCCGTAAAGACATACCTATCAAACCGCTTGGTACCAATGGCATCTATCTCATCAATAAATATAATACAGGGTGCTTTCTCTTTGGCAAGCTGAAATGCATCCCGGACAAGCTTTGCACCATCACCAATAAACATCTGAAACAGCAAAAGAAAGTCATTACTACTGTATACTGGAAACTATGCTCAAGATAACAGAATAAATAAACAGATTTTGCATGGCAAAGAATCGTCTCAAGTGTATCTTCAAACATGGATCACATGGTAAGTTAGTCATGCAATCAGATTGACATTTTAGTCAAACCACTAAACCATGCAGCTTTGCTCCACAAATGCCATAATAGAATACACACATTATAAGTGAAATGCAAAACCCTGAATTAATTCACTAAGTGGATCATTTAACTGTCCATTGGAGTGCAAGAAGCATAAAAACAGAAAGATGAAATCTATTTGCGCAAACACTAATAATACAATATGCAAAAATGCTTACAGAACATTCAGGAACACAGTAGATCTAAACACGTTAATCAACAATATTTGTATCTATGCCCAAAGGTACAAGGCACAAAACATGCCAAACTAACTTCTGAGAACCTAGACATGAGAGAATAATGCTCCAGAACCAAAATGTTGAACAGGTGACAACTGAAACCAACAAAATGACAGCATTTCCTGAAACAGGAGTGGAAGGGAAGAAAGCACAAAAACATTCATGCACATAAAAAATAACTTGTATAGTGCTATGGCAGAGATAACTCCAGGAATGAACAAAGTGCAATAAGAAGTAGCAAGTATAAGCATGATAACGAAAAACCAAGCAACTTGGGTGAAGAAACTGAGCTTTTCAAGTAAAATTACCTGAACAAGTTGTGGGCCAGCTAACTTCAGAAAGGTTGCATTAGTCTGTGCAGCACATGCACGAGCCATGAGTGTCTTCCCTGTTCCTGGTGGTCCATACAAAAGAACTCCTTTTGGAGGACGAATACCCAACCTTTGGAACCGGTCTTTATGCGTCATGGGCAGCACAATTGCCTCCACAAGTTCTTGAATCTACATTCAATCGTGTTAGATGCAGGGAAGGGGATATAACAGAGAAGCAAATGAGTGGAAAGTGGAAACATAACATTAGTCATTTTTTTAATGAATAATGAATGGACTGATGCCAGCTACTCAACTATTCGCTAAAGAGATACAGTTGGCTCAGATATTGCCATTTACTGAACAGAAAACTTACAAGGCTTCAACATTCATAAAGGAAAATACCTGCTTTTCAAGGCCCCCGATATCATTGTAATCCTCAGTAGGCTTTTCATCTACCTCCATTGCCTTCACACGTGAATCATACTCTGATGGCAGTGTATCCAATATAAGGTAGCTATCTTTGTTGACTCCAACCAGATCACCAGGCTTGAGTTTGTCAGGGTCAACTAACCCAACAACAGGAAGGAATATAGTCTGAAATCATCAAGATATAAAACAAAGATTTTGAATCAGTGAGCTTGATTCCTAAAACTCAAAATCATATACTCAACAGAAGATGCAGTTAAACTGATCCACAGCTTTAACGCTGAACTTAAAACATGTACGAGACATGGAAGGAAGGGAATTGACATCAAAGCAAAATATGCATAATCTACACCTGCAAGGACAGGTTCATACAAAGAACAAAAAAAAAAAAAAAAAAAACTTTGACTTACTGATTAGAGCACAATATTGTGCTAAACAAGCATATAACTGTTCTACAGAATTCTTAATTTTCAAAAAAGAAAAGTAATCCAACTATGACTGTTAAAACGTATTGCTCTTTTCAGTTAATTTAGTTTTATTAATGGCATCATACATGCACTCAAACCTTAACAACATTAAGGTTCCCAACATGAGTAGACCTGGTAAGTTAAGATTTATAGTTAAATCAAAACCCACTATCTGACGATCAAAAGAAGCAATGTAATCATGATTCAACCATTTTATTGACTAATTGTCTTCTATAAAGGGTATCTGATACACGGCCTTTGACAATTAGAATTTTTAAATATATGTTAGCAACAAAAAATGGTTAACTATCGATGATATTATTACACTTTTGATGAATAATTTACTAATCATATTATAAATCTAATACTTCTACATTAGTGCTCAAAGTTTAGAAATTTTACTGCACACATTCTATGAATACAAGTAAAAGAGAAACAGGAATATGATGTAAAAGACACAGATGAGACGACAAGAGATTTGCTCACTTGTCTCGTGGAGGTCTTCAGAACAACACATTTCCCTTTCCTTTGCGAGTCTAAATCAATGTTAGCACCATCTTCCTCAGCTTCATCCTCAGGGTTCATTTCCAAGATCTAAAACAGTCGAGAAAAGTGAAAACCAGTAAGTAGGTCATACATGAAAATATCCAAAATTAAGAGATGTACAGACCATCTGCTCACCAAAATGCCAAAGATCCAAACCGCACATAACAATTACAGATCACACATCACAATAAAGATAAGTGGAGCATAGTAAGATGCTAGAGTGAATCATACAACACTGTCCAAGTTACGGTTTGTTTAAGACAAGATACTTGAAGGATGCATAGATTAAAAAAGAAACTACAAAACCATCAATTCTGCAAGATAGAGGTAATGTCCTAATGGGGGTTCATTTGAACTTGAAAATATTCAAAGTTAAGGGTGTTGAAACACAGCAATCAAGTTCCAATGTTTCTGAACTTTGGGATTTCTAGCCAGATCATGGTTTACTCAAATTAAATGGTCACTGCTGTACAAACTACTCATAACTAATTTGAAGTGGCTGAATTTTTTAAGGAGAGCAAGAGAAACATGTGTTTAAGCCCTTTATGCGCATAAGCCTAACATGAACTAGAAGGTGGAAAATTTGAATAAAGAACAATACTGTAAGATCTGGATGTTATGTTTCCTAACCAGAACATGGTTACTCAAATTCAATCACTGCTATACGGACAAACTACTCCTTACAAATTTTTAAAGGAAGACAAGCGGTTCTATTGCATATTGTGGCCCTTCTACATAAAGATTTAAAACCGAATTAGATGGCAAAATTTTGAGAAAATCACAGTAAATAAGATCATAGGCAGTTCTATGTGTCTGCTCAAGTTTTATAACAAATCATGCGACCAGCAACATACATTTCACCCATTCACTTCCATGATCTTTGAAACAAAAACTAGCAGCGATCTAACAATCCGGAAAGGAATTCGAGGGCACTGCAGCGCATCGTACCTCAACGATGTTGCCGACGAGGTACGGCAGCTGCTTGTTGAGCTTGATCTTCTCCTGGTTCTCCTTGATCTTCTCCTTGACCGACTCCAGCTCCAGGTTCGTCCGCTGCAGCTCGTCCTGATTGCCGCCAAAAACAAAACCAACACGACGATTCAGACCCAAACCCTAACGCCGGATGAGAATTGAGAACCCCCGGAGGCAGACCGCGGAGGATCCGATCTAGGGCTGGGCTCGCTCACCTTGAGGACGCGGATCTCGTTGTCGAGAAGGCGGGAGGCCCGGACTATGTCGTCCGTGGACATAGTGGCGAGCTGGTCGTCCTCCGCGTCGTCCACGGCCATCGCTGCCGCCGGGGCGGGGGTGCCGGATGACGACATCGCCAGCGGAGTAGAGTTTGGGTTCGCTTCGCTCGCGTCGGGGTGGGGAAGAGTGGAAGAGAAGAAACTGCTTGTTGCAGCTGGACTGCTTGCTGGAGGTTGGGAACGATCGAGTTCGTTCTGTTGGGCCTTTTCTTCTTTTTTCGGATCGTTGTTGGGCCTTTGGCGGACTTGACTAAATCTACAAGGCTTCTGCGCGTACAACAGCAATTGATGGTAAAAAAAAGCATTGGAATGTGACAGCTGCTCAATGCTAGTATCAGATAAACTCAAGTCAAATAGGACACACAACCAGAGATCGGATCAGACCTATAGTTGTCCATGCAGCCCGTGGCCCATTGACCCGCCCGAAGCACGGCCAATTTGGACCGGCCCAAGCACGGCACGGCACGGCCACCTCCGTGCCTGGGCTGGCCCGGCCCGGTCACCGTGCCCGGGCGTGGGCCGGCACCCCAGCCCACGGGCTGGCACGACCCGGCACGAAATTAGATGGTTGGCCCGGTGCGGCCCGCTAAATCCCACACCATATATATACATTTTTTGGAACCCTAGATCCCACTACCCCAAATTCCTCCCGAAGCCACCTTGCCCCCCTCTCTTTTCTCGTCTCCCCCACGAGTCCCTCCCTCCCTCTCACCAGACCTCACCAGACCGTACCATCCGCACAGTGGCGCCCGCCCCCATCGCTGGCGGCGCCACCGCTCCATGGCGGCGCGTTGAGGTCATGAGGTGGTCCACGGCGACGCATGGAGAGCCGGTCGGCGTCGTCCACGGGCGGGGAGCCGGAGTAGATGCAGGACGGCGCGCGGCTGGCCGCATGGGAGGAGGAGGCGGTGGCGGCGGATGCAGGGAGAGGAAGAGGTGGCGGCGGCGCGGGCTGTGGGCGGCCCGGCCTGTGCTGTAGTGCCGGGCTAAACCGAGATGGCCTGGCCAGAAACGGCACGACGGGTCCGGGCTTGGGCCGTCACCCTAGCCCGTGGGCACGCCCGGTACGGCCCGCAGGGACATAGGGCCGGGCCAGGCACAGCCCATGAAAGGGCGGGCCAGGGTGGGCCCGTGTCAGGGCCGGGCCAGGCGGCCCGAATGGGCATCTATAATCAGACCTCTATGGCAAGTAGGTTGGAGATATTTTAGCATTTCAGTTTCACTTATCAGTGTCTGCAGAATCCCCTGCTCACTTGAAACCTCCCCTTGTCACTCATGCGCAAATCACAAATATATTGCATACACAATTAACTACTACTAGCCTATACTTGGACGAAAGAATTTTAAATCGTCAAATCTCGACAGGTGGACCCATTGGTCTGACAAGTGGGCCATGGGTCATGTATATTAGTGGTCAGGACTCTTTCTCACGCTATACTCGACAGTCAGGACTCTTTCTCACGCTATATTTTTTAAAACACGTGTCTACGGCATGTGCCTCTCTGCTAGTCTATACTATAAAGCACGACGAAATTTTCGTTTCGTCCGTTGTCTTTCGTTTCGTCCGTCGTCATCTATATCCTACACCATCGGATTTTATGATGATCAAACGTTCTAGAATAATCTAAAGAATCCATATTGACTAAATCTCACATTTGAGCATACGCCGTCGGATTTTATGATGATCGAACGCTCTAGATTAATATAAGTGTCCGTGTAAACTATATCTCTAAATTATTAATTTTGTTAAAACACGTGTCTGTGGCACGTGCCCTTCTGCTAGTATATATAGAGTAAAAGACAAGAAGAAGCTACATTTGCTATGCTTTCTATAAAAACAGGTTTTCCCCCTTAAAAAAAATATGATCCAATTGCTACATTTGCTTGATCCATGCCAAGAAGGAGATCCTGCCCTCTGTCTAAAATTTAGCACCCCTGCTACCCCACCAGCGCCCCACGTGTCTCTCTCCGGGGTGGAGCTCCGGCGCGGCGAGACTGCATCCTGCGGCACCTCCTCGTCGCCGCCTCCACCGCCGTCGACGCCATCTTCGACCCCACCCCGACCACGTCCATCGCAACACCGCCCACCCCGAGCCCACCACTATCGCCGGTTGGGCCTACTGCCGGCAAACTTCCCTCTAGTACGCATCACTCCCCGGCGATAAGCCGCACCCTCACGCGACGGAGAGCCCAGCGAAGCCGGCGTCGAGGACGGCGTGTACCGCTACTACCACAACCGGTGGCGGCGCCGCGGTGGCCACAGTGGTTGCCACGAATTCACCTGTGAAGGGAGTAGAGGCCGGGTGAGGTCGGCGAGAAGACGACCGCTCTAGCGGCGGTCGGCTATGACAAATCCTCACTGCTGCAGCTCCCGCACTTAGTCACCGGGAACGCGGGACCATGCAGCGATCCACGTTCCACGGGACGTCGTTTCGGATCGCGGAACGGGGACGGCGTGGGTCGTAGCCTGGATCGTGCGTGGGACGCGATCCGGAGTCTGGATGGAATCGACGATGGTTGCTAGTGGCTGGCTGGTTAAACAAGTTGGACGTTGGGGCCTTGGGCTTAATTCTGTGAGATGGGCTGGCTGGAAGTTGGGTCCTGGGGCTTAATTACGAGAGCACTTGTGTTGGTGACGGGCTGGGCACATAATTAGCACACTTAATTATTATTCATATACTTTCAATACAAATTAAATTGTCATCGTCCCAACTGTTCGTTCCTAATTTGTTGGGAACGCGTTCCTTGTCACGAATGATCGTCTCTAAGGAGTATACCCCTATCGTACCATAAGTTTTCAAAGTAGTGTTCCGCGTTCCACGTTCCCGTTCCTCGTTTCCATCGACCTGGAAACTTGGTGACTATCCCGCATCTCCGCCTCGCCGCCGTCATTGTCGTCCCGCGGCCGCGGGTGCCGTGCGCTGCTTCATCAGACGCCGAGAAGCCTGCCGCGGGATCCGCCTCGATGTGGAGGCGGGGGTGGCACCAGGACGCGGCCACGCTCGCGCCGCCGGGGCGACATGAGGCCGGGAGGGAGGCACAGCCATCGCGCTGTCGTCTCTGTCTCGGCTGCGACGGGCCGGCGTCCCGGCGACGGGCACCCGGGAGACGGGGCAGCGGTGTGGTAGAGCTTGAGGCGCCGCCGCGACCGCGAGATCGGCCTCGCAGTGGGGGCGCGGGAGGCGGCGACCTCGGAAGGACCCGGCCGGTCGCGCCAGTCGAGATCGATCGGGGCACCGGCGCGGCGGCAGGGCGCCGCCGCCTACGCAGCGCCGCTACTTCAGCGTGCCCTCGACCTCCTCCTGTATTGCAGCGAACCGTGCGTGCACAAGGGAGACGGGCGGCGTGCTCGCCGGAGAACTCCGTCGGGCGCCGGCCCGTGCCCCGTCTTCGCAGCTGCTCGCCGTTCGTGTAGCAGCAGCAGCAAGCAACTAGTACTACTGTACTAGGAATAGGAGTACTGGTTGGAAGTAATAGCACACTCGAGCTTTTTGTGGTTCCTTTCGTGATTCCTCCACTGCAGGCCGTTGGTCCCGCAAATAATCAGGCGATTTCGTGGACCCGAGCTTGTTGGCCTTCTGTTGTACGGCAACTTTTCTCTCTTCTTTGTCCTAGCGCTAGCAGTAAAACCGCAGGTATATTTTTTTACGAGTGGATGTTGAATTTGTGCCCTGTTTTAGTTTCGTGAAAAATTTTTATCGAAGACAATTTTACATTTAAGAATAGTAAATGTAATCTAATAATAAAACTAATTACAGATCGGCTGGAACGAGACTAATCTAATGAAAGTGATTGTAGGGTAATTAATTCACGATTAGCGAATGATTACTGTAGCGTCACTGTTTTTTTAAAGGAAAAAATCATGGATTAAGTAGACTTATTAGATTCGTCTCACAATTTACAGTCTATCCATGTAATAGATTATTTTTTCATCTATATTTAATACTCCATGCATATAATTTTTTTTATGTGATGGGTGAAAACCTTTTGCGATGGAACTAAACAGGCCTCTTGTTTGTTAAATTCAAGAACTAATTATTCAAAAAAAACATTCAAGAACTAAGCAAGGGTTATGTCCAAAATAACACATTACAAATGAAGTGAACACCAAAGGGGAGCAGAGAAATGGTGGCGGCGGCGGAAAGTAGACAAGGGAGGGCCGACATGGTGGTGACATGCACATCAGCACATGCTGCAAGGGAGGCCGGGCCGCACGGCAGGCGGGCGGAGCAGCCGCGCTGGAGAGCTCGACCGGACGGGGCGGGCTGGCTGGTCGACATTCGATTCGAACGCATTGACGTCTTGTACAGCGCGGCCTTAAGCGCCTGGCTGTGTTGAAAGTGCTGTTTGTAATGTACGTATTCATCTTTAATATAATACAACTCTTTTATTGATTTAAAATAATGTGCGACCGTGCGAGACGGACCGGACTGAGGCTATCTGCACTGGTCGACCTTTACACCCAACCTTTAAAATGAATATTCTGTCCTAGTCAGCGAGATTCTCTACTTTAAATTTAGGAAGAAGTCCATTTTTAGCCATCCAACTATAGACTCAGTTTGTTTTTTACCATCAAACTGTAAAACCGGAAATCTTTAGCCATCCAACTCTCAAGACCGTTTATATTTGGCCATCGGGTGGTTTTGGTGGGCGGTTTTCTGACGTGGATGCCATGTGTCGGTGGGACCCACCTGTCAGCCCTCCTCCCCTCTATTTCTTTATTCTCTCTTCCCTCCCGATGCTCGAACAAGGCCGGCATCAAGCTCACCGCCGCCGTGCCTCCCTCCGCTGGCCACTAGTCTCCGGCGTCTGCCCCGATCCCGCGCTGCCGCTCAGCACCTGTAGCCGCTGCCGCCGCGCCTAACCCTGTCCGCCACCATCACGCTTCCCTCCACTGGCCACCGATCTCCAGCGCCTGCCCTGACCCCACACTGCCGCCGCGCACTCAGCGCGCCACTACCCTCCCTAGTGCTTAGTGCCACCGTGCTTTTCCCCGCCCATTGTCGCTCCCCCGCCCGAATGGCGGCGATGCCCCGGGGTCGAACTCCCCGCTCGTCGCCTCTTCCCCAATGGGGAGCTCCCCTGTCCTCCTCGACGGCCGACATGAGGCGTGTGGGCACCCAGTCGTGGTGGATAGCCATAGCCGCGGGCCCGCGCGCAGGGAGGATGACACAGGAGAGGGCAACCAACGGGGGAGGAATGGAGGAGGGCGGCCGGCGGGGAAGGAATTGAGGAAGGCGGTGCGCTGTAGGCCGAAGGCCGGCGTGGTGGAGGCGGGATTGGGGGCCGCCGGCGCGGTGGAGGACAACATAGGGGCTGGCGGCGGCCGACGGAGGGGAGAGGGAGCAGAGAAGAAAGAGAGAAGAGGGGAGGGAAGAAAGAGAGAGGAGAGAGGGGTGACAAGTGGGCCCCACTGCCACATATGCAAAACCGCCCACCAAAACCACCCGATGGCCAAATATAAATGGTTTTGAGAGTTGGATGGTTAAAGATTTCCGGTTTTGCGGTTTGATGGTCAAAACCAAACTGAAGTTATAGTTAGATGGCCAAAAATAGACTTCTTCCTTAAATTTATATCTTCCGTACTCGTCAACCTCTAAATCCCAAACTCTATACCAACTACCTTCGCATGGGCCCACCACTAATATTTTTTACTACCCCACGCCCACCGTCTCTTTCCTCTATCCTCTTCCTCCCCTCCTCTCTGCTCCTTCCTCATCCTCTCCGCCCCGGCGATCCCCGGCGGCTCTCCCTCCTCCGGCCGCCGCGCACCCCTCGCACTCCCATTCCCAACCTCCATCGCCCCTCCTCCTGTTCCCAGCCGGCCCTACCCTCCCGTCCCCCACCAGCCCTCCGACCCTCCTTCCCCGCCGGAGCGAGGAGGATGACGCGTCGACGGAGATCTCACGGAGGCCAGCGCGGGCGCGGCACGGCAGCGGCGGAGGACCCGCGCGGGTGCTCCTCCTCGCGCGACCGGTGTTGAGCTCGCGGATGGTGGGCCGGTCGTGGGAGCTGCGTCGTCGAGGAGCAGAGCTCCACCGAGCAGAGCCCTTCCGCGGCGGGAGGGAGCAGAGGAGGAGCTCGGTGGGGTCCCCCTCCTCCTCTCGGCTCCATCACCCCTGAGCGCCGGCGGCTTCTTCGATTTCTCCTCCGGCGCTCTCCTCTCGGCGCTCCCTCGTCCCCAGGCGTGGAGATGCGGCGGAGTCAAAGAGGCAGGCGTCCGACCGGCTCGAGCTCCGCCCATGGCCCGAGGGACGAAGCTCTCGAGGCCCAGGCGCTCTCTTGCCGCTGCTCTCCGGGCGGTTCGCTGCGCGGGGGACGGACGCCGCCGGGTCGAGCTGGGCGGCGGCCGGAGAAGCTCCAACGGCCGGCCTCGTCCTCCTGCGCACGCCGTCCTCTGCTTCCTCCATCGAGCGTGGGTGCGTGGAGATGCCTGCGGTGGCCGACCTCCTCCTCCTCACGGCGGGGCCGGCCTCCTCCTCCGGCGGACCGGCGCGACCTCCTCTTCCTCTCTCTCCCGGGTCGTTGCGGAAAGCGTGGGGTGGGCAGGCCCGTGCCAACGTGGCGTTTACCGCTCCTCGTTCTCTCTCTGGAAGTACCGCTCGGTGGCCAAAAACGGGACTCCCAGTTTCACTCTCAGGTTGCCGCTGCAGCATTTTTTTTAGGTAAAATACCATACCGATTCATTTACCGCAGCCAGTCCGGACAGCCTGAACCGCGCCAGCCTCCAGTCCTCACCTACCTCCACTGCTTGTGTGCATTCAAAGCAGGGGGCGTGCGCCCGGGCCGGGTGGGCGGGTGGCACGACAGGAAAAGCAGCAACGACAAACGCCTCTGCAGTCTGCATCAGTAACAGGGGCATACATAGCACCAGTAACCAATTGCCCATAGCGAAACTCGGTATGGGCACATGGCACGACTTGGGAACCGAACAAAAAACATGCCCAATTGCCCCGTAGCGAAACTTCTCTGCTATCATCTGGGCTTCGAGCCGTGGGTACTTGCAAGCACAAGTTCGCTAGTGAAGCACGTACTGCTAATTGATCTAGTACTACTAGTAGTATGCATGCGCACAACTGCACCAAGGAATATTGATAAATTAGCCAGGTATCAAACAATTGACAAATGGCCGGGCATGCGTGTGCATGTGCGGACGTAGCATATGCATGCAATTAATCCACGTACACGGAGCTAGCCGATCAATCCGGACAAAAATGGAAGGGAGCTTGTTTCAATTACTACATTGTACGTGCAGACAAATGTGATCACTTGAGATGAATAAAAGCTTGCTGCTGATTCTTGACCAGCATATTGGTTACAGTACGTGATTGGCGAAGCCGCTTGCATTGAATTATTGCTGCATGCGCGAATTGGCTTGTAGTCCAATGGTATGACGGTCTAGTGGGACGCTACCCACCAGAGTTTAAATCCTGGTGCTCGCACATTTTCCTGGGATTTTTCAGGATTTACCGGCGTTATGCGTTAAGTGGTAAGCGACGTTCCCGTCGACAACGAGGCACCAATAGTGACTTCGGAATTCTCCAGATCTACCGGATGCCCAGTCCTTCGAAGGTGCTCATAGGGGTAGGCTTAGCGTACGTGTGTTCATAGGGATGAGTGTGCGTGCGTGTTGTGAGCGTCTGCGTTGTACTATGTAATTCTAAAAAAAATTATTGCTGCATGCATTATATATAATCCCGGCCGGCCGCATCAGCACGCGCGCATGCAACGCTGCCTTGCCTGCTTCTGCTTCGTGTGAGCCAGGGCGGGGGCATGGTCGTCCAAAAAGCCGCAGCCCGGCTCGATCCAAACAGCCCTGTCTGCCTCCTTGGTTTATACTCCGTACTTTATAGTACTCCTGGTCTCCGAGAGTCCCGGTTCCAACTGCATTCAAGGACACGCTCTGACACAGGGGAGATGGGCCCGCACAGGAATTCGATCCTGTGGTGAAATGCTGCAATGAAATCTTTCTCTCTGCTCAGGCGAGGAGTCTAGCCGTGCTGCCCGTGCATTTGGAAGTACAAATTAAGCAAGCATAGGCGGCTAACGGGTTGTTAATGCAAGAGAAGCATGTAATGCTCCAGTTTGGCAATTTTGTACAGGACACTGATACTGTGATACAGTGACATCTTCTTAAGCACACACTCGTTCTAGCTAGTAATTTTTTAAGGTTTTGTTTTTCCCTTTTCACATAAATGGCGTTGCTAGCGGTACACTACATGCACACAAGGCTAAATGTATTTATAAAAAAAGCATGCACGTAAGGGATATCAATGTGAATGGATGGGATTGCTTGTATGTATGTACCGATCTAGCTCACCAAGTGACTTGTTGCTTCTATAGCATTTACTGAATGAAGTGGCTTAATTAATTTTATATAGGAGTATCTACTAGTGTGATGAGTCATGAGTACGGATAGCATGTTACCGTACTGTCAATTGACCAGCATTACGTTCACTACGGGAAAACGCCCGTTTACCGTGTGCTTTTTTTGGTTTTGCCGTGTGCTCCTGGCACATGGCAAATAGGCGCCCTCCCGTAGTGGTTTACTCGTACTTGGCAACTAACTTTGCGTGCGTTCCTCTTTTCCGGCCATGCATGCAACGTTGCGATTCTACTAGTCGTACGCAGCTAGCCGGGCGCATCGTTCGTGCGTCCGGGCGTACGTGTCGTCGCCCAAGACCTCAAGGCCACCAGGCAGAAAGTGGCGGTGCTCCGTCTCTCATCAGTCCTGAGTCCTGACGCCCGGCCGGCGCAGAAGAGCAGACTGCAGACCCAAAAGGCACCTGCTCTGCCTCTCCTGTCTGCCGTGGGCTGCCTGCCAGCTTGCACGCCGCGGCGCGCGGGATGTACGTACGGGTCGACCGATCGGATGGGTGCGCTGGACGGCCTGAGCACTGATGAGACGACGACCAACGGCGAGCTAGGCAGGCCGGCCGCGCCCCGCGCCGCGCCGTCTTGGCGCAAGGCTAGTCCGAGCCGGCCGCACCAACCCACCTGCCTTGGCCGCCGCCTGACACAAGGACGGACGCACGCATCAGCACGCAGCAGGGACTTTCAGCAGGGACCCGTCTTGCGTGCACACGGGAGACGAGCGGCGTGCTCGCCGGAGAGAACTCCGCCGGGCGCCGGCCCGTGCCCCGTCGTCGCAGCCGCTGGCCGATCGCTGTTCTGTAGCAGCAGCAGCAAGAAACTAGCGCTAGTAGGAAGTACTGCTAGTAGCACACTCACGGGTTGTGTCGGTGTTCTACCGTCGATCATACCGAGGGATACCCCGAGGTAGTAGAGTTCAGGTGGAGTTTCGCCGAGATCAGGAACGCAAAGGCTAAGAGACTCAGGATTTTAGACAGGTTCGGGCCGTCGAGATAGCGTAATACCCTACGTCCTGTATGGTGGTTTGTATTGAATGAGATCGTAATCCTTTGAAGGGGTCTCTGCCCAGCCTTATATACAGGGGGCAGGGTTACAAGGTCGGTTTCGAGTACAATCCTAACCTAATACAACTCGTAGAGTGCTTCACAAGTCAATCCGAGTAGTTTACATGTCATACGACTGGTTTCTATAACGAGAATAGTCCTTACAGTACTCTACTCGTAGTATTCATGCTTGGTACGACTCCTCTGGAGATTATCCACGCGTCCTTGTGGGCCCTTGGTCGTACCTTCGACAGGTTGCTTTCGTGATTCGTCCACTGAAATTTATAGCAGTTGGTCCCGCGAATGATCAGGTGTTTTTGTGGACCCCAGTTTTCTTGGCCTTGTGTTGTACGGCAATATTTTGCTCTCTCCTTCCTCCTTCTGCCAGGTTGCGGTTGGGGGAGATCAACGACTATATATGCACGTGTGACATGAGGATGACAACGCCATGGTGGAAGAGCCATGGTTTCTTTTCAGGCTTGCAGCGGCCTGCGTCAGTAATGGCGTGGAACAACGTCGATTGATGGCGCTTGCTTTGATGGTTTCTTGTCAGTTTCTCTCCCAGGGTGATGGTAAGGCGTTGTGTCAGGTGTGTTGGTTGTACGGTTTGGCCTCGTTTTCCTTAATATATGAGGCACCTTGTTCTTATATGATGTGATAGTATTCTCGCCTTTAATTTCAAAAAAAAGAAGTAAAACCGTGGGTAGACTTTTCAAAAAAAGGAAAAAGAGAAAACGAGTGGATGTTGAATTTAAATTAATCTATGTTGTTTTTCCTCATTAATTCAAGAGCTAATTATTCAAAAAAGATTCAAGAACTAAGCAAGGGTTATTTCCAAAATAACACATCACAAGAGAAGTGAACGCCATAGGGGAGCGGGGAAATGGTGGTGGTGGTGGTTATCTGCTGGGGGGGGGGGCCGGTGGCACGGAGGGCAGATATGTTGCGACACACACTGACACAGGGGAAGAGTAGACACGGGAGGGCCGACACGGGAATCCCTGTGGTGACATGCACATGCTGCAAGGGAGGCCGGGGCGCGGGGCGGGGCGGAGCATCGGCGCCGGAGAGCTCGACAGGCCGGGGCGGGCTGGCGGCTGGCCGGTCGACAGGCGCACGCATTGCGTCCGTGTTGATGCGTTGCTCCCGTACACGAGACGGACCGGACCGGACGACGCCAGCCTCCAGTCCTCACCCACCTCCACTGCTTTTGTGCATTCAATGCAGAGAGAGAGAGAGAGGGGGAGGGCGTGCGCCCGGGCCGGGTGGCACGGCAGGAACCAAAGCCTGCAACGACAAACTCCTCTGCAGTTTGCACCAGTAACAGGGGTTCAGGGGAAACATGGCACGACCTGGGAACCGAACAAGGAACATGCCCAATTGCCCATAGCGAAACTCGGTGTCGATGCATGCAACCTTCTCTGCGCACCTGGGCTCCGAGCCCGTGGGTGACGCACGTACTGCTAATTAGTCTAATTAATCGAATCTAGTGTAACATAATTAATCTAATTAATCCAAGCACAAGTTAGCCTGGGGAAGTAGGTACATGCATGCATGCACGGCCACATGCATGCATGCAATTAATCCACGTACGCGGAGCCGATCAATCCGGGCAAAAATGGAAGGGAACTTGTTTGAATTACTACTACATTGTACGTACAGACAATGTTTGCATGCATGCGTGCCTAATTAACTTGCTTCATCATATCTTAATAATGTGATCACTTGAGATGAATAAAAGCTTGCTGCTAATTCTTGACCAGCACATTAGTTAGTTACGTGATTGGCGCGCGATGCCGCTTGCATTGAATTGCTATGCATTATCACCATACGTACATATGCGAAGGTGGGGGATCTGTGGATGTGGATCACTACTTCATTGCCACGCCCGGCCAACCGCAGCACACAACGCTGCCTTTGCCTCCCTCTGCTTGGTGTTCGCCGGGGCGAGGGCGTGATCGTCCAAAAAGCCGATCGACTGACCACGCAGCCCGGCTCGATCGATCGATCGATCTCTGCCTGCCTGACACACAAAGTTCAGAAAAAGGCACGTACGTACTGGCGCTTGAACCCAGCGCGAACCCCGGCGACCAGCTGTTCCCCGTGCCTGGCTGCCTGCAGGCTGACGCAAGAGGAACAGCTTTTTCCGACGGCCACGGCGCGCGCCTGCGAGACGGCGGGCCTCGTCGGAGGCGCGGGCACGCACCGGACGATCCCATCGACACACGGCCGGCCGGCGCGGCCTAACTAAGGTGTGATGCGTGATCAACGGCTGCTGTGCTGCCGCCGTCTACCGTGACGCTCGCGAGCATGGGCGACGGATCCAAAGTTGGAGCAGGAAAGGGCTAGTCTAGTACACCGATCGCGGGAGACGCGCACCTGGCTGGCTCGATCATTCATGGCTTGGCAGGGGGCTAGCTAGTACCTGTGTGTGCGGGCGCATCAGGATCACCACCACGCCCGCCCACGCTTTGCACGCAGCACTCGCTCGGCTCCCCCAAGGCCTGTGACACAAGCGCGCGCCGGCCGGACGAAAAAGAGGCGCCAAGGCCCCCTGCTGCCGCGCGCCTAGCACAGAGGAGATCGGCTGGCCAATTACGCTGGCCGCGGTTCGCGGGGGTGAAAAGAGCAAGCAAAAAAGCAACACGGCATCAACAACGCAAGCAGGCGCAGTGCCCACGCCGATCTAAACCCTGCCTCGTTCCAACCACTCCCAAAACCCTCATCCCCTCTTCTCTTCTCTGTGAACCACTACTTGCTCGCCGGGTGATTGCGGCTGCATTTCGAAGATGGATCCCCGAGGAGATTGAGCGAGAAGAGGCACCAGCGAAGCGGCGCCGGCGCCGATCTACCCGTCCTCGCTCTCTGCCGCCGTGCCGTCACCGGGGCGCGCGCCGATCTCCCCCCTCCACCTGCTCCCGAATCCTCCGCTCCGTCGCCGATCTGCGTCCGTGCTGGCCGGCTGCACTGGTGCGCACGCTGCCAGGAGCCAGCAGGTACGTGTGGCCAGGCCAGATCCCCCTCCCCTCCTGGTACCTTTTTACTCTCCAGCTCGTGGATCGGCGTCGCACGCGGCTCACAGCATCACACATGTGTCTCGCAGGAACAGGGAAGCAAAGCAAATCGAGGGAGAGGCAGTGGTGCGGTGGGGTTCGCCCGTGCTACTGTGCTAGGAAGCAACGCCGGCTCGCCGCGTTTGGGTACCGTGCGCCCTCTTGAACCCACAGGTAGCATCGAACCGCAAATCTTGTGATAGCACTTGTTTTGGTGCATCGGCACGACATAGATGCGTTCGTGAGCATGCCGCTTTACATGTACATGGCTGATGCATGCGCAGGGCAAAGCAGCAAGTGTGGTGTTTGGAATTTGAAATGGGTGAGAGAAGAAATACGGAGCCCAAGATCGGAAGACCACCCAAGTGTGCGCATGTCAAAGCCAGCAGCTGCAGGCTTGCCGCCAGTGGAGGCTGCACTTCCTGTCAGACGGGTACGACCAAGTGATCGCTTCACTGCAAATTATCCAGCAGCACAGCATTGCTACATTTTGTTACACAGTAAACTCTGTTACTAACTTGTAACTGATCACACTTGCAGAACCCGGAGTTCACACTAGAGCAGCTCGTGGAAAGGACTAGGATACCGGTGGCTAGAATTTTTGTTGATGGAATTGTCAGTCGCGTCCAGCTGCGATGCCATTGCGACAAGATCATCAAGAGGGCGCGTAAGGAGGCCATCGAGTTCATCGCAAACAAACCTGTACTTCCCCAGCAAAACTCCCCGGCATGCATTGATCTTCTCATGAGAGACAATGAGCTAGATGTTGTGAAGCTCTGCTTTGACATGAGGTCACTTTACTGCAAGGGGGTGTTGGTGAGAAAGCAGTTCTACGAGCTCAGAATGTCTAAAGACAAAGACTCAATCGTGTTTGTTGAAGGAAGTGTTCCGCTCGAATGCATGGAAACATACGACAAAATGCTTGGGAGGCATAACTCACCAGAGAAGCTGTGTCCAGGTGACTTTGGCCGTGGATACGAGAATTTTATCAAGTTGCATCCCGAGCAGAAAGACACGTTCCCGCAGGCAGCAAGATCCATCGCACTTATTTCACTTATTCTTCTAGAGCCCAGCCGTCAAGAGTATATGATGAGGATGATGTGCAGCGGTAAATCCATACCAGACCTCTACTATTTCAAGATGGATGACGCTGCTTGGGAATGCGTGCATGGTTGGGGCTCCAGGTCGAAAAAAGCAAAGGGAATCGAGTATGAAGATGAAACAGTGATAGAGAAGGTGTATCCCGTTGAAAGGACGCGTGCCATACAAGAACTGAACATCATCAATAGCACAAAGCTGCTACCTGTGAAGAGACTGACTCATCCCCAGGAAACAATCTTCTTCTACTAGGTGTCAGATACAGAAGAAAGCGCGATTGAGGAAGCGAGCCAAAGATGAATGCATATCGTTCCCAATGAAACAATCTTCTTCTACTAGCTGTCAAATAATGCACAACACGTTAATTTATATTGTAATATATTATATATATAGTAGGCTACGTTCTTTGTCTACGTGTTAATGTTATAAAACTTTTGGCCTCTGAGAAAATTTGTATAAGGGTTACGTCTTCTTCTCTATTTATGTATTTCCTTTACACCTAAATAAGGAGTTGTCTTTATATCATAGCATGAAACTGTTTCTAAGTTGGTCTTCTGTAGTTTCTATAGCAACGTCACTATCACAAACAAGGTGTCGACGTCCCCCTTGACGGATTAAGAGTAGTAGAGATAGAGATAATACCATCAAAAGGATTGCCTTTTGTCTCACGTACGTATGCGTCCAACTCGGTCTCATATACGTACTTATACATATGTAAAAGGAAACAAGGGCACAATTGTCCTTTCAAGGCCAAATACAAGGAGAAATTTCGGGAAAAGGGAGGAATTACATATAATGACATGAGAATCAAGCGTTACATGTTTGTAGTTCTATTTTTACGAAGTCGATGGTCGCAATATGTATAGTCTCGAATATGCAATTTTCTCAAGGCGGAGAACGATAGCCGCACCGTACCCAATGAAGGCAGCGACGACAAAACGGATGAGAGAAAAAAATGCCAAATAGCTACAATGTTATTTTTTTAATGGTAAATACCTCGAGTTATTTTTTAAAAGATTGGTTCATTGAGATGGTAAGAATCCAACTAGTTAGGTTGGCGCGCGATGCGCGCCTATAAGAAAAATGTTAACTTGAAATGATGATAAAATGTGAATTTATTATCTTATTATACTCAAAGTACAATCCCATTGATGCATCAAACCAAAGTAAAAATAAAACATAGTCTAAAATTAAGTTGATCGAATTCAATATTAAATCCAAACAATTTTGTAAACATGATAGTAATACTTTTTTAAAAAAAATCAGTGACTTCTGTGCATTAATAGATATAGATACCTAACACACATTGATGTGTCATGTTACATTGATTTTGGTTTTGATAGAAATAAAATATAAAATTAGTAATGAATTAATAATTTAATTATATTTTGTGAGTTTATTATTTGAAAATAGAATCGAAATAATAGAGCCAACACAGGTGAAAGTGATATACAAAATTAGGTAGTATTGTACATCGAGAAAAATTGAATATATTTTATACTTTTCAACAAATAATAAAAAAATAGATTTCGATAATTTTTATAAAAAAAGATTATTAGGCACGTTCAATAGTATCATGGGTCCCACCAAATAGTGTGCGGGTCCCACTAAATAGTATGTGGGTCCCACGTGCGGGTCCCACTAAATAGTATATGGGTCCCACGTGTGGGTCCCACCTAAATAGTGTGTGGCCCCACATGGGACCCAAGTATGTGGATCCCACGTGCGGGTCCCACTAAATAGTATATGGGTCCCATGTGTGGGTCCCACCTAAATAGTGTGTGGGCCCCGCATGAACCCTACGTGGGTCCCATGTAGGGCCAGGATGCATGAGGAGCCTCCAAATCTTGGAGCATATAGAAATAGATTTCCCAATCACAATAGCACACGGCACGACATTTTCCTCTAATACCCCCGCCCCCGTCTAGCTTTGCACTATGCCCCTCCCGTGCAGTTTTCCCCCAATCCGCCTGTCGAAAAAAAGAGGTTTCCATTCATCATCTAAAAAAAAAAGAGAGGTTTCCCCCAATCCGCCGTTCACCACCCCGATGGCGGCGCCGGCGACATCAGAGGTCTGCCTAAACGCGGAGATGAGGAAACTTGTCCTGGCTATGCCCGGCGGAGTGAAAGAGGATGGCCATGAGGAGGAGAGGCGCCGCCGCGGGCGCCTCTTACGGGAGCGATTCATGGAGACCTTCGGCCCGGGGCGCCGCTGCGTGTCTGTGTCAAGGAAGGTACGCTCCCACCCCTGCGTCGTCTACACCATGAAGATGTCCGTGAAGAAAGCGCAGGTCTCTTGGTGTCACCGGAACAACCGCCGATTCCTCCCGTCACTGTCAGGGCCCATCTACATCTACCCCATTACCCTCTGCCGCGCCGTGGAGCACGACCAGGTAGAGCAGGTGGTGCACAGATCCGGCGGTCCCGGCGAGCCGGATCGGCCGGGGATTTTTTCGGGCTTCCACCAACCTGAGTATTACATCCATGAGCCCTACCGGGAGAGGGGCGTGATTCAGAAAGAGGGGTCGTCGGCGCCATGGATTGAGGTGGCCGTGATCCGGGGGATGCCCGGGGGACGCGGGATCACCGTGACGTCCCACGTCAAGCACCTCGTCCTGCGTCTCCATGACCTGCTCTTCCTCTTGGCCGTGCCCGCCGCGACCGTGGACATCAGCTTTTCCGAGCGCTGGTTCTGCCTCCCCACGGCGTGGACGGAGGAGGGGCTGTTCGCGGAGGACGGTTTACACTTTGTGGACATTGCGGCGCCATTGGAGAAACTTGCAAGGAAGCTGTATGACATGCGTATGCAGGAGGACCAAGAGATGGAGAGGCGCCGAAGTGAGACAGAGGAAGAGAAGGAGAGGAGGCTGCAGGAGGAGCAGGTGATGCGCAAGCGAGAGGAGGAGAGGAGGAAGATATGCAAGCAAAAATATGAGGAGAGGAGAAGGGAGGAGGCGGCGAAGCCACCAGCGTACCCACGCGTATGGGATGCTGTCTTGGGAAAGACTGATGGGACGCAGCCTGCGGTGGTGTCCATTTTCAATCTGTCAATGAACAACAGCAAGGAAGTTTTGTGCAAGTCCATCAAGGAAGAAGGCCTTCAAGACATGCTCCTAAGGGCGAAGAATGGGGATTATCTTCTTCCCATCTCAAAGACAACATCGTCAGGATCTCTTGAGGTTTTGGGGTCAGTAGAAGGCTACTCTGCTCTTGGAACCGGTGCTTTTGGACCGAAGAGGGGTTGTTTCATGGACAAATCAGGGCGCATGCTGAGTTCCGTATCGATGTTATCGCAGAGTGTGGAAAAACTATTTACAATAGCGTTCGATGCTGATAATTTCAATATACTGCTGGATGATGGATTGGTAATATCTGGTGTCTTTTGCGTCTCAGTGGATATCCATTGTGACGACATCTCCTGTTCTGAGCTTTTGACAACAGACACAGACTGGCGACATGACTTCTTATGTCAGAATATTGACGGTAAAGTCATGATCCCTTTCTCGACACTGCTGGTGCAATTGAAGAAGAAGCTACAACTGCAGCTTACAAATGAAGAATTGGAACTCTATAACTTGTCTGCAATTGATGCCGAGGAAGAAAATGAGGATCTCGTAGAGCCATGGCGAAAGTTGCGAGAATGGATTCCTCCCAAACCGAAGCCTGAATTACCTGAAGTAGAACTACATGATTGCAGCCTGTTTCCGATTCTCTCAGAGTCTGAGATCTGATTGCTGCAGTTTGTGGTGGCCGCATGAAGGCCCTAGTGTCAGAGTCCAATTGTGTGACTAAGCTGGCGACTGGTATTCCTGTGTTATAAATTGCACGAGCTTCTATGACTTTTGTTGACTAGGCAGGAGATGAAATTCAAGGTTAATCTACCCGGGTGTATGAACTTTTGTTGATTTTTGGTTTTGTTTTACTTTTTCTTTCTGTCGGTTGTGGTGGATTCCCTAGCTTAATCAACCACTAGTCTTATTTTATTCAGTTTATACTCGGCAATCAGCAAATTAGCAATGACTTAGCTCTTGATCTATATGTTTCCATGTTCGTTGACCCTGTGAAATAAAGGGATGGGTGCATTGAGCTTCACCTTTGATATACAAACATAACACAAATATTAGCATATTTAAGTTCAGAATATCTGATGAACAGGGAAACTAAATATCCAACTTTTTTGACTTTTTTGTTATGCATGGATGGGCTTCCACAAACACGAATGAGCAGTGATACCATGTTACTTCCGATAATTTCCAAACCGACGATAAATGGAGAGCAAGGATATAACGACTTTTCTGATAGTGACATCGACCTCCCTTGTCTAATAATAATTCCCCCAATTGGCATGCACGGTTCAAATGCTTCTATGTATGCCACGATGCCATCCACTGGCGAGTACGTCTAGCTTTGAAAGTTAGGGGTTTTCTTCTTCCTTCCCTTCTTCTTCCTCTTTCTTTTCTTCTCTTCCCCCTTCTTTCTTCTTTTTTGTTAAAAAAATAGAGGGGGTATCCATGGTGTTTGGGGAGTTAGGGGGGCTTAAGCCCCCTTCACCCCCCCTAGATCCGCATTGCCATCGCATTTCTTTTATCTTGATAGATTCATTCAAATCGTTTCAGCAAGTAATAGATGATTATTGTTTGCTAGCTGTGTGGACCATGAAGTTTGCATTCATGTTACAATATTATAAAGCGCTGTTGAGCATTCATGTTACAATATTATAAAGCGTTGTTGGTTAAGCAACCTGACGGCCGGCAACTGGCCACGCCTGATTTCTTCCATACCAGGTCCAAAGGCTAAGCTAGCACACTACTCTCAAGTTATAGCTTGTATGTTTAAGTGGATACAGGCTAGCAACTCAGTTATCAGAATGTGTTCATGCTAGATTAAATTCCATGTGATGCTCGCGCCTAGATACTAGCAGTATGCAAGAGCAAACGAATATATTAATTCGATATTCGAGACGGTGGCCTGCACGTTAACCAGTTGAGGGTTACTACTACTAACGACGAAGCTTATCCAGTTAACACGAAGATTAGAGCTAGAACCCTAGCTAGGGTTGGCCAGCAGGACGGTCCAAGTTTATTACTTATGTCCAGTCCAGGTACTGCAATTCTGCAATAGCAGCTGTATTATATTTCTGTTTACCCTCTCGTGTAGCATGCAGCATCAACACAATTGTCCATTGGTCATAATATCGGCGCGACACCTACTAGAGTGACTCATGAGCACTTCTCCGCGTTGCACGAGATCGAGGAGACAAGTTGCCCGCACGTTCGCCGGCGCATATCGTGTCTAGATGGCCCTGGCTCAATCCATAAAAGGGCTCGCTAGATCAGGCAAGGTTCTGCGCGTTGAGTGCCTCAAGAGGTTGCAGGGCTGCACGTAACGTGCGTGCGAGTCGACGATCGAATCGAATGAAGCGCGCATGCATCATCCGTCACCAAGTCGATCAACAGCCCCTCATATCCGGTTTGCTTTATTTCGTTCCATATTATACTCGATCATCTGTGCCTCCTTTGAGCTTTCACCGTAGTAATGTTCGTTCATGTATGAGCTTGTTGCTCGGTTTGGTTTTTTTCATATTCTATTTTCTTTGTGATCCGTCGATCAATTACTCACACCATGTAATAAGCGTGCATTTTGTATGTCAAATAATAAAATCAATTCTTTCTCTTGGTCTTGCCCTGCTTGTACAGATTCGTTACATAGCTGCAAGTAATAAGCCATGGCGGACGACGAATCAGCTCGGTTTTTTTAGTACAGTATGAGGTGTGTTGCTGGGTTTGTTGATTTTCTTTTATTTCTTCGTGATCCACGGATTGATTATTTACTACGTGTAAGTGTGCATTCAATTTCTCTGTCAAATAATAAAGTCAATTCGTGATATTGCCCTGCTCGCACAGATTTGCTTTGCTTCCCTTTTTTATAATCATGTGCCCCGCGCCGAGAATCATATATATCAATCTCCATTCCTCGCATTAACCCATACTTGTTCTCCACTTAGGTAAAGCGATGTGGTGCTATCCGCCTATCTCCAACAAATTGGTGCACCACTAGCATAAGTTGTACGACAACTATCAACACATTTGAGTTCTTAGAACCACGACATCAAGCATATAAAAAAAACTACCTCTTTCTCTTGAGCAATTCCATTATTAATTCGGGTTTCCTACATTCTTTACTTTCCATACAACGCTGTGGGAAGACACTATCTATCCTATTCCTAGAGCTAAGGCCACCAATACGGGTTGTGTTTTTGTTGAGCTCATTTGGCTTGGTTGAATACTTCATGATCTTCAGCCTTTTCATCCCCAGACCCGCAGAGATCTTCAGAGATCCAGCATCTCTATCTGTGTGCTTGGTTCTTTTCTTTGACGTTGGCAATGCAATCCTGCTCAAAATGCCAATTTCTTCACGTGCAATGCCAATTTTCTTTGAGTCAGAACCGCTGGAGCTATTATGATCCTTTCTATCCATCAACAGTCCATCCAACTTAGAGATTAAGCAACCAGAGTGCGGGCTTAGTTTGGCATTTGCCTCTGCTCTGCACGCTGATGCTGTTGCAACTGAAATGGCGTGATGCGGGTGATTGAGTGCCACTTGAAGAAGTTGCTGCTTCTGACTAAAGGGACCATCGCTAATGAGCTGGCTCATGTTCAGGCACTCGAGTATCTTGAGCCAAAGTCTCTCAAGCTGGTAAATGATTTTTCCTTGTTGCATTTCACAGTACAATGCGGCAGATAAAGAGAGCCACTCAGTTAGTTGATCTCCAATAATCTGCAAAGACGAAATGGTGTACTCATGCAGTTAGACATAAAGTAGTATACGTGAATGAAGCTGACGCCCCTAGAAACATTAGGAGCTATATAAGTACTTTGTTCTGGAAATATGCACAAACCTCAAAAAGAAGAAGAATATCTTTCTTTAATACGACATGTCCAACAAAATTGGACAAAGATTGAAAAAACCTGAAGCACAACCAAGTTAAGAGAAGGAATAAGATATTAAGTCAAGCACACGGCCGATAGCAGCTTACTGCCATTAATAACCAACAAACAAGATTGCAACTTTGTGAATCTGTTTGATTACCTGCTTGAGACTTGGTGCAGTCCAGCAGGATTTCCTTTGAAACCAAATCTTGAAAACCTCATAAACCTGCATGTATCACGAAATGCATGAGATTATTGAAACAGATTGAGGTTATTCGCATTTTATAATTGATATATTATATGTGATTTTGTTTAGAGGTGAAGGTCAACAAACCTGTTAACAAGGTTCAAGCAGCTCAAGAAAAGGTTAGGTTGCCTGCATCCAGTAAAGTCTCCATTTGCTTCATTCAACTCTTGGTTACAGTATGCTAAAACTTGTTCATTCTGTAACAGTCCAATAACTACTTCACCAAGAGCAGAAAGAAAAGCAGTATTTGCAGACTTCTCCGGGCAATGCTCAAGGTTGGCTTGGAACAATGCCATGTGCTCATCAATAATGTTAACCAAATAGTCATAAAAACCCTCAAAGAAAACCTTGGATGCAGCCTCTGAATTACAGGAGCTTGTACAGAGGGATCTATAAACTTCAATGGCTAATTCCACCTCCAGGTCTTGAGTAACAGGAACACATGAGCCACTTTTAGCACTCCAAAGAATGGATAAGCTCCCAGGGTATAAAAAACTAAAAAATGGATAACAGAAGAACTGATAGAGCACACCATGGGAACTTGATTCGGAACTAGCTCTCAAAGAAGAGAGAATGTTGTCATTCAAGTGTTTTGCAAATCTGTTCCACACCATCAACCATTTTGATCTTTGCCTGTTAAATATCGAACACATGATCTGCATATACATAAAAGCAACGACAGCATGAAAACTCTTCAGGGTACCTGATGAAGAGAGAATCAAAGCCAACTTCTCAGCATCTGAATGCGACAGCTCTCCAGTATACTGAGCTACCATGGACAAAGACAATACAGTCATGTAAACTGCTGGAGAAACCATCTCCATGTAAGAAAATGGTCTGATTTTTGGAAGAGAAACCTTCGGACTGCATTCTGCAGATTGGTTCTCCTTTATGTGTTCAATGTCCAAGCATATCTCGATCTTTTCAGAATTTAAAAGAGAATGATCCAACTCCTCCACAATAACTTTCAGAAACTGAAGACCAACTTTCAGTAATATTGCGCAATTGTTACCACTTTGCTGTCCTACATGACCCAGAAGCAACTTTGTCCTTACAAACTTGCAAACATCAGTAATGCAAAGCCCGACTTGTTCAGAAGAACACTTTTCTTCAAGTTCAATTTGAGCTCCTCTTAGAAGAAAACTGAATATCTCTGTTGCAGAATCCATAATAATCAGCATCTTTTCAGGAATCATGTCCTGAAACAGTTCTGGATTCAGAATTGTGCCAAGAATGTCGAGCTGAAAATGAAAGCAACCAATGTCCCATGGTAACCATTTGATATGTTGAACATCCAGCAAGGCCTTGAGATGCATGCAAGATTGGGCAACTAAGTTCTGATTCACTGGAGTACACAAATCCTCTCTGTGCCTAATTTTTGATGAACTAAAATCATGAAAAAGATTCATGCAAAATGACCAAAGTGGCTTGTTCTGATCATTGATTCCAAAAGAGAAAATTATTTTGAGTATTGGCCCAAAAGCAGCCTCCAGTATGGGTAAATGATTGATCAAATTACCAAGTTTATGTAGAAGGTAATTCCAAGTACTCAAACAAGAAGAGCTCAGAACAATATTACGACTTCTCGAAAGAACTCGACATAAAGGCACCATAATTAACCTTGTCCTTTTCACCTGAGTATTTGCAAGTTCTCTGGGTTCTAGGAGGACAATCACAGTTTCTTGACCCACAGACTCTGTAGGTTGAGATGGAAAAAATGCATCTACCAAATTTCTCCAAGAAACCTGTTAATCTGAAATGACTATCATAATGTAATAGAGAACTTCATATTACTAGAACAGTTACTGTGCATCAGAAAAAGAAGAAATAGTGTAACTCACCATTGTAGCAATCTGAACTTGTGTGTTTTGATCGATGAACAGATGTTCAGGAACCTTTAGGAGTTTATTAAGTAGAGGTCTATTATTCACTGCATCTGGACCAAGTAAAGATATGATCCATCCCCATGACTTCACTGCTTGAACTTTCTTCGAAGGATCATCAAGCATATTCATCATGCACGGGAGTAGCTTTCGCTCCAGGTCTAAAGCTACAGCCTATACAGCAAGCAACAAAATAAAGCTAAATTGAGAAAAACAAAAGTCACCATATGAGCTCATATGAAACTGAATTGTTACAGCATGTAAAAGAACATAAATATACAAAGTTGCAGGGAGGCAACGCTGAATCATTCAATAAGCCAAATCCAGGAAACACAAAAAGTATCTAAAACGATTCACATATCAAATGCCATACAAACACTAGTATAAAGACAAACATTCTGTGCAATGTATACGCTTCACTAAATTAATCTAATAATTATTTCCAGTTTGTGTTGGTACTTGGCTTCAATAATCATTTTAGACTATGTAAAACTGCAGGGATTTCAATACTGCAAACTAAAGGATGAAAAGCTCGTGAAGCATCCAATGCCTATGAATATGATGTTAAGTCTTCTTAACGCTGATATGTTGTTGATGGCAAATAAGTTCAGTGTCATTTTAGTCATCTCTACCGAAGGTACACCGTAGTTACTATAGTGTCACAAGGACGTTAATGTTATTAATTGGTCAAACTAAAGCAATTCAGCTGAATTTCCTTAGTGCTCTAGCCACATCAAGAAAAATATGTATGAATTAGGACTTATCCATACGAAGCAGCTCAAGTTTATGGCAATGTGTCACCTGATTTCTTTATAGCTTTGAGTGACTGTATTAAACTGGTTGCACCCAGACACCCAGGTAGTCGGGTACTTGGGTTGGCTTGCACACTAACAAAAGTTGATCCGTTTATAGAAAGCGAATTTCCGCAACAAGGTGTATATCTCCAATGAATTTGCTTGCAACAGATTAGACATTATTTATAGACTTACCAGATATATCAAATTGTTTAATTCTATGTGACTAAACACATCTTCAGTAAGAGCAACCTTTCAATTACCTTGGAAAGAAGCAGTTGAGGTGGTAGGATAACGTGTGACACTTTAAGGAGGCATCTTTCTGCCATGTCCCTTTCTGGTTTATCAGCACTTAGGAGTCTTCGGTATAAAGGTGGAACCCATAAACTTGATAGGTCCCTCATTCTTTTGTGACATTGACAAGCAAGCTTCGTGATAGCCTTCATTAGAAATTTCCAAAGAAGCACCCCAAGTTATATTATAAGATTACATGATAAAGCAAGAGAAACAAAGATCAAGGTACATTAAGTAGTTGCCTTTCAGTCTATGCTATATGAGGAAAGTTCATACAGATATGACTCATATAATATGATTCTGCATCATCCGAGGCAAATTTTGATGAAATTAGAAGGATCATGAGGCAGATAGTTTTTTGATAATGGATTTCGCAAAGCAGTTAATTTACAACAACAATTTGTCCTATAGACACATAAAGGCAATGACATAGAACATAGTTTATGTGTGCTGAATAACCTGAACTGCCTCAAATGTTGTTGATAAGGAACCAAATGGATTGTCGAGTGCATAAACAATAGCAGTAACCATAAGGTCTGCTCTATCCTCTATAATCAACAGCTCCAACTGCTGAACGGAGATGCACCAGATTCCCAAATTACAAATAGACTGCAATAACAAATTTAAGAGAAAATTATAATCATATACTACTTCACATAAAAACTGAGCCCCTTAAGCAATTGATGAAGAAAAAATGGTTGCCCATATCCACCTTCATCCGAGTATTCATGATTAGTTGCCCCAAGGTATCCAATACAGCCTGGGCCATCTGTGCTGAAGGATAAGAAAAATCTATTATTTGCTATGATCATTAAAAGAAAGAGAAAAAAAACAGTGCTACAGCTCATCATGTATGAGAGGAAAATGGGTTTGGCCCCCATGCATAAATACCAGTAGCTGAATAACTTTATACTGAATGTGTGAAAACAGATAATGTTGGTAAGGTTGATTCTGATAAACACAAAACCCAATCGATTAAAGATATTGGCTGTCGAAATGATGATGCTATCTCAACGAAAATATCAGTACAGATAATATTCTAAAACAAAAGAAGTCATGTTAATTGTAGAGCACCAAACAAGAGATAAAGTTTTAGACCCGTAAAGTCTCAACATTCAGATGGGTTCAATATGTAACCTCGTATTCTAAAAATACATGTCTGCAAAGGATTGAGTTTCAATGTCACTGTCACACCACACTGCTAAAGGCTAATATACTTAGTGAAAAGCAATGTCTCCCTGTTCACACCATAGGCTTCCTCCCACCGAGCAACGGTTCAGTGTGAACTTTGCTGAATCGCATTTGTTTACCGTCGATTTATTCACACATTGAAATTGGGTTCAACCATCACAACTGAACATTTAACTGAAGAAATGTGGGTACAGGAAGTACTAGTACCTGAGATGGTAGAGACGAGGACGGGGTGGTAGAGCGCGAAGCCGAGGCACTTAAGCGCGGAGGCCGCGACGGCCTCGTCAGGGGCGGCCGCATCGCGGAGTAGAAGGGGGAGAAGGGGTGAGGGCAGCTCGGCGGCGAGGTCCGCGGCGGCGGAGGGGTCGTCGGCGCAGCCGCGCTGCAGGTGGAGAAGCCAGGCGTACGCCGCGGCGCGATCGGGCTCCGCGGCGATCTCCGCCACCTCGCGCGCCACCGACGGCGGCGCCATGGCCGCGGAGGTCTAGGGTTTGGTTTTTTGGCGCGAAGGCTGAACGGCGGATTTGGGCGCGCGGGGAGGAGTGGTGCGACAGTTGGGGCCTTGGGGGGAGGAAAAGTCAGTATGAGGCGACGCGGAAATGAGAGGATTACGCCAGCTCAAAGCGGAAGCGTATTACTGTTGCATTTGGCGCTTTGCAGAAATGAGGGTGTTTTCTGTTTTGTTTTGTTAGGCTAAGCTTGTATACATGTCCAATGGCGTACGGGGACCGTGAATTCAGTTATGAAAAAAAAAAATGAAACTCTTAAGTTTTTTTTTTTCTGTAAGGAAAGGGAGATTTGGAGACAAACAATTCAAAATGGTTCAGTATACCATGTCTGTTCTCTTCGCCTCTCTATGCCAAACTTTTTTTCTTGCCAAACTTGGTGATGGACTGCGTTTAAATTTCGATTCATCGTGGGCTCGTAACAACTTGATTCCTAACCTTTTCAAGATAAACAAGACATAATTTTGCCCCGTTCAAGTGCATTTTGCAAGTTGCAACTATAGAGTTCGGCACCATGGCATCGTGACATTCTTCTTCTTCTTTTGCGAGTAACAGTCCTTGACACCAAAACTAAGTTTTGGTGTCAACAAGTCCCAAGTTGTTAAGGAATCCAGGCGAGCTCATCATCTGTTGATGTTCAACGCTCTGTCGCTCTGAGATATACTCGCGCATTGTGTTGTTCTAATTGGGACACTGGAATTACAAAACCCTCCCAATTTATTCAATAAGTAATTGTGTCGTTTCATAGAAGTGGCATAGAGTAAAAACTCATAAACAAGGAGTTGCTTGGTTTTTTAATACTTTTTATAGAAAAAATTGGTTCTATAGCGCTTGAAAGAACACCATCTCTAGAAATTACAATTGAAAAATCTCTGTCACGTAAAATACCAAAAAAAAAGTGTCATCTAAATTTAGTAACTGGGCCGTCCGCCTGTCCAGGAACACCTTTTCTTCCTCCGTCCGTTCCCGAGATGCTTGAAGAGCTATTGCACTGCTTTGTATGGTTGCCACTCGCGGAGCGCCTGCTTGATTACTCCCTTCGGCTCAACTTCCGCCTAGTGCCGGTGCACTCGCCGCGACCCAGGCCGAGAAGCGGCCATGCTGCACCACGGTGACCTCGTGTGGCCTGGTGTTAGCGTTGCGCGCAGTCTCACATCGGGGCGGAACTACCTCGCCTCGCGGCCGGGTGCTCTTCTAAAAAAAATTTTAGAAGACACTGTTGAAACGTTTTACGAGACGTTTATAAAAAATAACCGTATCTGTTAATGCGAGTGATTAACGGAGGCGGTTACATTCATTTTAGGAGGTGATTACATTTCGATCGCCTCCTAAAATCGATTAACGGAGGCGGTTATTGTAACACAACCTCCTCTGTTAATCGACCATTTTCGGAGACGGTTGTGTTACAATAACCGCCTCTGTTAATCGATTTTAGGAGACGGTCAAATGTAATCACCTCCTAAAATGAATGTAACCGTCTCCGTAAATCCATTTTCAAATTTATATTTGAATTTTTCAAATGATCTTGATAGAGAACTGACCAATATGAAAGTTGTAGATCTCGAAAAGTTAAGAAACTTTGTAGTTTGCAATTTTTTCATTTGAAATCATCTTGTCCACGAAAAGTGCGTTTGAATGTTCTCAAATTTGAAATTCAAATTTCGCAAAAGACCTCGGATGGAGAAATGACCTATATGAAAGTTGTAGATCTCGAAAAGTTAAAAAACTCAGTAGTTGACAACTTTTTCATTTGACTTTGTTTAAAACTTAAAAAACACAATTTACACTTGGTTTTGTATAATACGATAGGAATCAATACAGAGTATGGCCTAGGCATCACTGTAGCTGACGGATCCACCCTCTCTCCTCCCCCTCCCCCCTATTGTCACCTACAGCGACGGCTCCTCCTTGTACCACTTCGCGACACCGCTTCGGCCCCTCCTTGTGCACCCGTCGTCCTCCTGCTCTGGCCGCTCCTACCATTGGATCCGCTGCTACGCCAGCCCCCCCCCTCCCCCCTTCCTCTGCTTTCCCCCGCACTGTCGGGCTCTATCGTATTAGCCACCGAATTCGCCACCATCGTTCTAATTCAGCCTCCTCCGTCACCCACCGTGATTCCGACACTGCACGACAAGTCGCACTCCCATGCCGCCTTGCCACCTCCGCTGCCACCGACCTTCCCTGTAAAGCCGGTGGCCGTTAGAGCGTCGGACACCCAGGAACTTCAAAACCCTAAAGCTCAGTTGCCTCGACCACCAACCGTTGCTGGCGATAAACTCGTCGTCGAGCCGCCCCGCCCACCCTCCACCCAGCTAACCTGCCCAAGCCCTACGACAGTAACGAGCGGCGGAATTCATGGCGACAGCGCGCATGAGCACCGGGAGGATAAAAAAGAATAGGTCGGTTATGGGATTATCGCCGTCACGGGCTGAGGAAGGAGGTTGTGAGCTGAATTTATGCTGGACGGAGAGAAATGGTGACTGCACACTGTAGTGATGCTTTGCTAAGTATTTTCCCTCGCGGGTGTCGTGCACGTCCTGACTGGTAATTAATGGCATGTTTGTTTAAGCTTCTGACGAGCTTTTCATGAATAACTTTCCATATATCTAAAACCGGAAAGCTGAAAAACTCACGGATAGAGTCTTCTGGCTTTCCACTTTTGAAGCTTTCCGGCTTTCGCATATATGAAAATCTATCTACCTAAATGTCACCAGAAGCTGAAACAAAAATGAAATGTCGCGGGCTCATCAAACACAGACCAAATGAAACAAAAAATGCTTCAATTCGCAGAACTAAGAAACGTGTGGGAGATAAATCATTCTTCGATCTTGTCTGGCTATGCCATTTTCAAAACTTTCACCGCACTAATTCTCATGGCATTCACATACACGATCGAGCAATTGTTACCTTGTTTGAGCATGACCACCCTGTCTTTTTTCATGACGACTCAAAAGCTAATTTTTCTCATTGATATCCAAGGGCTCTGAAACGCGGGCCACCGGCCACGGTGACCCCACGAGGCCGATGTCGACGGCTCCACGCGCTGTGCGCCGGACGCGAGCTCCTACTACGCCTTGCGGTCGCGCCGTACGTGCGCGCCGCGTGGCTGGCAATTCCCCGCGCCGCTGCATATGGGAACCTCTGCGCTAACTTAACATCATGCACGAGCGGCTGACGCGACCGTTGCCGTGGCCTCCGGCTCCGCGGCCATCTTTTTCAGCCTCTTCTCCCTCTCCAACTTCAGTGTGCCTCCGTTGTTGCTCGGCGCGCCTGGATCATCATATGACACCATCCCTGCGAAACTAGCCAGCTTATTACGCTTACCAGACGCCTGAGGACCAGCGCCCCCCACCGCATACGTCGCGTGGGAAGGCTGCTCGTGCATTGGATGAATAGGTTCACTGTAGTAGTTGACAAACGTGACGGCCGGAATGCTTAGTTCCACTTCATTCTTTGGTGGTATTATTACGTGACGAAGTTCTTTCGATAGTATTTTTCACAAACGGTATTCTTTCAGTGATATGAACTATTTTTGCCTTCCTTTATTTCTTGGTAAACCATTGTTCGGTCACTATATACTCCGTAGATCGAATTAATAAAGTTTATTGTGTGATCGCGCGTACAATGCTTCATTTCCTTGCACTATAGTATATATGCATGTTACGAACAGATGCATGCTTGCTAATGTTTGGCGCTCTCGTGATGTTTGTGCATCGTGTCAAACAACTAATGAATACTGCATTATTATTCGATAGGATGTAGCTAGAGTGACCAGCAGCCTGGAATAAATTCCATGTGATACACGCGTAGTAGCCAGTAGGAGTCGTCGGAATTTGTGACTAGTGAGGGAGTAGTCTGCACGTATGCCTGCACGTCGTCGAATCCAGCTGCAATTTTGCCAGATTCTTTAATGATGACTCTGCCAGTAGAGACGGACAGTAGCACTAAGAGCAAGTATTACGGTCCTGTAAGCGGGCGAGTGGCTGGCCACGTAGGTAAAAAAACAACACTGGAGGAAAGAGAAACGAGGTATCAGCGAGTCACCATACGATAGCGCAAGCAGGCGCATGTATTTATGGAACCAAAAAGCCGAGCGCTCATTTGCCTGCGTCCCATGCAAAAACCAGGCCAGGGCATTCATTGGCATGGGACCCACCCACTACGAGGCTGCAGCCTACATGACCTGGCGTGCGAGTCGCCAGCCAGCTAGCGCCTTTATAAATCTTGCTCTAAGCCTTAACTATAGACCATTGCATATACTATATGTGGTTATTAGCCTGATGATTAGTGGTATAATCCATATCAAATAATTATAAGTAGCTTCCATTCGATCAACGTGGTAACTGGTAATTTCTTATCTATCTTGACGAACATGATGTCTTCTTCTAACTAAACTAGTAATAGATGTCTGATGATTAACCTGGCGAATCGGATCGATTAAGCAAAATATCTAGCTAGAGCTAGAGGGGACAAAGTTGGTGTCCAAGTAGTAGATTAGCTGTATATATCTATGCGTGTTAGTTAAGTGGCCTCGTGTATCCAACATATAAGACTTAGTGGCATATGATATATATAATTAAGATATTCATGTATCCTAGCCATATGGTAGCCAGCTCCCAAAGAGGCGTTCGCCGGCTTAGCATTTGGATTTGAGAGAATAGCCTGCACATTCGCCGCCCGGTTGAGTCCAACTTATTATTATTGTCAGAAAGATATGGTAGAAGCTCATTTATAGATAGGTGTCTTATTTTTTGCTTAATCTCATGAGATGAATAAAATCCGTCCGATTTCACCCAATAGTCATGTGTCATCTTCTTCCGGTCGGGACTCGATCAAATTCATGTTCCAATGTTTCATTCATCCAGCTCGCCCCCGCCTCCATCCACGGCAGCTTCCTAGCAACCATATATATCCCCAACACTCTAACCTGTGGCCGCCATCGCCCCCATTCGAGCTCTCCACATCCTGATGTCCCTCGTCCAAATCGTCCTTCAATTCCCAAGCCATTCATATTCTCCTCAATAACCATGGATCCTAAACCCCGAACCCTAATCTTGGACCTTCATCGGCGGCTTGCCGGCATTGCTATGTTCGTGAATCGCCTGAAGCTGTTAGAATCTGATACCCCTCGTTATGCGCAGCAACCCTCGGATCTTGAAAGGATATTGCGGGTACGACACGAGCTTGCACAGTATCAAGAACGAAGTAGACGAATCTCGTAGAAAACCCTAGTTGACGACGTTGAAGCAACCACAACAAGAGAATAGGATTTGGCGAAGCCGACCGCAAATTCTTTAAGCACAACTCCGAAAGAGTACAAGTGATTGCCGCTCCCTCACAACTCTACTTGACCCTCTAGGACCCTCGGATTCTTGCCTCATACAAGAATCTAGTGCTTATAGAACTATCTAGCCTATTCCTCTTGAGCGCTCCTAATTGCTTCTCACAAGCCTTGGATGAGACCTTGGTGTTTGCCCTTGGCTTGATTTATTTGATAGAGCCTCTACCCCTTGTTTATATAGTCCTCTCCAAAGCCCCATACATGCAAGTAGGAGTCCTACTCCTAGTAGGATTCATCGCTCAAGTCCTAGTAGAACTAGAAGTCCTAAAGCACACCCCTATTGAGTCCTAATCTAAGTAGGATTTGAGTCACAATACAACAATCTCCACCTTGACTCTAATCCATTGAAGTCGTCATGCTCCTCCAATAATTCGCTCCAAATCGGCTTCTTTTTTTTATACTCCCACCACAGGAGTGCCCCCACCACAGAGGCTCATGCACGTCACCACGATATGCGTGTGAGTGTCCCGGCTGGAGCGCCTGGACCCTCCACCTGAGAGCTCCTTCGTTGTGTAGTTTGGTTAACCACACCACCTTCTCCTATGACCCTCCATGCCATAGGTTTGTACCGCCTCTGAGCTCCACCTGCTCGCCGGTACTGCGTGGTCGTCGGTCCCACCACGTCTTCCTTCTTCCAACAGCTTGCATCTTCACCTCTACGACTGTTAGATTTTGCAACCACCTTTGCCGCCTTGCACTTGACTGCAACTGAGATTTGAGTACCTGCTGTTGACGAGACAGCTTCCTTCTCCTGATCAGGATTTTTACCAAATCTCCCAATGGTTGCACCGCCATTAAGATTTCCTATCACTCGGTATCCACCATTAATCCAGATACTTTTCATGATTACCTGCCCTTTGCAAGTAACTCGCATAACTCCACCTCGAAGTGATAAGCCACAACCTTGGAGTTCTAGCGACCTTACAGATATTAGATTCTTTTTCAAACCCGGGATATATCGAACTCCCGTGAGTGTGCAATGTGTTCCATTATGCATCTTCAATGTAACTGTTCCCACCTTGGTGACAGCATACTCCTTGCAATCCGCCAAGTGAACAATTCCATTCGCCGGGCGTTGAGATCCTTCGTCAAACATCTCCCTTGCCGAACATACATGGAAACAACTCCCTGAATCTAATATCCAATCATGAATAGTTCCTGGTTGACTGACGATAAGTATATCACCTTCATCCTCACTTGCCACCGAGTATGCTCCTCTCATATTCTTCAAATTTGGACAATCCTTTATCATGTGACCCTCTTTGTCACAAAGATAGCATGTACGGCTGCCCTTGCTCTTGCCTTTCTTCTTCCCGCGATTCAAGACTTTGCCTACTCCACTTGAAACAGTCAATGCTTGATCACCCGAGGATGAAGATTCCTGTGGCTTCTTCAAGGACTCCGCCTCCAACAGGTATGCAACTGTCTCGTTGAAGTTGAGAGTAGTTTTCCCGACGAGAATATTCATCACCAATTGCTCCCATGATGGTGGTAAGGATGAAGCCAGTATGACGACTTTATCGTTCTCCTCAATTTCCTCATCCACACTAACCAGCTGCGTGACAAGTTTGTTGAAGACGTTTAGATGGTCAACGAATCGTGTGCCTTCCTCCATGCGCAACCTGAATAGTTGACGCTTCATCACCCACCGATTTGTCAGCGACTTTGCCATATACAATTCTTCTAAGCTCTTCCATAATTTCTTCGGGGAATTCTCCTTGATTACCGAGTACTTTACCTCATCAGAGAGACATAGTCGAATTGTACTGACAGCCTTCCGCTCCATCACCTTCCAGTCTTCAGCGGTTGTGCTCTCCGGTTTGGTCCCCTCAAGAGCATCAATTAACCCTTGCTGGACAAGCACATCTGTTACCACACACTGCCACACGCTGAAATTCCCTTTGCCATCAAATTTCTCTACTTGATTCCACATCCCTGACATCGTCTTGATTTCGTGCACCCTAGCACTGTCGACCTTCTCACAAAATCAGCTCAATCCGACCTTGGCTCTGATACCACTTGTTAGAATCTGATACCCCTCGTTATGCGCAGCAACCCTCGGATCTTGAAAGGATATTGCGGGTACGACACGAGCTTGCACAGTATCAAGAACGAAGTAGACGAATCTCGTAGAAAACCCTAGTTGACGACGTTGAAGCAACCACAACAAGAGAATAGGATTTGGCGAAGCCGACCGCAAATTCTTTAAGCACAACTCCGAAAGAGTACAAGTGATTGCCGCTCCCTCACAACTCTACTTGACCCTCTAGGACCCTCGGATTCTTGCCTCATACAAGAATCTAGTGCTTATAGAACTATCTAGCCTATTCCTCTTGAGCGCTCCTAATTGCTTCTCACAAGCCTTGGATGAGACCTTGGTGTTTGCCCTTGGCTTGATTTATTTGATAGAGCCTCTACCCCTTGTTTATATAGTCCTCTCCAAAGCCTCATACATGCAAGTAGGAGTCCTACTCCTAGTAGGATTCATCGCTCAAGTCCTAGTAGAACTAGAAGTCCTAAAGCACACCCCTATTGAGTCCTAATCCAAGTAGGATTTGAGTCACAATACAACAGAAGCCTTAGGAGATTATTCCCTATGTCTCAAGAATATAGGAGGTGTGAAAAATAATATATCCAGGCTAGCTAATGGTCTAATGCTATGCTTCAATTCTAATATATTCATGCATTGCTAGATAATAAGTTCCCCGCGTTGGACGAGTGAGCCAATACAGTTTTATACTAAACTAGCAAGGTGGCCCGCGCTATTAGCGCGGGTAGCTAGTTTTTTTATTTGGTAATATTAAGGTATCTTACTTCAGAATAACTTGATAAAAATAATTTTATTTAGTTATGTCATTATAATTGATTCATATCAAGTTGTTATTTTTTTATTTTCATATCACGTGACATATTTTTTTAGAAAATAAATATATGAGAAAAGAGAATATTTTATGAAAAAACTATATTTTTAATATTCAATAAAAGTAATATAAAAGTGTATATATTTTTAATATAAAAATATTGTTTTTTAGATTTTTGAGTCGGTTCCTTTTGACAGATTTAGTTACTATGCATGATTAAGTATTCTTAGAATCGCATAAGAAGATCTGATTGAATGGTTTAATGTATATCACCATAAATAAATTTTTTTATTATTTTTATTTCTCCTCTAATGTCACGTAGATATGGCTCCATAAATGCATTGTCCCATACTAACTTAGGTATAATATTCTCCTTTGTACTCGTCCCCTCTTTACTTCTTCTTCTCACAGAAGATACATCTATAATGGTGCATCGTTCACTCCTGACAATCTATACTTGTTGTTTGCTATGGTCGGGCGTACATGCCAAACATTGATTTTATAAATGGTTTGTTCTAGCTAGAATGCATCAACGCTTTGTCATGATTGCATTCTTACTTATTAATTATTTTGTTGACCATCACTGACTAATCACAATGTTACATAGTCAGATATAACTATTTTAGATGCTTTTTATTGTTGCCTGCAATGATCACCATACCTTAGGGACGGATTTAGTCTATGTAGAGTGAAACTCAACCCAGTAGCTGGGATGATGTGATATGGTTCAACCACCACGTTATAATCTAGGAAACGCCAAAGCGGACTAAGGCGAGGCAAGCCACCACTGCCTTGTCGCATAGGTGACGTCTTAAAAACACTAATTAGCGTACCCCTAATTTTTGTTCGTTAATTATTCTTTCATGTTTCAAGTCTAGTGACTCTCGTTCTCGTCAGGTCATCACTTTGTATATCGAAATATCTTGTTAGCACTGCGGATGCACGCTCTTTCAAGTTCAGTGTTGCTAGTTACATCCTCACATAATTGTTTGGTACTGTGGTACGACTATGTCTAGACATGCCTTAAAAACACTGATTAGCATATCCATAATTCACAATGCTACATAGTAAGATATAACTATTTTAGGTGCTTTTCACTATTGCTTCAAATGATCACCATGCCTACGCATGATCAATTTGTATAACATTAATCAAATCTACTAATTTTAATTTCCTAAATGGAGATGTTGGCTTCTATTTTTCTCTTAACTACATACAAAATTAAAATACTATGATCCATAATTTTATTACGAATTTATTATTTATTAATAGTATCAGGATATTTTTCTTTAATATGAACCATTATATCATCATAAAATTTAATGATGTAAATTTCTTATGTTTCAAATTATTAATTCTGATGTTTATATGTTGTTTTTACTCGAACTCTACTTTTTCTATAATTTTTAAATTCTTAATTTCAAAATTTGTTTCATTTTATTTATTTGGCACAATCACTTTGTTTAATAAAGATCATTATACCATCATAAAATTTAATTCTATACATTTTTTATTTGTAAAAAATTATAAATTTTGATGCTTATCTATTGTATTTGACTTGGACTCTAGTTTTATCATAATTTTAAATTTTAAATTTTGAACTTTAGTTTATCAATCGTGTTTGACTTGGACTCTAGTTTTATATAATTTTGTTATTTTTAATTCTTAATTTTTCCTTATATTATTTGGAATGAACTCTTTAGATTAGTTTTGCCCGTTAGATCTTCATAAAATCCAGTGGTCTATATCCTTCTCTTTTTTAGATTAACATGAGATTTTCTAGGCCATCTCGGCGAACGTGATGACTCCTTTTATTACTGTTTTATTAGTATAACTAGCAAGGTGACGCGTGCAAATTGCGCGGGCTAGATCAACTTTAATTTTTATAAATTTATAATTGTCTAAAAGTTTCGTATAACATATGATGACCTCACAATTTCATCGATATTCGTTACCGTTGATGTTTGTCATGATTCTTTTAGTGGTATGATCTCATACCAAAAGTAGAATATATTTTGTTAGTGGCAATGGATAATAGCAATAGGCAACAACACTCACAATTTCATACTCTCTCGTACAAACGATGTTTTCACTATAACTAAATCTCTCATGGCACACAGATCTACCAAGCTAAATTCTCTTGTATTGAAATTTTTACAACCAAATTTCTCGCGGATTAAATTAAGTCGTTTACGATGTAGTAGGGTAGTTGTGTTAGTCCAGCTGTTCTTAGAATTGCGTGAATTGGGCTCGGTATTGAAAAAACAATTTGCCCTCCTTTTATTATGTCATAGCCCCAAATTATAATGGCACATTAATTATGAAATGCTGTATTGATTTGTGAGGTAGAAATCATGAATGTGTTGTGGTCGTGTATAGTTTTCTTTTAGAAAAAGAAATAATAAAGTTACACTCACTTTTTTCCCCTATGACGACGTTACCTTTTTTTATATGTTTTTGGAACTGAAACAGACATGATATCCTGAGTAGAAACCACATGTAACATGTCTTCTTTGTTTTATTTATTATTATTATTTGGATTGGACTTGCTAGACTTTTGTCCTTTCCTTTCCTTTTTTTGACCTAAATCGGAGTCCCTTTGTGGGATATTGGTACCTAGGGGTCCCTCACCGACCAGGATAATACTCAGTCCGGGCCCACGTCTGACAGCAATGTGGGCCGACTCATGGCCGGGCCCACAGAACAGCCCAAGCTTGGCGCACAAGACTACGAAGACCTAGTCCGCAAGGTTTGCGGCGCGACACTCGGATCCTGCGAGATACGCGTAATCCAGCAGGTGGATTGCGCCCGGATATCTTGGAGATTGCATGGCAACCGACTCGGATTACTTTCCAGATTGTAAACCAATATGATTAGATCTTAACCGACTTGTAACCCTAGGCCGTCACCCTATATAAGGCGGCCTAGGTCATCCTCCCGAGGGATAAGGCACCTCACAGCAACATAGGGCTCCACGTCTACTCTCCCCCATTGTAATTGTTTCCATCTCGCCATTGCTCAAGAGCTTTGACAGGATCATCAATACAAGACACCACCGAGCATAGGACGTAGGGTTTGTGCCGTTTGGCCGCCCGAACCTGTATAAACCTTGCGTCTCCTGTGTTACCTCGAGCTACCTAGCCTTGCGATCACCCTTGCCAATAAATCTACCACTTGGGTACCCCCTAGGTGGATTGCCGGTCCTAGAGTCCGACAGTTGGCGCGCCAGGTAGGGGGGATTGTAGGGCATCCACAGCTAGCTCGATGGCAGCTCCCTCCCGCGGTGTCATCTTCCCTGAAACCCTCGAGGGGATTCCTCAGCACCTCAAAGGGATCAGCTTCTTCGCAGAGATCCACAGCTGCGACGCAGCCGACCCAGGCTCGGCCGGCGACGCCGCGTCCGACTCGGCCCTCGACGTTCTCCCCGATCCGATCGGATCCGACGAGGAGGTCCCGGAGCCACGAGCTCGGATCATCATCCCACTGTTCCACCGCCCAGGCGTGCTGGCCTTACGAGACAAGGTCTCGGGCCTTTTGTCTCGGCGCAAGCCCCCATCGCCCGACGAGATCGTCGCCGGGCTGGATCGCATCCACGATACCCTATCCGACTGCATTGCCATGTCGGAGGAGGCCCTCCACGGGACAGCCACTCGGCTCCCGCTCGGCTTGAAGAATGCCGCTGCCACGTACTCAGATAGCCTGCGCAGGTCGCCGGCACAGGCCTCATTTGAAAACCCAGCCCAACCCACCTAGTTTCCAGACGGCGGCGAGTTTCAGGTCGCGGCCCGCACCCTTCCATCGGTGGCAGCGGACCAGGCTACGGTGGAAAGCTACGGTACTTCTCCACGGCGGGAGGTATTCGTTTCTGAAGACAAGTCCACCCAGGATGGTGAGACCGACTCCATGGGGGACCGCAGAAGGCAGCGCAACCAGGAGAAGGCGCGCCAGCGCGCACGGGACGCTCAAGCAGCAGCCGCCGCACTCCCAGCCGCTGCCGTCGACGTTCCCCCAAGGCGGCAGCCCCCAGCAAGCAACGTTGTCAATGACAACGCAGCCGACAATAATCAACGTCATGCTGACGCCGACAACGACTACGATCAGCGCTACGACAACCTCGCCGACGAAGACGACCGACGTAATGGCAGTCGGCGTGACCACCGCAGGGGCCGCGATGCAAGCATCGCACCCAGGAACCTTGAAGCCGACTTCTGGAGGGCGTACAGAACCCCCCAAGCTAATGTCGCCGCCGCCCTAGCGGAACTAGCGCATGTCGACGACAACCCCTCGATCCGCCGCGCAATAGAACGACTCGAGGCTGCTCAGGAGCAAGTCAAGAGATCGTATCAATCCGGACGCGGGTACTCTGGCAGGGCCGGCAGCAACCGATCGGGCCACAGTCGGTCGGGCCAGCACAGACGCCGACAGGAAGAGCCCCGGCTCCAAGCAATCAACGAAGAGGTTGACCAACCTAATCCCGAGGCAGAAAATAATGAGCACGGCGACGGACGCAACCCTCGCAACAGGCGTGACCCACAAGAACAACCCCGCCAGCCGGGTGATCGGCGAGCAGACCGAAACCGACCGGTCGCAGGAGATCTCCGCGGCCGGCTCGAGCAACCTGGCCGCGATCTTCGACCCGGCCTTGAAGGCCACCACGCCACACACGACGTGGCAGAATTAGCACGGCACGTTCGGTACGACGAGGATTACGGCCCACCGCACCGGCGGGGACGCGGCGCAAATGGTAACGACGCCGAAGCCGCAGAAGAGGAGCGACGTGCCTTCAATGAGCTCATTGTGACAGCCCAGGGCTTAATAGGATTGATAGAATACTCATATCAACAAGTTGCAACTTCTTTTCCGGAAGCTCATCTCGAAAGAACTCCAAAGTTAAGCGTGCTTGGCCTGGAGCAATTTCGGGATGGGTGACCGACCGGTAAGTCCTTCTCGGGTGCGCATGAGTGAGGATAAAGTGCGCAGAAAAGACATGTGTTGGTCTGTGAGGATAGTCTTGAGGTCCTAGAGAGCTGCCAGGGTAAGCGGGCCTGGCCTCGGGGAGGCGGGACGTTACATTTGGTATCAGAGCCGACTCTCGCGGTTTCACGGGCGCGTGGGGTCGCAGTTGCGCAGGCATGGTGCGCATGGCTGGTGTGGGCCCAGAGTGGCCACACAGCATGGCATATGCGCTGGCACTGGGCACACGGACGTGGCCAAGAGAGGATGTTCCTGGACTGGGGTTGACCGACGAGGGCGTCGGTCTCCTAAGGGGGTGAGATTGTGACAGCCCAGGGCTTAATAGGATTGATAGAATACTCATATCAACAAGTTGCAACTTCTTTTCCGGAAGCTCATCTCGAAAGAACTCCAAAGTTAAGCGTGCTTGGCCTGGAGCAATTTCGGGATGGGTGACCGACCGGGAAGTCCTTCTCGGGTGCGCATGAGTGAGGACAAAGTGCGCAGAAAAGACATGTGTGGGTCTGTGAGGATAGTCTTGAGGTCCTAGAGAGCTGCCAGGGTAAGCGGGCCTGGCCTCGGGGAGGCGGGACGTTACATTTGGTATCAGAGCCGACTCTCGCGGTTTCACGGGCGCGTGGGGTCGCAGTTGCGCAGGCATGGTGCGCATGGCTGGTGTGGGCCCAGAGTGGCCACACAGCATGGCACATGCGCTGGCACTGGGCACACGGACGTGGCCAAGAGAGGATGTTCTGGACTGGGGTTGACCGACGAGGGCGTCGGTCTCCTAAGGGGGTGAGATTGTGACAGCCCAGGGCTTAATAGGATTGATAGAATACTCATATCAACAAGTTGCAACTTCTTTTCCGGAAGCTCATCTCGAAAGAACTCCAAAGTTAAGCGTGCTTGGCCTGGAGCAATTTCGGGATGGGTGACCGACCGGGAAGTCCTTCTCGGGTGCGCATGAGTGAGGACAAAGTGCGCAGAAAAGACATGTGTTGGTCTGTGAGGATAGTCTTGAGGTCCTAGAGAGCTGCCAGGGTAAGCGGGCCTGGCCTCGGGGAGGCGGGACGTTACACTCATGGAGCGCGATCGCTACGATCAAGAGTTCGGCGCTCCACGAGACGCCAACAGGCCAAATCCAGAACCAAGGCGTGTAGATCGCGTCCGACTCAGAGTCGAAGCCTGTCGGCTCCCGCGCTACGAAAGAATCCAAGGCGATGACGACAACTATGACGGTTTCGTCGCCTTCACGCCACGACTACGCGCCGTCGTCTACCCAGATGGCTTTAAGCCTACCCAGGTGGAGAAGTATAATGGGCGATCCGACCCTAAGTTGTGGCTCAAGCAGTACCACACAGCCGTCCGAGTGGCCCACGGATCCAACGACCAAGCAGCCGCCTACTTCCCAGTAATGCTCGGGCCAGAGGCCCTGCTCTGGTTTGAGGGCTTGCCACGCAATTCCATCGACAGCTGGCAAGATCTTTGCGCAGTGTTCTCCAAAAACTACCAAGCCAGCTACACACCCCCTGGTTCGCGCTATGACCTTGACAATGTCAAGCAAAAGAAGGGTGAAAATCTCAGAGACTACGCCAACCGCTTCTTTGCAAGTTGTAACAAGCTTACGGACGTCACAGATCGGGAGGTAATAGATGCCTTTCGTCGCGGGCTTGCACAGCCAGGGCTTTTCCGCACCCTCTTCAAGATCGACCCCACCGACGTGGGGGAACTCATGGATGTCGTCAACCTCGAGGCGCGCACCGATGAAGCTGAACAGGCCTAGTTCAAGAACAAGGGCAAGCTTGTCGACGAAGACGACCGCCCTGACCACGCCAGGAAGCATGAGTCGGCCAGGGTAAGGAGGCAGGGCCCCGAACCCGTGGTAGCAGTGGCAGAAGGAGACGAGAAGGCAACCTCTCGTTTCTTGCCGGAGGAGTTCCACGACACCCTCAACGACTTCTGCCCCTTCCACAAGAACGCCACGCACACCCTCCGCGAATGCCGTAACCTCCTACAGGAGCTCGGCGCCATCCCTCCGCCAAAGAAGCAGCGCACACAGGCGGGGCCGCGCTACAACGACAACGCCCGGCCATACAATGGCCGACGCGACTACAACAACCGCAATGACTACAGGCGGGACGACTATAGGCGTGATGACTATAGGCGCGACGACCGCCCGTACAACCAACCAAGACGCCACGATGATCGTCGTCATGACGACGAGAGGCGGCGTGAGGAGCCCCGCGGAGAGCTGGCGCCCCAAGGCAACCCTAACGGCGAGTTCCAGCCCGCCGACCGGGAAGTCCAGGTCATCATCGGCGGCCCCAGCAAGACCAAGCGCCGATAGAAGCTTCAAACCCGAGAGGTCAACCTCGTTTCCACTCGGCCAATTCAATACCTCCAGTGGTCAGAACTACCAATCACCTTCAGCCGCCATGATCACTGGATCCACCTCCCAGAACCCGGCTCCTACCCCTTAGTGGTCGCCCCGGTGGTGGATCGAGTCCTACTTGCCAAGGTGTTGGTGGATGGGGGCAGCGCCCTCAACCTTATCTTCACAGCCACGTTGAACAGCATGGGTTTCGACTACAACAGGCTTCAGGAAGCCACAAAACCTTTCTTCGGAATAGTACCTGGCAAGGCCTCATATCCTGTCGGCCGTGTCACCCTGCCAGTTACCTTTGGCACGGCTGACAACTACCGAACGGAGCACATCCACTTCGAGGTGGTCGACTTCAAGAGTTCATACCACGCCATCTTTGGCAGGCCCATGTTGGCCCGCTTCATGGCCATCCCCAACCACACCTACCTCGTCCTGAAGATGCTGACTCCTAAAGGGGTCCTCACTATCCGAGGTGATGTGAAGATATCCTACGAGTGCGACAGCGAAGCAATCCGGCTTGCCGAGCTGTCCCAGCAACTTGGCAACAGTGAGCTCATGGTAGCCGCCGCAACCAAGACAGCCGCCGACCCAATGGAGATTCCAGAAGCAACGCCCACGACCACCGCGCTGGAACCAGCTGACGCACCAAAGGAAGTCGGGCTAGGCCTCGACGACCCAAAGAAGACGGCCCTAATAGGGTCCAACCTCACTCCTAAATAGGAAGACGCGCTCACCTCCTTCCTCAGGGCCAACTGGGACATCTTCGCATGGAAACCATCAGACATGCCAGGGGTCCCGAGGGAGAAGGCTGAGCACTCCTTGGATCTAGTTCCAGCCGCCAAGCCGGTGAAGCAGAAGCCGCGTCGGTTCACGCAAGATCGCAAGGAGGCCATTAGGGTAGAGATTAATAAACTCTTAGCCGCTGGATTCATTAGAGAATGTAAGCACCCAGAGTGGCTTGCAAATCCTGTACTTGTCAAAAAGAAAACCGGTGAATGAGGAATGTGCATTGATTATCCCGATCTCAACCGTTACTGCCCTAAAGACCCCTTCCCTCTTTCGCGGATCGACCAAGTTGTCGACTCCACTTCTGGCTGCGTACTCCTCTGCTTCCTCGATTGCTATTCTGGATATCACCAGATCTCGATGAAAGAATCCGACCAGGACCAAACAGCCTTCATCACGCCCTACGGCATATATTGCTACAAGTCAATGACTTTTGGGCTAAAAAATGCAGGCGCTACGTATCAAAAAGCCATCCAGAGCTGCCTCAGCGATCAAATAGGCCGCAACGCCAAGGCCTACATTGATGACATCGTGGTCAAGACCTACGACGCCGATAACTTAGTCGCCGACCTACAAGAAATGTTCAATAACCTCCGGCGCTATCGGTGGAAGCTCAATCCGACCAAGTGTGTCTTCGGAGTACCCTCAGGCAAGCTCCTAGGGTTCTTGGTCAGCCAACGAGGCATAGAAGCAAATCCGGTGAAAATCAACGCCATACGAAAGCTCCTACCGCCGACCTGCAAAAAAGACATCATGAAACTCACAGGCATGATGGCGGCACTCAGCAGGTTTATCAGCAAACTCGGCGAGCGAGGCATGCCCTTCTTCAAGCTACTGAAAAAAGCTGATCAGTTCGAATGGCCCCAGGAAGCCGAGCAAGCCTTGGCCGACGTAAAAGACTTCCTGGTCACGCCACCGGTTCTGGTCGGGCCAGCTCCCCAGGAACCGCTGCTCCTCTACATAGCCGCTACAACCCATGTGGTCAGCACGGTACTCGTTGCCGAAAGGCAGGAGCCAGGGCACACTTACAAGGTACAACGGCCCATATACTACGTCAGCGAAGTGCTGGCCGACTCCAAAACACGGTACCCTCACCCGCAAAAATTGCTATACGCAATATTCTTGACTTCACGTAAGCTCAAGCACTACTTCCAAGCCCACACAATTACGGTTGTGTCCAATTTTCCACTCGACGCCATCCTCCATAACCGCGACGTCGACAACCGCATCGTAAAATGGGCGGTGGAGCTCGGCGCGTTCGACCTCCAGTTCGCCCCACGAACCTCCATTAAGTCACAGGTCCTAGCCGACTTCATGGCCGAGTGGACAGAGATTCAAGCACCCGCGCCCGAGGAACCGCCAGAGCATTGGACGATGTACTTCGACGGAGCGCTCAACCTTGAAGGCGCCGGAGGAGGTGTCCTATTCATCGCCCCAGACGGCCAACAGCTGAAATACGTACTCCAGATCCATTACAAGGCGTCCAACAATGGCGCCGAGTACGAGGCCTTGATTCACGGTCTCCGGATCGCGATCAGCCTCGGCATCAAACGACTCCTCTGCTACGGCGACTCCAAGTTGGTCGTCGAGCAAGTCAACAAGAACTGGGACACCACGAAGGAAACGATGAGCGCGTATTGCGCTGAGGTACGCAAGCTTGAAGCCCACTTCTATGGGCTAGAAGTCCACCACGTCGTCAGAGACGACAACGTGGCACCAGATGTCTTATCTAAGTTAGGTTCCAAGGGAGCCAACGTCCCAGCCGGAATCTTTGTTCAAGACCTCCGCGCCCCATCCATCAAGATGTTGGAAGACAAGTCCCCAGTGCCAGAGGCGCCTGAAGAGCCGTCGCTGGTCGGCAATGACGTCCTGATCATTGAAGCCGACTGGCAGGCCCCGTTCATCGCCTGGATCGTTGAGAATAAGGTACCGGAAGATAAAGTTGAGTATGAGCACCTAGCCCACCGAGTACCCAACTACGTCGTCATAGGCGACGCACTATACCGCAAGGCGGCATCCACAGGTATCCTCATGAAGTGCATACCGCAAAGCGAGGGGATCAGCCTCCTTCACGAAATTCTCTCGGGCTCATGCAGCAACCACACAGCAGCCGGCAGCCTAGTCGGCAAAGCATTTCGATCAGGCTTCTACTGGCCTACAGCCATGGCTGACGCCAAGGACATTGTTCAAAAGTGCGCTGGCTGCCAATTCTTTCAAAAACAGAAACATCTGCCAGCCCAAGCGCTCAGAATAATACCCCCATCATGGCCTTTCGCCGTGTGGGGACTGGATGCTGTAGGACCTTTCAAGACAGCCCAGGAGGATTCAAGCATCTCCTGGTGGCGGTGGACAAGTTCACCAAGTGGATCGAGTACAAGGTAGTCAAAGACACGAAGTCTGCCACGGCAGCCAAGTTTATAGAAGAGTTGATCCACCGTTTTGGGATCCCTCACCGCATCGTGACAGATTTGGGCCCACAGTTCTCCAGCAAAGATTTCTGGGACTACTGTCAGGACAAGTGCATCGACGTATACTACTCTTCCTCAGGCCACCCCAGGTGCAATGGCCAGGTCGAGCGTGCCAACGGCATGGTTCAAGAAGGACTCAAAAAGGACCTATACGACAACATTAACCAGCACGCTGGACGATGGGCGGTGGAGGTACCGCACATCATTTGGGGTCTACGAACACAAAAAAGCCGGGCTACAGGGTACACCCCTTTCTTCATCGTCTACGGGTCGGAGGCCGTACTCCCGGCCGACCTTGCATACGGCGCCCCTAGAATCCAGTACTACGAAGAAGGACAGGCCGAGGTTAGTCGGCGTTTCGACCTCGACAGCATCGAGGAACATCGTCTTGCAGCCGTCATCCAGCATGCGCGCCACGAGCAGCAGATCAAGCGCTACCACAACAAAAACGCCTGAGAGAGATCTCTCAATGTCGGCGACCTGGCGCTGCGCCGAGTAAAGACAACGAAGGACCAGCATAAGCTGTCTGCCCCATGGGAGGGGCCGTTCATCGTCACGGAAGTCATTTCACCCGGCACCTACAGGCTCCAGTGGGTAGACGGCCAAGGAGTTCCTCACCCATGGAACATTGAGCATCTCGTGAAGTTCTACGCCTAAGACAACCACAGCTATGTACCTTTGTCTCCTTTCTCGATATGAATAAAATTCATCTCCTTTCCCCAGAACGGATACATGCTTCCTTTTTTACTAAAAACAAACTCTTAAAGGACATGTCTCCGAGTCAAGATAAATAACATGACATAACCTCCCATGTGGACTGAGTCAGGTTAACCCAACACGACTAAGCCACCTTAACCGTAACTCCCCGGGTTCCGTACCCACCCAGCGCGCCGCCTACGACGTAAGACTCCATGTAGAGCAATGTAGAGCGGTAAGCCGTCCTCCACGAGAGCAGTGGTTAGCCAGGCAAAAAGGGGCGACTTGCGGTTTAAGGGGCCAGTCGGTTGGCGCCACATCTGTCAATGTTTTACGCGGGCATGTTTTCCCATAACAAAAGCTTAAAAAGCACACCTTTGCCGAAGCCATAGAGATTTCATAAGTTCCTACTGTTCATAGAACTACCTGATACATCTATGCTACTTTGTTATGTTTACAGGCCCAACTTGGTGGCCACCTCTTCAGCTACCGGCACCAAGCTCTCGACTAACGACTCGAAGTCTGCTTCGGGGAAGTCTGCCGCCATGCCTTCCTGGACCCGCTCCACCGGCAGCCTCGGGTACTGCGTCTTCAGAACCGCAAGCACACGACTCCCCACGCCGACCGTCGTCTCCTTCAAGAGGTGGGTGACGCGGGACGGAGCCGCTCGGAGCCGCTCCACCACCGACAAAGCACTAGGGCACTCCTCCAAGGGAACCAGCGCCGAGACATTTTCCTCGGCAGCGCTCCGCAGCTCCGTCAAATCCGCTTGCAGACCTGGTCAGGGTGCAGTTAGAAGACTGCCTACACATGCTTCCACAAGTTGGGACACGATTTTACCTTGAACAACGTTCAGGTGCTCGCGGCCTCCTTCCGCCTCTCCTCCTCAGCCTGACGATGCTTCTCCTCAAGGGCCGACTGCTTGTTAGTCAGCCTGCTGACTCGCGCGTTCAAGGCCTTCTCTTTCTTCTCAGCCTCTGTGGTCACGACCCGGCATAGCTCAGTTCAGATACACTCAACTGATAATTACACCCAAAGAACGGTAACTCACCCGTCAAAAAGTGCTCCATGTCAGCCTGGAGCTCGCGATTCAGTTTCGCCATTGATTCAATCTCTCGCTCCTTTTCGGCCATGGCCGCCCGCGTCTCCCCAGCCATGGTCTGAACCTTGGCCCTCAAGCGTTTCAGCTCATCGAGCTGTGATTCCGCTTCAAGAACGATGTCCACACCTCGGCTTGCATGAGCAAGCATCTTCTGCGACAATTAGCAAGTCTCACGTGACTATCACTCAAAGTAGTAAAACAGAACCGACCTGAAGCAATAGTCATACCTGGACCGCGTCGACAACATGGTTGCCGGTCTGCTGTAGCCTCCCTAGCTCGGCGCTTAGGGATTGAGTCAATGCCATCAACTCTGAAGCCCCCTGGCCTCCTTCCGACCCAGTAACAACCTCCAAACTCGGCATGTCCAGGTCAGGATCACCGAGACCGGCTGCCGCGCCGACCTCATCCCCACCCGCCTGTGGATGAGGGGCGTTCGCCTCCGGCGCAGCACTGGAGCGTCCAGCTGACGGCCCGCTGCCAGCCAAGACATCCTCCACTCCCGAAGTCGGCGTTGTGCCCGCCTGTCGGTGATATTATCTCCGGCAGTCTTCCACGGGGTAGCCCACGGAAGTGATTTGTAATGCAGGGAAGATCGCAAAGATCGGAAGCAGGATGGTTAGGATGGACAGACGCAAGGGTTTATACAGGTTCGGGCCGTCGACTCGACGTAATACCCTACGTCCTGTTTTGGGGTGTTGTATTGCGTAAATTGTGAGTTGGATTGTGGTGTAGTTGCTCAGATGTTTTTGGAGGGGGTCCCTGCCCGCCTTATATATCGGGGGGGGGCAGGGTTACAAGTCGGTTTGTATCCGATCCTATCTCTAAGAATCCTTTCCTTCTTTACAATAATTCCTATTCCAACTAGGACTTCTCTTTCCAGATCCTTCCTACATGCGCCGACTTGTCCCGCACGTCCTCAGGTCCAGAACGATGAGGTGGGCCGCCCCCTTTTGGTGGGCTGCCAAGCTTACTCGTGAGGCACCCAGGTACTATATCCCCCACAGTAGCCCCCGAGCACTTCTTGGCCGATCGTTGGCTGTAATTGTCCCATTTTTCTTGTATGATTCGAGTGCTCCAAGTTGTCTAAGACCTCATCCGAGTGGTTTCGAAGAAGATCCGAGTGGTTTCAAGGAAGATCCGAGTGGTTTCAAGGAAGATCCGAGTGCCTACTCGGACGTTCCTGAAAATAATTCTTCAATTACAATCAAATTGAGGGGAAGGAGTGCTCTTTTTCACGACGCGACAGCGAAGTGAATACACTTAGCCCCCGGGCTTTGGGCAATCTTAGTATGAAATTGGCCAAAGGTCTTCAACTCTTAACCATCTGTATCTTGATTTTCAATGGTGTGCACCTCCAGGTGCACCCATTGGGTGTAGCCCCCGAGCCTTGAGTAGAATAGAATATTCTGGTCGAGGGTCAAAAATAAATATTATGAATCTCTTTTTGAGCTTGATCCATCAATGGTGTGCACCTCCAGGTGCACCCATTGGGTGTAGCCCCCGAGTCTTGTTACGACTCAGCATGATCGTGTCAAGACTCTGAAAGCCATGAATTCTGACTGATTTTTTTCAGCTCCCATGCCTCCGGACATGGATTTTAGATAATCTTTTCCTTCAGGGGCTTTTTTGTTTCCCCTTTATAAGGATTTTGTCCTCAAGTTCTTTGAACTCGGCATGACTCCCGAGTCGTGTCCCACGACTCAGCTTGACCATATGGTAAGCCATCTTCTCACAAGATTTATACTTGTCAGCATTTGACCCAGATTTCTGAGTCAATTTAGCGAGAGTATCGCATGCCTTACGTAAAAATCAGTTGCAAGGTCGCAATATTAATTGCAAAATCGAGTCTGGTCGTCGACTAATTTTAGCCTCACGACCGAGTGGTTTCTGCCCCTGAACCCTAGCTCAGGAACCCACAAATTTATTATCGTAACAGAACCGAAAGGTCGTGCTATATTTTAGCCCATTTAGGCCCATTGTTCCTAAAAGTCCGTTGCGTCCCTAACGGTCGCTTTACGGAAGGCGAGATATCGCGAGATATCGCGATTCCCTGCCGCATCTTTGAATTCAAAGCGACGGGACGTGCCTGCGTCGGCTGAGTTCCCGAGACAAGCGCCGCGCCGCGCGCGGGAGGAACGGTTTATTCCTTTATAAGCCATCCCCGCCGCATTCTTCTTCCTTTACTTGCCATTTGCCTTCCCCGACGCTCCAGTTCCCTTTGCGCTAGAACAAAACCCTAGACTGCTCCCGCAACCTTCTTCCTCGCTCTCCAGCACCGCCCGCTGCCATGGCGCCCAAGAGGAAGGAAGCCTCGAAGCGGAAGGAGAAGTCGCCGGCAAGGGCCCGGTCGTCCAAGGGCAAGGCCACCGCCGAGGTCGCCGTAGATCGCGCCGCCGAGTGGAGGGAATCCATCACCACCACCAAGCGCCTCGAGCAGCACGTCATCGACGGCGTCCTCCCCGACCAGCAAACCGCCGAGTGGCGCGCCGCCGCCGGTGAGTCTTGCCCCACCCCAAACTCCTCTGATTTGGTGGTGTTTGAATCCTTCTTTCTCTGTGGTTTCGGCGTGCCCGCGCATTCTTTCCTCCGCGGGCTGCTGCATTACTATGGGATCTGCCTCTGCGCATTGAATCCCAACTCCATCCTTCACATCGCCATCTTCATCAACCTCTGTGAGGCCTATCTTGGGATAGAGCCTCACTTCAATCTTTTCATTCATCTTTTTCTTCTTAAGCCTTATCCCCGAACCGACTGCCCACAAGTAGTCGGGGGCGCCGGACTCCAACTCCGCGAGGGTCGAACTCGGGAGTATTTTGATATCCCTTTCCTTACCTCCAATAAGGGGTGGCAGTCCGAGTGGTTTTACGTAGGAAACCACTCGCCTGCCATCTCTCCAGAAATTGACTCTCGTCCTGTTCCCTCCCAATCCTGGACCGCTCTTCCCAAGGAGAGTGAAATGGACCAGGTTCGGGAGCTCCTGGGTCTTATTTCCCAGTTGAAGGACAATGGGCTGTCTGCCGTTGGTGTGGCAGCCAACTTTGTTCTGCGCCGGGTCCAGCCGCTCAAGCAGCGGGCTCACCCGGCGTATGAGTATTACGCCGAGGGGGACAACACGCGCGAAGCCCCCGAGCGCGTCGACAAAGTCCAAGCCGCCGCTCGGCTTGGCAAATTCTTCGCTCCTGGAACGTCCCTGAGGACCACTGACTGTCCTCGGCGTTCAACTTGGGAAATCCACGTCCAGAGGTATTTAGTCAGTCTATTGTTGTTTTTATTTTCAATTCCACCCATTGGGTGTAATCTCAGAACTGAACCCAATTTTTGCAGGGTCGAGTTGCCTTTGTATCCCTCCCTCCTTTGCCTGAGATGCCAAAGGGAGTGGATCAGCCTCGTCGACGCAGGGCCGTTGGATCTGAAGAAGCAGTCGGGGAAAGTGAGAGTGATTTGCGCGACTCGGATATCACTCTGTCATCCTCTCCTTCTCCCGACGTGCAATCTCCGAGTGGTGGGAAGGCTGCTCCTGCTCTGAAGAAGCGGAAGATCTCCACAGGGATCGTGTTCAGGGATGCGCCCAGCCGCCGGCAACTCCTTATCTCTGAGTCGTCTGACTCGGAGAGGATGAAGCTGGCATCGCCGAGTCGTCTCTCCAGCCGCCAATCACGAGCTCGGAGCAGTCTCCCCTTGCAGTAATGCCTCTGAGTGCTGCAAGTCCGAGGGACCTCCCTTCCCCTACTCGGAAAGGAAAGCGCCTGAGAATGCGCATTTCTACTCTGTAAGTATCCTTATCATCTCTTGATTTCCTTTATGTTCTTCTATTAGTGATCCATATATGCTTTATCCTGTAGCACGCCGTCTGAGGTCCCCTTCTCGGGTCCTCCGCCTCAGTCAGCGGTTGAGACCGAAGCCCCAACAATCCAAACTCCAGAGGTGCCGATCCACTCGGCTGATCTTCTCAGCGATCAGCCTGTGGATCCGCTACCCGAGTCGCAGCGGGAGCCAACCCCGCCACAGCCGAGTCCTACACTGGCATCGCCGACTCCGCCGCCAGTTCCTCAAGGCAGCCCCCAGCATGCTCCTGCGGTTGAACCGACTGCAGCAGTGGAGGAGCCCCAGACTGCGGCGGTCGAGGTTTCTTCTGCGGCGGTCGGCGTTATGAGTGGTGGTGCTCCCCTAACTCCTCTGGAGGAGTTCCTGTCCCTTCATTGTCGCATGGGCCACATAGCCAAGGTACTTCCCAAGCTACTTATCTTGTTGATATCAAATACCGAGTGGTATATTGATTCATATTGTCATCTGACTTGTTTTTGCAGAACTTAGCTGCTGATGCCGAGGCTAAAACCTTGGTTATTCAAGAATTAACTTCTGCAGTCGCTAAGGCCGACTCCTTGGTGGCCCGAGTGGCTGAGCTCGAGGCTGCTGCGGTCGAGCGCCAGGCTGAGTTGGAGGAAGCCCAGCGTACCACCCGCGATTTATGCGGGGAGGTAGAGCAGGCTAAGCTCAACGAGGCCAGGCCGTGCACGAGCTCAGAGGTATGTTCTTCCTTATTTGTTTTTCTGTCAGACGTGAAAATATTATTCAGATCTAACCTTCTTTAGATTATCGATATCGGACTATGTCCCAATTCGCAGAGCTCACTGCCAAGGTGGCCCGGCTGCAAGGTGAGGCTGAGGCGCTGCGCACTGAGAAGGCAGCGCTGGAGGATGCTATCCGAGTGGTGGCGGAGGAGATCGAGCCGGAGGCGTCATCGTCTTCAGCTTCCATCCTCGACCGCGTTCGGGCACTCCCACGTACTTCCGGAGGCAGCTCTGCTCCATCAGCCAGGCCAGCTGTGGCCATGTCCTGGCGGTGTTGAAGTCTCTGTTCCCGGCGTCAGACCTGGAGCCACTCGGCCGCGGGTATGCTGCCGGTATCTCTGAAGACGATGTGGGCAGATTGCTCCATGAAGTCGAGCCCATCGCCAATGTCCTGTCCAAGGACGTTGTTGATGACTCGGACGAAGCAGCCCCGTCTGGTGCTGGTGACCCTGCAATGTAAACAAAGTATTTGTAGTATTTGGTCGAACCAGTATTTGTTTGAACAATGTTTAAATTGTCACTTTTGTATATAAGTTTTTATTGGTCTACAACTCCCTTTCTTTCTGCGCTAGCCTTAATTTCTGAGTGGTTGACCTGTTACGGAGTAGATTAGCCTCGTTGGTCTCAGTCTCATGCCGCAGAGTCTTTGTCGTACGTTTAGAGCTTTGACTTGGTGAGTACTTTCCCTCTCGATTTAAGGTTTATTCCCCTCATACTTTATGTGCGTGACGCGAAAGAGGAAATGCGAGTAGTAGAAATAGATGAAAGATGAAATCAACTTTATTGATGACTCATTGTGAACAGCCGAGTCGTAACTGGGGGTGATTACCCTTCAAAATCACTCGGAAAAAATAATCTAAAAATAAAAAAGATAAATACATAACTGGATTAGGCGTAGAAACGCTGTAAGTGCTCGATGTTCCATGGATTTGGGATGTCTACGCCATCTTCGGTCATGAGTCGATATGAGCCTGGGCGACTGACTGACTTGATAATATATGGACCTTCCCAGGGGGACGCAAGCTTGTGCGCGCCCTTGGTGTCTTGCTTCCTTCTCAGAACCAAATCGCCTGCTTCAAAGGACCTCTGCTTAACTGATCGATCGTGATAGCGTCGCAGGACCTGAGCGTAACGCGCGGCTTGGATCTGGGCAGCCAATCTCTTTTCCTCGATGCTGTCGAGGTCTTCAATGCGCGCCACTTGCGCGTCGTATTCATCATAGAACTCCACTCGGGGGGAGCCGTATGTGAGGTCTGTTGGTAGGATAGCTTCCGAGCCGTAAACCAGAAAGAACGGAGTTGCTTCGTGGCACGACTCGGCTGTGTGCGCAGCCCCCAGACTACAGCCGGCAACTCCTTGATCCATCGTCCGTCATGTTGCTTCAGCTGCTTGAATATCCGGGCCCTGAGCGCTTTGATTATTTCGCCATTGGCTCTTTCGACTTGGCCATTGGCCCTTGGGTGTGCCACGGATGCGGGGCATAGCTTGATGCTCCTCTCGCTGCACCAGTCTTTAAACTCCTGCGCCACGAAGTTCGTACCATTATCTGTGATGACACGATTGGGACTCCGAAGCGGTGGGTGATGTCGGTGAAGAACTCGATGGTCTTGGCTGCCGTGTGCTTTCTGACTGGTTTTACCTCAATCCACTTGGTAAACTTGTCGATAGCTACAAGGACATGGTCAAAACCACCAGGAGCCTTCTTAAATGGACCAATCATATCCAAGCACCAACAAGCGAAGGGCCAGGACGCTGGTATGGTTTGCAGTTGTTGTGCAGGTGCATGTATTTGCCTTGCAAAATATTGACACCCTTTGCAGTGCCGCACGATGTTCTCTGAGTCTGCTACAGCAGTCGGCCAGTAGAAACCAGACCGAAAAGCTTACCAACAATGGTTCTAGCTCCGGCGTGATTGCCACAAATTCCTTTATGTATGTCAGTCAAGAGCTCTATACCCTCAGTGCGACTCACGCACTTTTGTAGGATTTGGGAAGCTCCAGATCGACGATACAGCTTGTCTCCGATGATGACGTAGTTTTTTGCTGCGCCGCACGATTTGTTCGTGGAGCGAGTTTAGATCTTTGTCTTCCGCGACCTCTGCGGGTAATATGCCGCTATCCAGATAATCGATGATCTGTGTCCTCCAGTCCAACGCTTCGTCTACCACTAATGTGGCTGATTCTGGGGATTCTCCGACTTGTTGCTCCGCGACAGTGCCATCCGGGTTTATCTTGATAGATGGTTTGATAAGATCTTGTATGAAAACTCCGGGTGGGACGCCTTCACGGGTGGACCCCATCTTAGCGAGCTCATCTGCTGCCTTGTTATGGTCGCGCACCACGTGATGGAACTCTAAGCCATAGAATTTCCCTTCCAGCTTCCTAATTTCCTCGCAGTATGCGTCCATCTTTTCGTTGGTCCTGGACCAGTCCTTGTTTACCTGGTTTATGACCAGGGCAGAGTCCCCGCGTACCATCAGGCGTTTGATACCCGAAGATACTGCGATGCGGAGACCGTGCAGGGCTGCTTCATACTCAGCTGCGTTGTTGGATACTGGAAACATGATTTGAAGGACGTATTTTAGTTCCTGTCCACTTGGGGAAATCAGGATTACGCCTGCGCCGCCTCCTTTTATCTGAGGGAGCCATCAAAGTATATCTCCCAGTACTCAACTACCTCGTCGTCAGCCGGAGCTTGGTTTTCTGTCCAGTCTGCTACGAAGTCGGCCAAGACCTGAGACTTGATAGCAGTACGTGGAACAAAGTTTATGTGATGGGCAGCCAATTCTATTGACCACTTGACGATTCGGCCGCTGGCATCTCGGTTATGGAGAATTTCCCCTAAAGGATTTTCACTCACCACCGAGATTGGATGGGCCTCAAAGTAGTGCTTCAGCTTTCTTGCTGAGATAAGAACTCCATATAATAATTTCTGCACATGGGGGTAGCGTACCTTAGATACGGTCAGAACCTCGCTGATGAAGTAGACTGGTCGCTGAACTCCATATGCGTGTCCTTCTTCAGGACGCTCGACCACTAGTACCGTGCTAACCACTCGGGGAGTAGCAGAGATGTAGAGGTAGAGCTGTTCTCTTGGTTGAGGTGGGACGAGGATGGGAGGACTCTGCAGGTAATCTTTGAGTTCCTGGAAAGATCGCTTCGCCTCGTCATCCCACACGAACTTGTCCTGCTTCTTGAGCAGTTTGAAAAACGGCAATCCGCGAACGCCGAGTCGTGATATGAAACGACCGAGCGCTGCCATGCATCCAGTAAGCTTCTGCACATCCTTCTGACAGGTTGGTGGTAGCATCTTGGTGATGGCCGTGATCTTCTCGCGATTTGCCTCGATCCCGCGGTTGCTAACCATGAAGCCGAGTAGTTTACCTGAGGGTACTCCGAAGACACATTTTTCCGGGTTGAGCTTCCACCGGAATACGCGTAGGCGTTCGAAGACCTTTGTCAGATTCTCTATCATGTCCTCGGGGTTCATGATCTTAACCACGATGTCGTCGATGTAAGCTTCTACTATGTCTGGGATCAATTGATCCAGACATGCTGAATTGTCCTTTGATAGGTTGCACCTGCGTTCTTCAGACCGAAGGCCATTGTGTTGTAACAAAAGGCACCGAACGGCGTGATGAACGCGGGTCTTTATCTGGTCTTCCAGCTTCAGGCCTATCTGGTGATATCCTGAGTAGCAATCGAGAAAGCAGAGCAGGGCGGAGCCTGCCGTGGAGTCAACGACTTGATCGATGCGGGGGGAACGAAGGGGTCTTTAGGGCAAGCTTTGTTGAGATCTGTATAATCGACGCACATTCTCCAATCATTATTATTCTTTTTTCTTACAAGAACTGGATTAGCTAACCAGTCGGGGTGGAACACCTCCTGAATAAACCCGGCCGCTAACAGCTTTGTAATTTCTGCCCTAATTGCCTCCTTGCGGTCCTGCGCGAATCGACGAAGCCTTTGCTTGATCGGTTTGGCAGTCGGATTGACCTTCAAGGAGTGCTCGGCAAGTTCCCTTGGGACACCTGGCATATCGGATGGTTTCCACGCGAATATGTCGGCATTTTCCCTTAGGAATTTGACGAGCACTTCTTCCTATTTGGGGTCCAACTCTGCCCCGATGATGGCCGTCTTCTTTGGGTCGTCCAGGTCCAGAGAGATCCTCTTCAGCTCCGTCTCCTTGCTTGGCGCGATGGCTTCTCTTGCTGGCTTCTTAGTGGGGATCTCTAGAGCGTCCTTGTCCACCTCCTGTGATGCAGCCAGTACTTGTTCCATGCTCTTGGACATATCCAGGGCGGCTGCCGCGTTGAGAGTTTCTTGCTCGCACGTGTATGCGACTCGGACGTCTCCCAAGACGGTGATTACGCCTTTCGGTCCTGGCATCTTGACCTGCAAGTAGACGTAGTGAGGAATCGCCATGAACTTGGCGAGTGCCGGCCTCCCAAGGATGGCGTGGTATGCAGTTTCAAAGTTAGCCACCGTGAACTGCATGTGCTCGGTCCGGTAATTATTCCGGTCTCCGAAGGTGACGGGCAGCGTGATGTGCCCGAGTGGTTCTGCCCCCTCTCCCGGTATCAAACCGTAGAATGCGGATTGGGGGGGACTTAGGTCGAGAGTGGTCAGGCCGAGCTCCTTCAATGTGTTAGCAAAGAGGATGTTCAGGCCACTGCCACCGTCGACTAGTACCTTGGTGAGCCGAACGTTGCGGATCGTCGGGGACTACCACCAAGGCATGGGACCCGGGCTTCGGTATGAAGCTTTGGATGATCTTCCCGGGTGAATGTGATCGGAACTTCCGACCACTTGAGGTACTCAGGTACCGGTGGCTTCCTCGCGTGCATGACCTGGCGATGGGTGAGCTTCTGCTGGCGCTTCGACTCGAACTCTGGTCCGCCATAGATCATGCGGACCACTCGGTCGGCTTCCTGAAAGTCATCACCAGGCTCGTCGTTTCGCCTGTCGTCTCGCGGGGAACCATCGTTCCTCTTTCTGTATGGGGGGCCTCTGTTGCCCCCGGTGAAGGCTCGCTTGAGCCCGTAGCACTCTCGCGCCGAGTGCTTGTGTTTGTGGTATGGGCATTGCTCGTCGAGCATGCGCTGGAAGTCCTCTGGAGTTACCCGGCCTCTGAACCGGTCCAGGGCGGCGACCATGTCTCCCTCGCTCTTCTTCTTGCGAGGTTGACTGTCATTGCGTCGATGGTCGTCGTGTCGGTCTTCGTCGTCGCGGCGGTCGCGTTTGCGAGTCGTCTTGTTCTCTTCTTCCCAGCGACTTCTGATCTCGCTGAGCTGTTCTCTTTCCGCGATCTCGGCGTCCGCCCACGTGCTAGCGACCCGGAACATGTCATTGACAGTCGCGGGTGGCTTCCGAGTCCACTTATGGATCAGTCTCCCGTCGGAGATGCCGCGCTGGAAAGCTGACATCACCTCCTGATCCGTGACGTCCGTGATGGAGTTGCGCTTTTCTGAGAACCTGCGCACGAAGTCGTGCAGGGTCTCAGTTCTTGCGCTGCCTGATCTGACCGAGGAGCCGCTTGCTCCCGGGCCTTTCCCAGGTACCGAGATAGTTACCGATGAAGAGTTCGGTAAGCTGCTTCCCAGTTGTCGATGGCGTCCTGCGGGAGTCCTGCCAGCCAGTTGCGGCAGTCCTTGGTGAGCATGATGGGAAGATAGTTTGCCATCACGTCCTCGTCGCCGCCGGCCGCTTGTACGGCGGTGTAAGTAGATCTGAAGCCATTGAGATGGGTCAGATTTCCCGTCGTACTTGTCGATATCCGACAGCTTGAAGCCTCTGGGCCACGTCACGCTTCTCAAGCGCTCGGTGAACGACTGGAATCCGCCGATCCGACCTCTAGGGCGGGAATCGCTCGGACCCAATCCGTCAGTCGCTCTTGGGGGTGTGCTGTCCCTCCTGCGATCCCGGTCCCTAGGCGGGGAACGGGTCCTCCGATAGTTCCGAGTCCTGGGGGGAGTTCGGTCCTGCCGGTAGGTTCTGCTGCGCGGTGGAGTTCGATCTCTTGGTGGAGTTGGTCGCCTGGGTGGTGGAAGCACTCGTCGTCGACCGCCACGTTGCCGCGCTTCGGGCTACCGGAGAGGTCAGAGTAGTCTGACTCTGTCGAGTAGCCGCTCCTGTTGGGGTTACGACGGGGATTTCCATGATCCCGATCGTACTCTTGGCGCCGTCGGATTTCCTCGCGATGGCGCTCTTCAGTGCTGTTGGTGATGATGTCCCTCGCATCTCGATCTCTGTTGATCGTGGTGCGGAGGTCTTCATCACGACCCGATCCGCCGCCGGCCCGGTGTCGAGATGAACCGGGTTCAGGAGCGTCGGTGGTCGTTCTGCCTTGCATCTGGTGAACCTGGACGGAGGCGGCCTGCACGAGAGCCCTTACCTTTTCCAGGCCCGGAGTGTTAGGCGGCAGCCGATTGATTTCCTCGTTGATAGTAACGAGGTTCTGGACCGGTGTCTCGTAGACCTCGTGTCCGTTGAACTCGAACGTGCCGTCGCGCATCAAGTTCCGGGCGCTCCTCCGCTCGTGTTGATCCCGTTGGCGACGATGATCTTCAGAGCGAGGCTCCTGGAGTCGAGCAGTGCCAGATCCTGACGCGGCGGCTCCGTGCGGTCGTGCGGCTCTGCGAGTCGCCCGACTGGCATTGCGTCCTCGACGCTGGTTCCTGGCTTCGGTCGTCTCCTCAGCAGGAGTGACCTCATCTTCTGAGACAGGATTGGTTGGCGTTGCTGGCGCCACCATGTAGCAATATGATCTGACTCCCTCTTGCGCGAGGTAGTCTTCCTCGGACTCGGAGAAGTCGGATGTGGGCGTGTAACGCTCCAAACTACTCGGAGTCAATTCTCCGAGGTGATCCTAATAGTTCCGGCTCTGTAGAGGCATCGGACACCGTGTATCCTTCCGGCAGATCGTCCAGGATTGAGGGTCCCAGTAGATCTAACCGTAGGAGTCGCTCCCGGAGAGGTAATCATCCGACTGGATGATGTCCTTCATCTTTTGCTTCGAGCAAGCGCGCAAAAGCCAGGGGTCTGAATAGCAATGACCTCAGGGCTCTGGACGCGTGTGGGTTGAGCGTTTACGCTCTGCGATGATTCGGCGACGCGACTCTCAGGAGTCGGATCGGAACCGAGTGATTGTAGATCTGTTCCCGACTGGTCTGGCCTCGCGTTCTGCGAAGGACTCAGCGGGGTAGATCCGGTACGATCAGAGGCGATCGGACCGGATTGGGCCGTGATGGCCGAAGTCGGCGCCAGAGAGGAGACCTCCGTGGCGACCGTAGCTCCTGCCGCCTGGGTATCCAAGGCGGTGGTGGTGATGTCCCCGAACTGGATCTCGACTTCGTCGACGTCCGGGAGGTTGCAGCTGTCCAAGATCTTGACGCGATCCATCGAGCTTACCAGATTGATCTCGGCGATACCCCCTACCTGGCGCGCCACTGTCGGTGATATTATCTCCGGCAGTCTTCCACGGGGTAGCCCACGGAAGTGATTTGTAATGCAGGGAAGATCGCAAAGATCGGAAGCAGGATGGTTAGGATGGACAGACGCAAGGGTTTATACAGGTTCGGGCCGTCGACTCGACGTAATACCCTACGTCCTGTTTTGGGGTGTTGTATTGCGTAAATTGTGAGTTGGATTGTGGTGTAGTTGCTCAGATGTTTTTGGAGGGGGTCCCTGCCCGCCTTATATATCGGGGGGCAGGGTTACAAGTCGGTTTGTATCCGATCCTATCTCTAAGAATCCTTTCCTTCTTTACAATAATTCCTATTCCAACTAGGACTTCTCTTTCCAGATCCTTCCTACATGCGCCGACTTGTCCCGCACGTCCTCAGGTCCAGAACGATGAGGTGGGCCGCCCCCTTTTGGTGGGCTGCCAAGCTTACTCGTGAGGCACCCAGGTACTATATCCCCCACACCGCCTCAGGCGGCGCACTACCCATGCCCCTGGGCCACGCGCACCACTGCCCCCGCCAGGAGCCGGGTTGTTCTCTTCCTCAACGCGCGTGCGCTTGGGCGCCCGCTCGTCCGTTGGCACCCGGCCGTCCAGCCCGGGTTGCAACCCTGTCGTATCACCAAGAGTTTGGTCGGCAGGCCTGTAAATAGGTCAAAAGTCAGATTTCTTGCAACTCGCTCGCCAAAATAAAGGAATAATAGAGAAGATACTCACCTCACACTCTTAAAGGTCCAAAATTTCAGACCCACAGGCTTTATCACCGCCGTCGGCGCCGGCGACCTCTGCACCGCCGGAGGAGGCGGCTGCTGCGCCATGTTACCTACGGCAGCATCCGTGTCCCCAGCCGTGTGCCACCCTGGCGGCACGTCTTCAGCCTCAGCTGACGACGATCCCGTTTCACCGCCCCCAAGTGGGACGGCCATCCTTTTGGCCGGCTGTTTGCGGATGGCCTGCCGCGTCCGCCGCGGCGCCACGGACTCCGCAACCCCCACGTCGCCAACCTCCTCATTATCCGACTCGCCAATCTGCTCCTCCGACTCCCAGTCCATGTCGGTCGGCGGTTGACGAATTTGAGCCGCCGTGGATGACCCGGCGCCTTAATCCATCACCTTCTGCGCCCGGTCTCCTGGCATGGCCAACGGGGCCGGACAGAAAAACTTTGCGGGGAGCCCCTGCACCACATCACATGTCAGCCCATTCTATGACACAACTACAAGCAAATACTTAGGTTCAAAGATCTCACCGGGTCAGATGGATTCTTCAATGAAAAGGCACTCAGCGCCTTCAAATTGTTGATCGCCCCCCTTCATGAAGTGGGAGATCCTCTCCTTCGCTTCCTCCCCCGACACCACTCGGGCCTGCTCCCGAGTCGGGTTCTGTCGGACCCCAGTACTCATATGCTG